>CM043017.1:173921729-174657468 GCA_023690525.1 Holotrichia oblita
CAGGAAAAACATCCCCAAATCATTATTTTCGAGCCAACGTGTTTTATTGTTTTTTTTTTTTGTGTATTTAGGATTGAATGCGAACGGTGGAGTTTGTCTGACATGTTGTTGTGAACCACGAACATCCAATAAAACAATTTTCGATTCATCGCTCTATAATATATTACGCCATTTTGTTGAAACCCATAACTGATGTGCGCCAGCAAAAACCAATCTATTTTTTTACTTGTCGTTTATTCAATAAGGGCACCTTTCTGGGCTTTCTGACCTGTAGATTTCCTTCTATTAGTTTCTTTCTAATCGTACAGCACTGCTGATAGGGAGATCGAGTTCCTGTTGTATTTGGCTAGAAGACACAAATGGGTTCTTTTTAATGAATTTCAGAATGCATCTATCTTCTCATGTTGTGATTTTTCTGTGACCACCACGATTTTCTTTGCGTTCATTATCAAAAGTTTGGATTTATGACTATATCAAATGACTACAAAGCGTTAGTGTGAATTAAGACTGTGTCAAGACCCAGATTCCATAAATCGTCTAAATAGCACGACTGTATATTACAGAATACTGCTATTTTGACAAACACAATTTTCACACGTATGCATATAATCGGGTAATTCCCAAAATATGTGGTTGTTTCTCTCTACCAGGTGCAAGTATATTCAATGCAAGTCAATGTGATCGTTTGTGTAATAATTTAATAGAATTGATTTAGACCGATTTCTAATATCACTGCTATTTTAACGAACATGACTGTACCTAGAACTTCAGCTAGTGGGCTCCTGAAAATCCACGAAATATCCATGAACGCCCACTTCATTCTGATAAGGTCACGGTGTGGTGGGCCATTGGCATTATTGGTCCCTACTTTTTTCAAGAAAATGGGCGCACAATCACCGTTAATTCTAAGAACTACGCAAAAGAGGAATCAATCCACAGAATATGTTAATTTGTGACTTTTTTCTGTAAGGTTATATCTACATAAGGCTCGTCATTTGGAAGACATGAAAGATGTCATTCGTCAGGAAATGGTGACTATTGATCAAGCAATGTTGAAGCGTGTGATGAACAATTTCAGACAGAGATTCGAAAATTGCATCCAAGCCGATGGCCACCACCTCAATAACATTATATTCCATAATTGATACACATCTTAAATAGCATCCTGTAAACTTCATTTTGGTGTTAATAAATCTATTATCTTGTAGATGCTCTGTGTAACACTTATCTCAAAATCGTCCGATTCTCGGTTGTACAAAGAAATCAGTTGTCGCTCCATAAAGCAGATTTCTAAGACCACTTCCTCAAAAGAAACAAAGCGCACGAAGGGGAAACTCCAGTGAAGCTGAAATCTTGATAACCCCCAATAAAGACGAGTTGAGACAGATATTTGGATGTGAGCATAAGTCACACAATATTGACAATAGGTGTTCAAACCGTTCATCTCGATATACTTCAAATAACGTTTTTCGATCGAATTAACAATACGGGCGAGTATCGTGAGATCTTCATTGATGATATCGAACGTTTGCGATCGGATGCAAAACCAAAACTCCGGGAGAGCATTTGCCCAATAAACGATCTCAGGATCAGTTGTGCCTATTTACCATGCCATTAACGTCGAATTGTGCCTCGTCACTCCACAAGATTTTTCTCTCGAAAAAAGGATAGGCTGCTTTCATAACTAGGTACCACTTCAACAGAATTCGATGTATGGGAGATAGTCTTCTGGTTTCAGCCCCTGCAGCAAATTGGGACGATAACAGGGCAAACCGATATCTTTCATCATTCTATGAAGTGTTCAAGATGGTATTTCAATCTCCAACGATGTCCGTTTGGCAGAGCGGTGAGGATTTTGGACGAAATTTTGCACGACGATCATGGTCTTCAATGCGCACCGAACGTAGATGCCCGGTACAACGATCTCTTCAAACTTTTTCGGCTAATTCAACTATGTAATTGCAGTTTGGGACTTGTGTATCAGGCCACCTTTCTCTAAAACCGTCTTCAATAGCTCCATAATCGCGATCAAGACAATAAAACTGTTTCAACAAAAACAACAACAACAACTGTCTCAAGGTCGACAAGGATACTAATTTACTAACTGACATATTAATTGACGCAAACCCTCTTTTCAAAGCTGCCAGGGGTCCACCCCATCACTGTGTGAGATGTTAACTTTAGGCTCACGAACTATGCGCTGATATTTATAATTATTACTTTTGTATTGATGATTTTGGTACATTACCCAACCATTTTTTAGTAACCCTTAAATGTATTGTTTAAACTAAATTGAAAAAATAACCTGTAGATTGATGTTGCTCTTTTTTAAAACTGATAAATGTCTACATATTTATGTAAATATGAAGAATATGTAGGTTTTTTTCTCAGTATTCTTACGCGGTGTAAATTATAATTTGTATAAAGGTAAATGATTGGATTTATTGGTAAAAAAATATTAGATGTGTCAGTGCCAATTTTCGTCCCATAGAGATAAAGGTTACATTTTGGGATTTTCAAAAATATTAAGAAATTACTTACTGTCTGTCAATTTATTTCGTCCTAGTCCAATATGTAGTAATCCCTTGGGGCCCCTCCTAGAAAAACTTTCAAGATCGTCGATTCGATTCCCATATAGTTCCAAATATTTCAATCTTTTAGGTAATTTTTCACGGGGTATATTTTGTAACCAATTGCAGCATAGAATTAATACTTGCAAATTTTTAAAATTTCTCGGCATTTCATCCATAGTTTTTATCTAAAATATTTCATTTTTACCCGAAATAAAACCAAGTAAATTTTGTATACATAAGCATTAGAAATCCGTAAGGTTTCAAGATGTTCATATAAAAAATCCAAATCTATAACATCACACTTCTTAACAGCTTCAACTAACTTTAAATATCCACCTTCAATTGGAAGATTCCTATCAAGAAATTGCTTCGATTCGCTTAACGAAAAATTCTTCTGGTCAAAATTAAAAATATCCAATTTCAGTTGATTCAAAAATTTATCCTGCGTCTGTTGGCTATTAAAACATTTCAAGAATGTGCCGAACATCGTGCGCCGAAGAAATACCAGCAAGCCTATTGTGAAAGGTACATCATGCTCCTCCATGAATGTATCTGTTCTTTGTGACATGCGGCGAAGAATGCGCTCGCTATAGGACCAACGATTTGTTTCATATCTCTTTTGTTGTTTAGTTTTAATAATAGCGTTGGTGCCGCAATCAGTAGTGGTACCCATAACGTATGAATTTAATTTTTTCTCTATATTGGAATGGAATTCGATAATTCACATCAATTTTATCACCAAAAGAATGTTTTTGACAGTTAATTTGTATTTGACATGTAATACGTCAAAGAGCAAAATATCGAAATTAATGTCAAGTTGAAAAATTGTATCGAAAAAGATGAGGAAGAAAAAGAAGAATAAGAAGTTAAGGTTGCATCGCTGGTCAAGGCTACCACTTCAGTTCTTGCTGTGGAATTTTCATGGCAAGATCATCACATTGTTTTATATTCCATAAAAATATTCCATAAAAATGTGGTGTTTATTATTACTCTCCTCTTGATTGAATACATTTATTACAACGAATCTGCAACGCCTTTAGGCCTTTCAAAAGCAAATTTTTATTAATTATTTATTTTTGCAAACCGGACAACCTTTGAGTCGAGGCTAACCTGGGACTGTCTCCTGACCCTCAAAACTCTAGCCTAAAGGAAGACAGATATACTGATGTGAGTACCAAGACAATGGACGTGCGAAGAGAAACGAAACTGCCGACAGTCTTGCAAAGAAACACGAGGAATCTCGAGTTAGTAAACCGACCAACCGGCCTTACCAAAACCCACAAAAGAGTGGGAGGCTAACCAAAAAATTTTCCATCTCAATTTCGTTTGGAGATCAATTGGGATTAAAAGATCAAGGCGATTTACAATAGACCTCATTGATCGCAGTGAAGAGAGGTAGAAATACCTTAACGACCCACCATCAATCTAATCTAAACCAGGCCTATACAGCTTCTACCACCTCTTCGTTGGAAGAAAATTTACGACCATTTAAACTTTTTTTTCAGTTGAGGAAAGACATGATAGTCGGACGGAGCCAGATCTGGTGAATAATGGGGGGTGGTCGAGTAATTCGAATCACGGTTCACAGATTGTCATACCTGGAAAGCTCTCTTTTGGTTCTGCAATCCAGCTTGTCCAAATAATTGATCCTTTGCAAACGACTCACCCGTCAAAAAGGTGGTATCCTCTTTGAGATTTCCAGTTCTTAATTGTATGCAGGTTTTTTCTTTAGTTCTGACAACTTTAGTTTGAGTCTTCACCCTCAATCGATATAACTTGCGGGCTTTCTCCTGATATCTTTGTTTTTCCTTATTAATCTATTTGACCTAAAAAAACATAATCGTATTTTACTCTCTTATTGTGATATAAGCTTTCTAACGAACTCAACTAAAAAAATATATCATTTCGACACGGATGTTACTTAATCTGACATGAAAGATATACCAGCTATTCTAGAGATTTTCCTGTCTGTAAGCGTAAAAAGAGCTTATGTTTCAAGTTAAGAAAAATCCGGTGGATAATTTTTTTAAGGGAGAAGTAATCCCTTCTTTACAATGCCGCAATATCTGCCGCCTATTCGTCTATTATCCTCAAAAACACAAGGGCGGTGGAATGAAGCAAAGGAAGGATTATGTTTTTCTTTATTCCTTCCAAATTTTACAACAACGCGATTTCCTTTTTTTAAAAACAACCTGAATTTATTAACACGTACACCGACAATAGACCTAATTAACGCCCTCTTTCGGAAAGAGCTTTTTTTTCAGCGAACAATTTACACAGAAACATACACCCAAAATATATATCGAAAAAAAAAACCGTATAGCGTTCAAAACGATCTTTTTAAACTGTCATTACCTCCATCCGTGCGTCAACGGTGACAGAGCGATGCAATCAATTGTGACATATCGACTACTCCCGATTGGATACACTGGTTACTTTATCTGATTTCGTCGAGTGGCTCAGCCTATGCTAATCCCGGCCCCCTTCGATGTCAGCGGACACGACCTCAATCTGATACCAATCTCTATGCCGCGTAACTTCTTTATATAGGCGCTAAAAAAAAAAAAACGGGAGAACGATAGGAAATTATTATCTTTCCTTTCTCCCCTAGTGTTTCTTTCCGAAAGGTTGTACTATGTTCATACGCAAGCGTTTTATTAGCCCGGAGTTTAATCTTGAGTTTTTATCGCGTGCGGATTGTCGAAGTTAATTCTGACAATGAATGGAATGAAAATGGTATAGTGATATGTTGTTATTTTCTTTTTTTCCCCTAGGATGAGACTATATTAGGGTATGATTAGGACAAAAGAAGTGAAAACTTCTAGCTTATCAGTAAATAAAATCATGTTCATGTTCATAACATTATTTTCTCGATGTTCTTTTTCGTTAAGTTGTCAACTGCAACTGGGCGTCATCCAACAATACATTATGATTAATTATACGGGGTGACATAGAAAAAAGTACATTGCATAGTGCCACACAATAGAGGACACTAAAATAAGAAAAAAAAATCCTATGAACATGGGTCCGCAAGACCTTCGGTTAAAAGATACGGGGTGTTGAATTTTATTTCTTTTTTTGGTTTTTTTTTTTTGAATATCTATGGTTCCAGTACAAATGCATCTGAAAGCCGACAATGCACGCTAATTAATCAAAAAATAACAATTGAATAGTCATAATGACACTTGTCAAACTGATGTAATTGTTGTTTGAGGAATTTTGTGTTCGTGATTAAGTTTTTCATTGGTTTTCTCACAGATTATTCAAATTTGCTTTCAAAAATGGTTCACTACACTTTTGAAGAATACAGGGACATGATTATGTGTTACGGCGAAGCTAGATCAAATTCTTACGAAGCTCAACGTATTTATCGAGAACGATATCCTTTAAGACAAGTCCCTAATGTTCGAACATTTATTGATGTGCATAGGCGTTTGAGAGAAGATGGCTGTTTTAGAAAACCAAAATTGAATAGTGGGGTTTCCAGAACTCGTCGCACTGTGCGAAACAAAGAAACTGTTTTACGAATGGTAGAAAATAATCCAAGAACAAGCAACAGAAAAACAAGTTCAGCGGTACGAAACCTTAACCGTGAATCAGTTAGACAAATTTTCAAAGAACAACTTCTTCGCCCATATCATTTCCAAAAACTTCATTCACTATTGGAACATGACTTTGTTCCTCGTGTACAATTTTGCCAATGGTTGCAAAACCAAAGACAAAACATTATTTCATCAATTTTGTTTACTGACGAAGCTGGTTTTAGTCGTGATGGTATACTGAACCTACATAACATGCACCATTGGAGTGATGAAAATCCTCATCAAACTGTAATTCGAAGTCACCAATATGGGTTTTCAATTAATGTGTGGGCAGGTATAATTGACAATTATTTAATTGAGAATGATTTAAACACATTATTATGAGGATGTCCCATTGGCCATTACTGGAATAATGTATTACATGCATGATGGGGCGCCAGCTCACTTTTCTCGAGTGGCAAGGGAATATTTGGACAGGAGATTTGGAAATATGTGGATTGGTCGAGGGGGGCCTGTACCCTGGCCAGCTCGTAGTCCCGACCTTAATCACCTCGATTTTTCATTTTGGGGATTTATGAAAAATGAAGTTTATGCTGTAGAAATACATAATGAAGAACAATTGTGGATAAGAATTATGGAATAGGCAGATAGATTTCGTAATAACCCAGGAATATTTCAAAGATGCCGTCAATCATTAAGAAGAAGAATGGAAAAATGTATTGAAGTACAAGGGCAACAATTTCAACATCTTCTAAAAACTTAATTTTTTGTTTTAATTAATCATTGTTTTTGCAAATAAATTAAAAAAAAAATTCAACACTCCGTATTTTTTAACCGAAGGTCTTGCGGACCCATGTTCATAGGAACTTTTTTTCTTATTTTAGTGTCCTCTATTGTGTGGCACTATGCAATGTACTTTTTTCTATGTCACCCTGTATATTTCAGCGCACTGTCTAAAATTAATAATGTTTACAATGGAAACTTATTGGTAATTTCCTTCATTCTTCACATTACATATTAACTCATTAATTATGAACAGACAGGTCTTGGAAACGGTAAGAGTTACAGTGTTGGTTATATTAGGAAAATGTTGCAGAATTTAAATAACGGCATGTAAAAGGCGTTTGCAAAATTAAAGTATCTGCAACCCATTTCGATATTTTTGTTTTTATTTATTTCTGATATTAACAGACAAAAAATTGAAAAATATTTTTTCATTATCACTTTTTAGGCTAAATAAGATAGCATTTACAGATTGTTAATAAGACGTTTCGTTTTCGAAAAACCATCATCAACTGTTTTTTTAACTACGGTCCTGTCACTTTTATTTTTATAATTAAAGTCATTTTGAATTTTAAAACAGGTGATATATGACTTGTGCAGGTTTAAACATATTTCTCAGCTTTCTTAAGTATCATTTATAATTATTCAACTTACTGAACGCTCGAAAAACATTCATCTGGGAAAACCGTTCCTTTTACCAACTCAGACAAGCACAATTTCAACAAAATATATTGATAATTATGTAAATGTAAAAATAAAATTATACTATCACAAAAATATGGTGCGATTCTCCTGGTGGAGAGCCCAAAGAACTTGTTCCAAATTTCTGTAAAAAAAGTTTGGTAAAGATCCAAAAGCATAAAAGCAAGGCAAAGCGATTTGAGGGCAATAGGAGCAAGTAACACCAAATAATGATTAATCGTAAAAAACTCAAAACTTCTTAAACTTAAAGTTCTACTAAAGTTCTTGTGTTGTGTAGGAACGCATTTTAAACCCTTAAAATGAATAAAAAGTTTCTCCAAGTGTTAACATCACTGTATTAGAGGATTCCACTAGTAGATGTTGGTACAATTTTGTATTTAGTGCAGAGGGTTATAAATATTATAAAACATGTTTTGAATTTTCATATTTGAAGCCACGATCTCAAATAAACCATCATAAACAAATAAGTTCGCAAACCAATGCTTGTTATAAAAATACTGAGCGACAAAAAAACTTTTTTAGTAAGGATCATATTTTTATAGTTGCTTTAGCTTGTGCCAATGCTTGAGCACGCGATTTTGACGTAAATGTCATTATAAATGCGTCAAAATCGCGTGTTCAAGCATCGACACAAGCTCAGGCACGAACTATAAATATCACCCTTAGATGCATCCGTTAAATCGTTAAATAAGATTTGATATACAGGGGTGTTTAAAAAAGATGCGGCAATATTAAAGGGGATGATTGCCCTGTGACGTGCCAATATGCTCGCCACTGGTACGACTGAAACATCGTGTTGTATTGCAAAGTATCCGTCTCCCACAGCTATTAATACGCCTAAAATTTCATGATGATATCTCAAGCCGTTTTAGAAAAATCTAATTTTTACTGTTTTTTTTTTTTAATTAAACTTCAACACGCTGTAGATCGATAACGAAGCGTTTGCGGGCCTATGTTTATAGGAACTTTTTTGTATAAAATGACCTGAGCAATCACCCCTTTCATATTGCCGCATCTTGTTTAAACACCATGTATAAATAATTGGCCCGACTGACATTCACAAGTGCACACACAGCTATTAAAATTAACGAATATTAAAATACATTTATTGATGTAGAGAATCACTTTTGACGATTAATCTGCAAATTAAAACATGAATAAAGAAAAATACGAATACCAAAATCTGTTAAATAAAATGTGCTAATAGAACCAATAACATTTTCTAGGATCCCAGTTTCATTAATTTCTTCGACCTTATTAATGATAGTTTGTCGTGTGTACAGCCAGAAAACAAAATCATCTTAAGTCACAGGAACGAGATGGCGGACAATAGAAACTGTATATTCTATTGTCCGTTGTCCACAAAGACCATTATTAAATAACTAACAAATTGCAGATGTTTTCAACCTGTCAATTTGACGTTTGATTATCTATAGATGGCATTTCTGAAATTAATGTCAATTCTCTAAGCTCAGGCATGACGATGATGGGGTGGTGACGGGTATATCAATCCCACCCATTCATGTTTTGTATTTACTGTTCAGAAAAACAATCTGAAAGTTGAGGCCCAAACCAGAAACGCTGGAAATAGTGCATTTTACTGGGAACGGCCACAATTTTTTGGATCGCGAAAGCAGATTTAATGATTTGTTTATTAGAATTCAGATAGACAATAAAAAGTTACTATTATTCCAATTTTATTGGTAAAAACCAGTGTTTTCATTGCTGCTTGTTCCAAATCAGAATTTGAATCATTATGATTACATATAATGTGGTTTAGCTGTAAATATTCTCTAAATAGAGCTCTTTATATAAGAAAAATGGAATGTATTAGCTGAGGTCTTCATTTTTTTTCCACTAAGGTTGGACTCACAACTTCCTAAGTCTCCCAATCTCTGCGGAGTAGCTTTAGATCTAGCTACAGGAGTCCCTCTCAGAGCTTAAAGAAATTAAAATTAGAAATATATGTACATATGAGGGCAGTTCAGATATTATTGTCCCTGGCATAGATGGCGTTGATATTCGTAGCCGTCACTAATGTCACTGTATTGTCAATTAATTGCTCTATTAAATTATCGAGCCGATTCTTACAATGTTGTCCAAATTTCCGAAAAAGACAAATTTGAGAACAAGGCGCTTATCAAACATCTCTGCAAGAAATTCATACGGATGTTGTACAAGTACTGGGTGAATCTGTATAATCATGTCACGTGGTGAAGAATTGGGCTTTTAAGGAGATTGTTATTTTCAAACAAAACATTGATCTGGTCGACGATATGGTCCTGAAATATGAACGAATCGCTATGAAATTCATAGCTCAAACTTGTGGCTTGTGGTACCACCCTAAACCCGCCCCAAGACACTCTAATCCTCTGTATTCATACTATTTATTTAAATTTTATCGATATGTATTACAACATTTAAATTTATACAATTTCATCTGTTTTTCTATCAATTTAGTAATAAATATACTCTACTTGGGGCACCACGGTTGCAAACAGTTTATTAGAGGAAAATCTCTAAGATGGGGATACAAGTTTGTTTGTTTTATCACAAATTAGAAGATCATTTAAAGTTTTTTTATTTCCTAATAGTGTTTATTTTTTCTACCAATTTTTATGGCCACTGCGATAACTAATTAATCTGTTTATTAATTTCGGTAACCATCATATAGTTTAGACACAAAAAAAGGAAAAAAACTCGTACGTATTTTTTCGAAAACTACCTATTATCTTTAACATATTGTACTAGCATACAAATTATATTAAATTCAGTACCATTTCCACAAACGTCGAATATTCCTCGCTGAATCACCAGAAACGAAAAGTAGGAAGAAGCATCTTAATCCCCCACCAAGCGATGTGTTCGCATCTACAAAATCAAACGAGAATCACACAATGCCAGTTCATACTTTCCTCTTCAGTCAATAAAATACGGTAAAAGACTTTGCGCGATTACGGTCCCCGTCCAATAGCAGCGGATCTCTGGTAAAAATCGGCAAAAACCGAAATACCCTAATTCTTCCTCACTGGTCATTATTAAACGCTTTGTTCAGCAAGAAAACCAACTTAGATCCAATAGTTGCTGAAATCTCTTGTAGTATGGGACGAGTCCCTTCGACTGTCTCCAGATAACAAATGAAAATCGAATCCAATAGGAGGCGTGGCCGATAAATGATCAAACTAAAAAAAGCGGGAACGAAAAGAGAGAAGTTAAATCACCCGGTTCGGAACGCTATTAAATGGGAATCGAAGGAGAGAAAAAAAAAAAAGTCGGGAAAAGTCACTAATAGCGCGGTAATTGCGTGATCTGTATGTATTTGATTATCGAAATAGATAGATTATCAGTACTATTAAGGTGATTTATTGTAGTAGTTAGTTGAATAAAATAACAGTTACAAGTCTAATGATTGCAGATTGGCAAGCATTATATATAGATACTTGCTTGGTCTTATAATATGTATCGAGTATTATTATTTTGGCAGGCATTTTGATAATGTAGTATTGCTGTCAGGATTTCCTTTAATCGCTAGTTTTTTTCAGGATATTTTTTTATACTTGCTATGAAGGTTTAATTCCTACTCGGTGGCTTATTAGTTATGTTGATTTAAAGAAGCATATGGTGACTCATTTATGATTCATTTAGTAATGATTTTTGCTTTCGAAATGTTTTCAATTGTGTGATTTAATGGGGTTGTTAATTTTTTATGGAGCCAAGACCTCAGTAAAATATAAATTAATATACGAGCCCCTTCTCATGTCATTACAGATATAAATATAAGTATTGGGTACAATATTTTTTTACTTATTAATTCAAGCGCATTTTAAAATCTTATAGCTAGAATAAAAACGTATTAACAGAGAAAACTATTCAACTAAACTAATTAACTAAAACAAACAAAACATGACACAAAATGGGACTAAAACTACATTAACATTACCATTGGTAAACCAAGTCTTGTGGCCTTGTGTGGACTAAGCTTTGGCAAAACTTCGGCGTAGAAGAATCCCATATTTCTTGAAATTTTTGTTTCAATTCAGAGATTGATGTTTTCGGAGCGCCTTCTTCATCTCACGCCACAAAGTTTCAATTGGAGACGAATCAGGACTACTTGAAACCCATACCAAATTGCATAGTATTGCATAGTCTTCCATCCATTTCAAAGCTTTGTTTGACACATGAAGACGAAATCTTGCCCTGATGTCCTGTGATTTTCCAAAATCGGTAAAACAGATTCTTTTCAAATCTTTAAATATTTGTCTGTGTTCACTATTCCCTCAGTAAAGTGAAGTTTTCCTATATCATAGATGAAATTTGGGGCAGTATCCAGACCATGACTGATGCAGAAAATTTTACTTTTTTTTTAAGGTAGTCGGTATGAAATGCTTGGCTTTTTTTGGGAATAAAGCGACCTCTGCTGTCTGCAACACACACTTCGAATCTGAACTCATCTCTCCGCTCTACTGTATCCCATTGCTGGGGAGTCCAATTCTTATGTTCTTTTGCCCAATTTGTTCTATTTTTCTTTTGCTGTAATGTTAAAAGCTGAGTGCCTTTGTTCCTTTGCCTGACATGAAAATTCAAATTTTAGTAAAGTTTGTTCACACATTTGTATTCATTTAACTTACATTGTCAGTTTCATATCCGTGTTTATTTTATGACCCTAATAATTCTTTCCAACAGATTCGTCTATCAACACTCAGCTCAAGATAACTTGCACGATGCGTTTTTTCAATAATTCTTCTCAGTGCTCGACTATCACCTATTCAGTTACCTTACTTTTTCATCTTTTAACTATATTTCTGACACTGTATCGGAATAATTTCAATAAATTTCTAATTTCAGAATTAGATTTTCCAGAATTAAAAAATTTTATAATGAGTGATCGAATTATTCCTCTGCTCATTTTAAATTAAACAAATATCAAAAATAGCCACTAAATGCGTTTGACACTAACTAACAGTAGTTTCGGCATTATTTTTTCAAAGCCACCTACTCATTTAAGATGAGAGAAAACTTGATGGGCGAAAAAAACTGCAAAATTTGAAAGACTACTAAAGACTACAAAAAGGAATAAAAAAGTTCATATTTTTATTGAACATTATCAAAAATATCATGTTAGTTATTTAGGGTATCGATAAAAGCATTGTAGTGTCTATTATTCTTTCGCGCCCCTCGAAATGTCCATGTTCATTGGACGGTGGGCGACTCTCTAATCGAGCCAGTTAGAAAATCCTGCTGACACAAAATGATCACCTTACTAATCTAATATGCAATTCGTTCCCGAAAAGCTTCTCGTTCTCTTTAAATTGTTATTGGTTGAGATCTAGATGCTTATTTAACATCCCTGTAAAGAGACCGTTTACCCTGCGTGCTTTTTTAAATTATATTTATTGAAAACAGTCAGTTATCAGTTTCTATGTATGCAGATCTATAATCAGGAATAAAACGATGCTTAATGCAACTGCCACTGATTATAGTTTCATCTACGTCGAGTGTTTTTACTATGGAGCAAGATAATGTTAGTGTTATCAACATGCTTCAACCGCGCTTCAGGTTTTAACTTTGCATTTGTCAAAGCTGTGGTCTCAAATCTCTCTACGAGGAACTGCAAAAAAACCTACGCCTACATCAATTGTGTCTAGTGATTAGGGAGGAAACATTTTTTACTTTATTTTCAGTAATCGGAATTGACATAAAATCTGTGGACTTTATACAGCATTTTTAATAGTACGGTTCTTGGTATTTCCTTATTAAGGCTTCCTCCCCAAAGGGGTACCGCTTTTAAAATAAAATTTACCAAATTCTACCAAAAGGATTTGTGGTTGAGTAATATCAAAAAATGATACAGAGATATATACACTTAATATCATCAAATTACAATAATAGAACTGTTGTACTGAAATTAACTGTAACTAATGTTGAAATAGTGAGAATAACATTATGTTTAGATTAAATCTTGTCTATTATTGATCGGACAAGCAACCAGTTTAAAAGATCGCTAAACATGTTTTGCAGATAGTTTGTGCAAATAGTATTTGCTGCCCAAAATACCAATCCAAATACTTAATGATAAATGTACTTGATGTCTAGATACTAATATGAAGATTTTTCTATCTAAATAATGGACACTGACCTAGGTCAACAAGAAAATGTTATTGTTAGGGGTTAGGGCTTTGCTTCTTTGCTAAGACTGCACATGAAGTCTTTTGCCTGTTTGTCATTTTATGAGAGGAGATGCCCTGAGGTTGCGGTGAATATCTGGGGATGGCTATGGATGATTCGCTTTGGACCTGATTCTAGATGTCCGTTTCTAGGACGCTTCTCGCTCTGACACGGGGTGGTGGCCTATCAGAGCTCAGCTGCCTCTCAAGGTGTCACGTGTAATACGTTACTGCATACATGCATTGATTTCGTTCTGTAAAACACAAGTGATTTTTTGGTATTAATGCGATAGCTTTCAAAACTGTGTTTAGTATAGTTAGATAGTGCAAATTTTGCGCTCTTTTTCTATCTTCCTGATTCGGGTTTTAATTTAATTATATTTTTTTGATTAAAGTTTTGTAATCCTTAAAATGCCACCAACAACGAGAAACAAAAATGGAAGTAAACTGTCACCGAATAAGACGATAAATAAACCAACTTTTACCAAGACACTCTCGCAAAAAAAGTCAGATCATGTTCACGATACAAATCTATATACGTCAATTGAAACATGTTCACAAAAATTATTAAATCACAGTTATGTCACCTTGATTTCTGACATTGAAAGCAAAAATAATCCCGAGTCGGATATCATCGGAGATCTACGTAATAAACTCGCTCAAGTAGAATACGAGTTGACTGAGCTTAGAGATGAAAAATTAAAACTCGCGGATGAATTGCAGAAATTAGAGGATAAACTGGATGGAAAGCAAATCATCATCAATAACCTACATGCTACAATGGATAAACTAACAAGCAATCTA
The DNA here is from genome assembly GCA_023690525.1 of Holotrichia oblita. Classification (NCBI taxonomy): domain Eukaryota; kingdom Metazoa; phylum Arthropoda; class Insecta; order Coleoptera; family Scarabaeidae; genus Holotrichia; species Holotrichia oblita. The sequence goes on from CM043017.1 coordinate 173,936,298, forward strand.
AATAAGATAAAACACGTAGTAAATGTGGAAACGCAGACCGACCCGATATATAGATCTGAAAAATCAGTTCAATTCGTTCATGTTCAACAACGAAATGCAAGCTGATTCGTTACATAGTTCAAGAAAATCACTTCAATCTGATCGTGGTCAGCAATGAACTGCAAAAACAACAAGGGTTTTGGGAACCAATTCAAAGCAATGGAAACATTAATAGGAATAATGGGAGTGGTCAACTTCATCAGGATCGGAATTCGTCTAGGATTCTTGTTCTTGGAGATAGCCAATTTCGTCGAGTTACCGAGGTTACCAAAAATATATTTGGAGGCGCATACGCGTTACAGGCACTATTTAAAAATAATGCTCTTTTAGCAAATGTAATTGAAGACATATCTGGCTTAACGCAATTCTTCACTAAATCTGATTATGTAATTATTTGTGCGGGAACCAACAACGTTTTGCATGGTTTGTCATTAAAGAATGAACAGTTGGTTAACTAGTTAAGTCTACTAATGCACACAAACCTCATATTCTTTTCAGTTGGTTTATAAATGTAATTGTAAATTGCACAACGTTGTCGTGTCAATTGGTTGCACGTTTGTGGAAATAAATGAACTGATTGATAGGACTAGCTTACACTTAAATATGAAATATAAAAGTAGAATTATGCGTCATGTCCGGGCAACCTATGTCGCCGAATCCGACTCTGTCAGAAGACCACCATGTGAGGGTTATATAAATGTTAATAATCTCATTCAAATTATAACTTATGATGAAAATATACAAACACAAACGGCGTCAAATTGTCTAAATCGTGTGATCCTACAAAGACATTTTTAGCTAAGTACACATTACTGCATTTTAATATTTGTAGCTTACGGAACCGTGTTCAATTTTTTGATTATGCCTTTGTAGCGCTTCACAGAGAACTGTGAACATCAAGTTTTGCGATTCTACATTCTTGGACCTTAGAGAGGCTTTACAAAACTCATTCTGTGGACTCTTGTTCCATCGAAGGGTCACAGTAGTGTACCTAAGTGTCATCACTAGTTACATTTCTACGAGTATTTAAGAAGTGTTCATCTTGAAGTAAAATAGACTGAGCAAACTGGGAATCCATTATACCGGCACTTTACTTAATCCAAAATCCTTGTATAGAATTTTAAAAGCACTGGCTTCTGATATTCCTATTTTTCTAGCAATAATTGAAACTTTTTCTTGGTGGCCAGTCAACACCAAATCTTTAATTTTGTTGATGATTTCTTCAATTCCATTGATGTCACTTCAGTACTCCGATTCGGTACTCATTCGTTTCGCTTCTTTAAGTGAATGTAAGAGTAACAAATGTGATTCAAACCAAGCTTTATATTGTTTTTATAGCTAGGTAGATAACATCGTAATATTTCAAAACAATATAAGAAATTGAATTTATATTAGCGTATGTTTTTAATTAGCACATTTAATTGCAGTTGAATTGACAAACAAGTATAGAACATGCAAACATTCCAACTACGTCCAAACTCAATTACAACTAGTTTGCGATAAAGAAGGCATAAACTACACATACATCATTCCATTTTGTAATTTAGCTGCAGTGATTAACGGTAAGAACGCATGAGATCGAAACACCTGACTATAATATACACCGCATAACTCTTCGACTAGGTGTAAAGGAAATATATCGCCACGGACGCGATTCGTAAATCGTCGGTAATTTTTGTAGTTTAATGCGATGTTTCGCCGCATACACGAACCTACAAATGCACGTGTACGCATCCGTATTCATATAAACAAATCCTTGCATCCTTGCCGTCGTGCAATGATATGCAAAGTAACTGTAAAATCAATATTTAATCACGATTAGTCTCCCCAGTACAGCAACACATGTGTGTATATAGAGTGCTTGGGTCGGTGGTGTATTGCTTTGCTCAGCGCTTTGTTATCGTCGTATACATACGTACGGTAAATTAATCAAAACGTATTTTTCCGATATTGAAATGCGACTCCGGAGCGATAATTGAAAATTTCAATAAAACTAACGGCGGTGTTTATGGCGTGTGCGATGGAAATTAGCTGATTGAATTCGTTTGACGGAAACAGTGTCGGCTGATCCGTCTCGCCTGCATGCTTTCTCCTCTCACTCTCTTTAGACGGTTAACAAATTGTGGAAGCGGCGACAACTAGATGGTCCGATCAAATTAATCGGATTAACTGTTGCTTCCCAATAATATTTATTTTTTTATCTTCAAGCTGAAGGTTCGTACAAATCCTCAGTGCTTCCATTGCATCATAGTCAGGATTCCAAAGGGAAAATTTCACTTTGGAGGACGCTGAAAGAGCGAGAAGACTGTGAACGTCGGTTACGGAGAATAACATTACTGCTGTGTTCACAATGCTCAACAAAGATAGGTGAGTGACCTACCAGCAAATAGAGGAGACCTTTAGGCCTGAATGCAACGGCAATTCGTTAGGTTATACAGTTTAATTTGCATATGAAGAAAGGGAGGGTACCACCACCACCCTCCTTATAGTTCAGACCATGTTCCCTGCGACTTTGCGCTGTTCCCAATTGTGAAAATGAAGGTAAAACGGAAGCGGTTTTCCAGTGATGAGGAACTTCTGAAGGCTTGGGATAACGAGTGTGCCTTACTCGCTAGTACCCTCAATCGGCACAGGGTGTAGGATAACATGATTAACAGTGGATCAGTATTTCTTTAGAGTCCATGTCAAGCAAAATGCAGATAAAACACAAAGTAAAAAGATAAAAACCATTTTACAACTTTAATTTAAATTAAAACTCAAATTCTGATTTATAAGAAGAAATAAAAATTGAACTAAATTTAAATGCGACATATTAATAGGAAATTTATAACAAGATTGTTGCCTTGCAGTACTTCTAGTGACTGTAGGTTTAGGTAATACAAATTTAATGTCATCGTCATTAACATATCTACGTTAGGAATGTGAAATTGTTCAGCAGATTTTTGTCTTGAGGAAACTAACGTACACTTCCATTGGAGCATTTCTGCTTTCTAACATATTAAGCTATGTAGTAATTTTTTTGTTTTTTGTGCTAAATTCGACAATGACGTAATCGCTTACATCACCGACAAAGTGGTTTTTGCAAGCGGTCTTTGGTTAATGTAATTTGGTCGTTTTCTTTTTCGTTATCTTCTTCAAACCAGTCTATATCATCGGTGTCAGATTTATCTTGGAGTACAACTTCCTCCTCATCATTTAGCAGCCTATTAGCTATTAAACTTCTTCTTAACTTTCTTGGTATTTTTCCAGTTCTTGGTTTTGCTTTTAATGGTTGCCGAAATTGGTCAAGAGTTAATATTTCGCAATTTTCTGATAAATTTGCTGATATCGAAGGAGCTACTTTAATTTCGTTAGGCCGTTCGAGAAGTACTTCAGCAAGTTGATTTTCTTCAACAGAGAGTTAAGCAGATTGGGCCAAAAGTCGTCGTCATTAAACTTGAGTCTGTCGAAGGGAACTATTCCTATCTTGTTAAATCCTTGTCGTATATTGGATGGTGTTATGAATTTTTCAAATGCGAGTCCGATGAATTGCCCAAAATCATAAATAGCAATCGATTGTCGTGGATTAGGCATCAACCATGAATCCGTGGCAACATGATAATAATTTTTAAACGATCCAAATATTGATACATCTAAAGGCTGCATTTTCGCTGATGTGTTAGGATGTAATGTGAGTACATGCACATCAGAGGCCTTTGCTAAATCTAGAGCTTCAATAGATAAATGCGACTCACGATTATCCATAATTAGGGCACGTTAATTTTCCAGTGAACTACTACTGTGTTTGATGTAGTGGTTCATAACACCTACAAATAAGTCACTATTCATCCAACCCGATTGTGTAGCTAAAATCAAAGTTCCCGATGGAGCACCAATACCCAAGGGCTTGCCTCCCCCCAGCGCTTATGATACAGCATCTCGTGCATAAAACTCCTTTTTCACCCCTGGTGACCTTGCAAAAGTTTTTATGGCCTTTCAGAGCCATTACTTTATGAGGTTTCTGCACGTTGGACGTGCCAGTCTCGTCAAGGTTAAATATTCTGCAATTTCACTTAATTGCGTAGTTTTCATTAAAACATTTTTACAACTTCTTCATTAAATGATATTGCTCTCGCAAGGCTACATGCCTCTGGTTTTCTGAGGGAGAGCTCAGGATGGCGTCGCCGAAAGCCACTGAGCCAGACAATGCCTGCAGTTTGATTCGTTTGTCAGGAGGATGGCATTTTGATATTAGTATACCTCGTCATTTCATAAGCTACGCGACGACAATCTTTGATAGGGTTTTTGTAATAGTCCCTAAGAATATTTTCTTGTGCTTCCGAGAAAACGCTATTTATCTCATGGTTTGGTATTAATTTTATCACCTTGGATGTCAGTCTCTCTGGTTTTTGCATAATACTAGAAAATCATTTTCATCGTTATAATGTAAACAAATATGCACCTTATACGTCTTAAGAGGGAATTTGCCCTCTTTCATAGGTCTGTCGACAGCAGTCCAGAAAATCGCTTATTTCTTAGAAAATAACTAAGCCAGAGAGTGGGAACAAACTTTATTGGCAAGACAAATGGTGAGTTTAAGCGCCTCGTGTAATGTATTTTTTGCATTGTTCCAATTATTTCTTTATTACATACTTAAAGTTAGTTAAAGTAGACAGAAGAAGATGGTTCAAAACTTGTTTAGAATAATGTTTTTCATAGACGAAAACGTAATTGTATCTGTAATTAAGAATTCATTTTTCGCAAATCTGTACACAATTATAAAGGCTTACCGCGAAGAATCTTTTTTTGTCAGTTTTTTTGTATTAGATTTCAGCCGTTGTAGGTCAACGAAACAGCAAATTAATTAAATACCAATTTATTTTTAATTAATTTGCTGTTTCATTGACCTACAAGTGGAAATACTTCAGGAATTGAAAGATTTAGTTTTAACAAAACTTTAACAAAGTAGGTGCATGGCGGCAGTCGTTTCCAGAAATACAAGTCGATCTCTGTATGTTACTCATAAATATTTGAATGTAGGGTTAAGCCCAGGAAAATGTTTGAAAAGTTTGGAAACTAAAAGAATTAGGAAGATACAGGCACGCAGAAATCGAAAATGGACACGTAACTTTTGGACCAAACAGATCTGGAAAAGATAAACATTATGGAAATGAATGTCAAAAACCCGACTTAGATGAAGATATTTTTGCAAAATCCGTTATATCTGGAAAAAATAACGAGGATAGGGCCAAAGAAGCGTTAGGAAGGGGGCGTGCAATATTGACATTTTAGAGTCTGGCCTTGTTTTAAATAAACGATGGCCATATTTAGGAACTTCTCCAGATGGAGTTGGTAACGACGGCTCATTAATCTAATCTTGGCTAGGGATATATTCGTTGAGGAATCAACTGAGAAAGGCCTAATACCGTTGTTGGAATTATCTGGAGTTTCATATGTTTTAAAACGCAACCATGATTATTCCAAGGACAATTAAATATTTGTAATAAGGAGTTTTGCCATTTTGGAGTGTTGACAACAAAAAATATACTCTCAGTCACAGTTTTTGGAGACCCTGTTTTCTATGGTTCTTAAACTACATAGATTTTATCATAATTGTTTATTATCCGAAATAATAGATCCACGACATACCAGAAACATGGAAATTAGAGATCCAGATTATATTATAAACGCTATTGAAAATCGGGAGAAATGAAAAGTCCAGTTCTTTACAGTGACAGGGTGGCTACAGTTTTTTTATATTTATTTTTTTTATATTTGACCAATAAAAAAGTATGCAGAAGAACGACTGGTATTTTGTTTTTTTAAAGCCCTTCCATATTTTATTTCTATCAGATTTCAAGAGAAATATTTGACAGAAAACGTTTTTATTGCATCCTCGTCTCTCGCTCCGCAAAACAGTATATCCTAGCAGTGCAAGGCAAATCTCCTCTAGATTGAAATTTGTAGTTGAAACTCAATAATGAAAACATGTTTAACAAAATGAAAAGGGATGATCCACTATGTATCACTGATCCACTGTTGACCATGTTGCTATCTTAATTCTAACTCTTTTCATTCAAAATCATCTGTTTAACACCATGAATCTAATGCATGCTCGCTTATGAGATCTCCTAAGAGCTACTGCTTCGGACTTTCCTGCAGCACGCTGTAGGTCATTCTCCTAAATTCATCCAGTAATAGTTTTCAAGGATATGTACACAAGGTGTCGCGGATTTGCAGTTTCTGCATGTAGCTTCAGATGGTCAGCATATGTTATTGTGAAAACTCTATCTACAAGCTGTAGTATTCAGTTCATGCTATCTTTCAATATCGTTAAATTTAGATTTTTTATTTTATCAAAAACTTTAATTAAGATGATTTTTAAAACTGAACTGTACAATGTAGACATCTGATATAAAACACGTCTAATAATAAATTATTCGCAGAAACTTCCAGTAGGTATACAGAATATTTAAATATATAATATGTAAATTTTTTCGACCACATCCGCAGATGCATTGTCCGTTAACTAGGCGACAGTTTCGTCATTGAATATGTAGATTCGAACGGGTGTGTTTGATGGTTCGAATTAAAACTAAAAAACGAGAGAGGAGAGAGAGAGAGAGAGAGAGCTGCAATTTTGATGTCTACGTCGGTACATACATACGTCCATACGTGTGTGTACTCGCTGGGGAGATGGGAAATGCGGAGGAGGGGACCGTTCTTTGTGTAGAGGGAGAAACGGTCAGGCGGAAATTAGAGTAATGAGCCGTGTTCATTGCAACTGGAGTTCGCCTTGCATCCCCAATTAACTGCAACCAGTCACGTGCATTTCAAACAGACCAAATTCTGACTAATCTCGCAAACCGATAATTAATTTGGACTCACAATAATTCTCATTCGTAGCGCGTAAATCGTATTTGATGGTGAATTTCCGCAATATATCAATTCTTTATTTGTATATTAACATGATGGAAATGCTTAATATGAGGATTTAGAGTACCTGCTGTATACATAGGTCTCGTAGGTTATAATTTATTCACCTAGCTGCTAATTATTGTAAAAAAATTGTTTAAATAGTCCATAACTAGAGTAAAGTTATGTTTCGTGAACCAATTGACCTCACATAATCTGCTGTTAATTGACATTGTACTCCTAGGAATGGATACATTGGATTGTTCAAAATAGTGTCAAAGAAAGTGTTCAAACAGAAGTTTATATTCCGCCTCGTGCAGAGCTATCAACACTTTTATTCTGTGATACTACACTACATCCTCTGTATTTCCCATAATGTGTTCGGCTCTTTGTCGTTTCGACAATCTTTATTCCTTATTTTGTTTTATATTCCTAATAATTTATATAAAAACAAATATCTTCTATTACGTCTGGTATTATAAACAAATTAAATTCATATTCATCATACAATACTAACACTAACTAAGTATATGCTATTCTGGAACGTATTTAGCAAGTCTATCTTTTCACTTTTCTTTTATATTGGGATGAAGAACATTCCGAAATTAAAGTCCAACAGTAGTCAGCAGCATCTCGCTATTCCACTTGCCCTGAAAGCGTTTTTCAATAGTGGAAATATGCTGATGAAATCTTTCCCCATGCTCGTCACTAACATCGCCAAGATTCGGGGGACAGAAGTTCAGGCGCGAATGCAAGAAATGTATTTTAAGACTCATATTACAGCCTAATGCATAGTAACTTCTAAGAAGTTCAACATCCTCGTAATCTTCAGCTTTTTATTTCCTAAGAAATTCTTTGTCACACTTTTAAATGCATCCCAAGCAGTCCGTTCTAAATCGCTCAAGAGTACGTCAAATTCTCGATCTTGTTGTAACAGATTAATCTGAGGTTCTATAAAAATCCCCTCTTTAAGTTTTGCCTCAGATATATTAGGAAATTTTTGTTTAAGGTATTGAAATCCTGGTCCCTCTTTGTCCAATGCTTTGACGAAATTCTTCATCAGACCTAATTTTATGCGTAATGATGGTAAAAGTATTTTATGAGGCTCCACCAACGAGTTATGGACTACGTTCTTTTCTCCAGGAGTATTCTGACTGGCCATTGCTTAACAGTATAGTGCAAATTTCTCGCTCGACTCTCCCATTCACAAAGGAAGCAGCAATATTTTGTGAATCCAAGTTGTAGATCAAGTAGAATTGCAACTACTTTGAGATCAGCACTGATGTACCATTTATAGGTTTTGTAATTGATTTTATCAAGGAGACGTGTCATATTATCATATGTTTCCTTCATGTGCACGGCATGACCAACAGGAATGGAGGGGTAGATCTTTCCTATATGTAGAAGGACAGCTTTCAAACTCAATTTAGAAGCATCTATAAAACGACGCCATTCTTCCGGTTGGTGTTTGTAACCTAATTCTCGCATTAAACCGTCAACAATTTTGCAAAATAAAAGACCTTCTTCAGTTGAAAAATACTGTGACAGTTCTTTCTGACGATTTCGATATACAGAAATACGCGTACCCGGAGCTAACAACTTCCATCCTTGCAGTCTTGATCCTAATATTTCTGCCTGAGTTTTTGATAAATTGAGATCTCGAACTAGGTCATTTAATTCCAATTGATTTATTAAATGAGGCGTGTCCTCTTGAGATGGCAAATATTCTTCATCTGCATCCGACAACACTGAGATGTACTCTTCTATCAGTTTCAACATGTTCTTGGTTTGAAACATCCATAGGACTTGATACTGGCAAAGCTTACGAATGAGGAACTGGACGAGTGGCAGAACGTAAATTAGGATAGGTAATTTTATCCTTATTTTTATTGGAAAACCTTGAAACTTTCTTTGAACTTACTCATAAAGTATTCACTAACACTGAATTAGAAATAGCAGTTGCTCATGATCTGTCACCATTTGTTGCTGAGGACGTTCACCACCCTGCTCTGGATATTACTCTGATACATGGTTCAAACTCGAAACAATCCAATTTTCCTTCAAATAATAACCCACGTTATAATTTCCGCAAAGCTAATATGCCTTTGTTGTGTTCCACACTGCACAACACAGATTGGACTTTCCTCTCTCACTGTAATGATGTTGAAGGTGCTGTTGCAGAGTTTTATGATCAGCTATATAGCATACTAGATCGTTACGTACCTAAAACTAAAACAACCCAACGTAATTATCCACCATGGTTTACACCGTACATAAAACAGGTTATTACACTGAAAGAATATTACTTTCGCAAATGGAAAGAAACAAGATCTAACAATTATTTAATGGAATTTAAACGACTTCGTCATTTACTGAAAAATGAAACGAAATTAGCTTATGCTAATTACCAGAAATCTGTCGAAGCAGAGATTACTATTAACCCTAAATCCTTTTGGAGGTTTATTAACAGTCACAAATCATCATCAAGAATTCCTGGTAACATGGTTTTTGAAGGTGTAGAGTTGCTACAACCACAGGATATCGTCAACACCTTTGGGCACCAGTTTTCTAGGGTTTTTCGACCTAGCACGTCTATTCCTATGAACATTTTCAGTCAGTGTCCATCTTTCAATATCTCGGATGTTTCTATAGATGACGTAATTTCAAGTGCATCCAAACTCAAGTGTGATATGACCTCAGGGAATGATGGTTTACCGAGCTTTCTAGTAAGACAGTGTGCTCCAAGTCTCGCTTACCCATTGGCTATACTTTACAACCGCATCATTAATACTTCTGAATTTCCAAGTATCTGGAAAATAAGTAGAATAATACCGGTTTTTAAAAGTGGCAATCGTGCAGATGTAGCTAATTATAGGCCAATAAATATACTGCCGAACTTTGCGAAAATGTTTGAACATATTATTTACTGTAACATATACCATAATGTTAAGCCTTACTTATCAGTACATCAGCACGGTTTTATGGTGGGAAGATCTACTGTTACCAACTTAGCCAATCTAACACAGTATATTGCTACAGCAGTGGATCAACGCAAGCAAGTCGACGTAATATACACTGATTTTTCAAAAGCTTTTGACTGCATTGATCATGCCATTCTCCTAATTAAACTGGATGGCATTGGTTTTAGCCCTCGTCTGGTGAAATTATTTCAATCCTACCTTGCTAACAGAAGCGGATATGTGTATTACAACGGATTCGCGTCTGATCATTTCCAAATGCCATCTGGAGTTCCACAGGGCTCCAATCTTGGTCCACTTCTATTTAATATTTTCATCGATGACCTTCTTAAGAAGTTAAAATGTGAACATTTAGCATACGCTGATGATTTAAAAATATATAACATAATTAACACGGAGGCAGATTGCATTAAGTTGCAAACAAACCTGGTGTTGATTGATGAATGGTGCTCTTTAAATCAGCTGTCTTTAAATGTCAATAAATGTTCTATAGTGTCTTTCACAAAGTGTTTAAGTTCGGTGAAATTCAACTACACTGTAAAGTCGCAGGTATTAGCCAGGAAAGATAAAATCAAAGACTTGGGAGTGATTTTTGATGTTGCATTAAACTTTACTGAGCATATTTCTAATATGTGTACAACTGCGTCCCGGACTCTGGGTTTCATTATAAGATCGTGTCGAGGATTTAGTGATATTCGTACTGCAAAAACACTATACTGTGCTCTTGTGCGAAGTAAATTGGAATATGCTAATCTAATATGGTATCCCCTTTACACGAGCCAAATTATTTCTGTTGAACGTGTGCAGAAACGGTTTTTAAAATATCTAACATACAGAACTACCGGTACCTATCCCAGTCGCGGGGCTGATTATGAGTCGTTACTTCACTTACACAAGTTCGATTCTCTTCAAGACAGACGTTGTAAGTATAGTGCCAGATTTTTGAATAATCTTCTGTGTAACTTCGTTGATTCTCCACCTCTGCTTGGATATGTGAACTTTAATGTGCCGTCTATGAACACTCGGTCAGTTAATCTTTTAGTTAATTGTCGTGCGAAAACTAATGTTCTTGTGAAGTCACCTATGTACCACATGACTACTAATTTTAATAGATCTAACGTTTGATATCTGCTATTGTACTCATTTGATTGATTTGATGGATTGTTATGTTACCTTACAATATATTTTTTTTTTTTTTGCATTTACTGTTACTTAAGATATGCACCAGAATTGTTATTTTGTATATTTTCTAGAATCTGATTATTATTTTTTATGTGTATTACTAAAAAGATGTCTTTAGACATACAGTACATTTAATACATATATGTATAAAAAAAACATTTCTCAGAAACCTGACGTGATAGCCAATTTTCGAAAATATTTTCAGAATCACAATGAAAAAGTCCAAACGTACACGTATCAGAGTGTAAGAAAATAGAAAACCCTGTTGACCAGTGTTATTAGAGGGTGCGTTATAAAAGATTTTAGATTTTGGGTTTTGTATAAATTTTTATTGATCTTAGGAATAACAAAGTGAATTGAACATTTTTAAATTAAAATCGTTGAAAATTCTTGACCTAGAAGTAAATGCCGTAAATCCTCCGCTTTCTTCTTAACTCGCTCAATTAATGAAATTGTCTAGCAAAATCATCCGTAATTCTCCAAAATATGTGTGGGATAACTGCACATGTAATAGTGGCAGTATTCCTTTAAGTTTCGGGTTTTGTAACAGCAGATTCTATGTTATAAAAGGCCCAGAAGATAAGATCTGGTGCTGTTAAATCAAGTGACGCAGGAGACCAAAATTTTGTAAAATTTTTCCTTAAGGCCGAACATATGCGTCCATAAAGTAACGCATAAATTCATTATTAGCTAAATAAACACACGCGCCTTCAAAATCTTTCCTCATTAGAGTCGGCCCTGCTTTTTTTTAATGGTTGGCCAGAGTGCATGTAAATCTGTCAGAAATGCATCATTTTCACAGTTTGGTTATGTCACATAAATGTGGATCTCTAATAATTATAGAGTAATTAAGTTTTTGAAAAAATATTTATTGCAAAAGCCAAAATTGAGAGAAAATAATACTAAAGCAGATGTTGGAAACGTTGACCGTTGTTTTGTAGACAAAGTTGAACTCTACGCTTCATGCTTTCAAAGCCATTTATTAAGATTTCTTCGGTGATGTCAGCACAAGAATTAGCAATAGCATTACGAAGCTCTTCGATTGTTTGATGTCTGATCTTGAAAATCGTATTCTTTAAATATGGAAAAATAAAATAATCTAATATTGTCAAGTCTGGAGATCTTGCAGGAAAATTAAAACTTCTTGTATCGAAAAATTGCTGTAAAAAAGCCATTGTTTCTCGAGATTTGTGCGCTGGTGCATTGTCTTGCTGGAAATATCCTACCGTAAGTTCATCATCATGAAGTTCGATGATAAACGGTTGTAATAATTCGTTTCGATATCTTTCAGCAGTTACGGTTTGGTTAAAAAATATAGGCCCAACAATTCGTCTTTTTGAAACTGCTAGCCAGACACCTATTTTTTGCCGATGCAACGAAGTTTCAGTAAATTCATGTGGATTATCTGCAGACCAAATTTTCATGTTTTGCTTGTTTAAATAGCCAGAAAGATGGAACCACGCCTCATCAGAAAAATAACATTTGTCAAGAACATCGTTATTATTTACGTTATTCAAAAACCATTGACAATACTGTGTTCTCGTACCAAAATCTATCTCTTTAAGTTCTGAAACTGCTTGAATTATCTAAGGAAACAATAAAAATATACAATAAATCCTTTTTAAAATCGTATGACATGTCCCCACTGACAAACCAACTTGTTGCGATAGTGTTGCGACAGATGTTTTGGGTGAGTGTTCCATTCGCTGTTGAACATCTTCGATTAAATTTGCTGCTAGTTTTTTAGGTGCTCCACCGCCAGGTTTACGTGTTACTGCACCTATTTCGCCAAATTTAATAACGCAAGCTTGAATGTGTTTTAGCAGTTGTGCGTAAGTAACTGGCAAATTAGGAAATTGTTGTCGGAATTCTTCTATGCACCGACTAATGGAATAAACCCATTCTCCATTTTCTAATTTTTGCCCAGTTCTATAGTAACATTGACTTATAAATATTTTATGTTCTAATTCTAACATTATAATAAAATAATTAAAAAAATATAAACGTCAATTATTTGAATTTAAGTTTGACAACTGTCAGAATTTGAAGTTTTGAAAAGCATCGCATTTGCACCAACCTATGATAACTAAACTGACAAAAAAAAACCTACTCTGATGAGGAAAGATTTTGAAGGGGCGGTATTAGAAATTCGCGAAACAGGTCGATTTTTGATTTTAATTTACTGTTTTTTCAAATTATAATCAGGGTGATACATGACGTCATCGCCATTTTTTTTTTCAATTTCCAAATTTTCCTTGATGAGCTGATTCCAAGAATGTATGACACGTTGCTTCAGATTGATACAGGCTGGGCAAAAATACGAAAATTGTTTATGATAATTGTTTATGGATAGGTATTATGTTAGTGAATGTTATAAACAAATAAACGAAATTACATAATTATGTAATTACTATGATACACTACCAAAAACAAACAAAAGAAAATTTAAATTCAATGTTCAAATTGTTCTCCATTGACCGCTAGACAATGATAGAACCGGGAATTAAATTCTTCTCTAACATTCTGTAGCATAGCAGGTGTTATATGTTCTGGATTTCTTCCCTTATTCGGTCGTTTGCTGACGGATATTTCCAGGTCTGTTAGTGTAGACTTTAGATTTTAAATAACCCTATAAAAAGAAGTCTAATGGGCTCAGATCAGGTGATCTAGCGGGCCATTCCACTGTTCCCCTTCTTCCTATCCACCGTTGTGGAAAGGTTCTGTTTAAAAAATCGCGCACAGTTATGGCGAATTGTGGCGGTGGCCTATCCTGTTGAAACCAGATTCTGCGGTCGAGATTAGTGGGTATTTGAATATCAGTAAAAAGTTGGATCAGATCTGGAATTTATTTTGTAGGAAATCAAGATATAATGCTGCTGTTAGATTTTCGTCAAAAACATATGGACCAGTAATTGTATTTCTCACAATACCATTCATTTTTGTGGCCTTTGCGTATGGCATTTTTGCATCCAGTGTGGACTTTCATCAGACCAATAATAATAATAATAATTTTGTCGGTTAACCTGCCCGTTCAAATAGAACGTTTCCTCGTCCGAAAATAAAACGTTATCAATGTAATTGTTGTTTTGGTTTATCAGATACTCGCAGAATTCAGTTCTTCGGTCAAAGTCGTCTTCAGCTAATTCATGGATAAGTCGTAGTTTATAAGGATGCTATTTCACTGTGTGTTCTATTTAAAAAAAAATGGTGATGACGTCATCACACGAAGGTAGATCACCCCGTATATTAGATTATAATTTGCAAAAATAGTAAATTAAAATAAAAAATCGACCTGCTTCGGGAATTTCTAATATTAGTGTTTATTTAGCTAATAATGAATTTATGCGTTACTTTATGGACGCACTGTATATATTGTAATGTGAAATTTGATTTATAATAAATCAAAAAAAAATTGAGTTTAAATTAAAATTTGGGGTTTAAAAAAAAATTAATCTCAGGGGTTCGCGAATTCTTAGCTCTACAGCAGGTGTAGAGAACAGAATACGAGAGCTTATCGTACGTTGAACAAAATACCCAAGTAAAAAAAAAAATTCTAAGTTAAAAAAAATTTTACAAGACAAAAAGATGTTTTACAAAAAAAAAATTCATTTTATTTTCTTCAATAAACATATAAAAATTTGTTTACACTGTGCAGAATGGCGTGGCAATCACCACAACTAAATTATTATTTATAAAGACCTTATTTGGTAGTTTTTGAAATTTTGTCCAACTTTTTGTTGGGACTTTCTGTATAAAAAAAAAATTAACTTTGAAATTTTTATTTTTTTTATTTGTTTAATTAAAATAAATAAATTTAATTTAACTCAATTTACCGAAATTTATTATTTCTTAAAAAAAACTACTAAAAAAAAAATTTTAATTTTTAAATTTTTCAAATATTATTTTTGTACTTAGAAAAATTTACTGTTTTAATTTGCACAAAAAAAATATTTTTCTAAAATTTTTGCAACTTTCCAAAGTTAAAATTACTTAAAAATTAAATTACCTTATTTTACGTGTGTGAGTGTGTATGTGTGTGATTTTGGAAGCTTCTGTCTTCGCGCGCCTCGACGGATGTTGGATGGACGACGTCCTCTTCGTAGGGGTAATTAAATTTAAATTAGGTGGAGAATTTTTATGTTTAAAGTACTTTTTCGAAGATAATCGTTGATTTGGGCCCACGGTGCACCGGGCTAATTTTAATAAAATTTTCGTAGAAATTTAAACGCTCTGTTCGACTATCTATGCAAAAAGCGGAAGTTTCTTGCTCTCGCACGGCCTTTTATAGGTGATTCGCAATTGTCTCTAAATTTCATCAGAAATACCTTTTGATAGTCATCTGTCAATCACGGCAATCAACGATCGTTGATGGATTAATTTATGCGCGTCCGGTCGAATATTTGTTGTATACAGGGTCACCGAAAAGTTGTAGATTTTAATTACCACCTACTTTTTCTTCTTAAAATGCCCCTAACTGGCTGGTCTTTCTTCTTGTGTCTGTGGAATTTAATTATGTGATTTGGTTATAATATTTATGTGTGTTTGTGTACAAATTAAATGATATAAAATTTATTAATTACCTTATAAAATATGAGTGATAATATTGTGGTGTATTTAACATCTTTCTGTCTTTGTCGCTGGCTGGACTTAACATAAGATCTCTGCTGAGCAACACCCCCCTTCTGTGTCAGATGGCTACTGAGGCAAACCATTCGCAGATATGCGAAGAAAATACCGATGGTGCCAACTTGAAGAGTTGCGCATCCTCTATCATTTGATAGTGTAGATTTGGATTGTGCATGTGTGCAATCATGTTAATGGTCGCGTTCATCAGACTGAGCCGCTCTGTAACAGTTACCGCTCCGCTACATCTACAACAGTTCCTGACGTCATCGCATTCTGATGAACAATATACGCGTTCTCTGTCCGCCATATTTAAACCACTATCTAACAACTGCTAAACGAATACTGCTCACCGCTCGATCTTGAGAGCGTAAGAAAATTGCGCTCGAAAAAATGGCGACCGCTACATATAAATTCTTGGAAGCGTTCGATGTAGCGATGACGTAGTAGTAGGTAGCGTAGCCGTTCATCAGAAAAATCGGTAAGTGTTACAGAGCGGCTCAGTCTGATGAACGCGACCAATGTTACATATTTTATAAAATAGAATTAAATTAAATTGAAGAAATACACAGATCAGATAGTTGGTTATAGTTTAATGAATATGAAATTAATTTAGTGTTTTTTTATTTTTTAGATTACCTACAGCTGGATGATCATCTGTCAAGTGACAAATGGAATTGTAAACATTGAATAAAATATTATATAACATTACAATATCTCTTGGGTTTTGACTTGCTCAGAAACAGCAGTTCCGTTAGTTAGCGAGGGCAAGTGAGATTGATTTCTGATTGATTTTATGGGGTTATAATTGTTATAATTCTGTATTTTTCGTTTTTTTTTTTAATCATAAATAAATAACAGATCGTGAAGAACTATATCTTAAATTATAATGTGTCTTAAAATTTCTTTGTACGGCAGTCATTAAATGTAATATGAAAAATTGCTGTAGATACGCTAGAATACTAGAGAGTCTACTGCATTGTCAACTACCGCCAAAATATAAAATAAAATCTGCAAAGGTTACTTCTTTAAATGAAGGAAAGGTTGCCGCAATGATTTAAAATATTTCATGTTAATAAAACACTTTATCTTCAAGACGTTCTATGACAAATTTAATTGCAAATCATTAATTAGAGAACTTCATGGTGTTCGTTCCCAAAAGCAATTCAATAGCGCAATTGATACTTACTGCTCCTTTTACAGTAGCTGCTTCTCTTGCTGCGGTTTTGAGCGTCATTTGACTGGAAAGTAATTTCTTAGCCCTTTGGATCAAATATGACTGCACTATCCTCTTTGGAATGTAATAATAATTGAATTGAATTCAGTTTCTGTTTAACATTATCAACATCTTCCGTCTTCCATCTTGGGTGTCTTCCACATTTCTGGAAGCCTCGTCCAGAATTATCATTCTATTTTATTAATTTCTTACATGTCCAGGTTAGCTGAAGGAATATCTTTATGATTTTACTTCATGTGTGCTTCCCTTTAAGGTCATATATCAAGTTCTTACCATGTAGTTTATAAATACTGCATGTAATAGATGTTTATTAATATGAATTTAATTAAATGGTATTTATGTTATATCTTGAAACTCCTTTAATGACGTACACGTCCGCAAGTAATGCTACTGAATATGCATTAGCCAAAATTTACATTACATGCATAGCCTGCTTGATAGGTAGATGAGTTGCTGGGATTAGCTCGGTAACTGTAGTAGGAAATAAACGCTCATACATGTAGGATGTAAGAACATAAACTGTACTTGTTTCGTTCGTAAGTTTGAGCTTTAATTTACCAGGATACAATATAAGATAAAATAGTGTGTATTATTTCGAAATGAAGATCTATCGACAAACTTCATCACTTTTTATGGTTATGAAGACGTCAATAAGTGAGTTGTAATATACTACACAAAGTTTTGGAATGAATTATTACACTTGAAGCGTAGTGTAAATGCAATTACATCTTTTCCTCCGACACAAGTATTCGTACGTAACTGTAATCTTTACACCTATGTAACTCATAGCATGTAGTAAATTTTTACCATGGCTTTCTCCCCTTTGATCACGAAATGCATAAATTATGTTCACGCCAAGTCAGTGCAATAAATTAATTACGATTACTTTAGTTGAATGGAGCTTAATTAACAGTACAGATGGCATACATTGATTAATGTAGTTACGTTTAAGTATCTTCTTATTCTGTACACCTTACGTGCGAGTCTCTTCATGTATGTTTCTTTTATCAATTTACACACCTTGCCAACATGTTTCGTCCTACACTGTATGCTTAATGAGGCTTTAATGCGTATTTATGTGAATATTAATGAAATTATTTGCGTTAAATCGTGTTCCAATATTTTTATGACTTTTTATATTCAATTAAATTTTAAATTAAACAACAAAGTATTACGTTTAAATTAAGCATTGATATTATAGAAAATTCTTCTAAAACCCTCGGATTGTAAAAAAATTCAATATTTTTAGTGAAACAATTTTCAAGTTGGTTTTACCGAAAAAAAAAAAAGTTGAATACAGGCACATATACACACGCACACCAGCACGTTCGATGCTGTGAATGGTAAACGTGGCGAGGGAACAAGTCAGCCGTAATAAGGATGAAATGTGTCGCTGATGAGCTTTGAATTGTGGAATTATCACTCCTGATTGTATAGAGGACGATGGAAACTAACAAGGAATTTTAAACGAAGTAAATTCACTTGCTCCGTGCAATTGCAGTAGCGTTGATGGTGTTGATGAAAAATTTATTGTAGATATTGGAATAAAAGCAGATCGAAATATAGTCAACATCAAATGGAATAATAACAGCGGAGAGCGATACTTTGTGTATAGTTTTGGGATAAATTCTGCGTAGGTAGCATTGTTAAATGTTAATGTCTTTAAAGAAAGATGATGTCAAACAGAAATGGATGCTGTGGTATGGAGTAAAAATACTTTGTTAAGATTCGTACAGTCTACGGGTATAATATTTCATATAAAATAGTGCAACGGGCAATATGTTTTTGCGGTGTCTTCGATCACTCAAATTTGATTCCTGTTTACGTCCAGAAAAGTAACTGGGAGGACAATAAATAACGTGTATTTCTGAAAAGCACTTTTAATAGTAAATAAATGTATGGTGGATGTTCGGGTATCACTAAACCCACTGCTGGCGTGCGGCAAGGCTCTGTGCTCGGTCCACTGTTGTTTACCATCTACATAAATGAATTGGAGATGAATTTATCAGCTGCAAAGACTTGCCTCTATGCTGATGACACCACCGTCCTAGTCACACGAACATCAGATCAGCAAATAGCTGTGAAATGTGAGATTATTAGCAAAGAAATTGAGGGATGGTGTTCTGCCAATAAATTAAAACTTAATTATGGAATACTTTAGTAACCTAAAAGAAACTGCGGATGGTAATTAAACCTTTCAATGTTTTTAAGTGTGATAATCTAGATAAAGTTAAATCATTGTTTAAAAGAGTTAAATATCTAAATTAATCGTTCGATGTCAGCTACTACAATGATGATGCGTGGTTCTGCTAGTGATCCTCTTCTGTCTCCCCCTGTTATGTCACGAATGACACAAAAAATATAAACTATTAAAATTTTAAAATAAACAAATTATAATGTAAATTATAAGCCAATTAATAAATTAAATACCATCCAGCACCCTTACCTCTTTCCCAAGTGTGTGTAAGTGTGTATCCGTGTAAATTAAAATCTTTCTCTCCTGTGATCCTTGCGTTCCAATGTTCTAATCTGCTTATGTTTCCACACAATATCTTTCTGCTTATTCACTTTCTTTATTTCTCCTGTTCTTTGCTTTTTCTTCTCGACGGTTTATTTTCTTTTTACAAGCTTTTTTGTGACTTTTTTCTTCTCGAGGGTTTATTTTCTTTCTACAAACTTTTTCGTGACTTTTTTCTCTTCTGTGGCGCCAAAAGAAGAATTTTTCAACATCTTAAAAGATTGGATTCTGTATCAGCAAACCAAAAAATCAACTGAACACTACAGCAACAAAAAGAATATTAATTAGGGGATTTGAAGCTACGGGCTCTAAATACCCAGAAGAAAATCCTTAAGAAGTTGAGGAAATCGTAAATGATGCATTGGCGAATTTCTTGAAAACCCAAAGAGAAGCTTATAAAACCAATTTTAAAGAAGAACAAAATTGATACAATCCGGCAAAATTATAACTGTTGACAGTTCTGAAGAATCGTCATTGGAGATATGTGATAGAGAAGAGTGTGATAAGAAAAGGAAAATAGTATGACAGTGTTATGAATAAACGATGAACATGAAATAGAAGCAACTGACAATATTGAAAGAGATGAAGAAATGCTTTAAGTAGAAGCTGAAATATTAGAGATCGGAAAGTATGCCTTGAGGACATTTAAGGAGTTCAACTCTACTTCTTCTCACATACTTATACTTTTTCAGGTGTCGGATGTTGGTTCCGGTTCTTCTACCCACTTTTTCCACTCTTTTCTGCCTCTCACCATTGCTTTCATTTCTTCTAATTTTTTTCCCGTTCTTTCCCCCAATTCTCTTACCTGATCAACCCATCGTTTCCTAGGTCTTCCCCTTCTTCTATTTTTTGAGTAACCGGTCTCCATTATTTTCTTGTGATTCTATTTGTGTTCATCCTTACTATATGTCCGTACCAGTTCAGTTGTTTTTTTTTTCTAATTTTCCTCGCTATTGGCTCTTGGTTTGTTATTTTCCTGATGTCCTCGTTCTTGATTCTATCCCATTTTGTTTTCCCCACTATTCTTCTTAGATGTTTCATCTCCATTGCATTTATTCTGGACTCATCTTTCTTCCTCAATTTCCAGTTTTCACATGCATATGTTATTATAGGCAATGTTATTGTATTGTAAATTTGCATTTTAGTCCATATATTTATATTTAAAATGGAAATTTCAGTGTTTTGTTAACAAAGATAGACAGAAATTCAGACCAATCTTATATGAAGTGTCTACATATAATTGAAAAACTAGATATTATTTCCATTTTAACGGAACCAAACTTTTTCCATAAAAGTTGACGTAAAAAATTTCTGTTTTGGGTACTATTAAAAAGTGCTTTTCAGAAATCTTTTACGACTTCTTCAGGATTTTCTTCTGGGGATTTAGAGCCCGTAGCTTCAAATCCACCAATTAATATTCTTTTTTTTGCTGTAGTGTTCAGTTGATTTTTTGGTTTGCTGATACAGAATCCAATCTTTTAAGATGTTGAAAATTCTTCTTTTGGCACCACAGAAGAGAAAAAAGTCACGAAAAAGTTTGTAGAAAGAAAATAAACCCTCGAGAAGAAAAAGCAAAGAACTGGAGAAATAAAGAAAGTGAATAAGCAGAAAGATATTGTGTGGAAACATAAGCAGATTAGAACATTGGAACGCAAGGATCACAGGAGAGAAGGATTTTAATTTACACGGATGCACACTTACACACACAATTGGGAAAGAGGTAAGGGTGCTGGGTGGTATTTAATTTATTAATTGGCTTATAATTTACATTATAATTTGTTTATTTTAAAATTTTAATAGTTTTAATTTTTTGTGTCATTCGTGACATAACAGGGGGAGACAGAAGAGGATCACTAGCAGAACCACGCATCATCATTGTAGTAGCTGACATCGAACGATTAATTTGCATATTTAACTCTTTTAAACAATGATTTAACTTTATCTAGATTATCACACTTAAAAACATTGAAAGGTTTAATACCATCCACAGTTTCTTTTAGGTTACTAAAGTATTCCGTTATTAAGTTTTAATTTATTGGCAGAACACCATCCCTCAATTTCTTTGTTAATAATCTCACATTTCACAGCTATTTGCTGATCTGATGTTCGTGTGACTAGGACGGTGGTGTCATCAGCATAGAGGCAAGTCTTTGTAGCAGATAAATTCATCTCCAAGTCCTTTATGTAGATAGTAAACAACAGTGGACAGAGCACAGAGCCTTGCGGCACGCCAGCAGTGGGTTTAGTGATACCCGAACATCCACCATACATTTCCACATATTGTCGTCGATTGTTCAGATAAGAAGCGAGGAGACTGTTAGCGCCACCACGAACTCCGTAATGACACAACTTAGCCAACAAGATATCATGGTCAACTGTTAAATCGTAACAAGTCATGCAAACATGCATACGATTGTCCAGAGCATCAATAATTGTACGTAGTATTTCTGTGATTCCCGTCATGGTTGACGTGTTCTTTCTCTATCCATGCTGTGAAGAATTGATGGAGTTATTTTTCTCAAGAAATTCTATCAGTCTGTTGGCTATTGCTCCCTCGAATATTTTCGATATAATAGGTAAAATCGATATAGGTCTATAGTTATCCAAATGATCGACGTCGTCCTTCTTATGCACAGGCACTATTCTCGCAATTTTGAATTCGTCTGGGAATAGACCCCCCAGGAGACAGCAATTAAATATATGTGATAAAGGTTCCTTGATACTTTTCACGATTTTCTTTAGTAATATTGCTGACATGCCATAGTGATCCAGGCTCCGTGTGGAATTGAGCCCGCCAACCAGTGCTACAACCTCACGTTCAGTATGAGCATTAAATAATAATTCGTTCAATTTTGTCATGAAGATGTCGAAGTTACCATTAGGTAACCTATAAATGGCAATTATGACAGGATATTCGCTTTAACTTCAACAACAGTCTTCTAGTGGTTGGCTCGTATATATTTTGAAGGAGTCGATGAAGTTGGCCTCCACGTCCGTTATAGTGGAGAAATCGATATATAAACTAATTTCAAGATCTTTACTAGTTACGATGATCAGTAGCTTCTCGATGCTGATCTGCCGACTCTTGAGAGTCAGTTTTTAACATAAATGTCGTAAAAATTGTAACAATATAACACTATTGATACTTATGCGGTCATTTTGTTAAAAATATCGTCCGACACAATATCTAAAATATACTCAAACAATACTATGTAGACGATAACACTTGTATAAGAGGGAGAAGTCAGCTATAATTGAAGCACTACATGTTTCAAATAAACATAAGAGACGAGAATATCCGTAATATTTAAGTCCATTTACATTTGTTTATAAAACTACCTCCGTTCGGTCTGTTTAATTAGAAGGAAGAAAATAAACAAATTGCATTAATTATGTAGAGAGAAAACGAGAAATGGTGAAACGCTTTGCGAAATGAAAGGGTGAGCGTGCGAGGGGAAGCGCGGTGCGCGAATAGACAGAGAGAGGGCAGTAGATGGGAAGCAAGACTCGACATACTGGAATAAGGGTAGCTGATAATAGGTCAGTCTGGTATTTAATTAGCGCTAATTGCCACTCGTAATTAGTATTAGAACTAAGTCGTCACAAAGCAGTTTCAGAATCCTATCGCTTTGCCTTCAGTAACTTATCCTGAACATGTAATGCCAAGTGCGATCGTATATTACTCAAGGATCGCACCTACACTTGCGAATTAATGCAGTCACTCCGAGATTCTTTCAATTTCAAATTTTGTTCGCACACAATAAAAAATTTCCAACTTAATCAAATCGCAAAATCAAATTTTCTGAACAGGATTTCTGATTATTATGATGCTAGATTAATGATCTGGAAAAGTTACACTTTTAATTGCAGCTGCATTAAGTTCAGTTTGAGCTAATTAAACTCTTAAACGTATGCGCTTGAAAAACGAACGCATAACAATAACAATATTTTACCGTCTCTAATATTAAAGTTTTAAAGTTGCAATGGGGGATTTCAAACTTGTGCAAAGTATGAGTTTCAACGGTAGAAACAATAGATTTAACTATTTTGTTGCAAGTATACTCTCCAAGTAGCATATGAAGTTGTTAATGGATTTACTGGAATTACAACATTCATACATGTCTGTGCTAACGTTTCCAGAGAGCTACTTAACATATTAAACAGTTTAACGGGCTGCAGATCAAAGCCCTAGATGGCAGCAGTTCCGCGTGCCTATACGTAGGGAAGGAAAAGACCACTTCAGTATGTAGCTCATGTGAGGGCGCCACTTCAGCCTTCTCCGCCTTCCCAAACTCGAAACTATTGTATTAAATTAATTGAGTATTACAGTAAATGTTTCCATTCTATCTTTGTATTTAATTAAATTTAAATACGTAAAGAGTTCCAGCGTTAATTAAAATTAATGAGAACTTTTTATTACCACATAAAACATTTTCCTTGAATTAAATTTCGCTGCGGAATGAAGGAGATTGTTTCGTGAAGGAGGATGGAGGTCGTTGTCGTTGGGTGGTTGCTCTCTGGTTGTAACTTTGTTTTGTAATATTTTGTCATTTATTTTTGATGACGGCTTCGATCTTGATTTAAGTTGTTTGTGTTTCATATAAGACATAGTTCTTTGTATAGAAAACATTGTTGTATTTGCGGTTATACAATCTGTAGTTGATTTTGTAATTGTTACATATTTAGTTTATAGTTTAGGACAATTATTTCCGAACTCAAATTCCCAAATAAATATTGTGAAGCCTGTAGTTTTTCTGATAAAAAGTCCTGTCTCTCTGGAAAAAGAAGAACATTGGACAGTTTTTGGTGTTTGACCAGAACAATACCATTAGTTGAGAGAAAGTACGACTGCACTCGCTGGAATCTGAATGCTAATCACAAAGTTCGGACAAACTCGAGCTCGACAGGCGAAGAGGCCAAAAGTGCCAAGAAAACTCAATGTTTGTAGCTGCACTTTGCCTTTCCTAAGATTATCTGGACTTCCTGTTCACAATACAGATTTTCCAAGTATTTATCCTTCTTCGGTTCTATGGTTTTTGACATACGTCTTTAAAAAAAAAAAACAAATTCACATAATTTTTCATATTGGAAGCAAATTTTGGGAAACTAGGTATAAATGATGAACTGTTAATGAAGTGTGTTGATTCAAATAATTTTGATGGAACACGCTGATTACCACACTCTATTAGCAATTTTGGTGTCTCTAGAGCTGCTACTACTATAGCCATCGTCCATTCTCTCGTCTTGTGCAGCGTCATTGTGTATAAACACAGACTTGAATTTTCACTGACAGGAGCTTGCACTGCTGTTGTCTGCCGCAAGTCGAGTAGTGACAAAACACTATCTTTAAAAAATGGGCGATTATGTAAAGGAACAACTACGAGTATTGAAGTTTTGGGAAGAACTCCTATCGGATGAAGATGAGCCATTTGCTGATAATGCGAGTTTCGATGAATATTTACTCACATCAGTGAGGACAAAAGCAGTGACGAGAACTCTTCAGATGACAATGAGCCTGTTGCCAAAAAAAAAAACCGAGACAACATTAAAGTATATATTACAACATTTTCAGTGACAAGAACATGTCTAAACAGAATCGTTCCGGTACACCCTATAGAAACATCCAAATAGAGAGACATAAGATATCCTTAAGCCTGGGAGAGCATGCAACAGTCTTCCAGGCAGAAGTATTCGCTATTGCAGCCTGCGCAGAACTGATTGCAAAGGGAGGCTGCACGAAGAGAAAAATAAACATAATGACTGATAGTGAGGCCGCTATCAAGGCAGTTATGAATCCTCTTACCAGGTCAAAACTGGTTAAAGATTGTAAACTAGCACAAGATAACAAGGTGTCTTTGATCTGGATGCCCGGACATGAGGACATTAGAGGCAATATAATAGCCGATGAACTAGCCAAGGAGAGTTCTAGGAAAGACTTCATAGGACCAGAACCCGTATCTGGAATCGCAAGGAATTCTACTAGAAGGGCGATTTGGTCCAAGTAATTTCGATCCTGCCGAAAGCCATAGAAGATCATTGTCCCAGATTCAAGTGTATGCAGCATTTTATCACCGATCTATCATGATTCTGCCTACAGTAGCGAATTATGATAATCTTTTATACTTTTACATCTTTTATACAATGGTCCTATACCGCATTCGTCATTGTTTTCGTTAATCGGAAATTAATGAGGCGTATCGGTTTGACCGTGCATAACATTAAGGTTACCTGTTTTTGTAGATTTTATTTTAATTTAGTTTTATTATCGCCTTGATAATGACAGCATTGCTGTTGAAACGCGTCGGTGTTTTTGTTAAAACTTTTTTGGTGTTTAGTGGGTTAAAGTGTTTAGTGTTCTACTTCTGCACCAATAGATCCAGTGAAGAACTTCGCAATATGGCTACCAGGTCCAAGGATCAGAACTTATACCATAAGGTTAGTGCTAAAATTAGGTTTATTAGCGAAGATATTAGATTTCTAAAAACTTGTAAACGTTTTTCTGTGTTTCCAAACTTTATTAATGTTACTGTTTCGAATAATTGCAAAAGTAGTGATAAAGTCATTCGTTACGCGAAAGAAAAATGGTTGCGTTCAGAAATCAAATATCTTTTTGCCAAACGCAGTAAACTTGAGATTCAAGCTTACCAATTTTGGAAATTTTTAACATTAGATCTTAGAAAGTTCAGAATAAGACATTCTCTCATGATAGGAAATTAAGAAAGTTAGGTTGTTTTTTAAAAAATAAACATCATCTTCCCATGAATACCATTAACATAGTAGAAAATCATTCTTCACTTTTAGTGAACGGGAACTTAATCTTTTGAAGGATTGAAATTTGATTTGCAGACTCGTGAATCGAATGTTGAGTGGGTTATTGCCGGGATAGAATCCTCTATCCAGCGGTTTCCTGAGCCCACAAAACAGTTCGTTAGGGAGGCCTGCAAACACACTATTTCAAAAAATTTGAAATCCTATAAATCACCTCAGAAATCTGAAAACATTAAAATCATTAAAACTTTGCGGGAAAAAGATTGTTTTTATTTGAAAGCTGACAAAGGGAACAAGGTTGTTATTTTAAATAAAGAGGACTACTATGATCGGGTTAATGACCTGTTGAGTAGTGGCCCTTATAAGTCAATTTCAAAAAATCCTTTACCGAAAATGATTAGAGACGTCAACAATGTGTTTAAAACTTGTATCAACCTTGTTACTGCCGATGTTAGACGTAAGCTACATGTTTCCAATCCTGTTATCCTTAAATTATATTGTTTACCTAAAATTCACAAACCTGGCAAGTCGGTAAGGCCAATTGTTTCGGCAATTGACGCACCGACTTATAAGGTTTGCAAATGGCTGACCAATGAATTTAATAATTTTCCAATACAGCAACCTAGTTTTGCAGTAAAAAATTCGTTAGAATTTATTAAAGAAATTCAAAATATTCAGTTGCTGGAGGGTGAAATATTGATTTCATTTGATGTTAGTTCTCTCTTTCCTAGTGTACCGATTCCAGATACCTTGACATACCTCGAGAACTTGTTGCTTCAAAATAGTTTGAGTCAACAATGTGTCCAGGAATATATTCGCTTAACTGACATCTGTATGAAACAGAACATTTTTCAATTCGACGGGAGTTTTTATGAACAGCTGGAAGGAACAGCAGTGGGTAACTCCTTGTCGCCCTTTTTGGCTAACCTTTTCATGAGCCGTTTTGAAAAGGACTTAGAATCTGAGAGCCAATACTTTCCGAGGGTTTGGTTGACGTATGTGGATGATATTTTCGCTATATTTGACACCAAAAAAATGTAATATTGACGATTTTCTCAATAGATTAAATAATCGGTTCGAAACCATAAAGTTCACTCGTGAAAGAGAACGGAACGGTCAGCTACTCTTTCTAGATATTTTAGCAATTAGAAATAACAGTAGATTAGTGTTTGACGTGTATAGAAAGGAAACCAGTACACTTCGCTACATTCCTTCCGATTCCCATCATTGTGTTCAACACAAAATGGCAAGCCTGAATTTTTTGGTCCACAGACTTCTCACTTTTCCCTTGAACAAGGCGAGGTATGAGAAAGAGCTTAAAATTATAAAAGATGCGGTTGTAATGGTTTCCAGCCTCAGCATATCTATAAGTTAATTAGGAAGTTTAATTATAAGAAAACTGTGAAAGAATCTACGACTTTTCGAGAGGATGTTAAAGCTTCACCCGTTGTGACCCTCCCTTACGCTCCCTTTATCACTAAAGGTTTAAGTAAAATCTTCAAAGAGCTAGATCTCAGAATAGTGTACAGTTCTGGGACTAGTTTACGAAGTCTCATCGGGAACCCTAAAGATAAAATACAACCTTTAGAAAAGTCAGGTATTTACGAAATCAATTGTAAGGATTGTAATCAAAAATATATTGGGCAAACCAGGAGAGCAGTCTCAACTAGATTCAAAGTGCATATGGCTAATCTTAGATTTAATAGAATTGAGAAATCGAGCGTTGCCCAACACATTTTTGAAACAGATCACAACATTGATCATACGAATGTTAAATTAATTAGACAAATAAACAATTGTAAGTTTCTAAATGTTTTCGAAAGTTTAGAAATATATAAAAATAAGTCATGTGTAATGAACTGTGACAATGGACCTATACCGCATTCGTCATTGTTTCCGTTAATTGTAAATTAATGATGCGTATCGGTTTAACCGTGCATAACATTTAGGTTACCTGTTTTTGTAGATTTTATTTTAATTTAGTTTTATTATCGCCTTGATAATGACAGCATTGCTGTTGAAACGCGTCGGTGTTTTAGTTAAAACTTTTTTGGTGTTTAGTGGGTTAAAGTGTTTAGTGTTCTACTTTTATAGGTAGAAAATATGCTAGATATAAAGATTTTCAATGGTGTCCCGGATTTTATTTTACAGGCAACAATAGAGACTGAATAAGGATACTGCATAGCAGAGCAACGGAGATACCATGTTTATCGGTTATCACAGTCAACAACCAATAAACTTTGCAATACAATAGGTATAAACGTTATTACATAGCAAAAGATTTGGTGAATTGTTTGAAAGTTCAACATTGGCGCACAAATACGTGTTTCGGACTTCTTCGTCCTCGTCAGTGTATGATACAAGGGCTTGAATTGATAAACATTTTGCAGCTAGTCCGTTTTCTCAAGAGATTGAAAAAAATTAGTAAATTTCATGTGTGTACGTGTGTTACTTAGATCATATCCTGTTCACAGTTTTTTTTTCCTGTCTAAAGAAGATTTTATCGTTTTAACGTTATTTTACATATAGGAATTAGATTATGTCTTGAATTTCCTACCGGTGAAATATTTTCGAACATCTGTGATACCATAATAGTATCAACACTCGAACGTAGCACTGGCTTCCAAATCTAAATAAATCGCAGGTAACCTTTCGAAAACGTAACGTCTCGAACATAACCATTCTCCAGTGTCTACAGTTTTTGTCGTCGCAAGTCACATCGTTATACACTACACAGTGGAGTTTGCATTTTTTCCATGCACTTCATTATCAAATTGGCATCTTTTTTAGAGCAGAAGGAAAAACGACATTCTGGTTTCGTTTCAAAATAACGAGGCTTGTTAGTATTAATGGTGGAGTCCTGGAATCCGAGCCGAGATCTCTCGGCATTATGATGACTGCTGTGACAGTGCTAGTGTTAAATCACTGCCGTCTCTAATGAACTTGCTGCTTGCCACAGAAACCAGATCCTGACTCTTTATATTCAGATGGCCTTTTAATGGGGAACAAATTTCCAATAACTGCTTTTTAAACTCAACCGCCGTCATCTTTTCAGCGTAATAAGGGCGAAAGACGTCGGATATAAATTATCGTCGAGTACGGATATATCCCAATTAAATCGTATTCGTGGAAACTTTAATGTAGGAAAATTAAAATGCAAGGTATCCATATTCTCTTACGGATGAGATGTGTTTATATTTAGAACGATTTTAATTTTAGATTAAAATTCTTTGCTGCGAACAAATCAAAATAATGATTTTGACGTTTAATCTAACCTCACGAATTTGAATCAATTTTCCACTACAATGTGCTCGAATATACAGATGTACATATGCTTGTATATTTCAAATAAATACTAGATAACTTGGCAGCCAAATGTAAATTTATACAGCTAACGTAAACATTACGTAGTGCAATTACTGGGAGTTATGTTTATAATTAGGCAGTGACAATATTTCCCCAAACGAAGTTCGCTAATTCTAAGTAAACAGAAGCTATCGAAGGCGCTTGTAAATAAGTCAAACGCTTGTCGTGATACATTTCAGATAGATCTTCAGCTCGAGTGTTAGCATTCAGCGTTAATTAAATAAGTGAATGGGGAATATGCCACGACGCCGATATAATTTTGCTTTCTGATATGTATTTATAAAAACGTAATAGTTATTCCATTGGAGTCACATTTATTGCGATAACTTTTACCTTACACTTGTTACTTGATAATTCTTACGTAGAGCTCATGTTCATTTCACCTTACCAGAAATCAATGGAATTTAATTACGGACTCGGTTTGGATGTGAAACATTTTAATTGGGAAATACTCTCTTCTTTCGCTGACGTTAATTAGCGGCTAGTTTGGAAGTTACGTTCCTAAATTGGGCGGCTTAACTAATCAACGTACACTGATGCTATGCAACTGCAATGGCTGAATACATGCTGTCAAATAATTAAATTTACAATTGCAACTAGTTATGTCTGAAGTGTAACCCTATACGTATATGCATACATATACAGGGTGAGCGAAAAATAATGAAGGCAAATTGAACGTCCTGCCAACTTTTAATTTTTTCTTAAATTGGTCAACCTGTTGTAAACCCATTATAGGCGCCTGAAAAAAAAATCTGCAAATTTGGCTGTTTTTCAGCAATTTCTGCCTTTAGCTTGTCAAACAATGGTGCGTAGCATACTTTTGTAATGGTTTTCTTTCGTGTTTAAAGATAATCGATTAAGATAAGTTAACAGTTTTTTTTTTGGAGCCGATTCGGCCTTAGCAGTCCACTGCTTTGACTGTATTTTTGTTTTGAGTGTATTATGGTGTAGGGGAAAGTGGGGGAATGGCGGTAGGTTAAGAAATATATCTTATAAAATGGATGTGGGTCAATATATATTGACTTTAATGCTCCTAACTTATTTGTCATGTTGTCTAGTTTAAACCGTTTAATCAATAAAAGCCTACTGTGGGTATAAAATAGAAAGAATTTAAAAAAATACACGCAGTACATCTACCGGTATTTCCCGACACCATGGGGTAATGGCGGTAGTGTAGTTTCTTATGTATTTTAAATGGTAAAATAGGAGTAGGGTATAGTATAGGGTAATTAAAAAAAAACTATTTCGCTGATGAACAACGTTAGGACTTGTGAATTTAAGTACCTATAAAAAATACAGATCAATGATAAAAGTACAAAAGTATGAGAAAAATGTATTGTATTCTCTTAACTATTTTGGTTACATATGTCACATTCGAACTCATCAGCAGTGTCGACTGCAGTGCAAAGAGCATGTGCCCAAAGGCCACAGCCCCTGCATCTGTACCACTCTTCACCATCTTGGCCGAATTCATCACAGATGAGACAGAAATGTTCGCTTTCGACACAATCGTCGAATTCATTGTCATCACATAATTGTCTTTCATCCACCACCTCATCTTCTGAGCTCGACGATAAGTCTTTTGTATATTTAGGTTTACGAGTGATCTTTTTTGCTTTATTTTTATTTTTCTTGTTGTTTTGTTGGGTTTTATCAGAGTTGGGAGTCTCTTTAAAGAGATATATGGCCCTTTTTCTTAAGGCGCCATTTTCTTTTTGTAGCTCTTTTATTATTTCTTCTTTCCTACAGCTAACTGAAGTTCTAACTTCTTAGGCGTGGAGGTCAGTATTTCTGAATGCTGCTTTTTCCTAGTGTTAGCCTTAGCCCTACTCTGCGTGCCACTAGTAGATGGAAGTGGAATAAGATCTTCGAAAGTCACAGAAATGTGATCTTCCTGAGCTAGTGCTTGAGTTTCATTTTGACTCTCTTGATTTTTTGCTGGCATTTTTGACAGACCTACTTCAGTTCTGTCTTTTTGGCTAGTTTCTTCTTCATTGAGATTAAGATTGATTGAAGTATTAGGAGATGCAACTTCTTCGTCATTTTGGACGATATGCAAAGGCTTTGGTCTCTCCAAAAATGTGTCCGCACCCCTGAAATCATCATCAGTGAAAATATTCGATTCAAATGGATATATTCCAGTTGCTCGGAAACCTGATGCGGCAACAGCAATTGTCGCTACTCTTGGATAGGCCTTATTGAATAGACCTGCCAATTCATATGGTGTTATTCTTACTTATCTATTAATTTTCATGTACAAATCACACTCCTTTTTAAATGCTCCTTTGAGAGTCGAATAAAAGCTAACGTCTAGAGGTTGTAAACGGTGGGAGCAATGGGGTGGCAGTGATACCATAGTGACCCCATTCAATTTGCATAGATCATGCGCCTCTAAGGTCGTATGACTATTATGATTGTCTAGAATCAATATGACAGGATTGTCCAAACTAGACTTTGAGTGAGTAATGAAATGCTTTAACCATGTTACAAATAGAATCTCGTTAGTCCAACCTTTGAGCGAGCACTCATATAGCGCATGGTGGACCATCTTTTTTCAACAAGGGGCTCATCCTTCTCCTGGGATAGACGAACATAGGGGGAATGAAGTTTCCTGATGCGCTCATCGCACACATAACTGTTATTAATTTTCCTCTCTCCCAACTCGTGTGATCCAACTCGTTTTTTTCCTTTGGTTGCAAGTATTGTTCCAGGATCTTGTACGGTAGTGATACCGGTGTGCAAACTCAAAAGCCGCTCTCCTTACTTCATTTGCAGATAATCCATAAAATACATCGGATAAGAACTTTATCCTGCTACTTAATGCTTCTTCCTGATCAGGTGTGAAAGTAGCCCTGCGTCCTTAGTATCTTTGTTCAGTTTTCTTCGTTCTTGAAGGGTACTGAACGGTATTTTGAAAGTCCTACTGGCAGCACTTACTGAATTCCCATCATCAATAAATTTCAAAGCATCTTTCATATTCTGCTCAGTCCAACTCCCTCTGCGTGTCTGTCTAACCCATTTACGTGGCATCTGTAACACAGGCACCGTTGTGCATTAGTATGTTTAAATAAAATACTTGATTAAAATCATTTAAAAGTTAACATAAAGAATAGTGTCGGGAATTGCCGGCACCCTACCGCCGTTACCGCGGCTACCCGTTTAGCATAGTTAAGTTATCGTCACGAAAACACGCTTACAACTACTTTAAATACAAAGAAAACAAACGAATCTGGAATTCTATAAGTGCATTATCCATTTATGGTGATTACGTTTTAAAAATGTAATATGATATGGTACTTATAATCAAGTAAAAACTGGTGAAAATAAGATCACGATTGCACACAATAAACTACACAACATTACTCGACAATAGGCAATGCACTAATAGCGGCGCTTGCTTAGTTAGTTCAAGAGGTGATCGTGCAGACCGCAGCACCGAAAAGAGAACAATCTACGCCCTCTTCGAGTCTCAGAAGTGTCTACCGAGATTACCCACCTACCGGGGCAACCCCGATCTCCCCTATCCAAGTAACTAATCGGCACCAAAACTTTGATTCATTGCGCTTATATTGCCAACATTTTTGGTTTAACGTGGATATCCAATGTACAGACAGCTTTCCCATGCCTAAATCATGATTCAATATGATACAAACACGTTTTTCGGACATCGTCATCGTCGATCGTTTAGCACTACTTGGTGAACTTTAGCCATGCTATCGTTAGTGGCTATAGTTTTTGGAAATCCCGAACTCTCATCGCCTCTCACGCTTGTACGGCCACGTTTAAATTCTGTTGCCCAAAATTTCACTGTGGTAAAATAGTAAAAATAAATAAAAATGGTATGCATCACGAATATTATTGGATTTAATCAGTTTAGTATCACAAGAATTGCAAAACTTTTTTGTGTGCACAAATATACTTTTTTATAGAAATGTCATACTAAATTATTTTTATTCAAGTAATAAATTGATTTCAATACTTTCGAGACATATTCTTACAACTATACATGCTTAAGTAAATACATATTAATGAATCATTACTTAGTGTAGGTGTAGAGAAAGAAAGACAAATAAAACCCAAATATCTCCCCTCTATCTTTTATTGACAAATAATATAGATAACAATTCATTCCAGAATAAAATTGATACACTGTAATGGTTTTAACGGAAATTTTAATAATTATTATCTATATAACATGTAGTCATATCCATTATAGAATATACTTCAACTTGTGTGGAGGAAGGTTTCCTGCCTAGTTCTAGGAATCTACTACAGCTGCATGTAGGTAGCTTTCATCACGTAAGCTGTTGAATCCTCTCAGGCAAAAAACACCTAAGCAAAAATTGCCTTAATTTTGGAACCATTAACTTTCTTCAAAGTTATTCATCCCTATATATTTCTTCTATAAAAAGTAGTTGGGTTTCATCAATGAAAACCACAAAGTAGTACAGCTTCCTTTTCGTGATATTTAGTTGGCCTTGAATCTATCATATTTTTCAATAAGTGATTATTATTACATGCAACTTGAAACTGTTGAGACGTGATATCATGAACTACCTGGACAAAATAATTATGGTTCCTCTTCAACGACGGTTTTCTATCTAAAACAAACAACGCATGTACGCATAAATATGTTTTGTAATTAGAGTACTAGGGTGTTTTTGCCTTAGGCTATCGCATTTATACAGAAAAGATTATATTGAAATACCTGCTCAATACATTCAATTCATAGAGCCTTTGTTGTGCCATGGGTGGCATTAATGTTCCTTTAGCCCTTTTGTCCTCTAGGGCGCGTGGTACATGCCACGTGAGGTATTGATGACGGAGACGTCTCAGTTGTGTGGCTCATCTACAGCCGGGGCTATTGCGCCATCTCTAAGACGCGTATTGTTGCGACTAGCGGAGGAGGCCTGTCCGGATCCAACTCCGCCAGGTGTTGTACTAACGGGTTCTCCGACCGTGACGCCCTCTCTATGGTTTTTCTAACCAGCACCAGCGCATACTCCGTGAGTGTTTGGAGTTGTAAGTCTATGTGGATGTGGTTGTTTGACACGTACCAGGGTGCCGCTAGAATGATTCGCTACACCCGGTTTTGTAATACGTCGTGACGTGTGACTGGGGATATGCTGGCCCTGGACCAGGTAAGGGCTCCATAAGTTAAAATTGGCAGGAGAAACACCGTGTAGATCAGCAGCTTAATTTTAATACTTAAAGAACTTCTGGCACAAAGGAGTGAATACAGGACAGCCCTCGCCCGCAGGAATCTGGAGACAACGTTTGTAAAATGCTGCCTGAACCAACTTTGTGTCCAACGTTACGCCCAGATACGTAACATGGGTCTTCCAGGGAAGTTGTTCACCTTGGATTGCTATAGTAGTAGGTGGAGGATTACGCTTACGCGAAAACCTTATAGCTTCACACTTTGTTGGATTTAGTTTTAATCTCCATTTACTTGACCATTCCGTTATCTCATTAACGTACGTTTGTAGCCGCCGGCACACCAAGCCATTCTGTGACGTTGTGTAAAGAGCGGTATCGAACCCTGTGGAACACCGGCACGTATGAGTCTATCGGCCGAGAACTTGCTGAGCCTTTTTGCTCGAACGGTCCTATCCGAGAGGTAGGATTGCACAAGGGCTACCAGTTCCGGATTGATGCCTAGTCGTCGCATCTTAAATAATAAGCCGTTGTGCCATACCGAGTCAAAAGCGTGTGCAAAGTCTAGAAAAACCGCGCCGGTCGAATGCCGCAGCTCCGGAGTATTCCGCACCTCCTCCGTCAGTCGAAGGAGTTGGAAATCGCCCGACAAGCCACTGCGGAAGCCGAACTGCTCATCGGGCAGAAAATTTCCCTCAACGATGGCATCTCATAGCCTTTCGAGAATTATGGCTTCGGCTACTTTAGATAGATTCGACAGAAGACTTATCGGCCTATAGCTTGACGGAAATTGCGGCTCTTTGCTGGACTTCAGGAGCATAACAACATCGGCCCGTTTCCAGATGGACGGAAACGTTCTAAGACTCAGCATGGCACCAAGCAAGACGACCAGGACATCAACGGCACTTTCTGGCAATCGCTTGAGGGCAGTGTTTGCGATGCCATCGGATCCAGGAGCCTTACCGTTCTTACGAGGGCTGACTTGGCGTTGCACCTTCTCACGGCTCACAGCAGGTAGCGGTTCACCGCGTTCCACAGGTATATTCCGAATTGCAAGGCCAACCTCACGGTGTAAAGGGGCCATATCGAGGTTGACCCTCCACGCCTTCGAAAATTTTTTCTAGATGTTCTGAAAAGATCTCGACCTTTTCCTCCGCTGAGTGCACTACACCCGTCGCGCCCTGAAGTGGGCCGCTTTCCTTTGGAGCGTTCTTCCTTTTCAGGGCTTTTGATAGCCGCCAGAGAGAGCCGTCGTCCGGCACAACAGATGAGACCGATTGCCACCATCTGTCCTGCTTGTATAACCTCAGTTCTTCTCTTAGCCTTGCTGCTAGTTGGTTGACAGCTCGTATGTCTACCGGATTATACGTTTGTTGGGCCCTTTTCCTCGCCCGACGCTTACACCGCAAGAACGCCCTGAGCTCAGTTGGTAGCCAATTGTCCGGCTTTGGCACGGAACGTCTCGTTGACTGCATAATATGCAACCAATAAAACTTGTTGTTATATTTTATTTTCGCGAGAAGTTTATATTTATATTATAATATATTTTACATTACAACCAATATTCCAATCATCAGAATTCCTATGTTATTTCAGCCAAAATGTTACGCATGTTTAAGTATTTAATTAATTTTTACTTTTCTATAGATTCGTAAGTCTTGCGCCATCTAATTTTCAGTATATTCGATAAAAATGCAACATTTGCTTATCAAGTTCAAGTACGCCACCTTATATTCCTATTTAACATTCCTTTAACTTATTCAACTTTTTTTATGTAATTTTTTTTTACTATCAATATCCATAAATAATATTTTATTTGCTTAAAGAAAATTTATTTAAAATTTAGTTTGTGCAACTTTCGATTGTGTGATGTCACCGAATGAATGCATTAGTGTCCTTCTAGCACATCTTATCCAGACTAGTGCTGCCTGTGATCTCACAACATGCTTGCTGTCGCGTTTCTCTGCAATTCTATCCTTTTCATTAATTAGTTGGAGATAATGTCTAATTAAGTTCTATATTTCTTTTTTTTTTCTTGTTTAATAATCTCCCTTCTTCTTGTTCAATTCTAGATTGTTCTTTTTCGTCTTCTTGCTACCTTCCTTTATCTTGCAACCACTTGAATAACTGCTCTAACTTATTGTCACTTTCCTTCTGTATTTCTTCTTGAGTCTGATTCATGTCGAAGGCATGTACTACGTTTTTCATCATCGCTTGAGTAACAATATTTTCGTCTGATTTTTGATTATTTTATGTGCTTGTTGTCTGACCACGTCTTCCTTTTGTCTTGAAGCCTTACGTTAAGCGGCAAAATATATAGTCTTTTTATTCCTTTCTTCCTACTCAAGTTCTTTTTACTTTTCTCCAATAATCCTCCTGTATTTATAGCGTTTAATTGAGAGTTTAATTCTAAACAACAAAGTGATAATACATGACTGAAAAAAAATCAAATATAAACTCGGTTATGAAAAATCAATTCGATCTGATTATTTTACACCTTTCTTAATATTAGCTATACGATTTCTTGATTCAAGAAGGGGGCGTGATACACCACCGGTATACTGGTAATATTTTCAATAGAAGTAGCTCAAATGGTATAGCTACACACTAATGGGTACCATAACAAATATTACACTGAAGAGCTTATGTTTGTTTTCAGAAAATGTCAAAATTAGCAGTTGACTGTTCAATTATCCGGAAATCTGTTTTTCTTTTATTATTCCTTGCGGCAGGTAGGTACTCTATTAGTTTTGCGAAAAAATGCTAGAAAAATTTTGAGAGAAATGTGTATTTATCTCTGTATGAATCTTACATAGAATATCGCCTAACAAACCATCAGCAATAAGAACAGTTCCAATATGAACACTATTTGGCATTATGTGATCATTAATTAATTCAAAGGAAATATACGGTAGATTAAGACTCCTATCGACGTCAACGTCTCTCATTCGTTGATAGGCCCTCAGGAGGGTATGTGGTGTCAGTGGAACTATGCCATTAGAGCACCCACTCATACATAATCTGAGTGTCAAGCAAAGAGAGAGAATCTGACGAACGTAAAAGCTGTGGAGGTACAACTCTCACTAAGATATGTCTCGTTGCATCATAGCCAAATTTGACTTACAACTAGCGTTCGTATTAGGTACTTCCTACTGTTACATTGCAGCCATCACCTTTTTTGCGCTCAAAGTTTGCAGTTTTATATTTAACTTATCTTCTTCCTTATATTGATTGAGAACGAACAATGCAGCTTCTATTTGTTTTCCTCTATCATGTGAGAAGATTTAAGCAATGCTATTGCTATTAAATGTAGTGCACGAATATGGCGGTCTTATGTCATGAAAATCGCATTAAAGCATCATTGTGACGTCAATGTGACGTGATTCAATGTTATTACAATGTAATTATTAAGTGATTATTGTTATTGTACTACCACGAAACTTTGTGAAACTTGGCGAAAGCACTTTGCGGATTTGTTTGCACCAAAGTATCGCTCGTAACTTGGATACAATTTAAAAATAAGTTTTTGTAGTTCACAACATAATTAAAATGTCTTTAGTTTTGAACATCATACTTTTTGCACCCGAAACATATTTAAACTGATTTTTGTATCAACGTGTGCATAATAGCTAGTCACCTCAGAATTTTTATTTGCTGCCGTCGAAATTGTCAAAATTCAATTTTAGATTGTTGCTAGTAAACCACACTTTTACATCTTCTCATCCCCTCCCCTCATCATTCATATGATTCTGCAGGTATTATAATCGACGAATCGTCTGCGTACATTTCCAGTATTTAACCGTAGGTCGTTTGCGTAAAGAGCGTAGAGAATTGGTCCCAGAATAGACCCCCGTGGCACACCTCGATTAAGTTCAGTCCACTCGAATGAAATCCTGTTGCCAACAACGTTATTATTCTCTGTTCTTTGCAAGATGTATGCCATTTTATAATATATTTATAATGCTAGGCCATGAATACCTGTCATCTCTAGCTTCCTACTCTAACTTCGTAAGTGCCATTACTAAGATCAAAATATGAGAAAGAAGTTCTTATTTGGTGCAAAATTGATAAGGATCTTCGCCTGAAATTTCATTCGTATTATTGGTTACTAGATACTTTAGGGAAAGATATTGGTCCAATAGAAAGTTTCCTTTTGCATTAGAGTCATCTGAAATCTAGATCAGGCATGTATTGCATTGTTTTGTGGCCAGCTAGATAATATCGTTTCGACACCCCCAGACTAGGTGAGACTAAAATCTATATGAGATCAATGGACTGTAAATAGAGTTATGACTTATGCTTAGATTTTCTGCGGTTTAAGTTTAGAAGATTGTTGGGATTGACCTCAATCTTCATGGAAATTTGGAATAGATCTTGAGTCAATATTCTTATAATCTTCTTGATTTGTGCTGTCTTTTGCTTGATTTCTGCCCACAATACTCGAGAGCTTAGTGATATTGTATTGAAAACGTACCTACAGCCTTTTTTGGTAGATGAAACAGTTACTGCTTTGCCTTTGTTGACACCTAATGCTTCCTTTATGTACCATTTGTTAATAATAGAGACGACATTGTGTGTAAGTTAGTGATAGTGCTAACTTAGTGATAATGCTTTACGTCAATAAAACAACAATTAATTAATTACCAATTTATTCTAGAAGATGTTTTCGTTGATGAGACCTTCAAATTCTTAAAATTTCAGCTGCAAGTGGAAATATTTCAGGAATTGAAAGGTAACGAAATAGTTATATTAATTAATAAGTAATTAAACTTCTCACGATTGCTTTTTTAGTAGAAAATGAACGTATTATTACCGTTCCAATTATTAAAATGGCGACTATTTCAATTATTTAAACTTTACGAAAATAAGATATAGTGGAATTGTCAACATAAATATGTGTATACATATCTATGCAGTTACCAAACCTCTGCTTTTATAACAACAGTCACATAACACGTTCACATTTTCGGTTAGATTTATGAAATCCATCGAATTCACTTGACTTCGTTCGAATGTCCACCGTTTCCAAATGTTGACCTTTCCGTATGTCAAACAGGGCCGTTATTGCGGTGGCGGCACTACCAACAATCTGAGCGGACAGCGAGTTCAAACGGCCAGCACCAATTTATAGTGAAGCGTTCGGATGGATTGACCATAAATATGGAATACATATTGGAGTCGCTTTACCGTCGATCGGTTCCCGTTAATGTCTATTTATTCATCCGTTTATGAATAAATATTTCGTGTGATCGCCGCGTCGTCCCGTCCATTTCCTGAAATATTGCAATGACCCGAAGACATCACGTCGCTTACTCTAGCGTTATTGGTTTTTGTTGTTGTTTGGGGTACTGTGTATCGTTTTCAATAACTGGGGTGTAATTGTTAGTCCTGTCTCGGAGATGGATATTGGTAACTCATTATTGATGTAAGTAGAATGATTTTGGTTAGATCGATTTTGTGGGATTCAAGTTAAACGATGTTAGAACTGTACTATATTTTTTCAATTTATTTGAGTTTATCAATTAGCGGGCGGCATACAGCTATGGATACTTATACAACTCACGTATTGTGGTATAAACTCAAAAAGGGTACTCGACCAGTAGTGCATTAATTAATAGTTCAAGACAGAATGCAATTTATTAACGAACCGATCCGTGCGTTTCAACTTTCTAGCCGTCCATTTCCTGTACTATCAATGGTTTAGCAATTCCAGCGCCATTGCGGCAGTAATAGGTACTAATTGCGACAGGTCCGAGAGAACACTCATCCCTTTTTACCAATTAATTGACTCGCGATAATTAAGCCAACCTCGTTCTGTTCGATGAAACCCAGGGCTGAGTTATAACGATTGCATTTGTAGTTGGTCCCCCTGCGCGTCTCTCGGCCCCCTTCATCAACCGATGGCCATCAGTCACAAGGTCAAATAGTTCAAATTGGCGATGCAGTTTCCTTCTTGCTCTATCACGCTGCTAGCTTGTACCGTTTATATATACATATATATAATAATGCAAGACTGTGTGTATATTATATTAATATTACTTTTACAATAAA
Organism: Holotrichia oblita; assembly: GCA_023690525.1. Lineage (NCBI taxonomy): Eukaryota > Metazoa > Arthropoda > Insecta > Coleoptera > Scarabaeidae > Holotrichia > Holotrichia oblita. The sequence continues at coordinate 173,977,111 of CM043017.1, forward strand.
ATTCTGATGAGACAGAGAATAATGACTTCATATTTGAATCGATATGGAGATAGTGAGATAGGCACAGCGTATGATGTGCATGTGGCACCTAATTATGTGGTTATGTATAAAACGAACATAAAGTATAGGTTGTTGATACTCGACAAGCTGTAATCAAAATCATTAATGTACGTAGGCGAAAGCGAATCATAACGTGCAATTCAGCTTGGCGTAATTACAAAAACTGACTGTCCTTATCATCTGCAATAATTGGTGATTGAAACCTAGAATCAAGTTTACCACTCAATGTCCTTTAATGATTTGGAATAAATATATTATTGTTTTACTATAAGTTACCTATAACAATAATTTATGTGCTATTCTTGCAACGGACATAAAAAGAGACAACAATAATTGTAATGTAGATGATGTTCTATGGTAATTAATATGATATTAAGATCGAAAAAGCTTCTTTCTCGCCAATCAAGTGGCTTTGAAAAAATGGCGTCCAAACTACTGTCAGTTAGTGTCAAACACATTTTATACATTTGGTGGCTATTTTTGATACTTGTTTAATTTAAAAGAGGCAGAGGAAAAGTTATCGACGAGAAAATTCGATCACCCATTGTTTAATTTTTTAATTCTGGATAATCTAATTCTGAAATTCGAAAACTATTGGAATTATACCGATACAGTGTCAGCAATATAGTTAAAAGATATTAGACTAGAAATTCAATAGCTACAAAGGCTAGAAATGTAGGAAAAGGAACTGAAAGTGATAAATGAGCATTGAGAAGAATTTTTGAAAAAAAAAGGGCGTGCAAGTTATCTTGAGTTGAGTGTTATGTTATGAATTTGAGTTTTCATGTCAGGCAAAGGAAAAGCCATTTTTAACATTACAGCAAAAGAAAAATATAATTAAATGGGCAAAAGAACATAAAAATTGGACTCTCCAGCAATGGGATGGAGTGATAAGACCAGATTCGAAGTTTGTGTTGGAGACAGCAGAAGTCGTGTTATCCGCAGAAAAGACGAAGCATTTCATCCCGTCTGTCCTAAAAGAAAAGTAAAATTTCCTGCATCAGTCATAGCCTGGGGCAGTATGTCATCTAAAGGAGTTTATTGACGGAATAGTAAACTCAGAAAAATATTTAGAGACTTTAGAAGAATCTCTTTTACCGATTATGCAAAATCACTTGACATCAGGGCAAGATTTTGTCTTCCAACAAGACGGTGCAGGGTGTCATACGTCAAAAAAAGCTTCGAAATGGATGGAAGACTACTGGATACCACTTTTGGGATGGGTTTTAAGCAGTCCTGATTTGTCTCGAATTGAAACTTTGTGGTGGGAGATGAAGAAGATTCTCTTACGACGAATTCTCTTACGTCGGTGTTTTGCCAAAGCTTAGTTCACACAGTACTACAAAAACTTTCAGATGTTCTAACAAGAAAAGGTGATGTTACCCAATTAGCTTAGTTGGATAGTTTTCTTTGTTATCACGTTCTTTTTGTAGCTATAAGATTCTAAAATGTTGTTGAATTGATATATAAAAAAAATGCACCCATTACTTATATATTTGTACTTTACCCCACAGCAAAATCCAATAAGATTGTGGAAGTTGGTGTAGTACGCCTGTTTTGCCGCTTCATGTGTGGCGATGAGTTTTATTCGCCTTATGGCATATATCCCCGAGCTAAGTTTTTTTGACAACAAGCTAACATGATTTACCTACTTGAGTTGCGTGTCCACTTGTAATCCCAAAAATTGAGCATATGCCACTGTAGGTACTTCCTGTCGAGAAGGTAAGTGATTCAGTTTCACTCAAACATAATTTCAATCTATTCGCATCACACCAGTTCTTAATTGCTGCTTTAGTTGTTTCTGTTTGAGGATTTTCAACCAAGAAACAGGCGTCATCAGAGTACAGACAAGCATGTAGATGGTCAACGTTATGAGGTAAGTCATTTATACCGGGTGTCCCAACAAGGGTAACGAGGTACGGTATTAGGGAAACGGATGTACCTAGAAATTTGAAACAAAAAAATTGTTGAGTAAATCGGCTAAGAAAAAATGCTGGAAATTATTTTCGAGTTTCTGAAATGGCCTCCAGGGGGCGTAATTGCCATTCCGAATTTTAAACCCCGTTTTATGCAAAATTTTCTTATATTAATGATAGTCATAGTGAATACAATTTTAAAGATGAGACAAATTCAAATATTTTTTGTTAAATGCTTTTTGCTCTACCTCTGAAAAGAAAGTGGTGGGGGGCGCTAGAATATTTTCGGAAATAAATGTCGATAACTCTAAAAAGGCTTAACGTATCTTAATACACTTGGAGTTGTTAAATAGGGAGTTTCCTAGACTATCAATTGAACTGTGAGTGAGGTGATTATGTTTGCTTACCTTGCCGCTAGATGGCGTTTTTTGACATAATCGCAAGAAAAATAACTTACTGCAAAAAAATTAAATGCAATGATATCACTTTTTTACGTCATTACATAGTCAATCAAGAGCCCAACAAGCCAGTGAAAACCGCATCTCAATATCTTTATCCTAACCTAAGATATGAATAAAGAACTTTATACTAAAAAAAAAACATTTTGGGAAGCATTTCCGCTTTAAGGTTTGTTATTAATGTCTAGTTATTCCTAATTTACCAAGTAAAATACTAATTTATTATTTGGGATGCCAAACGATATTTTAAATCGAAATAAAATTTTGTTATTTATCTTTGTTACTTTTTTTTACAATGCCTTTAAGGACACCATAGTGTTTAATATCTTATATTAGTAGTACGTTGTGATATTGTCACCCGTTTTCAAATATTTAGTGTTATCATATTTTTTTTAATTAAAAGTTAGGGTTTTAGTCAATAATCGATTATTGAGTACCAATTTGATTAATTATTGACGTAATGTAAGTAATAAAATCCTCTGACAGAAATCATTCTTTTCTAATTATCAAGATTGCCATGAAAACAAATAATGTCGTTTATATCTGACATAACTCTACGCGTTTTTCATGTCGTTGTTTGATGCTTGTCAAAGTGTCAAAGTCTCTTGATATCCTGTTCTAAATAGTCGGTTTAAATTTTAATATTTAAATTAATTGTCTTACTGTGATTGTGTTTATTGCATTAAAAATGTCTTATCAAAACGCTTGTGTGGCTGAGCATGTGTACACAGCAAATTATCCCAATAGAAGACATTTTAGTAGAATGGTATTTAGACGCTTAAGTAGATGTTTGCGCGAAACAGGACGGGTTCATCCTAATCCAGTGCCTAGAAAAATCGACACGCTAGGAACGAACAAAACGTCATTAATGTTCTTGCTTATGTTAACATTTAAGTTTAAGAAGAATAAGTTTGGACTTAGGAATTAGTAAATCATCGGTACAACGAATCCTAAGAGATCACTATCTACACCCTTATCATATTGAACTACATGAGGCTCTTTTAGAAACTGATTTTGATAGGAGATTAGACCACTGTAATTGGTTGAATTCTATGATAGATGAGGATCCCGATTTTTTATCTCGAATATTATGGACCGATGAAGCTGCTTTTTCAAGCAATGGAGGAGTCAATTTGCATAATATGCATTATTGGTCGCCAGTAAATCCACATTGGATGCGTGAGGTAAACTATCAAAATCGTTGGAGTGTGCACGTCTGGTGTGGTATCTTAGGCAATCGAATTATAGAACCTTTTTTTTTAAATAATAATGTTAATGGCGAAACTTATTTGTACTTTTTAAGAGATCACTTGCCAATTTTATTAGAAAACGTGCCTTTACAAACGAGAAGAGATATGTGGCTGCAACACGACAGATGCCCTGCACACTTTTCTCATCAAGTCAGGAATTTTTTAGACCAAGTTTATCCAAACCGTTGGATAGGAAGGGGCAGTTTGTTTCCATGGCCTGCCAGATCTCCAGACTTTACTGTCCTTGACTTTTACCTTTGGGGTAAAATAAAAGATATTGTTTATCAGACTCGCCCTACTACCCCAGAAAACATGATTGATCGTATCCGAAATGCTGTAGCCAATATTTCAAGAGCTGAAACCAGCACAGCCGTATTAAATACACGACGCAGGATAAGTTCCTGCAAAGAAAATGACGGAAGGCACTTTGAACATTTATAAACCCTTTTTGATTTTCCTTTCAATCAACCTTGTTGTGTTTTATCGTTCTCAAGTTATTAGTTTCATAGATTCTATAATTTATTATTATTTTATAAGCATTGCGGCTCGTTGGACTTTAAGTTAGTTTCCTTACAGTTCCCACACTTATTATTTTATAATTGTTTTGGCTGTTGGCTTTCGAAGGTATTGTAAAAAAAAGTAACGAAGATAAGTAACAAAATTTTATTTCGATTTAAAATATCGTTTGTCATCCCAAATAATAAATTAGCATTTTATTTGGTAAATTAGGAATAATAATTAGACATTAATAACAAACCTTAAAGTGGAAATGCTTCCCAAGATGTAATTTTTTTTAGTATAAATTTCTTTATTCATATCATAGGTTAGGATAAAGATATTGAGCTGCGGTTTTCCGCGGCTTGTTAGGCTCTTGATTGACTATGTAATGACGTAAAAAAAGTGATATGATTACATTTAATTTTTTTGCAGTAAGTTATTTTTTTTGCGATTATGTCAAAAAACGCCATCTAGCGGCAAGGTATGCAAGCATAATCATCTCACTCACAGTTCAATTGATAGTCTAGGAAACTCCCTTTTTGACGACTCCAAGTTGATTAAGATACGTTAAGCCTTTTTAGAGTTATCGACATTTATTTCCGAAAATATTCTAGCGCCCCCCACCACTTTCTTTTCAGAGATAGAGCAAAAAGCATTTAACAAAAAAAAATTTAATTTGTCTCAGCTTTAAAATTGTATTCACTATGATTATCATAAATATAAGAAAATTTTGCAGAAAACAGGGTTTAAAATTCAGGATGGCAATTACGCCCCCTAGAGGGCATTTCAGAAACTCGAAGATAATTTCCAGCATTTTCTCTTAGCCGATTTACTCAATAAGTTTTTTGTTTCAAATTTCTAGGTACATCCGTTTCCCTAATACCGTACCTCGTTACCCTTGTTGGGACACCCGGTATATATATATAAGAAATAATATCGGGCCTAGAATTGAGCCTTGGAGTACTCCAGTTATCATACTTTTAAGATTAGATTGACTATCACACCATCATGTCAAAATATTGCACCAATCTCGTTTTTATTATCATTTCGAAAACTTTCGAGAATGTGAGTAATAATGATGTGGGCCTATAGTTGTCCTCTCGGTCTGTATTACCCTTCTTATGCACTGGTATGACCCTAGCAATCTTCAACTCATTTATATATGGTGATTAACGCGTCAAGTCTATTTCGCATTTCAGTGATTTGTTTCGTTTTCCTTTCGATACTTTTTTTAGGTGACCTTACTGTTACTTAGCTTCGTAAGAAAGTTATTTCTGAAGCTGTATTTCCTAACCATTTCATCGTTTGCTATACTTGGAAGTAGGGAGAGTTCAGTTTGAGACGTCCGAGGTCTCTGGTATGGAGTTTTGCCCACTTGAATCTCCGACCTATACACTTCCACTTATTACCTTAGCTTATCACCTTCTGTGTCAAAGTGTTTGCTTGTGGTGTCGATGTAAGATATTTACTGCATCAGCTCAAGCAGCACATCTAGTGCCAGAAAAATTTTTATGAAGTTTCTTTAAGGGTAAATTTCTTGTCAGATAGGTAAACAGATATAACTTCAAAAAAACTTCTTTCTCTAAATGATGATTTCTCCAGGTAAACATTGACAGAGTTACTAAGCACGGGATGTTTCAAAATACGCTCTCTTATTTTTCCTGTACAGATTTAATATTTATTAACAATAATTTCCAACGCTCTCCAAAAATACATTAGACCTTTCACAGATATATTTTAGATTTAATTTCGTGGTGTTCTTGTGTAGTTCAAGTGTCAAATACTAAGACAAAAAGAGCAAAATGTATGATATCAGCACTCCATCGGAATTTTTTTGTTATAAGTTTTTGCATTTCCGGTAAAATATCGTTCTTTATATGGAGCCCTTTCGAATTTTCTTTATTTTTGTGTTGGTTTATTCTAGCTGCAGATAGAATCCTCAACAGTTGTAGTGATTATAGATAGTAATTGAATGATGCCACAAGAGGTACCAATGTAGTTTTTTGCATATTGGGCCATGATGGTAGGTCCTAGTAGTACTAATAGCTTTCTTTATAGATAGCCTTCTTCATAATAATAGTCTGACTATTTTTGTACAATAACTTCAAGAGTTAAACGTTGAGTGCCGTGTGAAGAGGACCCTGCCTCTTTGAGCTTACCGGCTTCACGTGTTAGTGTCTATTTTTGGCTTCAATATGTCTTTGAAGCCGTATGAAATTATTAAATTTGTGTTTATTATACTCCAACTAAATAGACAATAAAATTGAACGTCATATAGAAAAAAACAAGTTAAATAAAGTTTTTGTACATAAGTGAACAATTGTTAAAGTATGATGGTCTTTTGTGTTGGTAGCTTTGCGTTGAGCCCCTTTTCCTTCTAATTTTTCTAGTAACTAGTTGTTTCTTTCTACTTCCTGGACCCCATGAAATTTATTACCTCTATCATTATCGTTACGTTTTATTATTTGCAAGTATGATAAAATGATTGGGAGGCTACAAAATTCTGTTCAAGTGTCATTATTTGAGTATTTTATTTAATAAAGTAATATTTTCATATTTTAATGAAAAAAAATGAACAAACCGAAGTTGGAGCTTGGGATTTTCTTCTTCTTCATCTTTTATTTAGGTCGTTACCTGTTCTTGTTCACTCTTTGGCTATGGTGCTTCGGTTGAAGTGGCTATCCATCTTTTTAACGGTTTTGTCGGGGCCCTCTTTGCTTCCGGTCTCTGGTCTCTTGCAATCTTTGTCATTCTAGTTCAAATGCTCTTTGTGCGTGTTCAATTCATCCTCTTCTTCTTCCTCTGGCGAATCTGACAACACCAGATCCAATTCCACATTCCTCTCTTATATTTTCGTTCCTAATTTTGTCCGTCGTTGTTTTGCCCAGTACTCTTCTCAGATATTTTATCTGTGTTGTCTGTATCAGTTGTTTAATTTTTTATTATTAATATCCAGAGGGTCTCGCTGCTTTTATTGTCTGTTGCCTGGATCCGGTGTTTCGGTCATTTGATATTTCCACCCTCAGGTACGCAAATCTCATCACTTTGTTACATATTTATAGTTTGCATCTTACAGGCTCCTCCGCCAAGTTTTTTCTATGAATATCAGCATGTTATAGCTTTCAGCCGTTTTTGTAAATCGATAATGAAATCTATGCAGGTTGTCGTCGGTATCTGTGATCAGCGTCATCCGCATAGCATAAAACAATTAGATTATTCTTTTCCATTTTAGACCCCTTCATGTTTTTCAAGCTGTTTATGAGTTTGAATAACGAGGTTGAAAAGTATTGGGCTAAGAGAATCACCCTGTCGGAGTGTGTAATTTTTTGCAGAGGAATTATTACAAAAAAATGAATATCGTTAAATTTGCGCCTAAATTCTAAAGGAAGATTAAAAACTTGTAACTGTATAATATTGTCTAACTAGATATTATAAGACGAGAACATTTGAAATCCATATCCTCCCTCGCAAAATAAACTGGCTGCTGCTGCAGACTAATTAAGCGAATTTAGCCCCATTTCTGTTTACACACGTTCGAATTTGTTAAAATTACGCTCCGTAAATACTGTTAATAATTAAATCAACAATTGTTCCCGAAAAATTGCAACACCGTCATTATACTCGAAAGTAATCAAACACAATTGACGAGGAACTAAAAACAATTGCTCAACCAAATCATCCCGAATAAAATACTAGAGGGCACAGCTCGCCTAACGAGAGTTCTACGGCGCTTTGTCTGATTAGATAAAGGCATGCTTAAAACAACAACAGATACCTCGCGCTAATGAAAGACCCTCTTCACTCCTCTTTCCTTTCACGTTTCGCGTCACCATCAAGTCTTCTCCTCACTTCCGAGATCGCTCCCACCCACTCTCATTCCCCCCGCGTTCCGTAGCGTACAACCCCCTCCAGCACGCTTTTCAACTCCACTCTCACAACAACTTACCCTTTCCACCGACCAGCGCTCAACTTCGAAAATTCCATATTTCGCCTGATTACACATCTCCCGACCGTAGATAAAGGAAAACTCACATATTAATTGCATCTTTAATGGGATACCATTTCAGACATTAATCCGGTAATTGGTTCAGTTCTAGGGAGGTTGTACGCTTGATAATGAAACTGTCACACTACTTCTTCTTCGTCGAAGTACTAACGCGGAGATGATTCAGTAACGCCCGACGTGAAAATTTGAAGTTTCGAAGAAGTATGCGTGGTGTACAGTAAACGACAAAAGTTTTGACACAAAATGTATAATTAAATGAACTGGGTTGACAGCATTGTTTGAATCAATTTTTTAGCTTCTCCATTTGAGCAGGATTAGAATCTCAAATATAACTGATGAACTGTATTACGTCGCTGGATGTCAGGTTTTGTCTACTGTAGGAATCATCAGTAGAACGAGAATAAAATTTTTGTTATGGATTGTACAATTACTTATGGAGAAGGAAATAGATACCATTGAATCCAATAAGGAACCGGGTTATTGTTGAGGACGTTGCGTTTCCGTTACAATGGAAGGAGAATAACCCTCTCCAGTTTTAGTTATTAAATTAACATTCTGTTAGTGACACGGTTATCAATTTAAGTGGCGTTTATCTTTCTCTCGTGCTTTGTATGTATGTATGTGATAGCGTGTTATATAATACACAATAATAATAGATCTGTAATTTTATCATCGGCTTATAATCTGCCGTGGACATGATTAGGAGTGGAGGGAAAACTGCTAACTTGCTGAATAGCTTGCTTGTTTAATCGATGTAGTTCGTGTGCAGTACGTTCTGCCCGGATATTAATTTCGAGTAATTTGTTGTTGAATCTTCATTAAATTGGTTACGGAAAACAGATATTAATAAATTCTTTCGTACACGTTTTAATTACCTCTAACGCTGTGTTTCTTCTAGAATAATTCGCTGTAGATATTTAAATAATGTTAAGGAAATATCTATAAAATTTTGCGCGAAGTTACTCAATAGAGTTCCAGATTTTCCAAGTAGATCGGCTTCATTCTTGTTTTGAAAAAATCTGGAATTGATATAAGGGTGTGTTACATACAGGGTGAGGCATTAGTGCGTCAAAGCTCAATATATCCATTAATATTAAAGATATCAGAAAACGTTATGTACCGACACAAATCATAGACAGTCTTCAGCTACATATTTTAAAATTATTTTCGTATATACAGGGTGTTTCCTAACGACGGTACGTAACTTCAGAGGATGATCCGTTAGTTCGTTTTACGAAAAAAAGTTCCTATGAACATATATCCGGAGTTGCTTCGTTTCTGAGATAGAGCACGTTGAAGTTTAAATAAAATCCGAAAATGTCAATAGTTGTCAAGAGTTATTAATTAGCAGTGATTTCAGCATGAATAATTTTACTAACACCGAAATGGCTAACATGCACTTCATTTACGGATTAGCAAATGGAAATGCGGAAGAAGCACGGAGAATTTACCAGGACAGATATCGTAACAGAGTAATTCCATGTGCTAAAACGTTTAGAACACCACACGCAAGATTGTGTGAAACTGGGAGTTTAAATAAATGAAAAGGGAGTGGAAGACCAGCAACTGTAGACACACCTGAACCAGAAGAAGCTATTCTTGATGAGATAGAAGAAAATCCTTCAGTTAGTACCAGGAAGATTGCACTACAGCTTGAAGTCAGCCCAACAACCGTTTGGAAAGTTCTAAAAAGAAACCTCCTTTACCCATATCACATACAGCGGGTTCAAGCTCTACTGCCTCGGCATTTTCACCCAAGATTAATGTTTTGCAGGTGGTTTTCACGAGATGCTATTGTGAACTTTCACAATGACCATTTTTGGGCCGACACAAATCTTCACGTTATTAGAGAAAGTCATTTTCAGCAACAATTTTCGCTGAACGTTTGGGCAGGATTTATTGGTGACTATTTAATTGGCCCATTTTTTTTACCAGCAAGATTAACAGGTGCAACCTACACAGACTTTTTGCGACATCATTTACCCATTTTATTAGACGAAGTACCCCTACTTGTAAGAGCCTCTATGTGGTTTATGCACGACGGGGCTCCAGCTCATTTTAGTGTTGTTGCTCGTCAGCATCACGACATTGCCTACTCTAATCGCTGGATTAGCCGTGCAGGACCTCAAAATTGGCCAGCTCGCAGTCCCGATATGAATCCCATAGATTTCTATTTATGGGGTCATCTGAAGGCTCTTGTTTACAAAACTCCTGTAATAGATGTGAATGACTTGAGGAATCGGATAATTGACAATTGCAATGTCATAAGGAATACTCCAGGTATTTTTGAACATGCCAGAGAATCAATGACAAATCGATTGCAGTCGTGTATTTTATCGGAAGGTGGTCATTTTGGTCATTTACTGTGAGGTAGAAATTGTTATTTTCACATTCCTAGCTAGGAAGGTATTGCTTTCGCCAAAATAAAACACCAACAATGTTTATTTATTTTTCTCTTCAAAGCCCTGTATCTCAGAAACGAAGCAACTCTGGACATATTTTCATAGGAACTTTTTTCTTAAAACGACCTTCTCAAGTTACGTATCGTCGTTAGGAAACACCCTGTATAGCGTATTTCATATAACCAGAATGAACCAAACATACATTTTCTTAAACGGGGCACAGTATATATTATTTCAAATTTAGATTAAGCATATCTTCCTCATTCCTTCGATATAAGGTTTCATTGAGTTATACCGAGTATTTCAGAAGTTGGGGCCAATTTTGTCTGAAAGTCATTGCATGTTCAACGTCCTGTCTATTCCACACAAAACAACTTGAAATCCTTTTTGTACCGGAATGACTTTTTTATATTGCTACAGTTTTATACCAAAGCAATATTTTGCCAATATTGAGAAAACTGTGTACAGGGCGATTCGAAGCACAAATGCATTATTTTCTCGTCTTATTTAAATGGAACACCCTGTATTTTATATTGAAAAAGAGAAGGACACTATGATACTATCGATAATTTCAGAGATATTTAATATTTTCTTAATGAAAGGTGAGCTATTTCAAAAAAATTGTAAGGTTGAAAATAAATTGAGATAAAATTATGAAATACAACACAACTACAAAATGTTAAACTTACACATAATTAATATTTAAATATTTAAGCCAAATATTCTCGATCCACCCAAAAGATCAAAGAATGTTGTAGCCATTCTTCGACTAAGATTTGCAGCAACTGTATCAGTTGCATCACATTGCAAATATTTGATGTACTAGATGTTACACAACTAAGCTAACTCAAAATTAATAGCATACATTTAGAGGGTAGTTTACGTTTGTAAAGTACCTTCTGTTGTTGTTGTCTGTCACATGAGCCATTGTTGTGCAAATTTGGAGTTTGTGAGTTCTCTTGAGATATGAGTACGGTACATTTGTAACCGCTACCCGAAGCAATAGCAAGGCAGTTGCGCAGACAGATCCTCGAAGACATTATAAACTAAACAAAACTTAAATAACTTAAAAAAGATAATGATGGAATGACACAAGAACTCAAAGAAGATTTTTAAGAAATAAGCTAAAAGATATACGATGGTAAGCTAGAAAGTCGGGAACAAGTTCGAAAGGAAGAAGTACACTTTAGAAATAGTCTTCGGAAACCTGCTGAGAGCAGTTGGCAAAAAATACCCCAAATGTTTACTCATCTGAAAATAGAAGTTCGAATGCATGCTTCGATTATTTCAACACTGGTCAGACTGTATATTTAGTAGGCAATGATGATCACTTCTCTTCAGATGTCGGAACTGTTGCACTAGATTTTCCAATTAGGTTGAACATGAGCCTGAAGGAATTCAGAATACGGTACAATATACTGAAAATTACGACAATCTAACCACAGATCCTAATTATATTCCGACAAAGCTAGAGGCTATAGCGGCAAAATTTCATTTTATACCTAATGATACACTTAAGAATGATAATGCAAAGAAAATGGTATTAGAAAATGAAAGGGGTGAAAACAGAGGTAGAAGGTAGCAATAGAGTGAAAACGTCGGGGACGAAAGTACAAGGAAGCTTATTCGAAGGAAACACCATGAAATAATTGATGAAGAGCGTGGTTTGCAAAAGGCAACAAATTAATGTGAGAGAGCCTAAATGTCGTCCGGGTAAAAATGCAACGTTTCCTGTGCTTCGTATACAGATAAAGAACGAGTTGACATATTTAATAAATTTTGATCAATGATTTGGGGCGAGAAGAAGCTATTCGTCCATTTTTTAACAGTAATGAAAGTTATAGCTACAGATAGAGACAGCAAAGCAGAAGGAAAGTCAAACACAAACTCGTATTCGAGTCTGGAGCGTTTTCAGTTGAAAAACAAAATGTTTTCAAGAAGAAGGAATACTACTCACTGTCAGTTTCACGTCATAACAGTAAATATGAACCAGAGGTTGTACCTCAAGAAGTATTTGTTCTAGGTTGTGTGGGAAAATATATAAAGTCAAGTTACCTATATTTGACTGAAAATTGCATATCGATATCTCTATCCGTTCTCGTCTTACCGCAACAAAAGTAAAAAGCAAGTGGTAAAGACGCAGCCAGGTAATAATAACGTGAAAGATAAAGTTGGCTTTGGAAACATGTCTTGAATTACTATATTAGGAAGAAATGTCGCAGAATTTTTTCTTCGGTTGATGTTGACTTTGTGCATTTGAAATGCTTTCTACGAATGACGAAGCAGTCTATATGATAATAGAACGTAGCTGAATAGCTGAAACAGAGTCCGTGATACGGTACCCACATAGCCATAATTTAGGCCATTTATTTTTGGAGATGATCAAGAAAAGTCCTGAATTTTTGTTACAATACTTTTTGACAGACGAGGCCATTCTTTTATAGCGACGGTAAAGTAAAGCACAACTTGAGATAATATCAGTAATTTGCACTTGCTTGCATCTAACTGGAACAGTTTCTTTTGCTTATTTCAAGATTTCAGAGCTGCTATTTCAATTTTGTCGTCATCAAACATATGTTGCATATTACAAATATGAATTACATTCAAGAAATGAAATCGTCTGTCTTGTATCGCTTCTTACCTTCTTCGCAACTAATCTTTTATTCTTCGACTAATTCTCCTAGAGCAAAACTTATATCTCCTGCAAATAGCACGGATTCTCCCCATTCTTGCTCTTTTTTCAGTTTCTTTTCAGTTTCTGTGCTTCGCTGGTTTGATGGCATAAAACTAGTATGGTCTGTGCGACCACCGAACTTAGCAAAGTCCAGAGGATTGCCCTTAGGTATCACGGGGGCCTTGTCAGAAGCAATTCTAGGGCCCTATTGTACCACTGTCCATAAGGACGGATAACATATCCAGCAGAGAGACCGCAAAAGCCTTCGTTTGCAAATAGGGGCAAGGATTTTTCCATTGGTTTGTGAATGCTTGTAAAACGCCGAGTGGCACGGGAATTGGAATTTAGAGAGACAGAGAACCCGATAGCTGACAGCTAGACTGCTCTTGGGGCACTACAGTCTGTCAGGCTTGATACCTCTGAGGTAGTACTTGACTCGTATAGGAAGCGGAACATCACAGATGCTGGCATAGGTGCCAAGCCTCTCTGGACTCAGGGACAACGAAGTAGTTGACAAGTTAGCAAGATGTGCCAACGAACGACAATTTATAGGTCCAAAGCCATCGTGTGAAAGTTCTTATGGCAGCATCAAAGCCTTTGTCAGATCTGAACTCGCTGCTGGACATTGCTCCTACTGGAATGCACTTGCATGAGACACTGTAAATCTCTCGTGATCCGCTCAAACGAGGAAATATTTTGCAAGATAGCCTCTATGAGCAGAGCCAGGTTGAGTTACCCACAGAGATCTTAACCGTTCACTGCGTACTGTATAAACACATTCATGGATCAGGAAAGATGTCAAGAAGTAAAACATTACTGTTTATTACACAATGGCTCAATGATTTCAAGACTCCCTATCAAATTGTCATTTCCACCAGTTCACCACTTAAATTGACGGCTTTCTGAAATTGGATAGTCCTCTCGTTTTAAGTATTTATAGCAACAATTTTACTAAGTTTTATAAGACATCTAATTAACTTAATGAAAGAACGAATATTTCTTAAATGACGAAAAAAAGAAATCATAACAGCTACGTTATACAAGATCCTTTTAAGAAATTGAATGCACGAGTCTGAAGTACATCTTCTTAAACGGGAAGGACTCCCAGACTCGTAATTCATGAAATATTCACATATCCACTTAGGCAAAAGGAGTAATAGCAAATTTTATATATATAACTACATAAGAGAGCAGGAAAAGAACACAATAGAGCAGATTGCAGTAACGACATACATATAATGCACATCAATCACAATCGCATATTGCGAATCCAGTATCTTTTTGATAAAGATCTCGCGTCCGTCAAATATGGAATATAACCGAGTGAAACAACATCCGAACAAGTATTATAGTGGACCGGACATGATAGAGGACGCGGCATTGCATTTCCAAGCTCATATATAACCTGTCCAATATCCTGTTCTACCACCACTCAACCGAAAGACCGCTGCAAATAATTTCTTTCCTGCTTATTCGAAATTTTACAAATATCCTATTGATTCCTCTTTTTTTTCTGACTGGTGTTCTGTCAGAATTTATTAGGGGAACGTTTCGCATTACTAGTCGATTATTCGCTTGTAGTTTATAGTTGAAACGGTATTATACGAAATTGCATTGCAGTTCGATACATATCGCTCCTGTTCGATACATATCGCTCTTGTATCTCGTTTCTAAACTTTTTGAAATTAATGTGAGTTGGGTATACTGGATTGATTAATTTATTTTAAGAATAAGTCTTTCGGATCCTTGCTTGTGTGCGGGCAGACTTGGTGGTGGGAGATACCTACTCAAAAATTGGACAATCTCGATATGTGAACAACATCGTTGACAGGTGACGAGACTTTGTTAAACTATTACGATGTGCCGTTCAAGACTTGACACAAAGTTTGAATCTTTGATGATGAGGACACTAGCGTAGCTGTCAGCAGATCCCAATCTGAAAAGAAGAAAATGTTGGCAGTATTTCTCGAACCGACTGGAATTGTGGAGCGTGTCGTCTTGAACACACAAAAGGCAGTCTCAGCTAAGTAATACGCCGAACCGTGCCTGTCTGAAGTTATCAAATCGATGAGGAGCTTTCAGTCAAAGTCAAGAATAGACACTTGGTTTCTCCATCAAGAGCGCTTGGGACAAGAAGTGTGTCTTAGCAGAGCTGGTTTAAAGATTGGTTCCGGAGGAAGGGAGGGGGAGAGGGAGGTGGCAGAGATTTTTTTGAAAAAATTAAATAAGTAAATCTGTATTGCAAAACTTGCATTTTACCTTCTTGGTCGGTGGAGAACTCTTACGCATCTATTGCATGAACTCTTCTTAACTCTTTACTATATAGTATTGTAGGAATACAACATACCATAAATTGCTATGTAGCAAACTATATAAAAATATGTTTATGATTATAGTGGGTTGTTGTATTCCTAGAACATACTAACAATACATGCAATTCAATTTAGTGACAATAGGGGGACTCTCTCTGGTTTGTAAGAAAATATCGTAATGTATCATTGGCATGTGCTCGTTTTTCTGACATCTTTAGAGATAGAGTATCAGTAATAGTTTCTTGAAATAAAAATATTAGCTTACAACTACGAAATAGGATTAACTCAGTCTGAAAAATCATCTATGATTGTTTGTTGTTTTTTTACATCATACTAATAATGAAAGATTTAGTACGAAAAAGGAGGATAGAGGTGCTAGCTTCGAATTTTTAGAAACATGTGATGAAGTAGAGATATCGTCTGTAGTATGGATAAGATAATAAACTAGTGACTTTGTTATCAACATTGACCGGAGAACAACCACTAACTTCGCTTGATGAATACGATAAAAAAGTAAAAAGATCGTTACAAACCGAACAAAAATAATAATGAGATGCAAAAAATGGTATTTTCGTTTATTCTATTATCTTTTGGACTTGACAGTAATTGCGAACAGTTGGATTTTGTATAAAAAAGTACAAGAACAGAAGAATTACCCAAAGCCGTATTATACCCAATTATACCCATCAGTATTTAAGAGTAAATTAGTTGAGGCTTCGTGTGTTACTGAACAGCAATTCTCTCTTGTGAACAGAGGTAGGCCTTCAACGAGCGGAATAGAGGAGCAGTAATAAATCAAAAAGAGTAAGATGCCAGCGCAAGTGGTACCGGTAAAAGAACTTCTGTTGGATGGAATTAATCAGTGGCTCAAACATAAATCAGATGGAAGTACCCACAATGTAATGGGTACTCACAAATTATATATGCGAAATGTGGGGAAGCCCTAGGCTGCACCAAAAAAAGAAGAAGAGAAATTTCCATATTTAGTTGTATTTGTTGAATGAATTTCGGTTAATTATGCGATCTTCAGGCCAACAGATGTTTTAATTGGCCTAAAGATGGCATAATTAGTCGAAATTGATCGCCAAAAGATAAATACAGGGTCCGGCAGTGAAACTTTCTTTTTTCAATTAAACGTAGTGGCACGACTGGAACTAGTTATTACGTAATAGTGTTTTTGTCCGAGAACGTTGATCTAGAAATTTGCTTGTCAAACATCATCAGTTGTCAAAATGCTTTGGGTGAGAGAGCAACGCACGTTTGCTATAGAAACCTACTTTTCACGAGGCCAGTCGATCGTCGCGGTGAAGCGGGCGTTTCGTTTACGGTACAATATTCCTCCTCAAGGTACTGTTCCTGCCCGGGGATCCATCTTATCGTGGGCGGAAGCTTTTAGGGCAGTTGGAAATGTGTTCTGCAAGAGATCAGGAGCAGCACCGACCGTTAGAACACCTGCAAATATCGAGGCAGTACGAGATTCGGTTTTGCGATCTCCTACGCGCTCTGCTTCAAAACATGCGGCTATCCTGGGGTTGTCAGATCGCTCCAGTCGCCGAAGTCTTCATGATAACCTTCACTTTCATCCATATAAAGATGGTAGTCGCACAACAACTTTCCGAACGTGATTTGGTTTCACGATAAACACCAGGCGAGACGCTCTTTTAAAATTTGCTTCCTGACGCAATTGTGTGGTTCAGTGATGAGGCACATTTTCACATTTTAGCGTGTGTTAACAATCAAAATATGCGTTATTGGAGCGGTATCAATCCTAGGAAAGTTCATGAGAGGCCTCTTCATTCGGATCGGCTCACAGTTTGGACTGCGATATCAAGTGTAAGGATTATTAGGTCACATTTTTTCGAGGAGGACAATCGCACAGTAACGGCACATTCAGAGCGTTATGTGGCCATGATTGGCAATTTTTTTGTGCCAGTTCTTGAAAATATTGCTCTTGGCGAAGTATGGTTTCGGCAGGATGGGGGAACTGCCCACACATCACGAAATTCAATGCGTGTTTTGAGTGGGAATTTTCCACGGCGACTTATCTCCATCAAAGGTGACATTTTGTGGCCCGCACGCTTGCCGGATTTAGTCCAATGTAATTTTTTATGGGGCTATCTCAAATCGATAGTCTATAACAGCCGCCTTGCAACTGTGGGAGCATTAAAAAACAATATTCGCGATTAAATAGCCAACATACCGGTTGATATGCTGGAGAGAGTCCAAGAAAACGGCTACAACAATGCATCAACAGCAACGGTGGACACTTACCAAATATTCTTTTTAAGACTATTTAGTACCAAACTTCCCATGTTAGTGCATAATGCTAATAAGGGAGAATCTTAAAATGTACTATGTATACTTCTATTTTTACCTTTGAAAAAAGAAAGTTTCACTGCCGGACCCTGTATATATTAGTTAGTTTACTTTATCCAATTTAATAGTTTATATTTATTCGTATTTGGATAATGTTTGTATATTTACAACATAATGTTTTGTAAGTAAACTATACATTTTTGAAAAAAATTTTTTTTACTATTTTTCCATGAATCTACCGATGATATGACAGCTACAATCTTTTTTTAAAGTAAAAATAAAAAATCATGCGAATAATTCTATTTAAGAAATTTTCATCTAGGCATAAAAGAGTCAAATTCTCTTCACAAATTTGTCGTCTACACAATTTATGGTTCGAAACTAAGTAGGCTGAAAATCCATCACGTCGACACTTTGTTCATTTCTAAATCTTTGTGCAGAATTTTAAAAACTCTCGTTTCTGGTGTTTTTATTTCTCTAGCAATAACTGCAACGTTTACTCGACGATCAGTCAACACTAAAACTTTTGATGATTTCTTTAGTTCGTGCGTGTGGAAGTCCTGTAAATTGTGGAGCTATTTTTTTAACGCATATTATTTTCATAGCTAGGTAGATAACATAAAAACAACCCTCACATTTCACATTAATTAGTAACTAACGCACTAAGAGATTTCTCTTGAATACACTGCAATTACCAAGTTAAAATGTGCTCACGGTTTATGCCACATAATAGATTGCGTTAAGTTATAAACACTTAGATTACAATTATTTCGTATCTCGGTAAGTATTATAGAGCATTAATAGTTATTGTTGGTGTGGTTAAAATTCACAGGATCAGGAAATATCTTTAAGTAATTATACTGAAGGAAAACTTTGCACTATGTAGACTTGGACATTTATCGTCTGAGAGGCGCACATTTTGATGTCTCCTTTGTGGCGGATAATTGATAACGACAAAAGTCGAAAATGGTAGCCGTTACACACTCCGAAGTATAACAAACTATTTACAACTTTAATGGCGCATTGTATGCTTACAAGAGCGGGTCGTTTGAATAAAGTTTACAGCGCGGTATTATAATAGACCTCTACGGTAACCGCCGGTCACGGTACGTATTACACACCTAAGTATAGCTTGTTATGAGTACGTTGTTATTGTCGGTGTGTCGACGGCGAAAGGGTCCGAATAGACGCACAATAAAAGAGAAAATGGGCACAAACGTACAGCCGACTGGCGCATTCTTATCGATGATTACGGGCTGCTTCGATGTTGCCACTATGGACAATTATCTTAAAACGTCCATTTAGCTGATGTAGGCTCTCGCAACTAACATCCTAATGGATAGTTACAACTTACGCGGCTTCCATGTACAATACATATAGGCCTGTGATAACCATGTTAGAGAGTCCTACCGCAGCTAATCTTTAACAAATCTAACGTAAAAGTAGTACATAAACATAAATTTTAAGCGTTTGCAACCTTTATTGCTGTAATATATGTAATAGTCTATATTTTTTAATCATTCAATTTGTATTAGCTTATTTGTATAGCTTACTGTAACGATCTAATGAATATTGTGGGAAAAAGTAAAAAGGATTGTAACTCTATAGTTATATACTACAATCACAAAACAAAATAAACAATAACAACTTGGGAAATAAAGTAATAAATAAAAAGAAACAAAACGATTTCGATATAATAACAATAAGATACAATATGTCAAAGAGAAACTCTTTTGTTCAAATCTCTATATTTCAATAGAGAAATTACTACAAAGATTAAAAATAATAACAATTGTTTAAAAAAGGAAAACTTACAACTTGAGTTCCTTAAAATATAAAGATGTAATAATAAAGGCTGACAGGATTTATCATTGCGATGCAACGAAACAAATTAAATTACAAATAAATTATAAATCTTATCTGGTTAAGGATATTAATAAAATCTCTTTAAGAACTGAGAAAATAAGAAAATGTTACAGTTTAAAATGCGAGTCAAAATAGTATATTAAAGAACGAGTTTCATAAGGCATGATTTTGTCGCACGAGTTCAAGTTTAGAAAACGAGCCGCAGGCGAGTTTTCTAATGAACGAGTGCGACAAAAAGCCTTAAAAATCTCATTAAAAATGTTGAGTTTTATTTTTATATGAAGTTGGTCACATTGACATTTGACGAATTCAAAATTCAAATTCGGCTATTTAAATTGTTTAAACAATATATTTCATAATATAGTCTCTGTAAACTGTAAAAAATGAGTGATACTGAGACAAATTTATCTTGTACGCCACCACAACTGCGCGAAATTGCGGACAACGCCGTCATAAATTTATTACCGAAAAAATCAAAAGCAGTATATGAAAAATGCATTAAACGTCAACTTTGCTTTCTGTCATAATATATTCAATACAGCCAACCTATAGAAATGAAAAAGGCGTATCACAATGAAGCACTTTTAGATACGCAAAAGCGTGTTACAATAGCGTTTTTATGAACGCAAAATAGAAAAAAATTTTATACAACAAAAAAGACAAGTGGATGTATAAGACAGCTGTAATATACAAACATTGATATACAAGGTTTAGTCAGAAAGTAAAGTTACAAGGTGTGTTAAAAAAATTTGACAAAAATTTCTTTTTTTATTTTTACAGTAACAAGTTTAGTTAATTTACTCTGTTTAAAATATTACAGTAAATATTGCTCAATTGGTTTGTATCGGATTTAAAATTAATATTAGTTTTCTGATTTTGTATGTGATACATTTCCAAAAATATTCTATTTTTGTAGTATGGTTCTAATTGAAGGATTTCGACATCAATAAAATCAAAGTGGTGGTCATGTTCCTTGGCATGGTTTGCAAGTGCACAGGATCTTTTACCTAACCGACAGTCGCTCTTGTGTTGGCTAATGCGGTGTTTGAGCCATTGTGACGTTTGTCCCACATAACAGCCCCTACAGCTAAGGCAACTGACATTATAAATCAAGTTATTATTATGCCAGAAGGGCGTGGTATCTTTTAAAGCGGAGAAAAGGTCTCTGATCTTTTTAGGATTGTATTTAGCAATTTTCAAATTGGGAATATTGCTGAAAAACGGTACAATATTATCAGTGAGGTGTTTGATGTAAGGAAGTTTTTTATAGAGCACCTGTTCTGTTCTGGTCTCAGTAGGGCCATCGTAAAAGTTTGAACTGTAAATCAATTTTTGTAAAAGTGGTTTTGGATATCCATTATTGGCAAGCATGTCAAATAACTTTTTCAAGTTGTTGTTTAGAAACCGGTCGTTAGAGATATGAGTAATTCTGTTTTTCATAGCAATTATGGTGTTGTTCTTCTGGTTGGTGGCATGATTAGAATAATAGTTTATGAATCTGCCTGATGCAGTTGGTTTTTGATACCAATCTAAGATGATATGGTTAGTGTTGCTTCTAATCAGTTTTGTATCTAAAAAAGGTATGCTGTTATCTGTTTCCCTTTCTAGTGTGAATTGCAAATGTGCATTGAATGAATTGAAAGCATCTAGAATGATGTTGACAAAAATAAAAAAACGAATCTTGGAAAATCCCAAGGTGGAGTTCAGTTAACTGTTCTTCCACTCAAACCTTAAATACATAAACAAATTATAGTTATAAATGCAGGAGAAGATGAAATTAAAACTAATATTCCGTGAAGTGCCTACACATGTTACAAAATATCGACAATGACTAGCTGTAGCATCAGCAATGACCATTACACTGACTAGAGAACAAACTCTGCCTGAGATACCTCTTAAACACTGGGTAAGATAGCGTTTTGAAATAAAGAGGTAACTGATTATATATTATACAAATCATATAAGAAAACGATCTCTCAAACAATGCAGTACGATGCAGCGGGGGCGTAATGAGACCCCTACTCCTGATATTCAGATGATGTACATCAGTTCTGAAGGTTATTTTCCTAGAAAGGTAGGTAGGGTACTTATTATTGATGATCTTATAAAAGAGACATGCAGTTTGTAAAATATACCGGTTTCTCATGCTCAGCCACCCAGCCTCTTCGAGTTTGTGACTAATGTGATCAAACTTATACGCACACCATAAGCAAATCTTAAGCAAGCATTTTGAACGCCCTGGATACATCTACTATCACAAATATCAATAGCAGGTCCAAAGATTGAAGTACAATATGCGAAATGAGACAAGACAAGAGAATTACAGGGCATCAGTTTGGTATCAGTAGGTAAGTATGATCTGTGTGGGTACAGAAGTTGCACCTGAGCATCTGAGATCGGAACCTGAAGCTGTTATCTATTGTCAAACCGAGGCTTACCGCGCTATCAACAATAGGCAGCTCTTTGGAATTAATAGTTATTCTTACTTTATCCCTATTTCTTTGAAGGTCATTCTGCTTACCGAACAACATAACCATCGACATTTTACTGTTCAACTTTAATTGATACGCCGAACGTACTCGTGATACTGTCATTAGTTCAGTGTTTATCCTGTTAAAACCCTGCTGCGTCGTTCGGGTCCTTTTCGACCCAGTTGCTGCTTTATTCATCTCCCAAACTTTTATTTGTTGTTTTAGATATTTGAGCTTTTAGGACTTTATTTGTAATTAATACAGCTTCAAAATTTTCTAATTAGCGAAAAAATATTTGCTTTAGTTTTTTAGTAGTTAAAGTTTACACACATAGGTTGTTTGGGTCACTTTTGTCCTGTCCTCTTCAGCAGCCGAAACAAGTTGAAACTCGCATAATTCCGTACACCGCGGTGTGAATAATACCGACAGGTTTCGACCTGCATGTAAATCTCTCCACTATTTTTATCTCACAGTGCTTGTATATCGTTTAGTCAGTGTTGAACCTTAGTGTTGTGTACATCTTGTGCGGAGTTACTTATTTTTTATTATGACTTCCAAACAATCAAAACTTGTGCCTCCCTTGACACAAAAGCAACTAGAAGAAGCACTTTATAATTCAGACGATGATACATTTGATTTACAAGATTCCTCTGATGGTTGGGTTCCATCTGACGAAGAGGAGTGCTCTGAAATTGAAGATCATATTTCTGTTTGTTCGGAAGGTGAGTCGGAAGAGGAAGAACCAGAAATTTCAAATGTGGCATTCGAAACTATGTTATCGAAAGACAAGCAAATTAAATGGTCTTCTGAACCTCCTACACAGCAAGGGAGATTTGCTGCACACAACGTTCTTACAATGACACCTGGACTTACTAAGTACACCACTTCGAGAGTAAGAGATGAGCTATCTGCTTTTGTGCTTTTCTTTCCGCCATCAATTGAAAAAATAATTTTAGAAAATTCAAACATAGAAGGTCGTCGAGTATACGATAAAAATTGGAAAGATTTGGATGCGCATGATTTATATTCCTATATTGGTTTATTAATTTTAGCTGGTGTTTTCAAATCTTGCAATGAATCGACAGAAAGCTTATGGGATGCTGAAAAAGGTAGGAGTATATTTCGTGCAACAATGTCTTTAGAGAATTTCAAACGAATTTCTAGAGTAATAAGATTTGACGATAAACAAACACGAACTGAAAGAAGAGCTCGGGATAAATTTGCGGCCATTAGAGAGCTTTGGGAAAAATTGGTAGAGATTTTACCAAAATTGTTCAATCCAGATTCAAATATAACCGTTGATGAACAGCTGGTTGGATTCAGAGGCAAATGCCCATTTAGGCAATACATGCCCAGTAAGCCTGCTCGATATGGAATAAAATTTTGGGTATTGTGCGATAATAATACAGCGTACGTATGGAACATCCAACCTTACCTTGGGAAACCTCCTGGGGGAGCCAGAGAACAAAATCAGGGCATGCGGGTTGTTTTGGACCTATCTTACGGATTGAAAAGTCACAATATTACGTGCGATAATTTTTTTACCTCGTATGAACTCGGACAGTATCTTCTCAAACGAAATATCACAATGATTGGTACAATGAAAAGAAACAAGGCTTGTATTCCACCAGAACTACTGCAAACAAAAAATGTACCAAAAATGACTTCGAAGTTTGCATTTACTTCCGATACTTGTTTGGTGTCATACCTTCCAGAAAAATGTGTTGTGTTGCTAAGTACATTGCATTCAGAAAAAATAGTATCAAACCAAAGAAGTAAAAAGCCTGAAATTATACTACATTACAATAAAACAAAAGGGGCAGTCGATACCATGGATAAAGCGGTGATGTGTTATACAACAAAAAGTAAAACAAACCGTTGCCCACTTATCGTCTTTTATAATATAATTGACATTAGTTCTTAGAATGCCTACGTTTTATTTTCAAAAGTAACTAACAGAAGGGGTTCAACAGATTTTCGTAAACGACGATACTTCTTAGAAAATTTGGATATGGCATTAGTAAAACCGCACATTGAAAGACGAAGGTGTTTTCCTAGAACAAAAGCCGCAAGGGACATTGTGGAAAATATAAAATCTGCTACAAAGGTTGTCCAAGAAGAAGCTTCAACATCGACTCAATCAAAGAAGAGAGGCAGATGCTATATGTGTAAGAAAACTGACAATAAGTGTGCTAATTTGTGCTGTAAGTGTGGAAAGTATTGTTGTAAGAAACATTTAGAGCAAGTATGTAAACAGTGTTACAAATAGGTAAAATATCTTTTTTGTCTTTTATAAACTAATTTTTACTTTTCTTTGTGTATAAAGTTAATTTTCTAGTGTCGTTTCTTTTGCTACTGTTAATTTCTATATTCCGCAATGCTTATATTCTGTAAAAGTTTATTCTTAATTTTTGTATTATTTTGAAATGTAATGTTCAATTTTCTTTTATTAAATGTTTGCTTTTATGCTAGATATGTTTATTTGAATATAAAAAAGAAGACGTGATAATTAATCAGCCATTTTAACGTAACTGGTCGTTTTAGACCCGAGCATCTTATTTGTGTAGACAAAACGAACGACGCAGCAGGGTTAAGTGCTTCACCAACATCAGCAACGTCAAAACAATAATTGTTAATAAGATTAACATCTCTAAATTATCAATAATTAAAACCAGAAAGCAGATAAAACGTCAACCACGATACTGAACAGATACTAACTTCACTCTAATGAACTTTTAGTGGAAATACAGTAATTTCAAAATTCTCATCTACTACACCCTGAACGAATTTAAGCTGAAATTGTCCATGAAGGATCTTCCTCTCACAAAGTCATACAAATCCTATCACACAACCTAGTAAATTAAGTTCAAGAATAAAATCTACGCTCTCCAAATTTGGTCCATGAACATGATTCAAACGCTCAGAATCGTAAAACCTTAACACATTTAAATTTAACTAAACTAAGTCCAAGTACAATTGGCTATGTCTAAAAACTTGTCATGTTTGAAACCAAATTAAATCCGGATGGGCCAGTTCAAAATTAATAGGTAAAAACCGATTCAACTGCAAGCCAAGACAATTAAATGAAGTCTAAACTTGCTAAAAATTAGTTAAACTTGTAGTTCAGTCTTGAATTGTCACAGCGCTTAGGGTAATGACAATTATAATGACGTTTTATTTCTGTTTTTTTTTAAATTGTTTACTTATGTGATTCATGTACAGTATATCGGATGCCAGATACTCCATGTCCAGAATTCATAAAAATTGAATGTTTGAGCAGGTTTTGCCAAGGGTCAAGTTTTGGGTCTCTTTTTTTCGATAGCTCATCAAATGAAGAAAAGCATTTAAATGTCTTCATCACATGTGTATGAATCATTATCTTTTGAACAAATTTTAAGGCAGACGCTTGCCAAGAAGTAAATAAAGGATAGTATGCAGCATTTATTATAAATTTAAATTGATTGAATCGTTCGTAAAATAAGTTATTTTCTTTGTATTTAAAAAGTTGTCCTGTATGTTGTTAAATTTAATACAAACCTGCAATAAAAGTAAATTAACTACAATGATTGATAAATTTACCATAACAAATTATACAAATTCTTGTTTAGGCACAGCTAATTTTCCACTTTGTATACCTATGCGTAATTCCACTTTAGATGTATGGGCAGGTACTCTACTGCACTGAAAAACAAACATAAAGTCGTCGGGTAGAGAGTATATTGCGAAGTGTACCTTTCATGTTTGTGGCACTCAACACATACATGCAAAACTAACTAGTTTCAGTATTCTTGTGTACATAAAATGGGCGGATAGATTGTTGGGTTATGGTTATTTACTTAGCGTTTTGTGCAAGTGGACGTCGTGTTTACTTATAAATTTTCAACAACATAATCCCTTAAATTCTTACGCATTCCAGCTTAATAATTTAATCAGCGGTCGACGGGATATTAATTTTATTTTGCTTCGAAGTTATTACCAACGTATTAAGTACAGGGGGTACTAGAAAAGTTTTGCAATACAGGTTTATTTATTTAATTTTTTGAAAGTAATTCCTGCCACCTCCCCATCCTCCGGAACCAATCTTTAAACCAGCTCTGCTAAGGCACACTGGTTGTTCCAAGCTCTCTTGATGAAGAAACTACGTATCCGTACTTGACTTTGGCTGAAAGCTCTTCATCGATTTGATAACTTCAGACAGGCACTGTTCTAGTCGATTTGAGAAATACTGCCATCATTTTCTTCTTTGCAGATGGAGATCTGCTGAGAGCTATGCTAGTGTACTCATCATCGAAGATTCAAACCTTTTCTGGCTTTCTCTATGCAACCAAAATCCCGATTGCATAATAAGAATGTGTGGCCACATAGTGGAAACTTTTGCATTATTTCATCGAAGTATCCTTTTGGCTAGCAAAGTAATATAAACAGGAAAAATTCCCTGATTCTTATTCTGCCCTCGGCAGTTATAGGACCTCAGAACCAATTTCCGCTTTGTAGATTTTAATCATACAAACAACTGCCGATTTCGTTACATCCTGGTGTCCCAGATATTTCATCCCACAGGTACATAAAATCTTTGTCTTCATCTTTAAAATGAATTAGCAGCTCTATGTAGAGCTCTTTCTCCTTTAGTTGCAAATCATTCTTTTCAGCCGGAGTCTTGCTACCAGCTATAGATATTTTGTATTTATCGCAGTAGTAGAGCAGGTGTCCACTCTTGGGGCTCCGAAGGCTAAACTAAATTCTTTGTTAAATATTTCCTTAAACCACTACCGAGACACCGGGGGTTTTGTTACATCAAGCTGATGTTTTTCAAGAAAGGCATTATATAGTTTGCGTACATTTAAATCTTTAAAAAGGTATCTGCGCTTTGGAATCTGTTCTCGTCCGTAATGACTTTCTCTGCTAGGTACAGACCCAATGAAATCTGCAACTTTTTGCATTCAAAGTATTTTGTTTCTTGCAGGGCGTTTGCCACCTGGTTCGTTTTGAACAGATATGCCACAGGACAGTATTCGCTGACTAAGTATTTCCAATCTTCTTTGTGTAATCCCAAAAACTAAGTGTGCTTTTACATACGTGAGCTTCAGATTCTCCAGGAAGAGGTAGAAAGTATTTAATTGTCAATAGTCAAATGGAATAAATACACTATTTCGGTTACTCTGCATATTTATAAAAAATCCCGAAACATGTCAAATTTAAATTATAAATTGACATTCTTCAACGTGAAAATGCGATCCCTACCTTCAACCCCCTTCGAATAAAGGTACAACCCCCATTTTTTTTAATGGGAAGTATAGGCTTGTGATATATCTTTTGAAAGGTCTCTCTATTCTCTATTCAAAAATGTTATCGTTTTTAAGTTTGTTGTAACAATTAAGGTAGAATGAAATAAAATTACATTTTATTCGAAATTTGCTACAATATACGCAAAAGAACGAAATGTAATGCAAAATGTAAAAAATATGTAAAATACCAAAAAGAACTATGAATGTCAGTGAAGTAGATGTTCAAAATGTTCGCCATGAACGTCTTGGCAACATCCTAATCTTAAATAAAACTGTCTTATAACATTATTTAACATATCAGGCGTGATCGACCTAATCGCAAGCGTTATTCGTTCTCTTAAGTCATTTCAATCAAAAGATTTAGTTTTGTATACAATGCTCTTCACATATCCCCATAAAAAGAACTCTAAGAAGGTCAGATCAGGTGATCGCGCTGGCCATTCTATCGATCCTCCAATTTGCCAAAGCTGGAATGACATCATTTTGAAGTAGTGCCAAATAACGATCGCCATTCAAATTGCCCTCAATGAAAAAGGGACCAATCATATGATATCCAACAATACCTGCCCAAACATTAACTTTTTCTGGGCATTGTGTGTGTTCCTCTCTCATCCAGTGAGGATTTGCCGTAGACCAGTAGCGACAAATTTGCCGATTAGCATGACCGTTAAGAGAAAAAGTACACTGATCAGAAAACATAACGTATCCTAATTGGATAATATTGTTATCCAACATGTCTATCATGCGCACACAATAATAAGTTCTCCTATCAACATCGTCTTCCATGAGCTCCTAAGTAGATATTATCATTTTATAGGGATGTATTTTATTTTCTTTTAATATGTTTACTATCGATGTATGGCTAACATTTAATGTAGTGGATGCCTGTCAAACCACTACACAAACAATTTACAAAGGCGTTTTAAACAAACTGTTGCCAAGGAAACTTTTTAAAGGATTTTAAAGGAATTTTTAATGGATACCATCTAAAAAGCACATTGGTATAATTTTTACTCAGTTTGTTATTATGAAGACCTAAACGGGAAGTAAGTAATGCGAAGATGCCCATGATGTACAATATGTCGTAATGTGAAATTTGATTTATAATAAAATCAAGAAAAAATTGAGTTTTACTCTTTAAATTGAAATTTGGGGTTAAAAAAATAAATTAATCTCAGGGGTTCGTGAATTCTTGGCTCTACAGCAGGTATAGAGAACAGAATACGAGAGCTTACCGTACGTTACAAAATACCCAAGTGAAAAAAAAATTCTAAGTTAAAAAAAAATATTACAAGACAAAAAGATGTTTTACAAAAAAAAAATTAATTTTATTTTCTTCAATAAACATAAAAAAAATTGTTTACACTGTGCAGAATGACGTGGCAATCACCACAACTAAATTATTATTTATAAAGACCTTATTTGGTAGTTTTTGAAATTTTGTCCAACTTTTTGTTGGGAATTAAAATAAATAAATTTTACCTTTTTAACTCAATTTACTAAAAAAAATTATTTCTAAAAAAAACTACAAAAAAAAATTTTCAAATATTATTTTTGTACTTGTACTTTTGTAAATTTACTGTTTTAATTTTCAAAAAAAAAATATTTTTCTTAAATTTTTACAACTTAAAATTACTCCAAACTTAAACTTACTTAAAAATTAAATTACCTTATTTTATGTGTGTGAGTGTGTATGTGTGTGATTTTGGAAGCTGCTGTCTTCGCGCGTCTCGACGGATGTTGGATGGACGACGTCCTCTTCGTAAGGGTAATTAAGTTTAAATTAGGTGGAAAATATTTATGTTTAAAGTACTTTCTCGAAGATAATCGTTGATTTGGGCCCACGGTGCACCGGGGTAATTTTAATAAAATTTACGCAGAAAATTAAACGCTCTGTTCGACGATCTATGCAAAAAGCGGAAGTTTCTTGCTCTCGCACGGCTTTTTATAGGTGATTCGCAATTGTCTCTAAATTTCATCAGAAATACCTTTTGATAGTAATCTGTCAATCACGGCAATCAACGATCGTTGATGGATTAATTTATGCGCGTCCGGTCGAAAATTTGTTGTATACAGGGTCACCGAAATGTTGTAGATTTTAATTACCACCTACTTTTTCTTCTTAAAATGCCCCTAACTGGCTGGTCTTTCTTCTTGTGTGTGTGGAATTTAATTGTGTGATTTGGTTATAATATTGATGTGTGTTTGTGTACAAATTAAATGATATAAAATTTATTAATTACCTTATAAAATATGAGTGATAATATTGTGGTGTATTTAACATCTTTCGGTCTTTGTCGCTGGCTGGACTTAACATAAGATCTCTGCTGAGCAACACCCCCCTGCTGCGTCAGATGGCTACTGAGGCAAACCATTCGCAGATATGCGAAGAAAATGCCGATGGTGCGAACTTGAAGAGTTGCGCATCCTCTATCATTTGATAGTGTAGAATTGGATTTAAATGAATTAATTTTGAACAAATACCTCGCATGTGTGCAATCATGTTAATGTTACATATTTTATAAAATAGAATTAAATTAAATTGAAGAAATACACAGATCAGATAGTTGGTTATAGTTTAATGAATATTAAATTAATTTAGTGTTTTTTTATCTTTTTAGATTACCTACAGCTGGATGATCATCTGTCAAGTGACAAATGGAATTGTAAACATTGAATAAAAAGTAATATAACATTACAATGTGTTAAATCTTCACAAACCCTCTTAATAAAAGAAAACTAGGTACATTAAAAATAAGCATATTCACATTTAAGGTAATAAATAAAATAAATAACGTTTCCCTTAGGAATGAAATCTCTTTCTCAAATTTTCACAAATGATGCTAGTGCTAATACCTACAACAGTTTTTATAACTGCAAATGAGCATCTACTTCATTGACATCAATAGTTTTTTTGGTGTTTTACACTTTTCTTTACATTTTGAATTGCATTTGTTTTGAGTATATTGTAGCGAACTTAGATAACAACATGATTTTATTCTTATCTTAATTGTTACAACAAACTTAAAAACGATGACATTTTTGAATAGAGAATAAAAAGACCTTTCAAACGATATATTACAACCCTATACTTCCCATTAAAAAAATGGGCGTTGTACCTGTCACTCAAAGGGGGTTAAAGGTAGGGATCGCATTTTCACGTTGAAGAATGTCAATTTATAATTTAAATTTGACGTATTTCGGGATTTTTTATATAATGAATTTATTCCATTTGGCTTTTACACACTGTATATTGCCAATAAACCAGCAAAATACATATGGCTTAAAGTTGCTTCGAAAACATACTTAGAGATCTATACAGACGCACAAGCAGAAGATCCTTTTCAAGGTAGTTGTCAGACAAATGCTGTGGACGAGAGAATGAGTAAACCGGTTCAATATGACAGAATACAACAATCTTGTCGTTGGTTTCCAAACGACCTAAATGTGCGCTTTTAGCTTCCACAACGAATTACGATAAAGCTGTAGATGAAGATACAGGTGATACAATGAAGCCGGAAATAATTACCTTTTACAACTATAGAAAAGAGGGAGTAGATACTGCCGATCAATTGAATAAGGAGTATAATGTGGTTAGAAACACAAAAAGGTGGCCAATGGTAATTTTTTTTATTATTGTAAATATTACTGGAATAAATGCTGAACTAATGTATCACAGCAACCGAGAAAATGTAAAAAAAAGAAGGCGCTACCTTTTAAAAAATCTGAAAAATGAGTTAATGCAGGACCAACTGATAGAACGCGCACAAAACTTCCACTTGCCGAAAGAAACGCAAATTATACGAGGTCTGACAATTAAGTTTTTTTGTTGCCCACGTGGCAACGCTGCGATCTGTCACATGATCAGGTTTGGTAGGGGGGAACCAAGAACTAAAAAGGCGCGCATATCCAAATTGCAAGTGATCGCCATGATTATGACATTTTTCGACTCCAAACGCAAATGCAACTGCTGCCTACTATGTTGCAGTCTTCAAGATATAGCGGCGCCAAATTCCACGAAAAAGACCTCAGTTCTGGGCCAACAAGAATTGGTGTGCCAGCGCATTCAGCCATCTTTTTAGAATCCGCATGAACTCTTGTATGTATGGAATACAGCCCATAATTCAGTCCCATGTGATTTTTCCTCTTCCGTAAAACGAAGGAGGTGGTTCTCCTTCTTGGTGGCTCCTTTTTCTACTGAAATGGTCATGCAACAGGCATGTAGAGGGATCATGAACGTTCTTGATGAACAAGCTTTACTAAATTGTTTCCAGTCGTAGAAATCATGAATGGAAAAGTGTGTGTGGGCTGGAAGGATGTAATTTCTAATTTGCGACTAATTTGAAATAAAAGCTCTTACCAATTTTTCCGAATACTTAATTGTCAGACCTTGTATATATGTAGCTAGAAAACCTGCAGGATTACCACCAATTAAAGAAATTCCGATAAATCGTACTGGACGAGACAGAAAATTGTGTTTTTTTTAGTAATAATAAATCGACAAGGCACGTCTCTAGTAATTTCATCCGTACATCAATATACTTAATACTACAAACTAAATTTGCATATAGGTACCAACCCCATCTGAAACACATTTTCAATTATTCATCGCTTTTACAGTGAAATATCCTCTATGGATGCATTTCAACGGATAAAATAGTTAACATCTAACGTGTGTTATGTATGTTAATTTTTCATTGAGCACCAGTAAAGTTTCTGGACAAACATCATCTATTCAGAAAGCCAGACACCTCACGGTCATCGCTTCTCATAAATGTTTTAATGCGTTTAGTTTCCGATAGATGAGGGGGTTGCAAGTGTCATTCGTTTGTGACGCGTTTGTTTCTACTTCCTAAGGACTTGAGTATTTGCGGATGGACATCGTCGATGACTGTATGTGAATAAATGTATGTGTGGTCTCTTTAATGTTAAATGCGACCCGCGTGTATACCGTTAGACTAGTGATGGTGGTCAAGTTCGCGTAAATATTTTATCACATCGAGTGTATGCCGGGGCCTATTCCGTCATTTCGTCGGAATTATTTTTCGAAATATTACCCGTGGGAGATGGCAAAAAAGACGTAAACGCTTCGATAAAGTTTTATCGACGTGTACATTTTTAAAACCACCCGTCGAAACTAAAATAAACTTAACCATTGCTAATTAATTTCATTTATAACTTTATACTTGGACGTCATATATTTGAGGAATCCCTGTATGTATGTGAGCTCGATGTAGTTGGGTTATCACGCAGTTACCAGCAGGCCTGTAATAATATACGAATACGTCGAACCTGCCAGTTAGGCCTAATTGCATCGACTGTGGAGGGTGAACTTGGAATAAAATCAGCAACCCTTGGCACGTACGACACTAATCCATCACTAACGAGGCTTTATTTGAAGAAGAATTCGGGAACATCATTTCTTATTATCAGAGAACCTACACGCTCGCACACACATGTACACCTGTGGCCGCACTTGTGTAATTTCGCGGGCGAAAGAGGAAGATGTTCTCGTGGTAATTGAATAATTAAATTTCTATTGTACGCATTACTGAAATATATTACTGAAACTATCATCTATATTAAAATTAAATTTATTAATACGTTAGTTTGTGGTGTTAACAGGTTTTGCCATATTTGTGTTTAGAAGCCAAGTAAGAGGAATTTAATAAAGTGAGGTTATGTGTGTATCTTGCGTTTCCCTATTGGCGGTGCCTTAATTCCCATGAGATATAGATGGCATTGTTATACCATCACATTTGTTCCTATATGATTGTTGTCATGCCATCGGTACAGATGTATATCATTGGCTTGGTCGCACAGAACATGAATGGATCCTCGGGGACTCTTTTTAAAATCATTTAGAGGAGCTTTTTCTATTCTATTTGATCGAATGTACTGGTGACGTACAATTTCTCTTTTTTCCATCTTTTTCGGAAGTGACAGGGAATTAAAATAGTTATCTGAGAATACATGGCTCTCTTCTGGAATAAATCCTGTTGTGAACGTTCTTCTTTCCCTTCGTATAATTTGAAACGTGCACAATAACCATTAACCATACTTAGGCATCTAAATTCTGATCCCTAACCCGAATCTAATGGGTTTGCCTTCATTGCCTAATCAAAAAACATACTTCTTGAATTTAGAGTAAATTACATCTAGCATAGATCTAATTTTACGGCATTTATCTTGATTGTTGATGAAAATAATACTGAATTGTCATTGAAATGTGAATAATTAAAAATTGAAAGGAACCTATCTCTGGACATAGTTTCAGAAATGGCTGCATTATGTAGATCTGCTTGTGTTTGCCAATACATTTAAAACAATTCAAACAGCTAACATTTTATACATGTCCTCAACAGTGACATTGAGATTACTATCATCATATTTATATTTTGCATACTTCTCACTTTTTTTTGCAAATATGCTGCATTAGTTCGGCATTCCAAAAGAGCTGAGAAAGAATTGTAACGGTGTGGCTGCTTGGTTCATCATTTTTTTCACTATTTCAGGTTGTGGTTGAATTTGATTTTTTATTTTAAAATTTGCATCTTGGATAACTTCTGTGCAAAGTTCTATCTCCTCTCTCTAGGAGGGTATGGTAATTTTGATATTTTAAAAGTTTTTGAACGTATTTGTGACAGTGGACTATCATTGTCAGATTCCAAAGACTAACACTGAATGCTTGCATGCATCTTCCTTTTTTTTTGAGTTTGTTTGATGTTTGGAATATGAGAAATCAGCATAATTATCTTCCAAACCACGTAAACGATCCGTGGATGGTCTTTTTTGAAATAACGTCATGCTTTTCATGTTTTCTTTGTTACTACCTGTATGCCTGATGTTTAGGTACGCCAGTATTCCTTTACCTAGGTAATGAATGTCTTTGTCCATTATAATTTAATCAGATGAATTTGATAAGTATCGTTATCTTGATCGGGAGGAAATAAAGTAAAGTCAATTTTTTCAGCATTGACAAGTACGTCGTCATCGTCCTATTCCTCCAGTGCAGTTGGCAACTCTTCAATTGTCAAAGGTCGGCTAAATAAAACAGGAAGAATTTAATAAAATAAAGGAAGCCTAGCGTATGAAAATTCAAACACGAGTGTTTAAATTTGGTTATATAGTCAAAAGTTTAGTTATGTTTACTGTAACTAATTAGTATATACTGCTAATTTAAACCTTATTCCTGACTACGACACAATTTCATTTTATAAGAGCGCTCGTCACCCTAACTTTCAAACAGAATTTGAGTTTCAACTAATAAATGAATCGGATGTGTGTCAGGTTCTTTTAAATCTCTCGTCCGACTCAGCCGGATCTGATGGCATTACATTAAAAATGGTTACTCTTTCATGTCCTTTTCTTCTACCTGTCATTACACATATTATCAATTTTTGTTTAGCTCATAGCGTTTTCCCTAAATGTTGGAAAAAAGCTATTGTAATTCCTATCCCCAAAATTAGCCAGCCAAGATCGCACAATGACCTCCGCCCTATCAGCTTGTTACCTATTCTGTCTAAAATTCTGGAACGCTTTATCGATGGTCAGACACGCGCTTATCTTTCGAAATATAAGTTATTGCCATTGCGGCAATCTGGCTTCAGACCTGGTCACAGCTGCGTCACTGCCCTTCATGACGTTCTTGATGACATTATTGCCGCTCGTGACAGAGGTGATATCTCATTTTTAATTTTACTTGACTATTCGAAGGCTTTTGATAACTTTAATCATGAGCTGTTACTGTCGATATTGCATTATATAGGATTCGGTGCGGCGGCGGTGCGCTTCTTCGCTGCTTACCTGTCGGGACGAAGCCAGTGTGTAGGGGTAGGCTCAACTTTATCTCCGCGTAAGTTTTTAGCAATTGGTGTAGCCCAGGGAAGCGTCTGTGGCCTCCTGCTTTTTATTTTATATTCGTCACTTATTGAAAAATTCAATAGTTTCTGTTGTAAGGTATATTCCTACGCCGACGACACACAACTCCTTTTTACTTTTTCACCTGCTGACATAGACTCGGCGGCGGGCACAATCAATGATACTCTTCTCTCCCTGTCACAATTTTCTATGAAACACTGTTTGAAAATTAACCCCAAATAATCTTGCGTTTTATTATTTTGTGGGAATACTAACGCTGACGTCGTTAGGAATTGTGTTAATGTTCGGATTGATGGAACGGAGGTACCTTATGCTAACCATGCCAAAAACTTGGGCTTGGTATTGGACACCGAATTGCGCTTCAATCAGCATATCGACTCGGTTGTACGTAGAGCGTATGGTGTACTGAAAGTATTATTCTCCAGTAGGGATGTGCTGCCGCAAACGATTAAGATAAAACTGTGTGATGCTCTTGTACTATCATTATTCAACTACTGTGATAGCATTTATGACCCTTGTTTAACATCCATACAAAAACAGAGAGTGCAGAGAGTGCAGAATTCGTGCTTGCGCTTTATTTATGGTATTCGCAGGCGTCATAGAATATCACATAAGCTAATTGATACGAATTGGCTAAGTATGGCGAACAGACGTTTTATGCACCAAGCTTGTTTGTTCCATTTGATCATTTTTAGTAAGACCCCTCCATATCTATACAATAGCATAACTTACCGTACTGATGTCCACAATATTAATATTCGTTTTAAGAATGTTATTTGTACTCCACGTTATCGCACTGCCTTGTTCCAGCGTTCATTTTCTTACTGCATTGCTTCGGTTTGGAATAAAATTCGAGCTAACATCATGACGGTTGCTGGTGTGTCTGCTTTTCGCAATCGTTTGCGAGTTTGGGTGGTTGGTGGCTACGTAGGTTAGCGGTGACTCTCTTTATTGTTTTTTTTTCTCTACATATTCAATTCAACAGCATTTTTGAAAATTATATTAAAAAAATTGCTTCTTTTTCAAAATTAGTTGAAAATATAAGTAGTCCTAGGAATTCTATCCAACAGAAAAGTTTTTTATCCCTTAGGTGGGAGAGCAAGGAGGCACAATACCATTACATTACCTGTAAGCTGTTGGGGTTTCTCAGATCTTTCCATTCAGTGTAGGTTGCCTAGGTTGTTCAGTCTGTTAAAGCACCCCCAGACTAATTTCGAGTTGATGACGTTAGACCTCAGCGCCATTATGGCTACTTGACTATTAGAGAAAATGGAAATGGTTCCCTTTTAATGGTTTCTGATAGTGTTCTCCCACCTATTCTCTCTTATTATTTAGCTTCATAAGAAAGTTGTTTTCGAAGCTATATTTTATAATCATTTCATCGTTCGGTAAACATAGAAGTGAGAAGAGTCTCGTTTGAGATGACCAAGTTCTCTGGTACGGAGTTTCACCCCTCCAGTCCTCGCTCTGGTCAATCTGTGCAATGTCGCAAGGGGCTACTACGTCCACAACTGTATGTGTAGAGGTGTGAGATTTCGGTGGATCTCTAGGGCCGCGGTTGGGCATGGTTACAGAGCTCCGGTGATGCATACGCATGTTAACAGTTGTAGCCTTTTTTATTTTTTCACATTATTTTGCAACACGATTTGGTAATTATACAAAACTATACCATCCATTACGAAGTTCTTCACTGGATCTCTTGGTGCAGAAGTAGAACACTAAACAATTTAACCCACTGAACACCAAACAAGTTTTAACTAAAACACCGACGCGTTTCAACAGCAATGCTGTCATTATCAAGGCGATTATAAAACTAAATTAAAATAAAATCTACAAATACAGGTAACCTAAATGTTATGCACGGTTAATTTCCGATTAACGAAAACAATGACGAATACGGTATAGGTCCATTGTCACAGTTCATTACACATGACTTATTTTTATATATTTCTAAACTTTCGAAAACATTTAGAAACTTACAATTGTTTATTTGTCTAATTAATTTAACATTCGTATGATAGATGTTGTGATCTGTTTCAAAAATGTGTTGGGCAACGCTCGATTTCTCAATTCTATTAAATCTAAGATGAGCCATATGCTCTTTGAATCTAGTTGAGACTGCTCTCCTGGTTTGCCCAATATATTTTTGATTACAATCTTTACAATTGATTTCGTAAATACCTGACTTTTCTAGAGGTTATATTTTATCTTTAGGGTTACCGATGAGACTTCGTAAACTAGTCCCAGAACTGTAAAGGGGAGGGAGGGTCACAACGGGTGAAGCTTTAACATCCTCTCGAAAAGTCGTAGATTCTTTTACAGTTTTCTTATAATTAAACTTTCTAATTAACTTATAGATATGCTGAGGCTGGAAACCATTACACTTAGCCGCATCTTTTATAATTTTAAACTCTTTCTCATACCTCGCCTTGATCAAGGGAAAAGTGAGAAGTCTGTGGACCAAAAAATTCAGGCTTGCCATTTTGTGTTGAACACAATGATGGGAATCCGAAGGAATATAGCGAAGTGTACTGGTTTCCTTTCTTTACACGTCAAACTCTAATCTATTGTTATTTCTAATTACTAAAGTATCTAGAAGCTAGGTAGCTGACCGTTTTCTTCTCTTTCACAAGTGAACTTTATGGTTTCGAACCGATTATTTAATCTATTGAGAAAATCGTCAAAATTACATTTTTTAGTGTCAAATATAACGAAAATATCATCCACATACCTCAACCAAACCCTAGGAAAGTATTCGCTCTCAGATTCTAAGTCCTTTTAAAAACGGCTCATGAAAAGGTTAGCCAAAAAGGGCGACAAGGAGTTACCCATTGCCGTTCCTTCCAGCTGTTCATAAAAACTCCCGTTGAATTGAAAAATGTTCTGTTTCATACAGATGTCAGTTAAGCGAATATATTCCTGGACACATTGTTGACTCAAACTATTTTGAAGCAACAAGTCCTCGAGGTATATCAAGGTGTCTGGAATCGGTACACTAGGAAAGAGAGATTACATGAAGTTCATTTTGAATGTTATAAAATTGTTTCATAATTACAGGAAACAATCTGGATTCTTAGACCATTTCGAAATGATTTCTCACCATTTTTTTCCAATTGAAATTTTGTAGTAGTACGATATCTGGAATAAACTACTTTTAACATTGAATCGTCATATTTAATTGACTCCATTACCACTTTCTCGAACAAATCTAACCCATCGTTTGAGTTATTAGCGTATTTAGTTTATTTAGAGGTAGGTAGACAATATTGAAGGATTTGGCAATTTTTGTTTTATATCTTCTAACGCTGCCATATAAGCACTCAAATTTGAAATAAAAATATGATTTTAACATAGAATTGATTCGATCAGGGCCAGCTTACATGCTCATTACCTTAAATATGTGACTTAAGTAGACTTGCTTTTGAAGACGTCGAGGTATATTGTTAGAATCGCTCTGCAAACCCGTGAAATGAAAACAGATCAAGCGTTAGAAACGGACCATGTAGTTTCGATCTTTTCGGCCTCGTCAGCGTTCCTCCAAATGCAAAACTGGACTAATTCTAACCGTATTCCATCTAGTGGCTTAGATCGGAAGTAACGCCGCCGGGTGTTAAAACAGCACATCCCAGTATAGCAGATACCGTTCTAGTTTGAACAATTCATGTACCTACTGGCAGTGCCGCTAGATGTCTCGACCTGTTAGCAGTTTAGTGGCGATTCCATACACGGCTTTCATTACACTTTTTTTATTTTTTCTTAATTTGCGTTTCAGTTATGTGATGAAGATTGCATGTACAACATACTTCTTTGTTATGAGATTCCAAAAAGGTTTTTTATCGCTAGGTGTTTCTATTAACTAATTCTTTGGCGAAAAAATTTTTCGAATATTAAATTTTTCCTGAATTTAATTTTCCACAACGCGGATAGTAGTACCTTGTATCTGACATCAACGTGAAGATAGCCCAACGTGCTCACATTAAACTCGGATGTATTCAGTCTAGTAAGGTTGGTTCCTTTTTTCTTTTTGTATCCTACTAAATTAAATTTACCTGCGAACTGTACTAGCCATCGTCCAATAACCCGCGTGTTCCACTTAATGTTATTTAAATGACGTTTAGATTAAATTCCTTTAACCCGAGCTCGAAAAAACCACGAACGTAATTAAAAAGGCCTTCCCTCAGTTACTACACCACTCCTACAGTAATGGCATCTAAAATATCAGTTTCCCTAAAACTAACTCCCCGTATGGTATCTACGAACATAAATATTATTTGTGTGTGTATAGGTATATAATATAATAAATAATAAATTCTTCGTTTACTTGATCATTCCGATCGTTTTAATAATTTATTCTAGTTTGTACGGATTCTGTAAACTTCAACTGTAGTAATTTTGTGCCTATAGCCGTTAGTAATAAATTGGACTAGGCGGCGCGTTTCAACCAGCTCATACCTATTTCAGAGTTTACATGAATGATAAATATAATTCTATACCTACGTTTTAATCGCATAGCATTGCAATTAATGCATAATAACAAAGGTGTACCACGGTTTATTTGAATAAATAACTTCCCGTTAATAAATGAGTGGTACATTGATCACTAAATTGTCAACACAATTTACCGCGTATGTTATGCAAATAGAAAGCTATAATCGCGTTACTGATACCACTGAATTTATACGTTTAGGTAGTGTACATTATGTTTAGCGTTTACGTATATAAATGTATCAAATTTATTAAAGGTAGATGTCGAATTGCAGTTTACGCTTAATGTTGTTATTCATTTGTGATTTATCGGAAATTTAAACGCTGTTGCCACACCGAGAAAAATATATTCTTTGATATAGCAAAAATAGCAAAAGTTTAAACAACAGGTAGTAATAGAGAAGACAAAGTGAAGATAAAAAAAACAATAAGAAGGCAAAAAGAACATGTACGATTATAGAAATAATTGGCATAATGATGACAGACAGCTATGCCTTTTTATAATGTAATTTGTTATTTCTGTAGAAAACAAGGACGTGTTTGTAAAGTATGCCACAACACAATCAAAACACTAAACAAGACACGATCAACAAAAGCTTCATCGGTAAATATAAAAATCAAGATTGTGCAATCTAATGAGAATCAAGAACAATTTTGCTGAAATTCATGTTATACAAGGTAACTCAGCATCATTGTTTAGTTATAAAACATCCAAGAAATTAAGCTCAATCAAAATGGTAACAACAAACCAGCTGCAGTGGTTTGTTGCATTTACAAGAGAACACGGTCCTACAGAAAATATCGGCCTGGATGGAGGAAAACGATCTGCAGTTGGCACCAGAAAAAGCTGAAGCAGTGTTTCTAACTACATACCAAGAGGAATATTTGCCAAATAGCGATCAACGTCCGAGGAACTACCACACATCCAAGTAAAGTCATCAAATATCTAGGGGTGGAAGGAAGATGGGACTGACCCCAAATCCTTCAGACCTATTTGCCTGACATCTTTTCTATTGAAAGCAATGGAAAAAGTAATAGATAACTATATAAGAATGGAGGTTATGGAGAAAGCTCCACTTCACACAAGTCAGCACGCATACAGGGCAGGTAGATCGACAGAGACTGCCCTGGAAGAGCTAACAAGGACCATTCAGAAAACTCTGAATGAAAAAGGAAACAGCTATCTGTGCCTTCCTAGATATCTCAGGTGCGTTTGATAATACATCGCATGATGCGATCAGACGAGCACTGGAGACAAGGGGGGTGAGTAAAACAGTAACCAAATGGATAGGCGAGGTGCTCTCCACAAGGACAGCTGAGACAACGGTAGGCCAACACACTACGAAGATCAGAACACCTCAAGGCGGCGTTTGCTTGCCTTTGATGTAGAGCCTGGTGGCGGATGAGCTGCTTAACAGGTTTACTGCGTTCGGCGTACACTGCATAGGATATGCCGATGACATTGTTATAATAGCAAAAGGCAAGTTTGAGAGAATTCTTTGTGACCTGATACAAACAAACCTAGCGAATGGTGTCGATCAGTGGGGCTGAGCATTAACTCAGCAAAAACCACAATCGTACCTTTCACTAGGAGGAGAAATCTACTGAAAATGAAAGATATACTTCTAGATACAGCAGTAATCGAATGCAAAACAGAAGTCAAATATCTAGGAATAACCCTGGACAAAAAACTTCTGTGGAACAAGCATATCGAACTGACTGTGAATAAAGCAACAAGAGCTTTAATGATATGCCGGAATTTAGCAGGCAAAACGTGGGGATGTAACCCAAATATACTGCCATGGCTGTATACTAGTATAGTAAGACCTATGGTAACATACGGGGCAATAACCTGGTTCCAAAAGGTCACACACGTCACAACCAAGAATATCCTTGGCAAGCTGCAAAGGTTACTATGTGTATGCATTACCGGAGCAATGGGAACCTGCCCAACTGCTGCCCTAGAGGTCATCCTAGACCTCACACCTCTACATCTAGTAGTGAGGGAGTGGTTCGTGCGGCAATGTACCAACTAGCCACGGCACGGACGGGAGGGGGCGAGACTCTATGCCAAGGTGCTTTGTCATCCATGGCGGGGCTTTCCCCACTTTCGGATCTGCCAAGCGATGAAATGGTTAGGAAATACAGCTTCGAAAAGAATTTTTCAACGAAGTTGAGTAACAAGAGAGTATGGGAAGGAGAATCCTCCACCTACTCTCTAAAAGCAAACACCATCAAATGGTATACGAATGGGTCCAAAACTGAAAAAGGAACAGGTGCAGGGGTATTCGGGTCTGGAACCAAATACTCAGAGCCGATGGGAATATACCCCAGTGTCTTCCAGGCAGAGATTAATGCGATTGGAAGATGTGCTCAGGTGAATCTTGACAGGAACTATCGGAAGGAGAGTATTGCAATCTTCTCCGACAGTTACGCAGCCTTACTGGCGCTGAGTTCTAACACCATCAACTCCAAGTTAGTTTGGGAATGCCGGGATAAACTAAACAACCTGGGCAAGGAAAACAAAGTTGCATTATGCTGGGTACCAGGACACACTGGAATCAGTGGCAATGAGAAAGCTAATCTATTAGCAAAGGAGGCCGCCACAACTTCGTTTGTGGGACCGGAACCATTCTGTGGAATAGGGATGTGCACATATAAGAAGGAACTAGAAGACAGGGAAGAGGACGTCAGCGCTTCCTTCTGGCACAATCTTCCTGGTCTGAGACATTCCAAGGTATTCCTTGGAAATTTCAACAAGCAGAAAGCAAAAACCATGCTAGAACTAAACAGGAACAGATTACGCATTCTCACAGGTTTCCTTACAGGGCATTGTCACCTCGGGGAACACATGAAGAAAATAGGTCTGAAACAGAATAACAGCTGCAGGTTCTGTGGGGCGGAAGATGAAAGTCCGGAACAGCTGATATCCAAGTGCACAGCAATTGAAGAAATTCGCGCCAACTATCTTGGCAAAGGCGTTATAGACGAGAAAGAAATACCCTCTCTGAAACCATCACATCTGTTACAGTTTATTAAAGCTCTCAGGCTGGATGGGGAGCTGTGACTGCGGGCAAAACCCAGTAGCTTACATCTCATGTCCCCCTTACATGAGACACAATAGACCCAC
Source organism: Holotrichia oblita (assembly GCA_023690525.1). Classification (NCBI taxonomy): domain Eukaryota; kingdom Metazoa; phylum Arthropoda; class Insecta; order Coleoptera; family Scarabaeidae; genus Holotrichia; species Holotrichia oblita. Next base: position 174,020,121 of record CM043017.1, read on the forward strand.
GGTCGCGGTGCAATATCAGCCTTATATCTAAATCTAAAATAAAAAGTAGCAGAAAATATTAACCAACATATCTAACAGGAGACTTTACAAGCGCGTAAACAATAACCTCAAATCTCATATAAACAAGCAAAAATTTATACATCAGGTTAACCAACCAACCACGTTAACACAGTGAAAACATCAAATAAAACTAAAAAAGTAACTAAGTGGTGTCACAATTGCGGCCCCCATGTTGTCCCAACTCAGAAAGCTGCGCACACGGCACATAAGTGTTTTATATACCTCTATATCTATGGGCTAGATACAAAACTCATGTTTGCTGAATATAGAAATAAGACAATTGAAAAGGCAGAGAAGACAAGGTCGGCTCTGCTGTGCCTGATGTCTAATATGGGAGGTCGGAGAGCGTCAAAACGAAAAACCCTGGGGAGGGTGATCGAAGCCATTAAGAACCGAAAGCTGCGCAGGAAGTTAAACACGCCAATATCATTGAGGGCATTACATCGATAGAGCTCGCAGTCCAAGAAAGACGCGAACGTTATAATGGCAAAGCCAAGGTAGTGTCAGTAGAAGAGAACATGAAAAAATGACAATCAAACTGGAAATGGATGGACTCATCAACTAGTACCTGACATTCAAGTCTGGGTAAACAGGTCCTTCGGAGAAGTCGACTATTTCCTGACACAGGCCCTATACCAATGAGGTGGACTGAGATCAGAAACAGCGACCTGCTCCTCACTGCTTCACTGCAGAAATTACGATGCGAAGTTTGGTAAAATCAGAAAAAGAATGGATGTACGCCTGTGAGGTAGCAAAAACATAGTTGAGATCAAGGAAAAGTTTGTGAGGAGTGGAAGAACCTGAGGATATATGTAGATAACACCTGCACAGAAGTAATGCGAAAGCGAATCCTGGTACAGAGTGTAGAATAGAGGAGGGATTTTTAGTCGGTAAAAGTCCGACACTACCTGCAGTTTCAAAGATTTCCTCCGCGGTAAAAAAGGACCAGCTGCAGTAGCTTCCTAATAAAAATGTGTGTGTTGAAAGCAATAAATCTCATTTATAAATTCAACGATCTCTAGTCAACATTACAAAAACACTTCTCCCAAAAAAGTCCCAAAGAACTTGACAACGTCAAGTGAGAATTTATTTACACGGAAAGATTTGCAGCTGTTTGATAGAAAGTGCCTTTTCAAGAAACCAACTTAGTATCTATTTGAAAATCTTTCTCCAACAATTACAAACCCACCTTTTGGAACCTGATGTGTTGCAGACTTTTCTTCCTACGTTTCAAAGCATAAACTACCGGATCGGATGACTTCTCATCGAAGACATCTTAGCTTCCTTTGTCAGTCGAATCTTCTCGTAAACTTTTCTGGAGTATTTGGAGCAATCGTGCTCTTTTATTATTTTCCCATCTTGCCAAAACTTTTGAAAATGGCCTGATTGCTTCCGGCGTCACAATTGATGTCTTTCTCTTTCTCTCATTTCCAAGTAAATAATTAGTTGATGATTTGTTCACATTATTCCTAAAACTATAGGTTAGAAATATTTCGTTAGAAGATTGGTTTTCTGGGTCTAAGTTCTCACCATCTGTTATAGAAGATGGTCAAAACTCTTAATCTAAAAACATGTTTCTATCAAAGGGAACGATTCCAAAGCTTTGGAAGCTTCTTAAGCTCGATTTTATCTTAACAGCATTTGCTGCTCGATCCTACGATTGTACTGATAAAAGTGGAAGGTCGTAGATGTTTAAAGTTTGTCCATAAAACATGGCTGAACATTTTAGAAGATAGGATTCCAAATCAATACAATTGCAAGGCCATTATCGCGAACCTTAGTAACTTAGTTTCTTAGTTTTATGTTCATGTTATGATTTATAACATCACAAACAAACAAATTGTGTAGAGCTGATACAAGACTACTATTTAAAAGCCTATCAAAGTTATCGGAGTTTACTGTGTCCAAATTTGCAACTTAACATTTCCTATACAGATTCTATTAGTATAATTAAAATTTGTATTTACTAGGAGGTGACCAATTGGCTCAAGTGCGGTAACGAACGCACAGACAAGGAAATATTGATCAAGTTTCAGTAAATCCGTAAATACAGTTAATCGATTTCAATATTTAAAATGTAATTATGCATGTGTAGGTTGCGGATGCTTGGGTAGATCTCAATGTAATCCTCGTCTATCTCTTATTCAGTAAGTTTATTCTGTGTTAACCTTACATGTGATTATTTACTTACCCCGGCGTTGGTCAACATTCGACAAAGTTTAGTGTGATGAAATTTTAATCACCCAGAACGGAATAACTAATTAACAGATTTAATTTACCTCTTACTTATCTGAGGTTTCCAATTTATCCTTTGCTAAAGCCCTATATACATCCACCTGTACAATATTGAACTTGCGTTGGCCCTCATTCTAGACACAAGTATCTTTTTAAAGTGCTTTTATTTAAATAACGTATGTGTATACTACCTTTAATACGCCACAAAGTGAAAATATCCATTGACGTTACTTTGCAAAATTCTTGAGAAGGATATAAACGTCAACGTGGATACAATAAATTTATATCACGTCCTGAATTAACATAAAGGTTGTCGAGTTTACGCTGGGAATAAATTACGTGAGAAATGAAGAAAATAATATAGAACATGCGGTAATTATAGCTGTATACAATAAGAGAATATTTAAATGCAGCGTAAAAATAGACCTGGCTGGTCGGCGTATCAGATAAACGCCACTACCGACACCATATCAACGATCAATTACATTTTTCATGTAGCCGATATACCTACCTTCGCCAAACGCACGCACATAAAATTAAAACTGTGTAATTATCAATTACAACTTACCCGCTAATCACTAACTCGTTCGCATTGCATGCGTAACCTTGGTAACCGAATCTAACATTAAATACAACGTATGACTGCACAAATAAAAACTAGCAGTTCGCGTGTTGGAAATTGTTGTATTTCTCTATTGAATTATTTTCTAAATCATGTAACTCGATTGAGTGTATGGATATGTTTAAATATTCTAAAATTTCTAAAAAAGACAAGGTTTTGTTTTGACACCAACTTAGTGACTACAGTTTCTTCGGCATCACAACATAGACTTCAGTAAAATAGCCTATGAAATAGCAATCTCAGACAGCATTGGATCGTCTTATTCACGGACAATATGGAACGCTAGTAGATAGTCCAAGCTTATTTTGTGATCACCAGAGACACCAATTTCCACGAGAGATCCACCAGAAAGTTTTAAAATCCCCAAAAAATTATTGTCCCTAAAGGTCCCCTATTGTAAGCGCAATCGATGACAGTTTGCCTTACATACCTTCCTTATAATAACATTGGAGTAGTAACATTTCGCTAAAGAGGAATGAGAGCAATGAATCACATGACTAAGTGGTGCTTCAGATATACAGGGTAGAATCAAAAAGTAGTAGGACTGAACTTCTGTAACATGAACGCGGCGGAGGGTGGGCCACCACCTGGGTGTGGGGGAGCCTTCTGAAGACACCGATATTTTTTCCGGTCGTCTGAAGATGGTGAAAAATCTCAAGCAGCATTACGCCATTAAATTTTGCGTCAAACTCTGGAAAACCGCGACGAAGACCCTCAGAATTATTAAGGACGCCTACGGATATGCTGCTATGAGCCGCTCAGAACAATTCGCCGTGCCACGCCGCCCTGCTGGTGAGAGAGTTTCTGGCCAAGGACAGAGTTGCCACATTGCCCCACCCTCCCTACAATCCAGATTTGGCACCGCCGAACTTCTTCCTCTTTTCTTGGTTCAAACGGGGCCTCAAGGGAAACCGATACAGCTCCCTAGAAGACGGCATCTCTGAAGGCGATCTCGTAAAGCGAGTTCCAGAAAGCCTGTCAACAATTTAATTTTTTTTTTAGAAACATTTTGCCATTAAGTGATTTAGAATTAGACAATTTTATCTTTTCAGCACTCAATCCTTCATTCCTTCTGTCGTTTCATTGCCAAAAGCATATACGACAGCTTTTAAATTACGAGAAATACAGATCGACTTACCATTCACTGTTGGGACCAAAGTGATTAACAGTGCGGCATTATAAAAGGCTGTCACAAAGTCATTAGAACACAATTAGTCACATACAAAACTACCCAGCGAGTGTTGCAGTGTTAGCCAGACAAGGGCTTGCGGAGTTACTGCAATTAAGCACCCAGCACACGTAAAACTAATGCTGGAATAACCATTAGAAGAATTTTGAAAAAATGTGGAAATGTAGCAATTCTGGCACCATTTCTTACTAAGTGATTTATTACTTACGCGTCGAAATTGTTAAAAATTATTATCAGAATGTTCTATCCGGCAAACGTTTCGTGCACTGCGTGCAATTTATGGTGTCAACGATCGTCCTGCAGATTCTACAATTCGCCGTTTAATAAACAAATTCGAAATAATTGGGTCTGTGGCAGATCAGAAAGTGCCTGGACGTCAGTGAAACGCAAGATCTCTTGAAACTACTGCTGCAGTTCGAAAAAGTGTGCATGAGAATAGACAACAGTCGATTCCGCGTCGGGCTCAAGAATTTGGCTTGTCTTCGACGACAACTTGGCGAATCCTGTATAACGACTTAGGGCTTCACCCTTATAAAATGCAATTAACCCAAGAAGTAAAGCCCAACGAACATAGACAGCAGCGTGCATTCGCTGATTGGGCGCTAGAGCAGCCGGAGATCGATCCTGATCTTGGGCGCAAAATAATGTTTAGTGTCGAGTCTGGTTAAGTGCTAAGCTTTATTAACAAGCAAAATTGCCGAATTTGGAGCGACGAAAACTCGCGGGAGATTCATCTTGTCCATCTACATTTCGAAAAAGTCACTGCATGGTGTGCACTTCGAAAAAAAAAGAAGAAGTGGCAACAATGAGCGAAACAGGGCTCTGATAAGAGATTTTTTTTGGCCTGCAATGGATGGGATCGATCTAAAAAAACGTGTGGTTTCAGCATGATGGAGTTACGTGCCGTACATCACGTGATACAGTGACACTACTGCATGAGAAATTTAATAGTTCCGTTATATCACGAAATGGTAACGTTAATTGGTTGCTCAAATCCTGCGACCTAACGCCACTGGATTTTTTTCTCTAGGGCTTTCTAAAATCCAAAGTCGAAGCTGACAAACCGCGGACGGTTACCACATTAAAGGCCAACATTAGGAACGTTGTTGCTGAAATTGAGTCACTTTTATGTGATAACGTCATCACAAATTGGGTATCCAGGACTCAACAAACCAGGCAAAGCCGCGGAGGACATTTACCTGATATACCTAATTTTTAAAACATAATGTTAACACATACAGTGTGGAACAGCCAAATGGAATAAATTCGATAACAAATAAATGAGGGTCTATTGGGAAAAACGCTTGGACGCGTCGATTTGTATTTTTAAATGCGCATTTTTTTCAAGAAAAAAAAATTATACAGGGTGTGTCATGTGACAGTGGCCAATACCAACTTTCTTATTTTAAATGGAAATCCCTACATATTATTTATTTTTTGGATTCCCCGGAAAATTCTAGACATAATTCATGTACAATGTCCCATACCTATCTTCAACTGTTTCGGAAATATTAAGTGTTTTCAGATTTATTACAAAAATTAACATTAAAAAAAGAAAATTATTTTATTTCACAAATTCGTTACATTACACTAAAAATCTATTTCCCATTTAGCTCTTGATATTGATAAAGTAAGCAAAAACCATTGCTGCGTTCCTTTTTACTGATATGAAATTAAAAAAAATACAAAGACCGTTTTGTTTATTTTCGTAAAAACTCATAGCCTTAGCAACATGTTGTCTGCCTGCATGACAGTAGTGATCAGTGTCAGTGCTATTGTCGTTTGAATTTCGTTAACTGTACGTAATAATATCAGAAAAATGGTTCATTTAACAGAAATGCACAAAATAACCATTCTACAAATGATTGGTTATGGAGATAACACACGGACACAAATGGAAGTTTCTCGCTTATTTCACGAAAAATTTCCAAATTTGCTGCCTGTATCCCAAGGAACAATTAGCAAAATAGAAAAACAGTTTTGCGAGCTTCGTCATGTAAGACATATTAAAAAAGTAGCTGCCAATGCAGTAAGTGATGATACGAAATTGGATATTATGCTTGAGTTTCAAGAAAACCCACATAATTCTGGTCGAAAAGCAGCCCCACTGTTCAACATTAGCCACACATCAATTTTTCGAGTATTAAAGGAAAGTAAAATGCATCCCTATAAAATGATGCCAACTCAAGAGCTCATGGAAGACGATTTCCATAGGAGAACGTATTTTTGTGATGGCAATGTTAGATAACAATGTGATCCAATTAGAAGATATTTTATTTTCTGATGAGAGCACATTTACACTTCACGGCCATGTTAATCGTCAAATTGCCGCTATAGGTCTAATGAGAATCCTCACTGGATGAGAGAGGAACATACGCAATATCCTGAAAAAGTTAATGTTTGGGCAGGAATTGCTGGAAATCACATCGTAGGTCCATTTTTCATTGATGGTAACTTGAATGGAGATAAATATTTAGAACTGCTCCAAAATAATGTCGTGCCAACTTTCGCAAACTTATATCCTAATCCAGCAAACCCACAAGTTCCTGCCAATACAGTATGGTTTCAGAAAGATGGAGCACCGCCCCATTTCCAAATCAATGTCCGGCAGTACCTGAACCAAATTCTTCCAAATCGGTAGATAGGGAGGCGCGGATCGATAGAATGGCCAGCACGATCTCCTGATCTGACGCCATTACACTACTTTTTGTGGGGATATGTCAAAAGTCTTGTATACAAAACTAAACCCCTCAACTTAGATGACTTAAAAAGACGAATCACGCTTGCGATTAGATCAGTCACGCCTGAGATGTTGAGTAATGTTAGAAGACATTTCTATACCAGATTAGCATGTTGGCAAGACGTTCGCGGCGAGCATTTTGAACATTTACTACATTGACATTAATGTTTTTTTTTTTTTTTTACATTATTAAGAAATAATCAGTATTACTTATTAGGTTTTTAGTGTAATGTAGCGAATTTGTGAAATAAAATAATTTTCTTTTTTTAATGTTAATTTTCGTAATAAATCTGAAAACACTTAATATTTCCGAAACAGTTGAAGATAGGTATGGGACATTGTACATGAATTATGTCTAGAATTTTCCGAAGAACCCAAAAAATAAATAATATGCAGGGGTTTCTATTTAAAATAAGAAAGTTCATATTGGCCACTGTCACATGACACACCCTGTATAATTTTTTTTTTGAAAAAAATGCGCATTTAAAAATACAAATCGACATGTCCAAGCGTTTTTCCCAATACACCCTCATTTCTTTGTTATCGAATTTATTTCGTTTGGCTGTTCCACACTGTATATGTACTTTATAATACAAATAAAAATAGATCACTATGATTTTCACAATTTGTTTTATTGCGTTATAAAAAACGAGCGTTTCTAATGGAAAACCCTTTATAAACAAAAACAAATATTAAAATCAGTATAGAAACTTACTTGTTTCCTTTTAAATTAGTATAAACTTAATCAATTCTCAAACTCGAAACTCATCAGATTGTATCCAATTGCAATTTTATAATTGGAAAGATTCACATTCTTACCTGAATTAAATTCCCGAAAAATTTAAACGAAATAAAACAGTCCCGTTAGGTCAATCGAATATATGAGGTAGGCAATCAGCTTTATTTAAAGACAAAGACGAAGAAGAAGCAAATTAGGGTTTCATCAGTGAACGTTTAAGTTGAGGGATGAGTTTAAACAGACATGGGCGGCCCTACCTAACGAGGTAGATTGGATTGGATTTGAATTGGTTTAGATCGGAACAGCATTGGGGTGGATGGTTTACACAAGTTGGGACATTCAAGTTCGTCGAAGACGATCAGTATTCGTTTCATCTATACATACATATGTATGTATATAGATAACATACATACATACATGGTAAATAACAGATAGATTATTATTAATTAGTATTAATACGACTTATAAAAGTGACAATAAATTTTATTTTATTTGCTGGAGTGCTCAATAAACTATAAACTACATTATACAAAATTTTTGAAATCTCAAAAATAAACTTATTATTATTCGTTAGAGGAAAGGAGAACGATGTAAAATTAAATAAAAAAAAAAATCGAAGATCTACGAAACGCAACTCCCTAACTTCATCTCCTTGAGACGAAATCTATTTTCGGAACTCGTTATTTTCAAACATACAATTTAATATTAAAAAGACATTTATCGAATATAGAGGGAGCAGAAGTTGGCGAATATGCATCCGGGCAGTAGCCCGTGTATATGTATATAGTTGACCATTAGGTAGTGCCCGACTAGACGGAATAACAACAAGCATGATCCGGTCGAGGGCCAGTTACAGCAACGGTTCGTCTAAATAGCCTTTTTAAAATGATGAAAACTTCCACTTGACGAAACACATTTTACGGACCTCGTTATATTGTATCGGCTATTTGATCCAGGTATTTATTTTTCAATTCGCTTCTGTACAGTATACCTCAATATTTTCTACTAAAAGAAGGCAAACTTTTGCGAGAAACGATTGAATCTTTGCTTTTCTTATATTATCCTATCTCGAATATCGTCCGTATGTATATGGAAATATTTTTTGTGTATGATACTCGTGACGTAAATTGTGCGTTAATAGTAGAGCACATGTTACGAACCCACAAGTTTGATGGTTACGTTTTTTTACAAGCTTTTTTTGTACTAACAATAAAGAAAACTTTATTATTCTTTAATTCATCACTCCAATTCATGGACAATAACTTAATCCAGGTATCAGCACGCAAGCTGCAGCAAAAGCTGAAACTTCAAACAACAAATACTCCGTATTCAGGAGGGATCGTTGTACATCGGCTTCAAAAAAAGCAGACGGAGGAGGTGTCTTGATGGCGTTAGATAACACTTTGCCGGCTAGTGTGCGTCTGGACTGGCAGAGCCAAGCGACCGCTACATGTATGTGTTGTCTACATCCCATCGGGTGACGATTTTGCTATTTCTTGTTTCTTGAGTGAACTCGAAAAAATAGTTGGTGGCAACCGGGATGACCTTGTGCTCGTTTGCGGTTATTTTAATTTGCCACAAATAAAATAGACCAATTCAAATGACGATTATTTTTTACCTACTGGTAAATTCAGTGCGCTATCCGCAGCGATGGTCGACGCGATGTCATTCTGCGGTCTGCTACAGTATAATAGTAATAAAAATATTTATAATAATGTCTTGGATTAGGTATTGTGTAATGGATCTCATCGAGTTAGCGTTGTTGGAAGCACATTCAGTTTAGTACCCGAAGACGTAAGTCATCCTCCAATTGAAATTAACATAAATTGCAATGTCTTAAAGCAACTACAATTTAACTTTAAAAAAGCCTATAATTACACAACCTTAAATGCAAAGCTAAATGAAATTAATTGGAGCAATAAGCTCAACAATTTGTCTACAGATGGTTCCGTCACTGTTTTCTATGAGATAGTTTACTCATTAGTCGACAACTATGTCCCTTTGTATAAAAAAAGATCTCCACATTATCCGCTTTGATTTTCGCCCTCCACAATTAAAGTTATAAAAGAAAAAAGAAAATATCATTCGAGATGGAAAAGATATAAAAACAAAATTGATTACTTAACTTTTAGTTTATTAAGAATTAGAAGTAAACAAACTGGCTCTAGGCAAGAGTTTATAAAATGCAAACTCCAAACAGCAATGTCAAAATGAGAAATGCAAATGTATTTCAGGCAACATCGAATGTAAAAGCAAGTGCCATGGTGGTTCCTTCTGTTGTAATAAATAGGTTATATTACACTTTGCTCATATCGTTAAATGAGTTTTTATTTCGGCAAATGAGCGAATTGGTCATCGGAGTCTAACATATACATAGCCCTACTGTAGAGTATTGCAAGCACCATATCTGTGTACTAGTACACAGACTGTCCCAGATCCAATGAGACTGGTCGAAAAAAATACAAAGAGTTTATTATTTTGATATTTTTAAAACCAGCTTCGAACCCTCAAAACCATATCAAAACTATAGTCCTTGTTTATATATTATTATGTGGTATTTGAAGAGTTCTAATTGAATTAATTATCATTTAGACTTTTTTGTACAATTTTATTATTATATTTGTGTTAATAATTTCAATCTTTCATTTTTGTCGTTTGTGACAGAATAATATATTATAGTTAGTCAACAGGTTATTGTACAGTGCTGCCCTCAAACCTGTAAATTTGCTACTAGGGGTTATGAATGAAAATGGGCGTAGTTTTCATATATGTTTCATATATTGAATTTTTAGCTTTCTTTCGATATTAAAGTTTTATAAATTATGTTTACTATCTTAAATACCACCGACTGCAATAGTTTATGTTGTTACAATATGTATTTCACAATTAATTTAATCTAATCCCTTCTTTCAGGTGCTAAGTAAAATAAATATACTATTTTATTGTACCGGGTGTCCCAACAAGGGTAACAAGGTACGGTATTAGGGAAACGGATGTACCTAGAAATTTGAAACAAAAAAATTGTTGAGTAAATCGGCTAAGAAAAAATGCTGGAAATTATTTTCGAGTTTCTGAAATGGCCTCCAGGGGGCGTAATTGCCATTCTGAATTTCAAACCCCGTTTTATGCAAAATTTTCTTATATTCATGATAGTCATAGTGAATACTATTTTAAAGATGAGACAAATTAAAATTCTTTTTGTTAAGTGCTTTTTGCTCTATCTCTGAAAAGAAAGTGGTTGGAGGCGCTAGAATATTTTCGGAAATAAATGTCGATAACTCTAAAAAGGCTTAACGTATCTTAATAAACTTGGAGTCGTCAAAAAGGTAGTTTCCTAGACTATCAATTGAACTGTGAGTGAGGTGATTATGTTTGCTTACCTTGCCGCTAGATGGCGTTTTTTGACATAATCGCAAAAAAAATATCTTACTGCAAAAAAATTAAATGATATCACTTTTTTACGTCATTACATAGTCAACCAAGAGCCTAACAAGCCAGTGAGAACCGCATGTCAATATCTTTATCCTAACCTAAGATATGAATAAAGCAATTTATACTAAAAAAAAAATTACATTTTGGGAAGCATTTCCACTTTAATGTTTGTTATTAATGTCTAGTTATTCCTAATTTACCAAATAAAATGCTAATTTATTATTTGGGATGCCAGATCTCCAGACCTTACTGTCCTTGACTTTTACCTTTGGGGTAGAATAAAAGATAGAAGAGTTTATCAGACTCGCCCTACTACCCCAGAAAACATGATTGATCGTATCCGAAATGCTGTAGCCAATATTTCAAGAGCTGAAACCAGCACAGCCGTATTAAATACACGACGCAGGATAAATTCCTGCATAGAAAATGACGGAAGGCACTTTGAACATTTATAAACTCTTTTTGATTTTCCTTTCAATCAACTTTGTTGTGTTTTATCGTTCTCAAGTTATTAGTTTCATAGATTCTGTAATTTATTATTATTTTATAAGCATTGCGGCTCGTTGGACTTTAAGTTAGTTTCCTTACTGTTCCCACACTTATTATTTTATAATTGTTTTGGCCTGTTGGCTTCCGTAGGTATTGTAAAAAAAAGTAACAAAGATAAATAACAAAATTTGGCATCCCAAATAATAAATTAGCATTTTATTTGGTAAATTAGGAATTATAATTAGACATTAATAACAAACATTGAAGTGGAAATGCTTTCCAAAATGTAATTTTTTTTTTAGTATAAATTTGTTTATTCATATCTTAGGTTAGGATAAAGATATTGAGATGCGGTTCTCACTGGCTTGTTAGGCTCTTGATTGACTATGTAATGACGTAAAAAAAGTGATATTATTGCATTTAATTTTTTGCAGTAAGTTATTTTTTTGCGATTATGTCAAAAAACGCCATCTAGCGGCAAGGTAAGCAAACATAATCACCTCACTCACAGTTCAATTGATAGTCAAGGAAACTCCCTTTTTGACGTCTCCAAGTTTATTAAGATACGTTAAGCCTTTTTAGAGTTATCGACAGTTATTTCCGAAAATGTTCTAGCGCCTCCCACCACTTTCTTTTCAGAGATAGACCAAAAAGCATTTAACAAAAAGAATTTTAATTTGACTCATCTTTAAAATAGTATTCACTATGACTATCATTAATATAAGAAAATTTTGCATAAAACGGGGTTTAAAATTCAGAATGGCAATTACGCCCCCTGGAGGCCATTTCAGAAACTCGAAAATAATTTCCAGCATTTTTCCTTAGCCGATTTACTCAACAATTTTTTTGTTTCAAATTTCGAGGTACATCCGTTTCCCTAATACTGTACCTCGTTACCCCTGTTGGGACACCCGGTATAATTATTTTCATCATTCTATCAAATTACAACGAATATATTTATTTTATATCATAAACAGCCAGGCCTATCAATCACCCTCGCGAACTACGAAACGGTTGAATAACTAATTAATACAGGATAACAACTTGAACTACGAAAGCCTATTGATAGGGGAAGGTAGTGGGGGTAAAATTAAATGTATCCATTTTACCATTGTCAAATTTTTATATGACAGGAATGTCAGTGGTTATGTCAAATACAATGGCAAATTATAAAACCACTTTATAATTTGCACTTTTTCATTAATTGTGTATTCCATTAATATAGTTTGATGGTTCTGTAAAGTATTTGACATAACCACTGATATTCCTGTCATATAAAAATTTGACAATAGTAAAATGGATACATTTAATTTTAACTCTCACCACCCTCTCCTATCAATAGGCTTTCGTAGTTCAAGTTGTTAGCCTGGGCTACAAGGCTATAGTCCACGATTGCCAAAGCCCCATCAAGAACAAGCCATTTTCCATCAAAATTACAGCCACGAAAACGACCCTCCACTTACAAATATCTGAATTTTGTTATATAAATTTTGGTATAGTGTGAGGAATTTGAACACCTGAAAGACTTCAACCCATCCAATCACCTCCTTCAACTATCAACAGGATGATCTAGATGGGAGGTTTGTGGCCTGGCAGTACATTTATTTGTTTCAGTTGCTTCCTAGGAAGAACCAAGGATAGGCTGCCATAAAGAAATCAGCAATGTAATCAAGATATTCTATATTAGAAACAAATCTTACGAGAAGTGAATCCTCTTCGATCGAAATCAAAAATTCTGCCTGCCAATTGTGAAACTGGTAAAGAAGCTCACACAACTAACACACAACTCTAGCGTTGAAGAAACGCAGAACTTAATTAAATTAATATTTTTATATCTTTATAGGACGTTGTCGAAATATTATTGATTTGATTAGGCGGATTAATATATACGCATTTATTAAATGAGCTTTTATTGTTAAATTACAATATCTACTATTTCAGACTACTTACAGATTACGCCTGTTAAACGACAACAATTACAAATACGAGACTAGCGAAGTTGCGATGATTTCGAATTATAGTACAACTTGTATTTATTCTCGATTATGCTTTTGTATTATACCTTCCACATTTACATTTCAAACAGCCTTTCCTCAACGATCCTCCATTCCCATTTCCATTCCTATTCCCATTACGATTCCCATTTCCTTTCCCGTTTCCATTCCAGTTTCCACCACTACAACAACAACCATTTCTAGACGATCTAGACGAGCCGTTATTTTGACAACAACCACAACACGGCGGAGGTGTACATCGATTCGTTTTAGGCCAGCAGGGATTACATTTTGGTGGAAAGCAGGGCGATTGCACTTCCACCGGAGGACAAGGATGACATCGCGGTAAAGGAGGACAATTTGCCCACTCTATCATTTCTCTGCATCGTTGTTCTACTTTCGATGGGGTGTCGCAGAATTCTATTTGCCATCCAATTGGTTCGGGACAACAGCATGGGGTTTCCGCGACGAAAGCTACACCAAATCGTCCTCTAACTTTATTGTTTTCACACCAATCTGGACAACAATCATCATCGTTCCTATATTGTCCTTGATCACAGAAGCAGTCCCACATATTTTGTAATGTCGATGTTTCACTGATAATTTTGAAAAGTAGCTGCCAAATGTGAGGAATTTAATCTGAACTGTCACTCATGTGTCAAAAGTGCAAATTGGTGTCAAAATTATACTAAATCGTTCTAAATATTAGTATGAGCCAAAATTAATTATTGCAAATGATGATTAAGATCAAAATACGATTTTGTACTTTGATGTCAATACCTGCACTTGTATATTATATTACGCAAAAAAAAATTATAGCAATGAGATTAACCTTTTCTTTCTAATAAGGAACGCATCCGACAGTTCATGCCTTGCTTAGTTAGTAAATATAGAGAACCACTCGCTTTTATTTTTAATACTGACGACGTCGTTGTCGGTGGTTTCCATATAATGATCCCCCGATTCATTAACCGGACCGGCTCATTAATGTTGAACTCTGAGAGCACGCTAAAATATACTTCAACTTGTGCCTGCAGAGAGGAGGATAAACTTGTAATGATTACAAGAAAAATTTAAAGATTTTTGACATCATTATTCCGAGGAAGTTGGTGGTCTTCCGTTATGTGTTCGTTAAAATTCAGATGTCAAAGACGACGCACCATTAGACCATTGCAAAGGTTCTAATTACTAATTCGGAACGTTTCTCCTTTAGTAATAGGAAAAACATTGGCTTAGTTACGATGTTTGGAATTGTGAGCGTCGTATACATTTAAGATTCACAGAAAGACGGGAGTGCAAATGATGCCTTTCATTTTTTTTATATCTATTTCTACTCTTCTTCGAGTTGGTTGTTTAATACTTTAAAACACAATTGTACCTACATAGTTTAGTTTAATATTTTATAATTACCTGTTTTTCTCTTCTGAACACTATCGTCGATTTCGTTTGAAGTAGGTAGACCTCTCACTTCTTTTTAGTTTTAGGGCAAATATAATAACAAAGGCATCGCAAATCTGTCCCAGCAAACTCGGTATCGTTTAAATAAATCCCCGACGCGTGAGCTGTATACCTTGTTAATTAGTTTCATTAGTTTCTTTCTGCCCCACTTATTCCTGAACATGGCCAGTATATTAAAAACGTGTATTAATTATTTCCTAATTATGAAATTTAAACAACGGACCCTTGTCTAGTTAGAACAGTAAGTTACACTAATAAGGAACACACTCTGCAGGGACTGACAGTTGTGTCATTATACTTTGTGTTGTGTCGCCTCTCTCGCACGTGAGTACCTCATTAAGGCTGGCTAGGGTTAGGAAAGTTTCTCTGTTGCCTTCTGGGGCCAAACATACAACTGTATCGAATTCATACTTTATTATAGACCAATTGAAACGAATATATTTCATGATTGCAAACAGGGTTTTTTTTGAAATTAGATCCATTTTTTATATGGAAATAGACAATATTTACTAAATATATTAATTAATCTAATAATGATTAATAAAATATTTAGTAAATGATATTATAAAAATTATTAATTTAGAAAAAAAAAATATCCTCCCCGGCGGGGAATCGAACCCCGGTCTCCCGCGTGACAGGCGGGGATACTGACCACTATACTACCGAGGACTACGAAAGAGCTTGCAGAGCTAAGATAATTTCAAATACAAAAATTAATAAAATATAAATACAGTAGAATCGCCTTTTATGCGTATACTTGTTTTATGTAAATTTGTCGTTGGGCAAGTAAAGTGAAGCGCATATTTTAAATTCACAAAATTCGTCGTAAGACTGATGAAGAAACTCCTTACGCTAATATTGAAGTTGATGAAAAAAATACAGAAAAACTAGCAAATATTGTAGCAGAGGATGGTTACGCTTTCAAATAGATATTAAAGGAAAGTAACCTAGGTATTCCAGGTTCCTAATTTCGGATAGTACTGTTTTTTAGGAACCCTCTATATGCATGTTTTGAAACTACATCTAATCTATTCCAAAATGAAACTTTTAACATTCAGTG
Source organism: Holotrichia oblita (assembly GCA_023690525.1). NCBI lineage: Eukaryota > Metazoa > Arthropoda > Insecta > Coleoptera > Scarabaeidae > Holotrichia > Holotrichia oblita. Next base: position 174,036,139 of record CM043017.1, read on the forward strand.
TATATTTTTATTTTTTTAATCTTCATTTTTAAATAAAAATACTGTGTTTTGAAGAGTTAAAAGGTAAGTTTGACATTCAAAGAGTAAGTTGCATGGGTGAATAAACCTATAATATTTTGCATACTTTTTTTACAGAACGACCTAACTTTAATTAATACCAAATTCCTAATTTCGGATTGGGTAACCTGCAGAATCCAGCTCCCATTTAAAGTGACATAATGAACGCATTTACGCATGCGCATAACCAATCAATATACGAGTAACGTTGCCAAATGCATACTGACGGAAAGAATGCTGATATAGGGCGATTTATAGGTTATTTTATATTTATGTTTATATCTATAGGTTAATCAAACGATATATACAATTAAATTCATTTATTTTGTAAATACCATGCCTATCAACAAAAATAACTAGGAAAACATGGATATATGGGATTGTGGGTTCCGGACTGTGTGAATATTTGTTAATAACTCTGCAAAGTGATTTTGTACCAAGACGAACCATATGTACAGGGTCCGGCAACGAAGCGGGGACGGAAGATTACATTCTTATTTGAAAGTTTGTCAAATATTTAGTCATCGGATATTGTTCCGCACCAACAAGTGCACGTTTTAAAAATATTTTGTTTTATACAGGGTGTTCCAGATGGTAATTCCAGACTAAAGTTGCATTTTTTTTAATGTAACACCCTGTATATTAATACGGAAAATGATCCGCGCTTGAAAGCTGGTTACAACGATATAATGTTGTATAGGCCTAAAGTTGATAGTTTCTGTGTAAACAATGATTATACTTGATAAATTGATACATTTCAGTAGGCTATTCTGCATAGGGAAAAACAAAAGATTCGAAACCAACAGAGTAGAATATTTTTCACTAGTATGGACTGTCGTTACTATGTGAAATAAATTCTGCAGCTGCTCGCTTTATACAGGGTGTTCACAATTTTGCAAAATCGAAGAAATCTCGAAATTTTTAAATGGAACACCCTGTATATTTTTTGCTCATTGGAAAGCTCTTTTACTACGCTTTCTATTGATACCTCATTTGATGCACCTAGGATAGATCATTTTCTAATTATTTCTTCTTAAAATTGAATTAATGAGAAATGCTTATATTTTTAGAAGCTAATTTGCATTTCAAACCTTATTTGACAAATCCATAAATCCATAAATGGTCTATAATAAGAAGAAACTCCATTTAGTATGAGAAACAATTGATTTTCACTCAGCGGTGAAAGGTAACATTAATTTAATATAAAGTAAAGGTGTCAGTTTTAAGCTTGTATACTAATAACCAAGTTGTACAAAATTTCATTTTGTGTTATACAGTATTTCGTTCAATCTTTAAAAGAAATTGTTATAATGACTAATTTTAGTAGATACTCAACAAACGCAAGCTCCTACCTTCAATAGCTGTTACCTTTGAAATACCATCTATACTTACATCTCTCCACATACAGAACATTTAGAGCATCTAAGGCCACCTAGAAAAGAGATAGATCTAGAGTGGAGCGGTTGTAAAACATATATGGAATAGCACGCTCGCCAATGCGTTAATTCCGTATATGTTTTACAACCACCCCACTCTAGATCTATCTCTTTTTTAGCTAGCCTTACTCGCTCTAAATGTTCTGTATGTGGATTTTTCTGTATTGTTAATAATGCGGGCAGTTCGCTTTGTTTATTGATTACCGGTTTATTTGTTTCTCCCTTCTTGTAGGTTACACCATCAGTTTCTATAAATTTCTCTAATAATCTTTCAAATGCTTCCGGTCTTCTTTCAAGGTTTGGAAATCTCTCTGCATATACTCTACTTGCTAGGAGACAATTTCTTGTACACTCCTCAAGAATAAATATCATATTTACCATTTCTTGAGTAGGTACCTACTAAAATTAGTCAATATAACAATTGCTTTTAAAGATTGAACGAAATACTGTATAACACAAAACGAAATTTTTTACAACTTGGTTATTAAGTATACAAGCTTAAAACACCACATAACTTGATTAGCAGTGAATCTATTGAAAATGCTATATTACTTTATATTAATTTAATGTTTGCTTTCACCGCTGAGTGAAAGTCAATTGTTTCTCATACTAAATGGAGTTTCTTCTTGTTATAGACCATTTATGGATTATTTGTTGAATATCCAATCTTACAGTAGGTTTAAAGTGCAAATTAGCTACTAAAAATATAAGCATTTCTCATTAATTCAACTTTAAGAAGAAATAATTAGAAAATGATCTATCCTAGGTGCATCAAATGAGGTATCAATAGAAAGCGTAGTAAAAGGGCTTTCCAATGAGCAAAAAATATACAGGGTGTTCCATTTAAAAATTTCTAGATTCCTTCGATTTTGCAAAATTGTGAACACCCTGTATAAAGCGAGCAGCTGCAGAATTTATTTCACATAGTAACGACAGTCCATACTAGTGAAAAATATTCTACTCTGTTGGTTTCGAATCTTTTGTTTTTCCCTATACAGAATAGCCTACTGAAATGTATCAATTTATCAAGTAAAATCATTGTTTACACAGAAACTATCAACTTTAGGCCTATACAACATTATATCGTTGTAACCAGCTTTCAAGCGCGGATCACTTTCTCTATTAATATACAGGGTGTTCCATTTAAAAAAATGCAACTTTAGTCTGGCATTTCCATCTGGAACACCCTGTATAAAACAAAATATTTTTAAAACGTGCACTTGATGGTGCGGAAGAATATCCGACGACTAAATATTTGACAAACTCTCAAATAAGTGTGTAATCTTCCGTCCCCGCTTCGTTGCCGGACCCTGTATATCAATGTATTTTAAGCTCTAACAATTCTGTTCAAGGACGAGGGAAAACATGGAAAGAACCTGGTCAAGAGCTAAATACTGGAAGTAAAATGCAAATTATTATGAATAAGAAATCGAGAATTATAAATTATAACACAATAATTAAATAAATACATAAATTAATTAATAAAATAGAATATAAACTATATAAAACAAACACAGCAGCAGTTAAAATTATAAATTACAATGGATACTGTTCACGAAGAGCTATAATAAATTCTGAAAAAATTGAACTATGATTAAATTGATTACGCCATATAAATTCATGTAAGTAGGACTCGCAGAGGTCTTCAGAAGTTCCAAACTGCCGACGAAGCTTCCTCTTGGCACGCATCCACATGTTCTCCACGTTCTGGTGAATGAACAGTGCGATCAGCATACATATGCGAATGGTGTTTAGAATGAGAACAATATTTTTTGCTGTCCTTTTCTGTTTGTATCGAAAGTATTATTGCTTCTTTATTATTAACGGTTGTGTGTTTTAGGAATTATAAATTCTTTTATTGTAGTTTCGGTACGTTTCATTGTAAGTTTACTTTAAATAATAAAGTTATTTTAATTTAAGCCATTTATTTTGATCAAAAAAATGTCTTAACGAAAAGGTATTTACACATCAGAAAAGTTGCCTAATTTCGGATATCCAAAATTAGGAGACCTTTTTTAGAATGGTAAAAAGTATATACGAGGGAGCGCTTTTATATTCGCGGAATGGGGGATAAGGGGTAGAAATAAAAAAACCAAATTATTTTTCTTTTTCAATATATTCACCTGCAAGAAGGATACATTTTTCACATCTTTCAATTAATTTATTTATACCCTCATAAAAAAATGATTTCTCTTTATCTGCAAAATACGCCGAAACTGCCTCCTTGACTTCATCATCGGCAGTAAATTTTTTACCCCGCAGCTCTTTTTTCATTTTCGGAAACAGGTAATAATCACTCGGGGCCAGGTCTGGGCTGTAGGGTGGGTGATTCACAATTTCGAAACCCACCTTATGCAGGGCAGCTAACGCAACGCGGCTCTTGTGGACGGGCGCGTTGTCGTGCAAAAGCAGCACACCTTTCGTCAATTTTCCCCGTCTTTTCTCTTTAATGGCTTCTTTTATTCGCTCTAATATTGAAGCGTAATATTCTCCGGTTATAGAAACACTTTTATCTTTATAATCAATCAACAATATTCCTTCCGAGTCCCAAAATACCGTTGCCATGAGTTTCCCAGCTGATTGTGACACTTTAAATTTCTTGGGAGGTGCTGTGCCCTTTTTATGCCACTGCATGGAGTCTTGTTTGGACACAGGTTCATAATGATGAACCCAAGTTTCGTCTCCAGTAACAATTCGACTCAATACACCATCCCTGTCTTCATTACAGAGGTCCAAAAATGCACGTGAACACTGTACGCGTTGTTGTTTTCGCGGCGGCGTGAGCATTCTCGACCTTAGACATTCCGAGATGATCGTGTAGGATTTTAAAAATTGTTGTATCGGATACTCCAACCATTTCTGCGAGTTGTTTCTTCTTTAGTCGAGCATCTTCGAGTACAATTTTTTCAACTTTTTGGATAAGTGCTGGCGTGGTCACCTCAATGCTCCTGCCCGGCCTCGGGTCGTCTTCAAGGGATTCCCTTCCTTGTTTAAATAAACTATGCCCCTTGTACACTATGGTTTTTCCTGGACAAGAGTCGCCGTAAACCAATGACATCTCATTCATTACGGTCGCGACTGATTTTCCTTGCCTGGTAAGGAACTTTATAACAGCACGTTATTCGATTTTTTCCTTATTTCACTTTTCACTCCTGATTATGTTACTTGGTTGACGATAGCTCAAAGACTAACTGTCTAATAACAATGAAACTTCGTACTTGTACTAATTATGAGTCGCTGCACAGGCGACGCCCCCAATGCGCCTAATCACCCCTCTACAACCCGCTCATTCCGCGAATATAAAAACGCTCCCTCGTAATAATTCGCTGCTAACTGCTCAATATCTTTGTGTGGTAACTACAAAATGCTAGTGCGACATATGAGTCCCAGAATTCTAAATCATACATTTTTGGTCGATAAATGGTATCGAAATACAATCAAACTAGTGACATGACTTGCTCAGCCATATCAGCATTGAGTGTGAAAAATCTGTCCAACTTCTATAACTGTAATAATAAACTAATAACAACACAAGAACGGTACGATGAGCCGGATTATTTGTCTAAAAGTGAGATTAGACTGCGACAGACGATTTTCGTCTGTATTGAGGTATGACCTAACTATACGACTGCACTAAATCAAAATATTACCCAATACTATTCTTTGAACGAAAATGTGCGAAATAAAGTCGTAGTGAAATTGTTAAAACCTCAAGTCAGTCAAAGATGATGTCATATCTCAAAAAAAAATTTTGTAAATCAAAGTACATCTGAAAATAAATGGCAAATATTGCAAAAGGTTTATAAACTAATTTTTTTTATTGTAGTGATAGCTTAGCCAGGCACCATTTTTTACGATAAATTTGCCAACTATGTATGTATGCAGAAAAATATATAAAAAGTTATTTTAACTGTTTTTTAATAACTTTTAGTAATATTCACGAGAATTGAGCTAAGGATCGCATTGCCTGTACCTGTTTAATAACATTAATTAATCGAAACATGTTAATACAATCAGATACTATCTAGTGCCAATTAAATCAAATATATCGTGCTATACTGTTTTTACTGTATCATTCAAGATGTGAGCATGTGTATATGTATGTGTGTGTGTGTATATATACTACACGCGACAAGGGTTGAAATATGTAGACTGCAGGAAAGCTCAAGCAGAGTACTGGCGGTTCACTAACCACCGGTAAATTGGTTCAATAAGAAATAGTCCACGCGTCGAAATCATTATTATCGGTAGATTGGAATTTGCATATGCAGAGGATACGTGTCTTCATTTGTCGTTCACCCCTAAAAGGTACTTTACGTTTATTCCTGCAACGTAATGATGCTAATTATAGAGTGGATTTTAAATCATTACGCGAAAAACACTTCAGAAGGAAGACATTACGAAGTTTATATCGAAATGATATATGCCATAGTTATTCATACAAGTATTATACTGGTTATGATGTTTTATTTCTATATAATACAGTATTATATGGACTTAATGATTTTATTAAGAGAATTAATAATAGCTTTCGAAGTTTGAAGTGCATAGTCTGTCCCGGATGCGATGAGACTGGTTTCTTCGCACAGCGACATCTATGAGTGAATGATCATCTACTTAATCTCAAAATTTGAGCGAATTTCACTGTAGTTTGACATTTTACGGAAAAAATTACATCGGAGATACAGGCAGAGCATTACAAATCATGATCAAAGAACACCAAAAATCGGTCCGATTAGGAGAAACAACACAGGATCGGATGGAACAACGCAGCGATCCTGGGAAAGGTGGAGCAATATAAAAAAGGTACTGAAGAAGTTTCAGTACTGTACTGGTCAAATATTGGTTGCAAACTTGGCGCGGTGAGCTGGAGCGTTGTCATGATGGAGAAACTAAGTGTTTGTCCGTTCTTGAGTCTGGCAGCAGATTCTTTATCGATTTGATGACTTCAAGCAGGCAATGTTCTATGTATCACTTAGCTGGTGAATCTTCTGACAGCTATAGGTGTGGCCTCTTCATAAAAGACCCAAACTTAATTTTAAATCTTGATCGGTACATCATACTAATACAACCTAGTTTCATCACCTGTCATAATTTTATTCACATATCGAGGTTGCTCCATAGAAAACATTTTTAGTATTACCAGGCACCAGTCACACGTCGTGTAGTCTGCTCTAAAGTTAGTTTATCCTCCTGAGGCTCAACGTCCATTACATACTAGTTTTGAGACATTTTAGAGTCAATTGCGTTTCTGGCGATCTAACACCCAGCATTGAAATAGACATGCATAAGGTGCTATTTATCAGCGTATTGACCAAGTAGGGTTACTTGTAACTAGTTGATCAGCTGTTAATGCGTGACGAAAATGAGTGCGTTCGGCAAACTCACCATTGATGGTAAGTTTTAGACATATTTTTGAAAAAACAATCATTTCACAACGATTTACATATCCTACACTCGGAATTAATTAATGTACATCTAAATGGACTCAGGATCTTTCTGCCAACATTATTTTCCTAGCCTACAAATCATTCTTTTTGATTTAGCAATATTTGGCCATAAAACCCAGCCTCAACCTGGAGAACATATTGCAGAATTGCTGGCATGTTTGGAAAATTCCGATATCGAGGGGTACGAGAACGATGAAACTAATTCCGACTCCGAAAATGAGAATTTTGAAAATAATGAAAACTTTACCGAAGGTCTAGACGAACAACCTGAAGAGGAAGAATCTGCCGATTCAAGTTCAGATTCCGATCCAGAATTTAACATTGCTCTTATTAATTTAAAAGCACGTTGTGGACGAAACTCCTGGAACAAATCCGACAGATTTAATGGACCGCAATTTGATTTACCAGCGCACACCGCTTGCAGACAAAATTTGAAATGGTTGTTTATCTTTAGATCGCCGTGCAATTGTAGCTGTTGATGAGCAGATGATCCCTTTTACAGGTGTATGCAAGGTTAAACAGTTTGTAAGGGGAAAATCAAACCCTGAAGGATTAAAAAATTTTGTGTGTGCCACACCAGAAGGATTAGTTTTGGATTTTGAAATTTACCAGGGTAAAGGAACATTATTAGAAGGTTGTGATGTAGATCGAGGAGTTGGACCATCTGCTGTAATACGTTTGACGAGGTCGTTACTTCCTGCTATTCAGGTATTTGTCGTTCGTTGTTTTACAACAATTCCAGTTTTGGAATATTTATTGAATAAGAAAATCGTGTGTATGGGAATAATAATGAAATCGAGGATACCAGCGGCAGCACATCTAACTGCAGAAAAAATAATTAAGACATTTCTTAGGGGTTTTACAGAACAGACTAAAAAAGTATAAAAAAGACTCTAAGTTTGTGCAGGTACCTCGCCCTAACATAATAAAGAGTTACAATGACTCCATGGGGGGAATTGATTTAATGGACAGGATGATAAGTTACTATAGAATGTCTACTAGAACAAGGAAATGGATGGTCAAAATGATTTTGCATTTGATTGATTTAGCGATAGCTAACTCGTGGATTTTATATCGCAAGGACAGGAAAAAAACTGAGTGACAAGAAATCGGACATTTTAAAATTCAAATGGCTGATTAGTTATTTGAAGAAAAAATCATACCGAAGAAAATGACCAAAATATGTTGAAATTGCGGTTAACAACAAGACACAATTCTAGAGGCTATGCTCCATCGCCCCTATCAACGCCAACAAAACAATTAACAAAGCATTTACCGAAATTAAGTAAAGTGAAACATTCAATGCGGTGCAAATTCACTGCCATAAAAAACTTTTTTTTTTGCGAAATATGTAACGCTAGTAACTGTTAACTAATACTGATTTTTTGTTCATTTACCTACATCATAAATTTTGACTTGACTACGCTCCGATGTCCATTAAAATAGACAACACTTTTTCGAAGAACTCCTTCCTCAAAAAATCTGAAAAAAATTATTTAAGCTTTTCTACTCATAGTTCATCCATAGGGAAAGTTTCATGCATTTATGTCAAATCGTTTTTAGTGGGGCCTAAGGAGCCTATGCGGCATTCAAAGGTAACTAAATTTCTTCGGTTGCAAATGATCATGCAGAATCGAACGAATGGCCGGTGAATTAAATTCATTATGACTCAAACTAATTTCGCTCCATTGAAGGTTGCAGCTCAAGTAGCGAATACAAACGACAATGAGGAAGGAACTATTTGATGAACGACAGCATGAACAACAATCAAATGTAGATCAGCTAAATTTAATTATGTTACTAGCTGACATGACGTGGAAGACATATGGCTGAAATTTTATGTGATATGTTGACTGGTTACGCAGTGGGGAGAGAGAGAGAGGCAGTGGTTAAGCCTAACGTAATTGAAGATATACACTCCCTAACAAAAAACCACACTCTCAATGACTAATAATGGCCGGTTTCTTAACGAAAAATGTGTGTGAAAACTGTTTTCTACCATTCAGATAACTTTTTAGTAAACTATAAGCTGTTCCTCTTATAGCTTTTGTTTACAACTTCCGTAGTAACTTTGCGTGGCATACTGTATAAAATGCTTGCGTTAAGTCCACAAAAACACATATACAGGGACAAGTTTCGTCAATCGCTCTATACAACTTTGAACTGCATCTTGTGTATTGATTGTCCGAAAGAACATGGTAGTTTTCAAAAAAATCAACGATGCGTATTGCTATTGCTTTTTCCATCATCACGACGACAACCTAACAGATCAATACTTGTGGGAATGAATTCAAAATCAGTACCTGTGGAGCCTAACGTAAGGTTCCTGGGATGTGTAATTGACAATACCCTGTCATGGGAAGCCCACATTTCTTTTGTTTGTTCTAAATTGTGCTCGATGAACTTTGAAATATTCAAATTAAGAAATTGTGTAAATGTTGAAACTTTGCTTACTTTCTATGATGCATACATTAGGTTGTCAAAGTAGAGCTACGGAATAATTTTTTGGGGCGATCGACACATTTTTCACGATGCTTTCTGCTGCAAAAAAGAATTGTGAGATATCTTTTTCAAACCTTATAATATAATGTCCCTGCCATCTTTATTTTTATATGAGTGCTCTATGTATGTGGTTAGACACCGATCTCAGTTTGTGTCCAATGGTCGTATTACCACGGATCATCCGACCACAAATTCCCACTTACTCAGCATACCTTTACATAACTCTATGCTATATGTGTATTATTTTTAATAAACTGCCCCAATACTAAGAGCCAGCCATTCAATACAAACGAGTCGTATTGATTTCTATCGTTTTCCTTATCTTTTGAACTTTTTTAACAAACTTCCTGTACATTTGACATGCTAATGACATATCACAAGTCGGTAGCATTATTCTTGAGATGAATAAGGATATATTTAGCTAATGGACACGAACCTTTTGCTGCTTTATTTCACTAAATCTTACAAAAGACAACTAATTATCGAATTATATTTAATTAGTTAATTACATACTCGCAAATTCCTATTCTTGTACGCCTTCGTTTCCCTCGTCAACATTCCGTGCTCAAATTAGTTGAACTAATACTCCCAGCAACAGAAAATCATATAATTATAAATACAAGTAAAAACGTCACTCCGCGTAAGCTTACTCGAAATTCTTCCTCCGTATATCTCCGTAACTCCTTTCGTATTTGAATTTGTTTCGTGCTAATTATTTGTACTAATTAAAACGTATCTAATTAACTTGTTGCTAAAATAATATTTATATTCCCGAAACAGTATTCGGTGCGTGACGTTGTATTAGACGCTCGGCAGAGAAAACGCGAAATTTGGTATAACAAACATCGCGCAATATTTAACTAATCTCCTAGTACAAATACCGAGTGCTCTTGTTGAATGAATGCTTCATTAGGCGGACGGAAAAGTCCGACAAGCAGGGTATTTCAGGAGGTGGGTCCTTTGTGCTCCGGTACGGATTGCGAAGGAGAGGCGTATCGAGTAACAACAAAACATCACCTAAAGCAATCGACTCCCTGTACGTTTATATTAGACGAACATGTACAGATATGTTTGTGTACGAAGTATTATGTTGTAAATTAATTTTTAAATGCAAGAGCTATTTCTTGCGTTGGAAATACATATTAATTCGAATTATTCCAGATTCTCTTAATTGAACGAAATATTAAAATAAATAGAAGTTTCCTCACAAAAATATCTTGTCTCTGATGTCTCTGTGTGATTAATGCTGCTGTCTAGCCGGCAACTAAATCAACTCTATTGTATGAATTGCAACTAGGAAGCAGTGAAATCTCAAAGCAAAAATTTGTCATCTTTCTGTTATTTCCTCTGCATGCCTGTCATGGCTCAGTTTTCGGTTTAGGAAAATCGTACTACAAAGCAGCTGTTTTAGCATCTTTAGAGAGAGGGTTATGCTGTTGTACAGTTGCACAGTTTTCCTTGCAGATATAGAACAGCTTAGTGGATGATTGAATAAAAATTTAATTCAAAAGAGAGACAATAACGATAAAATAATTCCTTTTTTAAGTCACATAAAGACGAATTAATGGGTTTTACCTTCCCTACCTCTAATTACAGTTTGCATTCTTCTGGATATGCTTCGCAGAAGATCTTTAATGGTTTCTTGCGCAATTTTATTCCATTCTCCGTGAGTTGCATTTCGTAATGTTTCAATTGAATTGAACTATATTTCGAGCTCGTATACGGTGTTTGACAATGTCCCATAGGTGCTCAAGGTGCGTTTAAGTTGGGACTTAATACATAGAGGCCAATCTAATGATGCAATCTCTCGACTTGCTGAAAGTACTGGACAAATCTGACATACCCAATAAAGCCCATACATGGTAAAACATGTTCTTCAATAATGTTTCGAAAGTACCACTCTGCATCCATTCTCAAATTAACATCAACAAGCGCTGTGCGACCTTCCCAATTTATGCCACCCCAAGCATGGAACCTCCACCAAAGCTAACGGTTTGCACAATATTACATGGAGCGTATCATTCTCCAGTTCTTCTATAGACTTGATCACATCCATCTAGCTTCCACAATTGGATTCTACTCTCATCTGTAAAAAGAATTCTGCTCAATTTTTGTTCACCCCAATTAAGTCTTCTTCTTACTGTTTTTTTACACTGACATTAACTTGCCTTGCATTCAATAATTGATTTTCTTGTTGCAAAGCTGCAAATATGCGATTTCCTAAAGCTTGAACTTGCACATATCGGTCATCCCTTTGCGTCGTACATCTTTCACGCCCTTGTCGCCCATGTCGCCTTCTGTATTCCCCAGTTGCTTCAAATCGTTGTAGAACACGAGAAACGATCGATTGATGTATTCTCAATATTTGTGCAATATCTTTCGCCCTTGCAACCCTCGTTGGTTAAAGTAACAATTTTAACAGCCTCTAATTCATTTAGATGTGGTATTTTACTAACAGAAAACTCAGAATCAACGCACAATGCACTAGAAACGTCACTCTGATAATGTAAAACAAGATTCACCAACGCACACTATCAAATATTGCCCTAATTGTAAAATAAGCATTTTTGTATATCCATGTGTGTTATAAGAATAGAAATATACGTAGAACACTTCAAAATAATACACTTAGCAAAAGAAAGGGCATAAATATTATAAAAAATAAATAAATGAAAGATTTAGAAAATATGCAATATTTTTGTCCGTGAGTTTATTAAAACGTGGTGAGAATAAGCTAAGGAATTAAAAAGGAGAATTAACTTATAAGTTGCAGGGCTGAATCGCCATCCGAACTTGTCATTAATGATGCTCGAAGCAACCACCTCGAGCAGAGCTACTAACTTCAATATAATTAACGCAAATTTGTTGTGTAAAAGTATCACAACTCTGCTTGAGGGGATGGTTCAACATCTCGTAAACGAATTTGAAATTATCACGAAACTAAATAATCAATAGTCCAGATTCTAGTAAAAATAGTTGCACCAGGAAGCATCAGGCAAGTTAGACAGGTTAGTTCAAAAGAGTGTGGGAGCTTTATGACAATGTTAACAGCAATTAATTCCACTTGAAACTCTACTCCATCGTTGCTTGTATTCTCATGGCTAATCCATAGGGGAAGAACCTTGGTGCTCCTGCTGGTTCGACTGGCACTGCAGCTACCTATGGGAGGTCAAATAAGAATACCTAAGATATTAATATTTTCGGTCCTTTTTAAAGCTTTTATAATTCATACGTTGCAACCATTGATATGAAGTCTCTGAGCGTTTTGTAGCCTATTTGTTCAGAATTTACATTTAACGGCTTACGAGGAAAACTTTTATCGTGTTTCTCCTAAGTCAATTGGAATTGCCTTGGTGACTGCATACCAACGAACAAGGAGGGCGGTGGATATACCTTGGCATCGATCGATTAGACGATCCAGGAGTAAGTAAATTAATTCTTGATAAAGTTGAGAACTTCTTTGTCTGGACGCAACCTAGTTGAGAGGATTACAATGCCATGGAGAGGCAATAGGTCTTTTTTGTGGCCGAGTCTGCTGCTCGTGGTTGCCGCTCCACGTGCGGGCACAAAAAAGTCAAATGAAATCAAAACTACCATCCAGCGAATTGAAAACATGGTCAATGATGGTCTAAATAGTTCGTCTACAATGCTTTCTACAATCAAAAAGTATCTCTGTTTTTATAGCTTCTAACCATATCCAAGATATTCTTACAAACAACGCTATGGTGGATCTCTAAAATCATTAAAACTCCTCGCTAGGAAAAATATATCTTCAACCACTTCTGAATGCTCAGGCAAAAAAAAATCCATAAAAATGAAGACTCCTACCAAGACGGATACTGCCCTATAACCATATAGCTGATTTTGAAAACACGTTACCTGCTTTTGAAAACAACTTACCTCAGTTTGGAAAGAGCTTATCTGGTTTTAAGTTGGTTTTGACCTGTTTTAGACTAGATAACCTGGATTCAAAATCAACTACGTGGTAGTTATGGCAGGCATAAACAGCGTCTACATGTAGAAGATCTGTTTTAGAATATACATTGTTTATCTAGTTATACTTCGAACTTGATGAGCATTAGCTTAAAAATTAATTGGCAATTAAGAAAAAATGAACTGCTCAAGATTCTCACCTCTGGTACAAACAGTGCATAGTGTTAGTGTCATCTATCTCTTAGTTTTTTGATGTTCTCTTAGCAAATACTGTACTTTGTGGATTAGTTATTGATTGGCGTCATTTGCGCATGTTAATCCTAGGTATGAATCTAGGTGGGAAACAGGTAACTGTGATATTAAATTGTTGACATTTTCGTAAAACGGACACATTTAGATACAAGGACAAACTGTCACTAATTGCCATCTTAACACCCTCGAATAATTTTGCTCAAGGAACTAGATTATATTAGATGTGGGTAGTGTAGGCAATGCTGCGACCTTTTAGAGCTATTGTGAGTATATCCTTAATTTTTTAATCCCAGTTAAGCTCCAGACTTCTGAAGAGATCTAGGATTTTTTTGGGGGCTGTAGTTTTAATACTAGCCGGTTCTACGTGCGGCTGTTCGAGATGGTGGAGCCTCTGCCGGCATTTATCACAGTCTACGTTGCCCATTTTTTGCCAATTTTTTTGCCCAGGTGGTACCTAAGAGGGCCGTGACCAGTGAGTACGGCTGTGATAGTGCTGACGTCTCTTCTGTTGAGTTCCAGCAGAGATTTAGCCCTGATGGCTGAAAAAGTAATAATCTTTTTTGATTGTCTTAGTTTAGGGCTATTAGCTCAAGAAACTAGAATAGCTTCAAACTAGTCTTGGGAGGAATACTGGTCGAACCACTCCAATTTGGTGCGCTGATATCTGCATCGACGTGGGGTTGCCTATACACCATCAGTCATATAACCTTTCTTAGGCCTTATGTCTTACATAGGATGCTAGAAACTCTTCAGATGCAGTACCGGCACACATAACTGATATCGCACCTTTTCTGGAGTTCATAATTCATATATTTTGTTCCTTTATGATATAAACATTTAACAGCAGCCGTATAGTTAACGTCATTCGTTTTCTCATACTACAAAATTCATTGAGATGGATTACCTAAAATATTTTGTTGTAGATTATCAAAGTAGTTGCTTAATTCAGTTTCTGTTCTTGAACACGATTTCTTTTGATATTTTGGAGGCTTCTGCTTGTCAGTCTCTGTTGGTTTCTTTTAATAAAGTATCGTCCCGACAGAACTTTACAAAAATGCACAAACCGTATGCTGTCAATGGGCTACTGTATTCTGCACTAGTAACTAGTGTACTTTCTACCGCTTTAAATAGACTTATTTGGCCGTCACTTTTCTTTTACTGAAGTGTATTCTTCAGAGCTTGCCTTGGTATACTGCACGTCTCTGCCGATTCACTGCTTTCCATAAAACGCTTCCTGATTTCTTGAACGATCTTAGCTACATCTTGAGAGCTATAGTCATATCAACATGCTTCCAATTTTGAATGATGAAAACATTTAATTTACGTTATAATATTTTAAACAGTTTATGAACTCTGAAAAGAGGGTTGACAATCTTTTGGACCAGCGGCGTTAATAAATAGTATATTTTATCAATAATAATAAATGGAATAGGGAAATCCACTTTTTCCAATCTCCAATTTTACTTTTTCTTTGCACTTTCCACTTCAAAGTTCTTACCCGAGAACAAATTCGGTTGAGTCCGTCGCAGTGGCATGCGAATTGATTCGCATGTGTAAAGTTTTCGCTATGCGATAAAAGTAAAAAATGAAATCAATTTATATTTAGTGGCTTCGGCTGGGCACCGCCACCAAATCTTATTTGGTCTACGTGGAGGGACGTTGGCTTCCTCCTTTCAGTCTGGGCACGTCCGCCAATCAATCAACTCGCATTTTCATATCCTCTAACTCGCTTTTCTTCTCTCCAGTTCATGTTCGTTTTATATTGATTGAAAAATAATAACGTAGTTTATACGAGATCTTTATGAATTATTCTCCCCGACAACATCAATAACTTTATTGCATTTGCACGTGTGTACGTGCCTGTGTATACAGGCTGTGTGTGCTTAACCCTCTAGAACATGTATCCCGTACGTCTTGTATATATGAATTTTCCTTTATTGATGACGTTATAGAAAGAGAATGTGTTGTATAGCTAATATCTACGAAACACGAAATCGCGATGTTTGCTGAAGAAACAAAGACTCGTATTAATAAAACATTAATATGATAATGATTATGTTTGGCAAACAATGAAAACATGGAATCTACATCTATATACACATATAATAAGATATACAATATACATACATTAAACAAGGCATCGCGATTATAGTAATTGATTTTAATATACAGCACATTATAAAAAAACTTAGAAACCGAGAATTCAATCAAAAACGATTTTGCACTTTGCTACGAGAACAGATATGGTGAAAGTACTAGATGAATCCGCACCTTCGTATCAGGTCGTGAAGAATTGGCTAAGGAATTTTGTAAAGAAAATATTGACCTAATCCATGACATGGTTCTGAAAAATAGACGAATCATTATGTAATTCATAGCTCAAACTTGTGGCTTTTCAATAGGTAACGTAGAAATCATTTTACATAAAGAATTATCCCTCAAAAAGGTGGCTGCACCACTTCAGACACGAATTTGGCTATCCTGAACACTTCTTAGAAAAATTCGTTACTGTAAATAAAAAGGGGGTGACCATTATGATCCTGAATCAAACAGACAGATTGAGGAATGGAATCACAAAGACGCAGATGCTTTTCGTTGTTCAGTGGATTCGGTTGAACAGGATTTTGAGTAGGTATGTTTGTGCTGAGATGATCATAGGTAATAATAGATTCATTATTCTTTGCTTGTATAGATGGCGCTCTGTAGATCTAAGTATTTTTTGTGATAAGCTATTTGATTCGACAGTCTGCCTGGATTTTAATATGAACTATTTTTGTTCAGGAAGTGTTCAGTGTTTTTGATTGCTGTAGCTTGTTTCCCAATGTGACTGATTCTATGAGAGTTATTTCTGTATCATCTATACCGTTAGTCAAAGGTTTTATTCAGGATGAAACTTCTAAATATGTTCCACGGGAGATTTCGTTTTTTTTTTCTGACAATCGGTTTCAGCTATTAGGAATTGAATTACCGTCCAAATCTAAGGAAGCCGATCACAATTGCACGATTGCACAGTTTCAATCACAGCTTGTCTTTGATGACTGATCTCAGCCAATGTCTTCTCATATAGATCACTTCGATGTATTTTACAGTGTTCTATTGCATCATTTCCGTTTTTCTTTTCCTTCGATGAAGTGTAAAACATCCACAAAGCATATGATGGTATACTCCCGATATAGCAAATCGGGCAGAAAATCTTCGAGATTTATAACTTCGAGTCGTTTTATAACTTCCTGTGAGACATGAACGATGGCATCTATCTTGGTCCCACAGATCACTCTAAGGTTGAGCGTTTATTGCTGAAGATCTCTGAATCGCCATAGCATTTCCTATTTTAGTCCTACAGGACAAATCGCAATTCACATATTGTATTATAGTTTGGAGTTGTGAGAGGCACGAACCTGTTTGTTGTTGCAGTATGTTGATAACACCAGCTGAGTAATTTCTGAGTCTTCTATGGATCCGATCTCAGAACGAGCTAACTGGGCTATATTTGCATTGGATGCATGGTGGGCATAATAATAAACTCATTCTCAAAAGGAACAATACCGGCCTATACTATTTGTTGTTCAGAAAAGAATTCTTAGATGTATGGTGGGGGCTTCATCATCTGAAGAATCATGACGTCCAATATTTAAAACTTTAAATATTCTACCCTTGTGGTCTCTCTACTTAGACGTGTCACTCATGTTCTGCAAACTTAACAAGGAACACTATCGTAAGAATAGAGATACATGTATACAGGGTCGGGCTAATGTGTGGGAACACCAGATATCTAGCAAAATTATGGGTTCTATTAAAAATAACCTTAATGAAAGTTTTTGTAGTATTTTTATTCTACTCTATCGTATACCTTGATTGTCTACATTTGGAAAAGGCTAGTAACAAGACAACTTATAATAAATGTTCAAACTGATGACCTTCAGCAGCTTGACAGTATCCTAGTTTATCAACGAAGGACCTATATGACTTTTGAATTATGTCTTGTCCTATCTTTTGAAAGGCCATGCTAATTCAATCTTCCAATTCTTCGAGAGACTTATATACATTAGGTTTCAAATGCCCCCAGAGGTAAAAGTCTAAAGGACTTACATTGGGCGATCGCGGAGGCCATTTAATATATCCTCTTCGACCTATCCAACATCAATTCCATAATGCGGTGGGGCTCCATCTTGCTGATATCAAATGGCATCTGCGAATAGTGCAGGATTTATAGGGTTTGGAAATAAATGAATCAACATAAAAATACGAATATTTCTTATCAGATGTATCTGACAAAAAGATGTTTATATCCAACGTTTTTTTCAATATGTCAAGTCGCACACCAACCAAACCGAATATCATTGTAATTCTTGAAAACGTGTCTATCGAAAAATGTTAAAATATACAGGGTGATCTATTTAAAAAAATTATGGATGACGGCATATCTCGAAACAAGTGCAATTTGTAAAAAATCAAAGTAGAATGAAAATACTACAAAAACTTTTATCAAGATTATTTTTTAATAGACCACATGGCGGTAAGGCATAGGTATGGGAATCCCTTCACGGTGTCTATAGCGGAGGGACGGGAGGAGGCTGCCAGGTATGCACTGAGAATCAAAGAGCAAGACTTAGTCTGGTACACGGACGGATCTAAGACGGCTAATGGTACCGCTGCAGGGATATGCTCTCAGAATGAGGGCCACAGTTACGCACTGGGGGAGTATGCTTCGGTGTTTCAGGCAGAAGTATATGCTATTCTCCAATGCGCACACACAATGAATGTGAAAGCGGTGACCAACAGACGAATTCACATCATGTCTGATAGCCAAGCGGCATTGAAGGCGTTATTAAGGCGGAAGGTGTCGTCCAGGCTGGTGACGGAATGCCTCGACGAACTGGTGAAACTGTCGAACCGGAACAAGGTTTGGTTGACTTGGATACCGGGCCATCAGGGGATTGAGGGCAACGCAAGGGCTGACGAACTCGCGAAGAGAGGGTCAGAGATGGAAATGTACGGCCCAGAACCGTTCTTCGGGGTCACAAGGCAAACGGCCCGGAGACATATAGGAGACTGGGTTCGTACGAAACAGCAGGAATACTGGGGAGCCTTACCCAGTATAGTACATGGCAAAACCTTTATAGGGAACCCATGCAGGAAAAGAGCTAGAGAACTACTACATCTTAGTAGGAAACAGCTCTGCATCGTAACTGGACACCTACACAGAATCGGAGTGTTTGACGGGGACACAAAGTGTAAACTTTGTGGGATAGAACCGGAGACAGCCGATCACATACTACGCGACTGCGAGGCACTAGATCGCAGAAGGCAGAATCTGTTTGAGATAACGAAAGGAGACCCAGAGATATACCTTACCCACTCGGTTAGGGACCTGTACAGGTTAGTGGAGGGGACTACCGTGCTAGAGTGGGTGACTTGAACAAACAGATGTGGCACAATAAGCCTGAGAACTAAAGGCATTGCTTGGATTATTATATTTAGCTGGCACATTGAAAAGCAATCGATTGAATACAAAAGAGTTATGGGATAGAAAGGAAACAGGAATTGAGAGATTTTGGATTACCATGTCCGAACAGCGCTTTCGATTTCTTCTCAATTGCTTACGATTCGACGACTTATCCACTAGAATGGATAGAAGAGCGTTTGATAAACTGGCGCCAATTAGAACAACCTTTGACTCTTTTGTGGAAAATTGCAAAAAGGCGTATACAGTTGGAATAAGCAATATATACCGAGCAAGCCTAATAAATATGGAATTAAAATATTTGCTTTGGTCGATGCAGCAACAACATATTGTAATAATGTAGAAGTATATGTTGGGCAACAACCAGAGGGTCCTTTTAGAGCAAACAATGATCAATGCAGCATAGTTTTACGCCTTATTCAACCTATTTCAGGCACAAATCGGAACCTCACAGGTGATAATTGGTTCACAAGTGTCCAAATGGTGAACAGATTGCTAAAAGAGCACAAAGTAACATTTGTTGGCACCATAAAAAAAAGAAGAGGGGTCCAGAATATTCCTCGTTATTTGGATTCCAGGATGATTTGACGATAGTGTCATATGTATCTATAAAATACAGAAATGTAACATTAATATCAAGTTTACATCATGATAAAAGAATTGACCAGGCTTCTGAGGAAAAATTTAAGTCCGAAATAATTACCCATTATAATCAAACCAAAGGTGGAGTTGATAACCTGGATAAGCTATGTGCAACATACAATGTTGCACGCAATACAAGAAGGTGGCCAATGGTGGTATTCTATGCCCTTCTAAATGTGGCTGGAGTCAACTCACAGATAATATATGCTGTAAACAATGCGAACTTCACTATTATAAGAAGAAACTATCTTCGTAAGATTGCAATAGACTTAACGCAAGAGCATCTAGAACGTCGTTCTCTGGAAAAAAACGTACCGCAGACCATAAGAAAACAGAGACAAGAATATGCTGGTACATCGACGGATCCACAAGTGCATCAACTTCCAATTCAACCAGGGATGCGGAAGAGGTGCTTCTTTTATGAAAAAGACTCAAAAACACGATTTTATTGCGAAAAATGTAAAAAATTTGTATGTCTCTCACATCTAAAAGCTTGGTGTCCTACTTGCTTTGCTTCTTTGGGAAACATGGAAGACTAGATGTTTATGCAGTTTCCAACAGGCAATCAACGACAAATGCGAAACCTGTTCGTGCAGGCGGTTTCTAAACTTTATTTTATTAATACTTTAAGAATTATATTTAGTTTGTTCTTATCTTTTGTCTTATAATTAAAGACCTTAATAATCTCTTGTTATCATTATTATGCATAAAACATTTCCGCACAGTGTAATTTTTTACACGGGTCTGTCAGACTTAGCGCCACCTCTGATGTCACGGGAAAGAGCGCCACTTCCGCACGGTTAAGGAAAGACAAAAAAGTCCGAAGCAATAACTAAGAAAACTATTCTAATTTTACAACTGCAATGATCGATTTACTAACTACAGGCTTACACTGCAGCTTCAACACTAATAAGCCACGGTTAGTTCATCTCAAGCGGAACGTACAGTATACTAAAGCATACGCAAACTTCAGTAATGGTCTTTAGGGTATACTCCAGCTCCCTGTTATTCATAACGTATATGTTCGCATACATATTATATATATATTGTTGAGTTAAATACACCAGAATGAACAGTACATTTGTTATATTCCCACCGGCTATTTCCTATTTTCCTTGACCAGCCTGTCGTCATGTGCTTGGATGGTCAAGCTTTCCTCGTTATACACACAATAAATACAGACTAATAGAGCCGTGCCCGTTTTGCAAACATCGTTATTTCTGCCACATCTCCTACAGGTATTATTAAATCTGTTTTTTTCTTCTTTCCTTACGTGACTTATTTTGCTTACATTATTTGATTTTTAGTGTAGTAGGAATATTGAAATACCTTACGGAAAGATTGGTTTTAACGTTTCGTGAAATATAAATAAACCACAGCAACAATGGATGATAACAATATTTCTATATTTATTTTGCAGTTGGTTTATTTTTTGGAAGGCCGAGCCATTGTGTGTTAATAGCAAAATAATTTTAAACTTAGCTCACCACCCCCCTCGAAAGTTTTATGCAACAACATCTGCATCCGATCATTCCATTACCTTATTTTCCGTTTCATATAGGATAGAAATCGATTATTTATTTGGTTCACAGATAACTAACGTATACGAGAGTTATTAGTAGAATCAGTTAAATTCAGGGTAACATAATTCTGGTTGTTTTCCACGGGATTTTAGCGTGCAGAACGAGTCCGTAATTAAAAGCCCAAAATTCCAGCCTGTGTATACACATTCAAAAGGAATCGCTTACACACAGGAGAAGGAAACGAAAAATATAACCTCATTAACGAGAAAGACATTTAGCTTCGGCTCGGATGGTGTTCCCATATGTGTGCGTGCTCGTAGTTATCCGTGTATGTATGTATGTAAACAGTAGCAGCGGCCGAAGAGGTCTCTAACAGAAGATAGTGTGCGATAATGGCGTCCATTAATTGACAGAAACGCAAGTTATTAAATCGCGAAAAGGTCCGCCAATACCGGGTAACCGATACATCTGTAGACCGCGATAAAAGCCTGATAATGAGACGGGACCGGAGACAAAAAGCAAACCGAACCGCGCGCCATTGTCCAATTAGAATTTCCTAGTGGCGGCCGTTGTTGTTTCGGCGAACAGAGAGGAGAATAAAACTGGCGGGCTCTCAGAGTTCTAGGTTTTTCTGCCTAACGCTTCGCCGCGTCCAAAATGTTTCGGAAAAATTATATCCCGTTTCATTTCTTATAACGGCATGCGGACAAAAACAAATCGAAAGGAGCCTTATTATTACTGTATTAAGTGAAATGGAAGCTTTTCTTTTGTTCTTTTGTTAAGCTGAAATTAAAAACTATATAAAACCATAAATATTAGATTTTAAATAATCTATCACGAATCAAATAGTATTATTTTTAGGTGTATCTATGGGCTATTACAACTGACATTTACCCAAGTAAAGTTTAGACATAACTTGAAGTACCTCAATTAATATTGCACCAATATATTGCAAAGAGAGACAATTGTCCAAGTAGACCTCGTGACGTTTAACATGATGGTCTTGATAATAATAATATATTTATTTGCCCAACAGATTGCTCCAAATAAAGGACAAAAGATACAATTAATATATTACAATAAGAACTACAAAAGTTAAGTATAAATGATTACTTGAACTCAACATAACATTAAAAATTCAATGAGGAAAAAAAAATTACATAATATTGTATTGTGATAACTGATCAATTGATATTGACAATATTGTCTGTAGAGGTGTAAAATGTATGTCGCAAAGTGATGATATTAGATTAAAGCTGCGTGACATTGACACTATAGGGGAATTTAGTGAAGAGCTTAGGCGAGCATATGGTGTACAGAATGTGAATGAGGACCTTGAGGATGAACGAGGGACAAGAAATTGAAGGCGAGATAAGAGGTAAGGAGCATCAATATTGTTATTCACAAGGTTAAACACAAATTTTATAAGCTGTAATTGTCGTCTAACCTCCAACGATTCAACATCAAATTGGTGAAGCAGAAGCTGATAGTCATAGCCACGCTCGGGGTACGAACCTTCCTGCTTGACGTATAAATATTTTAAAAGTTTTCTTTGAACTTTCTCAACAGTTTCCTTGTGGGAAGTATAGAATGGATGCCAGATCAGAGAACCATACTCCAGTTTAGATCTAACGAATGCGAAGTAAAGTAATTTAATTGTTTCAATATGAAACAAAGGAGAGCTTCTAATCAAAAATCCTAACATCTTCATAGCTGACATTACGATGTTTTCACGATGAATGGAAAAGGTAAGGGAATCATCAAGATAAATACCCAAGTCTCTCACAACTTTTTCTCGAACAAGTGAAGTTCCATTGATGGTATAGTCAAATAGAATAGAGTTCTGCTTTCTAGTGTAGCTCATAATTCTTAAATATCCTTGGAATCAAAAGAGGAATCACACCAAGCATGAAATCTTTGTATGCAGTAGTCCCACACTTCAGCAAAATTTTTTAGAGGGGATTAGTGTTATTTTGCATGGGATAATGTGGAAACTATCTTCATTCTTCCGAAGCGTATACCACATATTCCTTTAAGCTCCGACTGTGCCAACTTTTATGCCTACAAAGCTCCATTCTCGGAAAGCTTTACTGTTTTGTTTTCATCTAAAGAAAAATGCAGCAGAAATTCATCTCATGCTGTGTGAGGCTTATGGAGAACATGCTGCATCACTTTCGACTTGAGAATTCTGGTTTAGACGGTTTAAAAGTGGTGATTTTAATACGAGCGACAAAGAGTAACGTGCGAAGACGGTGAATTAGAGGCTTTATTGGACGAAGACCCGTGCCAAATTCAAAAGGAGCTTGCTCGATCTTTGGGAGTGACTCAATAAGTCATTTCATGGCATCTAAAGGACATGGGTATGATCCAGAAAACAGGAAATTGGTTTCAATATGAACTGAAACCAAGAGACATCGAAAAGCAATTTTGATAAATTGATCCATTATAACCATAAACGCAAGAAATCATACGTAAGGTCAGGCCAATGCAGCGACCAGACGGACACATTACTGTTAGAACAGCGATGTACTGATACCTAGTACGTAGTAAGTCATCAGTTAATTAAAACATCAAAAGCTTTAAAGGAAACACTGTAAAACGCAAAATTTCCAACTAAAGTAAATATATTTATTCGAAATGCAACACGGTGGACGTAACGTATTAATAATTAAATAAATTGTTAGTTGACCTTACCGACCTGTATGTAACTACAAAAAAGAAACATTCTACTACAAAATGTATGTACAACCTACGTGCTAGTATATATATTTATACTAGTGTATAAATAATTCACATCCCTGATGTCGACATTAAAAATTCATCTGGAGCGTTTTACAATTTTCCCCTCACGAATTTAAATGTAAAAAGGTCGGTAATAGTCCCTGTTTAATTTGGTTAATACAGAAATTATTTAGATCTTTGTTTGTTGTACTCGGAAAACGGCGAATGTAGTAAAACGGACCCCTTTTTAGAACTGAAGAAACTTTTTAATTAGGAAGTTCCACTTAAAAACCGGGTATTCATTAAGTCGAGATATGAAATTAAAATAAAGCTTCCTCATTTCGACATTACTGAAAATACAAGCACACATCCTTTTAATCGCCAATTTAGGAACAGCTTGTTTTGACCATAAATAATATCTTTTATATTTAAAAAGAAGAAACGTTTATAATAAATATTAAAGTGAGTATGCCATTTCAAAGAATAGCTATATACATGTGTGTATGTATGCATGTATGTAGAATGGCTCTCTATAGAGCCAAACAACTAACACAATTGCACCTAAAAGCTTTTCATACTGAACATTTTGCAGTTCTCTCTTAAGTAATGAGACATGTACCGAAACAAAAGGAAAAACTGTAACCGTTTCAACTGCGGTAATAAATGGAAATATGTGTAGTATAAAGGCATGTTTGTACACGTTCTTGTGCACGGCTATTTAACGCGGCGAACTCTTCCAAATTTATAACTATAAATATTTGCTCTCTGGTTTTCCGAAAAATCTAATTAAATTTACCCCGGAAACGTTAAGGACGCAGCCTCTCTACAGCTATGCAGTGCGCAATTATTTCACGTATACTCCGCCATACTAGGGTTATGCCGACACAAAAGGTAATAAAACTTGACGTTAATTAACCAAATGTAACAAAGACCCGATCTTAATGCGGTAATTTCAATTAACAATGTACAATTTGCATAGCAGCTGCCATTGTGAGTTGTTCATTACAATAAACAACCCTTGGCTCAAATCTGACGTTGTAAGTATATTCCGTTGTTTATGAGAGAAAAGGAAGGGGTTAAGAAGGGAAGTCGTTTCCTTTCCCTTTACTTCCTCTCTCTTTAATTTCTCCTATTGTCATTGTCGTAGTAAATATCCTTATACACAATATCGAGTTCTTTAATTCCACGATTTTGGTATCCTATGTATATTGCCTTGAGCTACGCAACATTTCTATCTAATATAAGTTTGGGAAAATAGTGCTAATTTTAAAGAAAATTGTTAGCTAGTGGTTCTATTTAAAGTCATAACGGAAGTCTTCTAAGTGTCAGACACCGATCTGCAATTGACGCCATCATTATTGTTAAGATTTCCGAGCGATCTATTTTTCATTGAATTTATCAAATCATTGAACCTATAACACCCATTGAGACTGAAATGATAATAAAATAAATAAAAAAAATATTTGTAGAGGGCGTTTGTCCATCCATATTCAAGTTATCAGTTCTCTGTCCTATTTATAAGAGCGGAAGTAAATAGACTATTTTAAATTATTGGCCTATCGTTACTATCACTGGATTTGCAAATGTTTTTAAAAAGGGAGTGAAGTCGAAATTGGTCTCCTAGCTCGATGAATACGGTTTGATATACAGTGACCGGCAGAAAGTGCGCAGCATATGGGAAAATGGTTTACCTTTGAATATAACAAAATTATGTTATTGCATCATATCTCGGCATGACTTGAGACCAATATAGCACTCGCGATTTCTGCCGAAACTCTCATCGTATTCGAGGGAGAGTCAAAAATTCTCAATGACAGGTTGCACAGGATTAAGCTTTGTTGATGAAGAGGCTCTAGTTATCACCACAAAAGGAGAAGATAACTCAACGAATGCGGCTAACACAGCAATGTTAAAAATCATCGATCGGATAAAGCCGAGACAGTTGGCACTGCCAACAACGAAACAGAAGATTGTGCCCATCGAATTTGAGATAGAAACACACAGAATATGTTCTTGAAAAGAAATAAAATACCTGAAGAACAGTTTTATTGTCCACATCCAGCAGTGGTGTTGAGAAAACTATTAGAGTTCTGTCAGGCTTGATGCCTAACATTGGTTTGAATTCAAGGTAATATTTTTACCGTGTAGAGTAAAATGTGTCGTTCGGGGAGGTCACTTACATATGATGTAAATGTCATAAAATATGTGTTTTTTTTTTAATTCATTGTTAACAAATTATAACCAAACCAATCTAAAATATTGTGCCTTTTCACCGAATAAGGTGCTAAGATGTTGAGATTATGAACAAAACCGAATCTAAAACAATTCCCTGTAGAACTCTGCATGTTTCTAATGCTTTCCAAATTGAGATTTATACCGTGACCGGCAGAAGGTGCGCAGCATATGGGAAAATGTTCTACCTTTAAATATAGCGAAATTATGTTATTGCATCATATCTCGGCATGACTGGAGACCAAAATAGCACTCGCGATTTCTGCCGAAACTCTCATCGTATACGAGGGAGAGTCAAAAATACAAAATTACGCTAAGAGTAGAGTACCCCCATTTTTAACATTAGACTTTTCTTTATTAACCAATAGTTCTTTGGTTTTAAAAATTAAAGTAAAATATCGAGTTTCATACGCTTTTGATGAAAATTTTCAATTTACTGTTTATTCTGAATTACCCTGTATAAGAAATTGAGCGCGCTCATACAATACGCAAATCTTACTCTCTGTAGACATCGTAACAGAAAACCATAAATAATACGTCGCAAAAGTCAGCTACAAAAATAATATAGCTCATGAAAATAAAAATTCAAGAATGTGAAATAATTTTGCTGCACACCATATGTTACGTTTTCAGAAGGCAAAAAATTTTATTTATCTGAAATTGTGTGATTCATTTTAACTTAATCATCTTTAAAATTCTAATATTTTTTCATAAAATTAGCAACACTTCTTTTTATTCAGGTTTTAATAATAAACGCTTGACGAGAAAGAGTGACAAAAATAAAAAAGTTAGTCTCAGCATAATCCTCGACAGATGTTTTTCGTACTGCATGTGTTTGATTTTAAAAAACATGAACTTAATTCAATAAATGTCATTTAGACATTTAGTTTTACTATAAAAATGGAAGCGGAAAGGTTATCGGTACAAGAAAAGGTAGAAATAGTTCTAATTCGTGGTGAAAATTACTACAAATTACTACACAATAAAAATATTCACGATTCTACTGTGTGCCGAATTGTGAATAAATTTAAACAGACTGGTTCGGTGGAAAGTAAATACAAGCAACCCCATCAGAAAAGTGAAACTAATGAAGAAAATAGTTTAAATGTGTTATATCAGTAAATGAAGTTCCTACTATGCCATTGTCTCAAAGAGATGAAGTATTAGGTATTTCCGAAAAATCGATTGGAAGAATTCTTAAAAAAAAACAAGTACTTACCATATAAACCAAAATTCACCCATGCTCTTCAACAAGAGATCTAGATGCTAGAATTGACTTTTGTTTTTGGTTCCAAGGCAAGAACGAAGATAATCCCCATTTTGGAAGTCAAATATTATTTACTGACGAAGCAACCTTCACAAGCAACGGCGTAGTAAGTTCTCAAAATTGTAGGTGGTCGGCTAATCAAAATCCTAATTTTACAATTTAATGTAAAAGCCAATATTCATTTAAAACAAACGTTTGGTGTGGTATATTGAATACTCAAATAGGTGGACGATATTTTTTCCGGCAAAATTTAAATGCAGGTAGATTTTTCAATTCTTGCAAAATGAATTTAGCGAGTTCCTAGATGATATGCCTTTAAATCTACGAGCGAATATGCATTTTCAACAAGATGGTGTTTCGATCCATTCTACATTGCAAGTAAGAGAATGGCTTAATCAACAATTTCCTCAAAAATGGATCGGACGGTTTTCAGAAAATCATTGGCCTCTAAGACCGCCTGACATTACTCCAATGGATTTCTTTCTCTAGGGTTACTTAAAGAACCAAGTATACAAACATCGACCATTTAGAAATCTGGACCATTTAGAAAATACGATTAGGCAGTGTGTCGTTCAAATTAATCCGGTTTGTTTAAGAAACGTAGCGCAAGGATTTAACAACAATGTATAGAGAATGGGGGAGCTCACGTAGAAAAATAATGTCCTTGTAAATAAATATCTTTGTTTACGATTTTGTTTATGTATTTTGAGTTTTATTTCCTACTATTATGTATTTTTACTATTATTATTATTAAAACCTGAATAAAAGGAAGTGTTGCTAATTTTATGAAAAATATTACAATTTTAAAGATGATTAAGTTCAAATGAATGACACAATTTCAGTTAAATAAAATTTTTTGCCTTCTGAAAACGTAAAATATGGTGTGTAGCAAAATTATTTCACATTCTTGAATTTTTATTTTCAAGAGCTATATTATTTTTGTAACTGACTTTTGCGACGTATTATTTATGGTTTTCTGTTACTTACTACTACTCGATATTTTACTATAATTTTTAAAACCAAAGAACTATTGGTTAATAAAGGAAAGTGTAATGTTAAAAATGGGTGTACTTTACTCTTAGTGTAATTTCGTATTTTTGACTCTTTCTCGTATACGATGAGAGTTTCGGCGGAAGTCGCGAGTGCTATTTTGGTCTCAAGTCATGCCGAGATATGATGCAATTACATAATTTTGCTATATTCAAAGGTAGACCTTTTTCCCATATGCTGCTCACTTTCTGCCGGTCACTGTATAAATCTCAATTTGGAAAGCATTAGAAACATGCAGAGTTCTACAGGGAGTTGTTTTAGGTCCGGTTTTGTTCATAATCTCAACATCTCAGCACCTTATTCGATGAAAAGGCACAATATTTTATATTGGTTTGGTTATAATTTGTTAACAGTGAATTAAAAAAAAAACACATGTTTTATGACATTTACATCATATGTGAGTGACCTTCCCGGACGATACATTTTACTCGACACGGTAAAAATGTTGCCTTGAATTCAAACCAATGTTAGGCATCAAGCCTGACAGAGCTCTAATAGTTTTCTCAACACCACTGCTTGATGTGGGCAATAAAACTGTTCTTCAGGTATTTCATTTCTTTGCAAGAACGTATTCTGTGTGTTCTGAAATTCGATGGGCACAATCTTCTATTTCGTTGTTAGCAGTGCCAACTGTCTCGGCTTCATCCGAAAGACGATTTTTAATATTGCTGTGTTAGCCACATTCATTGAGTTATCCTCTCCTTTTGTGGTGATAACTAAAGCCATTTCGTCAACAAAGCTTAATCCTGTGCAACCTGTCATAGAGGATGTTTCATCGGCTGTATTATTTGAGTTTTATCTGCCTCAAATATACACTCACCAGAAAAATAATCGATCCACTCAAAAAAAAAAAGTTTGTTCGTTAATATGTTTGTTATTTTCAATTCGATTTGATTCATTTTATACAGGGTGACACAAAGTCTGTTTCTTTAAA
The DNA here is from genome assembly GCA_023690525.1 of Holotrichia oblita. Classification (NCBI taxonomy): domain Eukaryota; kingdom Metazoa; phylum Arthropoda; class Insecta; order Coleoptera; family Scarabaeidae; genus Holotrichia; species Holotrichia oblita. The sequence continues at coordinate 174,065,602 of CM043017.1, forward strand.
TCAACTTTAAAACCACATATGGATTGTCAAAGTTGCTCCACCTTGTATTTTCTTATTTTGTTAACAAGACACATCATTTCTTTACAATTTGTTTTTTATTTATTACAATAGCTTAATTTTTGTAAAAGATACTAGGGTTTAAGAAAAATCTTATATTTTTACATTTTTCCTATGGTACTAACAATAAGTTTACGAATTTAACTTAACACCGAATTTAATGAAAAAGAATTAAAGAAAATGAAAAACATAAAAGACTCCTCCACGTGCACGGATAACAGTTGCAATTCGTCTTGGCATGCTCACAAGTTTTGAATGTAAGCCGGGTTGATTTGATTCCATTCTTCAGTTAGAACGTCACTAAGCTGTTGTAAATTTGCAGGCATTGGTACACGAGATCGTATTTTCCTCCCAAGTGCATCCCAAACGTGCTCAATTGGGTTTAGGTCTGGGCTTAGATCAGGCCAATTTACCACTGAGATTTCAACCTCGGCTAAATACTCGCGTACAATTTTGGCAACATGCGGTCGGGCATTATCATGGCTGTCATGGCTCCCCCGTTAATTATAACCAAGTCCGTCCGAGCTTTAAAATTTATGCAACACCACACCATTATCGAACCGCCTCCATAACTTACTCTAGGAGAAAAATGGTTTTGAAAGAAACGTTCACCAGTTCTTCGGTAAATTCTGTCACGTTCATCTGGTGTTCTAAAACAAAATCTGGACTTATCCGTGAATAGGATATTGCTCCATTCTTCGTTACCCCAATTTACATATTCCCTAGCAAATCTAACGCGTTCAACTCGATGATATCTCAATAACTCTAGACCAGTTGCAGGTCTCCTAGAACGCAGTCCAATATCAAACAGCCGCCTTCTTATTGTTCTATCACTTACTTGAACTTGCCTTACATCCTCTAATCTGTTTTTCATTTGCACAAAAGTAACTTTTCTGTCCTTCAAAACATTTAATGTTATAATACGATTATCTCGCTCACTAGTAGATTACTTTCGACCACAATGATTTCTTCTTGTGTATACACCAAATTCATTAAACCGCTTAACAGCTCTTTGAACTTTACATCTTGAAATTCCCAACACTCTGGCCACATAATACTGTGACCTACCATCCTGAATCAAAGCAACAGCTCCCACTGCGTCGGTTAGAGAAAGATCCATATTTTAAATTACTATTCGACAAGAAACACGTTCAAAAACGTAGTTGACAAGTTTTAGATTTCACAGCTAACAGTATTTCAATAGCCCTCTATGCAAAAACGATAAATTCGTAAACTTATTGTTAGTACCATAGGAAAAAATGTAAGATTTTTCTTAAACCTTTGTATCTTTTACAAAAATTAAGCTATTGTAATAAATAAAAAAAGAAATTGTAAAGATGTGATGTGTCTTCTTAACAAAATAAGAAAATACAAGGTGGAGCAGCTTTGACAATCCATATGTGGTTTTAATGTTGATTTAAAAAAACAGACTTTGTGTCACCCTGTATAAAATGATGTACGCCAAATTTTCTTAAAATTCCAATTGAATTTTTTGAGTGGATCGATTACTTTGCCGGTGAGTGTATTTTCCTTTTACATATATAGAAGGCTGATGAAGGGTGATAATTGCAAATAGTCTTCCGTGTATCTGTGAGAATCTAGCAATTTCGTCCTAAATCCATCCGGTTGTGCGCTGACAGGTGTCCATTACTTACTAGCTCTCCCTTTAACCTGGCTAGTAGGAGCTGCTCAAACAGCTTACCTGCTACATCTACTAGACATATATGTACAAAAGAGCGATGTGCTTTTTCCTGATTAACACCAGTGGCGTCTTATACATTATCAGGTCTTGGAGATTTGTTATTTTTAAGCCTTTTGCAAGCTGCATGCTCAATAGGGCACTCCAAGGTCACTTGTTATTGCATAGTGAACAGATATATCTCAATCTCAAGTATCTTGGGCACTGTCAAATCTACCTTTATAGGATATCTTAGCACCCCCTTTGCCTTTTATAGCCACATAAAGATTTTTACTTATCTCTCTTAGCAGCCTTGATTTTGAGGTTTAACTGGTGCCTGCTTTCTTTATATTCTTCCCATCATTGTAGACAATATTATGGCTCTTCGCTTCAGCTTCGCTTCTGCTGGCATGGGCTCTTCTTGTAATTCCTATGTCTTCTTATAGTTGTTATATATTATTTTCGTCCTTACGATTAGTATACTCCTCATGTCTGGTTTTACTATTTATTAATGTTGTTTTCGTTTTTTTCTTGTTGTTATCACTAACGTCCTTGATTGAGTTGACTACGTTTCGCGAAAGTCCAAATATCGTTAGCATATTTTTAATATCCTCACGACACACTTTAATCTCAAATATATGCAATATACCACCTTATAATACCTTTCAGCTATATTTTTCCCTTTTTCTAAGGACACATGCGGCGCTATATCGAAACTGTACGTTTGCCTCAACCAGAATCGCGAAGACCTTAAGCCCTTCCCTATTATTTGTTTAGAGTTGTTTGAACAAAGTTTGTCAAAACAACTGCAAATTTTAATCCAATTTAACCGCAATAAATTTAAAATAAACCGTACGGAAAACAGAAAGTACTTAACAGATTAATGAATAAGATAAATAACAGTCGGAATGTAGGCGCACATGGGGTCCAGGAATACGCGCGGACAGCCGTACCCACAGGTTAGACGTGGCCCGGTACTCGGGAGATTAGAAAACATGCTAATGTACGTCGCGGATGGTCGTAAAAACAAAAGCGTTCCGTCCAAAAATTGTTTAGTTTTGCCGCGGAGCGACGGTCAATTAAGTAGACTCCCCAATGGATTCTCTAGCCTTTGTGGCCCGGCTTAAATAAATACAATTCCAAAAGCGGTTCCAGAAGAACTCGTTATGATTACTTACCTTTCGTCTGTATATGTTCTAAATGGAAGACTGTCTTATATATTGGATTTAAATAATTCAATGTAAAACTAAATAAACAAAACATTTATTTATCACAAAAGCTCACTAAGAACGAAGAAGACATTAAGATAGTGACAAAATACATTATTTAATTAAACCACTGCCTGCATTACTTGATGTTGCTTATAAAAATCTAAAATTCACTAAGAGATGGCCATGGATTATTAGCCATTCTTCTGCTCCTCCTCTTTGAACATTGATAATAATAATAAATAATAAAATGAAATAAATTGATGCACGAGGGCGACGTGATATGTTTCTAGAATCGGCAAGAGATGACGCACGAAGGTTGAAGTGGATTCATTGGTCAGCAAGCGCAACCTTTTTTATATCAACTGTCAACATTTCAAACGTATACTGTCAATAGTTGTTTAAGAGTGTGTTTTGTATAGCAAGTCAGGCGATTTCGCAAAAATTGATAAAATCAAATTTCCTGCAATGATAAAACACTTCTGGATGGCTGGGAAAACGGCCACTGAAATTCGAAATATTTTGCTAGAGGTTCATGGCGAATTTACTCTATCATTTTCGACCGTCAGCTTCTGACTGAGCGAGTTCAAACGTGGCCGCACAAGCACAAATGACGAACCACGCAGTGAATGGCCAAAAAACACTACCAGCGATGAAATGGTCGACAAGATTCATGATGTCGTGATAACCGATCGCCGATTGAAGCTGAAAGAGATAGCAGAGATAACAGGCATCTCAGAGGAACGAAATTTTGGGCAGGAAAAAGTTTTCGGCGCGATGAGTACCGCGTTTGCTCACACCGGACCGACGACCGGATCCACTACTCCATACCGGAGGCCAAGGAACGGTCATAGTAGTGGACTTTTCCGGCCGGATCAGCTCCGAAGAAAACAAAGACTGTTCCATCGGCCGGAAAGGTCATGGCGACCATGTTTGGGGACTCCCAAGGTGTGATCCTCAGCGATTATCTGCAGAAGGGAAGGATGATCACGGGGTAATACTACAGCGATTTATTGATCCGATTCGATGCAGTATAGAAGGAGAAACGGCCTCGTTTACAGTGGAAAAAGGTGCTGTTCCACCATGGCAATACATCGTCGTGTCCAAATTGAATGAGTTGAAAACAATCGCTGGCAGGAAAGAGATTTGCTTCAAATGAGGAGGTCATCGCCGCTAAAGATGATTATTTTGCAGACCTCGAAACATCAAAAAAAAAACCATACCAATACCGATGTCGATTGTCGATTCCGAAAACATTTCAGGTCGTCCTCGTAGTGCTGACATTGCTGCCCAACATTGTTGCTTGCAAGCAAACTACCCAATCAGAATGTGACACAATAATATGGTACTTTAAAAGTCGTCCAAATTACCAACAAACCACAGATCACACACAATTAGACAAGCAACTCTATAGGCGATCAATAGCTTTTTGAAGGGGTTGGTCACGGCATCGGCAAAGGGCGTGCTGTTGGTTATGCAACATAATCACTAGCTTCGTAATATGGGTTGTCTGAGTTAAATCTACCTAAATACGTGGCAGACGTATCCACCAGTAATTTGAGTACGAGTATACAACGAGTAGACGAAGGAAGCGAACAAGAACAGTATTAACTGAAGTAATGAGACTAAAAGCATTTTGTTTTTTGTGGAGAAGAATCCTTTCAATTTCTTAAAATACATTGCGTCACTTTTAGACGTGTCAGCCTCAAGTGTGCGACAACTTTTCATAACTGTGTGTCAAAATTTCATTATAATGACGCCTAATTTCTGTCTGTGATGTCTGTGGTCCCATTCTTCGAGAGCTAATAGAAATAATTCAACGAAGCTACTCTTTACAAAGATATTTATTTGTATGTACGAGAGATTTGGATCGTACTGTACACTAGAATATAGTGGTGGGTAAACATAGAAAATTGACTGAAAACCAAGATTTGAAATCGACGAACAGTTGAGACAATTACATCGAATTTATGCTGACATTTAATATATTTGAAACAAGAAATGTCACTAATAAGAAAAACCTAAGTGTCAGAAACATATGGTTGATATTTAGGTACACCTAGAATGTCGTGATAACAACATTTTAAAATGTCAAAATACATGTCTTTGTCATCTTTAATTTTGTATGTACTTCGAAAAGGCTATGTTTATTATATTATTATTATATATTATGTATTATTTATTGTTCCAGCATTCCAATGCTTATTCTAAGTACAATACTAAATATGAATGTTTCAAATATTTTTAATACAATGTATTATTCAATTTTACTGTTCCTTAATCACAATTATTTCAATAACAAATTGTTTCTAGGAAACCATATGCTTGTTTTTAAGAAACTATTTGTAAGTGTGACTAAATGTCGCATACTTACCTGGCATATATGTACGAGGGAGCGTTTTTATATTCGCGGAATGGGGGATAAGGGGTGGAAATAAAAAAACCAAATTATTTTTCTTTTTCAATATATTCACCTGCAAGACGGATACATTTTTCACATCTTTCAATTAATTTATTTATACCCTCATAAAAAAATGATTTCTATTTATCTGCAAAATACGCCGAAACTGCCTCCTTGACTTCATCATCGGCAGTAAATTTTTTACCCCGCAGCTCTTTTTTCATTTTCGAAACAGGTAATAATCACTCGGGGGTCAGGTCTGGGCTGTAGGGTGGGTGATTCACAATTTCGAAGCCCACCTTATGCAGGGCAGCCAACGCAATGCGGCTCTTGTGGACGAGCGCGTTGTCGTGCAAAAGCAGCACACCTTTCGTCAATTTTCCCCGTCTTTTCTCTTTAATGGCTTCTTTTAGTCGCTCTAATATTGAAGCGTAATATTCTCCGGTTATAGAAACACCTTTATCTTTATAATCAATCAACAATATTGCTTCCGAGTCCCAAAATACCGTTGCCATGAGTTTCCCAGCTGATTGTGACACTTTAAATTTCTTGGGATGTGCTGTGCCCTTTTATGCCACTGCATGGGTCTTGTTTGGACTCAGGTTCATAATGATGAACCCAAGTTTCGTCTCCAGTAACAATTCGACTCAATACACCATCTTTGTCTTCATTACAAAAATGAGGTGTTGTGTTGCGGCAAAACCCATCTTGCGCTGACCTTAGACATGCCGAGATGATCGTGTAGGATTTTAAAAATTGTTGTATCGGATACTCAACCATTTCTGCGAGTTGTTTCTTCTTTAGTCGAGCATCTTCAGTACAATTTTTTCAACTTTTTGGATAAGTGCTGGCGTGGTCACCTCGATGCTCCTGCCCGGCCTCGGGTCGTCTTCAAGGGATTCCCTTTCTTGTTTAAATAAACTATGCCACTTGTGCACCATGGTTTTTCCTGGACAAAGTCGCCGTAAACCAATGACATCTCATTCATTATGGTCGCGACTGATTTTCCTTGCCTGGTAAGGAACTTTATAACGGCACGATATTCGATTTTTCCATATTTCACTTTTCACTCCTGATTATGTTGGTTGGTTGACGATAGCTCAAAGACTAACTGTCTAATAACAATCCTTCAGAAACTTCGTATTTATACTAATTCTCACTATTAACTAGTCGCTGCATTTATACAGGCCACGCCCCCAATGCGCCTAATCACCCCCCTACAACCCGCTCATTCCGCGAATATAAAAACGCTCCCTCGTATGTATGTATATGATAATGAAACGTTCGAAATTAAATTGTAGGAAACTGAATAAACTGTGGAATCTCGTCAAATTTGTGAAGAGAATTTGATTCTTTTATCTCGAGATAAAGACTTCTTATATGGAACTGCAATTGCTCCATGCAACAGATTCGTACGGGCTCTCTACCGACCTAGAAGACAACTAGAAAATTGGTGACCACAGTTTTCTGGAACGCGATTATACGTGAAACAATACCTCGAAATTTTGCTCAGCAAACTTAGCTTCTTCGCAGCAATTGCAGTGTGGATAAGGCCTTAATTATTCAAGTAGTAATCAATGAATGCGGCTTTGGAGAATTACAAAATCCAATCTACAATCACGATCTCGTCCTCCGTGAATATTATCTCTTTCCAAAACTCCAATTACCAAAAGAATTCCTTTACGAAGGTAGAAATGTTGAAATAAGTGTGTTAGTGTTAACGCTTCTTACTTCAAAAAAAAAAAAAAAATTTCCTCATTTTCTAACACGTTTCCTTCATAGCTAGGCAGATAAGAAAAATTCCATTTGTATGTATTGAGCACCTTGTTAGCCTGCTTATTTCCGCTAATTCTCTTTATTCTCGGGCAACTCACTCTTTCGTATCTGCGCATGAAACAGCATCGGAAATCGACGTCCGACTAATATAAATAGGCTGATGTGTTATCGGACGTAGTATGTGATGTAACGGCGACGTGGTAGTACCTGCAAACTGATTTCAAGATTGATTTATTGATACAAATATAGTTGCAATGTCATCTGCACTACAGGGAATATTGAAATTTACACAGAAGTATAATAAAGGTTTCGATCGAGTTATAGATAAGGTATGTATGTATACAAAGCTTGACGCTTGAAATTCTTCATTTGTGACATCTAACGATGAATGTAGGTAATCTGCTAAATGCGTTAAATAAAATTCAGCGAATAATAATAAAAATGTCTACTTTCGTGTCTTGGTGTAATCGATAAAAGCTCTGTAGCCTTTGTGGTAGTTTTCTTGTTTAAAAGCCCATATTTAATTGTTTTCAATTGAGAGATAAGACTCTTAATACATCGGAGGAGTTAATTGTATTGTAAATTGTTGGATTCCTAATTTGAAGATTCAGACAATAGTTAATACAGAAAACAGCAAGCAATTAGGTACATGGAAAACATTCTAATAATATCTCAATTACTGATGTCCATTCCTTTAGATGTTTTATTTAGTAATGGTTGGTCAGGTGTTTTGGTCAGGAGAAGATGATAAAAAATTGGAACTTATTGATGAGACCTGAAATTGAGAATACAAGAAATCTAGCTCATAAAAAAGAAGGAGGGAAAATGGAGGTAAGCATTGTTGAGCAACAGTGATGAGGAATCTGAGTCCTTAATCTTATTGTTCTGGGAAAAATTTTGAAAGCAACGAAACAAATTTCAGGCTCTGTACAGCGACTATATTTGGTAGGAGCCACTTTTTTCACAACTCCAAATATTGAAAGTTGGAATGAGAAAAAAAAAACAACAGGAATGGATGCTATTGCAGGTGTCATTACTTGGGACAGGTTTTTTTTTGCTATAAGGAGTAACTTGAAAATTCTTACAGCATTACAGAGGAAGAACGAAAGTTTGATAAACTTTAGAAGGTACGTCCTGTCATGGAAAGAGTGAGTCGGGATTGCTTCCATCTATGGTATCATTTACAGGCACATATTAAAGAACCTTATATGGGCATCTCGCGAGGGTCATGCTGTGGATTTTGAATTGCATCAAGACAAAAATACTTTTCCAGATAATGCAATTAAAAGAATTATTGTTGGAGCTTCTTCTGTTATTCAATTTGGAAGGACACTATTTCCTGGAACTTATGTGTACTGTGACCCATATTTAACAACAATAGTACTGCTGGAATATTCAACGATATCTCTATATTTAGCTTCTGCTAAAATGATAGCCAATACCATATCTATTGGTTTAGGAGGACAAGCTTTCCACACAAGATTTCCAAGGTCTCATCGTTGCAAAATATAATGATTGCACAAAAAGGATTGACCTGATTGATATAATGGTTAGTTATTATAGAATTCTGGATAGATAAAAGAAAAAGGACCAATAAAAAGAATGTCGCTTCGTAAAAAAATGTAGATATTTTTGGATCTAAAGATGGAGGCCACTTCGTACCTTCTAAAACGTCAATCTGGTCCTATCTACGAAGGAATGAGGTGTGTAGGGATCAGAACGAACCCTGAAGGTACTATCTGTGACAGCTCACCATCAGACACACAAAAAAAAGTGGAATTAACATTTTATTTTTGATTATATTTGATACAGAGTTGATGCCTGACTTATAGACATTATAACAACAGCATATTACCTGGCGATGCCGTTGTATATCTTGTATAGGTTATTAATATAAATCAGAACCCCACTGACAATATTCGTTGTCCTGGTTCGTGCATGTTATACAAATCTTTTAAACTACAGATGTTTAAATGATGCGAGAATGTATTGTGCAAAGCGATGAAACCCCCAAAAATTTCCCTTAATTCGTTAGCTCTGTTGAAGTTCTTTTCGTTTCTTGGGGTAATGGTTTTTAGTTTCAACTTTCCAATTTTATTTTGGCCTCGTCCACTTTGTCATTAGTCGATTTTTGTACAAAACTATGGCATAATCCAAGTCTAAAAATTCGAATAGGTGATGGCACCTTCCTAATTCGCTTGATTACATAATTTTATGTCTAACTAATTTTGATATTCTATAGTATTAATAGGTATTACATGAGAAAAATAAGAAGGAAATGCTTATTTTGGACACTTATTGCTCCTACTATAATAATGATTTGATCACAATTTTCAGGTCAAAATCGTTGCTGTGGATAATGGTAGATGCGTGGCTGAATTCACAGTTCAGGAAGAACACACGAATCCAATGGGAACACTACATGGTGGTTTTTCAGCCACCTTAATCGATAACATATCCAGTTATGGATTGAGAGGTATCTTGGGTAACAATGTACATGTTTCAGTTGCGATGAATATTTCGTACGTCGAAGTGTTACAGCAATTTTCACATTAAAATCAGTTACAAACAATTTTTTTAGGTATCTTAAATCGGCCAAGATAGGAGACGACGTCGTTATTGATTCACAAACATTGAAATTTGGTAAAAACTTGGCATTTATGTTGGTGACTTTGAAAAATAAAGAAACCGGTGAACTTCTTGTTAAAGGATCTCAAACTAAATTTATACTAGATCAGGAAATTAATTGAGTGAAATAAGAAAGGTTAGGGAATGTAATCAAATAATTTTTATTGTAAATAATATACGTGCGTATTTTTATATAATAAATTTCACCGCATTGCTTGCCCTTCTACAGTGTTAGCACATCAAATTCTAAGATTAACTTTTATAGAATTGCATTAGATTACCAGCATTGTTTAGATTATTCAACATAGTTAAATACTCTGACCTGGTTTTACAATAATGTCAATTGCACCGTTACAAAAAATTTTTAAAAGCAAACAAAAAATAACCTCGCATAGCGTTATCAGAGAAAAATAAAATTTTAAAACATGTATGATGTATTGATTGAACTAGTTAGGCTAGATAGGTAAAGAAATTATTGCGATACCATAGCAACGAAAAATATTCTTAATATCCTTGGCCGATCAATGTCCTTCGGATATATTTCTGATAGGATTTTGTCAGACCAAACCAACATCTCTCTCGTGGATTTGGACATGAGAAAGATTTCTGCCCTAAATCCTAAATCCCTAAATGTCTGAATGTTGACTAGAAGCGTGCTAGGTTGAAAGCATCACATTCGATCTGTGCTCAGTTTGAAAATGATACAAACTTCTTAAGCTGTATTGTTACTATGGATGAAACTTGGGTACATTTCCACGATCCAGAAACAAAGCAGCAATCGCAGGGATGGAGCCACTCTAGTCCTCTAAGGCCTAAGCAGCCTCATATCCAAAAATCTGCTGGAAATGTTCTTAATTCAGTTTTTTTTTGGGATTTTTATGGAGTAATCATGATTAATTCTCTGGATAAGGGTGGAAGAATAACTGGGAATTATTATTCGACAGTACTAGCCACTCTACAAGAAAAAATTATGGAGAGAAAATGTTGAAAGTTATCCAAAGCTATTTTGTTTTTGCATGATAATGCTTCTGCGCAAAAATCGCATTTAGGGTTCGAATTACTCAAACACCGCCCTTATTCACCAGATCTGGCTTCGTCTAACTATCACGTCTTTCCTCAACTGAAAAAAGTTCAAAATGTTCTACATTTTCTTCCAATGAGGAGGTGATAGAACCTGTGGTCTAGAGACGTTGCAGATTCGTTGTAATAAATGTATCCAATTAAGAGGAGAGTACGTTGGATAATAAAATATTTAATGCCTTCGCTAACATCTGTTAATTTTGTATACAGTGTAAACAAATAACTATTTGACGTAAGAGAAAGTATATACATAGTACTATGTCAGTTACTAATACATATGTATAATCAATTTAGTCTAGTAGTAGTTTTAAAGTGACTGAGGCTACTGCTAGATTACCCTCCGATTATTATTATTGCAACTAAGTGTTGCATGCATTCACACGTTGGCAACAGAGTAATGACTAAAATAGTATATTATGACACTAGTGCATAATCAAGCTTTTAAAGCACGAGTAACGAGTTTAAAGCCACGACGCGAAGCGGAGTGACTTTAACGTTACGAATGCTTTAAAAGCTAATTATGCACGAGTGTCATACGATATTTTTTAGTATAAATGCAACAATAATTTTAATTATAGTAGAAATCAAATCAATAATTTCAATACATGACATGTACCTATATGTCATTTGACATTTCCTGACATTTCACTGGACTATTAAACGCTTGCGATTGGCTGTTACCAAGCAACCTTTATACGCACGCCGTGCGAAAAAGGCCCGATTATGCACGCTTATGAGTGTGTTTTAATTGGTTTATGATGCATGCATACTAAAAAAACTATTAATAGAAACGCTTGCCTGCTTATCTTCACTAATTCTCTCTATTTTTGAGAGTGAGTTGCGCATATGCGCACGAAACAGCGTTGGAAATCTACGGCCGAATAATATAAATACGCGAATGTGTTATCAGGCGTAGTATGTGATGTAACCGCGAAGTGATAGTAGCTGTAATCTCATTTCAAGGTTGATTAATTAATATAAATATAGTTGCAATGTCATCTGCACTACAACGGATATTGAATTTTATGCAGAAATATAATAAAGGTTTTGATCGTGTTATGGACAAGGTATGTATTATTACACTGTATTCTATTAATATTATCTGTTTCATTGGTTGTTGAGATTTATTGATAGGGGGAAATATAAGTGACATTAAGAACGTCAGTTATCATAATTTGGAGACATAAAATTTTTGTAAAAAAAAAATCAAGTATGAAAAAAAAGGAGAGTGAGTGGATGTGGAAATGACAGTTTTGTTAAGAGTTTTCCTTTCTTAAATAAAATTTGAAATTAAGAAAAGAAGAAGAAATAAACAATAAGAAAGAAAGAAAAGAAGAACAAAGAAACACAGAAAAGGAAACAAACAGTAAGAGGGAAAGAAAAGAAGAACAAAGAAACACAGAAGAGCAAACAATCAGTAAGAGGGAAAGAAAGAAGAACAAAGAATCACAGAAGAGGAAACAAACAGTAAGAAGGAAAGAAAAGAAGACATTAAGAAAATAGTGGGTGTTATATTTATAATAACAAGGCGAGGTTAGTGATATTGTGTATTTCCTTTTATCAATTTAAAAATATAAATTTATTAGATATTTAATTTATTAGTAAGATATAGTAGACCCCCCCTTTGAGATATTAAAATAACATAACATATTTTTGGCTATCATAACGTGGGGCATACATTTAAAATGCCTAATACCAGAAGTGGTCTACGAAATGGTGTACATGATGAAGGTGATTATGTACCTGAAACACAGTCAACTGAGAATATTACCTTAAACGATATTATGGGTGCTTTAGCTCAACTGACTCATAGTATACAAGTATTGGTTGGTAATAACGCTACAAAACAAGCTACTCATCAAGAACGTTTAGTAAATCAAAATTGTTGTCAAACTAATGACGTTCCTTGTCAAAACCAAAGTTTAAATCAAAATTTGAATCAATTTAAAATCAAAGATTTAGTTCCAAAGTTCTCAGGCAAAGACAGTAACCCTGTTGAATACATAAATGCTCTCAAAAAAGTTATTAGTCCAGATATGCATATAAATTTCTTACATAATGTGGTACGTACTTCGCTTACCGGTGACGCAGCAACATGGTATAGTATCATAGATGAAACGTTTTCAACTTTTGATCAGTTTGAGGAGTTATTCATGAATAAGTACTGGGGTGAGCAGATTCAGAGTAAAATCAGGCTTGATTTGTTCAACGGTAAATATACTTATTTTAAACATTTAAGTAGAGAAACATATTTTACGCAAAAGTACGCAATTGCACAACATTTAACGCCTAAATTAATTGAGAAAGATTTAATTAATTTGTTCAGCAAGCATTTTTGTTTCGATATTGTCAAGAACTCACGTTTACAAAATATTCAGACATACGCTGATTTTTGTGAGCTCTTGCGTACGTTTGACGATCTAGATGATTTTGAAGGAAGCGAAGTTGCTAGTTTGAATAATAAACATCATTTGAGTAACACACCGAACAGAAACAATCGTGATCGTGAGATTTCTAGTTATAATTTTCATAGCAGTTTCAATAGAAACAGAAATAATTTTAAGTCACAAAATAATCAAAATTATGACCAAAATTACAATTTCAGTAACACTTCGAATTATAGAAACACGCATTTTAATGGCAATAGGAGGCAAGATAATTACAATAATAATGGTAATAGTTATGCGAATAATCATAATGGATATAAACAAACAAGGGTGCAACAGATACGACAACGGCAAGAAGAGCAATGTTATTCACAACCGGAACAGCAATTCGAACAACAACCACGATTTGCAAGACAACAAGAGCAGAAGCGATTATCAGATCAACAGCATCAACAGCCATTACAACGAAACGATTATGTAGATAATGGTAATACAACTTCGGCACATTTTTTATAAATAATTGTCAAAATTTTTGTGAAAAAGAAGAGGCAAAAGATTGCATTACGAGAATCCGTCAACGCTATTTGGAATTGAAGACGTTGAAGGACAACAACATAATGAAATCGTTGGCTATCAAAAACTTCCGTTTTTAAAAGTTAAAATTGGAAATATTTATTTGGATTGTTTACTAGATACCGGATCTGAAACGAATTTAATATCGAAAAGATTTGTTAATCAGCATATTGATTATTTTAGGAATAAAATTATTAACGTTAACAGTACAGATGTTCGTTCTGGCACTGATAAAATTATCGGCAAGGTGAATTCTTGCATTGCTCACACGATTGGTATTAGCAATTATGACTATGAATGTAACTTTTATATTTTACCTGGTTTAAAGTATGATGGAATTTTGGGCATGGAATTTATAAGCAGATATTATGCTCTTATTGATTGCGATAATAATTACATTGTAATAAATGGTAATAGTATACCTTTTATAAAGAATGTCACCGCAGAAGAGGAAAGAAAGGTAGAGAATGTAATTTTGAATAATATGAAGGTAATAGAAGAAAATGATTTAATTAATGATGATGGTAGGATTAATAATGGTATTGCATGTCAAGATAATAGACAAAATTTCTTGAAAGAAATAGATTGTAGTGATGAGAATAAAGAATATGTTAGTGATTTAATGAACAGTTATATTGAACTAATTGATGAATCATCTTCTGTAGCGAGTAAAGAGTTTGAACATAGGTTGAAAGTTGATGATGCATACCCGTTTAATTGTCGTAACTATCCAATTCCGCAAGCTTATAGGAATGGTGTTCAAGCTGAAATTAGGAGCATGCTTAAGAATGGTATTATTGAAAGAAGGAAAACAAATTACATAAATCCGGTGGTAGTAGTCAAAAAGAAAGACGATTCATTAAGATTATGTTTGGATGCAAGAATGTTAAATAAAATTACATGTAGAGAATATGAAACACCAGAACCTGTTCAATCATTACTAAGCAGATGTTACAATAAAAATATTTTTTCAAAGTTAGATCTTAAGCATTCTTTTTGGTTATTACCGTTACATGAAGATAGCAGAAAATACTGTGGGTTCTCTATTGACGGCACCACATACGTATTTTGTGTAGTTCCGTTTGGTCTTCATACAAGTAGTTCGGCTTTGGTAAACTGTATGAAACATATTTTAGATACTTATCAAAATTTTTGTTGTCATTATATTGACGATATTCTGATATTTTCGGATAATATTGAAGACTACAAAGAACATTTAAAACTAGTAATTGGTAAATTACATGAAGCAGGTATGAAACTAAGTATTAAAAAATGTCAATTCTTTAAACAAAGTGTTACTTTCTTGGGACATATTGTAGAAAAAGAAGGAACTACGTTACAGAAATCACGCTTGGATGTTTTGAAAAATTTTCCATCACCAGCAAATGTTAAAAAATTGAGAGGATTCTTGGGATTATTAAATTATTACCAGAAGTTTATACCAAACTTGGCGGAGAAATGTTTACCGTTATTTAATCTTTTGAAGAAAGGCACAAAATTTAAATGGAGAGATGAACATCAGAAGGCATTTGAAGCGGTTAAAAATTGTTTTTATAATAATTTACTGTTGATTCACCCTGATTTTTCTAGTCAGTTTAACTTACGTACTGATGCTTCTAACTATGCTATAGCAGGTGTTTTAGTACAATCACGTAATAATGGAGAATTACCAATTTCTTTTGTATCTAGGAAATTATCTGCAACTGAAATTAACTATTCTATCTGTGAAAAGGAAGCTTTGGCGCTGGTGTATTCTATAAATAAATTTAAGTATTTTTTAAAAGGCAGATATTTTATTGCTGAGACTGATAGCAGTGCTGTATCAACGATTTTAAAAGCAAGAATTTATGGAAATAACAAGATTTACAGGTGGCAGTTGGGAATACAGCAATATAATTTCGATATACGTTATTTACCGTCAAAACAAAATTTAGTAGCTAACGTTTTTTCCAGAATGTACGATAATAATAAAAACAGTTTATCTTTTTCTTTAAATTTTTGTGATTTACGCAACATTAATGATATTATGTATTCCAAAGAAATGGTTGTGAATGCACAGAGTTGTGAGGAGCTGCAGATAATCAAAGGAAATGTTAAACAGTTAGGCAATTACAAGAATTACGTAATTAAAGAAGATATACTAATCAAGATTTTAAAGACAAAAGACTTAATTGTGCTACCTAAGCATTATGCTTTGATAGTACTCTAGGATCTACATGAAAGGTATGGACATCCTGGTTTAAAAAGGTTACATTTACTTTTACGTGAAAATTTTTATTCGAAAAAAGATTGGGAATTAGCAAAATTTTTAGTTAATTCTTGTGACGTTTGCATTATGAACAAAATTAAAACTAATATACCTTTTTATCCTTCTAAGCCTATTATATCAAATTATCCTCTTGATTTAGTATCAATGGATTTTGTACAGAATATTTTACCGGTCGATGGATTTAGAAACGTATTAGTGATTGTTGATAATTTTACCAAATTTGTAAAATTTTATCCAACAAAACGTTGTACTTCTAATGGGGTTATTAGATACTTATCATCATATTTCAGATTGATTGGTGTGCCTAAAAGAATTATTTTGGATCGAGCAACATATTTCAACAATATTAAAATGATAACCTATCTGCAAAGTAAGGGTATTTCACCTGTATTTATTCCTATTCGACACCCCATGTGTAATATATCGGAAAGATATATTCAAACGCTGCTACAGTACTTACGAATATTTACATCAAATGAACAATCATTATGGTTAAAATATTTACCTTTAGTTGAAGAGATAATTAATAACATGCCGAATACGCAGACAGAAATTTCTCCAATTACATTTTACACTGGCATATTACCACCTAGACCATGGTCATCTGTTCATACCCATGTAGATATTCAAAAACTTATAAATTTTACTAAAAATAAATTGAATAAAGTACATGCTACATTTATTAAGAAACAAAATAAACAAAAAACGAAACGTGTCAGTTATGTTGTCGGACAATTGGTTGTCATTAAAGCACTGCGTTTTTCTGACCATAATAAAGAAATTAATAAAAAATTTAGTTCTCTCATGGAAGGACCATTTGAAATTCATAGGGTTATTGGAAATAAAACTTATTTATTAAAATATCCAGATTCTCCTAAAATAAGAGGGCTATTCTCCGTTGATTCGTTATATCCATATAAAGATAAATTGTTATCATTTTAGTTTGGACATTTAATTGTTACTTAATTAATTAATATATATTTTTTTTTATATAAAAATGCAAATTAGAAATATTAAATTTCTAATTTCCATTTTTAGTGGGGGTATTTATTATACTGTATTCTATTAATATTATCTGTTTCATTGGTTGTTGAGATTTATTGATAGGGGGAAATATAAGTGACATTAAGAACGTCAGTTATCATAATTTGGAGACATAAAATTTTTGTAAAAAAAAAAATCAAGTATGAAAAAAAAAGGAGAGTGAGTGGATGACAGAAAAGTAAATGACAGTTTTGTTAAGAGTTTTCCTTTCTTAAATAAAATTTGAAATTAAGAAAAGAAGAAGAAATAAACAATAAGAAAGAAAGAAAAGAAGAACAAAGAAACACAGAAAAGGAAACAAACAGTAAGAGGGAAAGAAAAGAAGAACAAAGAAACACAGAAGAGCAAACAATCAGTAAGAGGGAAAGAAAGAAGAACAAAGAATCACAGAAGAGGAAACAAACAGTAAGAAGGAAAGAAAAGAAGACATTAAGAAAATAGTGGGTGTTATATTTATAATAACAAGGCGAGGTTAGTGATATTGTGTATTTCCTTTTATCAATTTAAAAATATAAATTTATTAGATATTTAATTTATTAGTAAGATATAGTAGACCCCCTTTGAGATATTAAAATAACATAACAGTATATATGTAAACAAAACATGATCTCGATGTTTTTAGATAAACATGTGAATGAATGATATGTAACGATGAATGTAGATAATCTGCTAAGAGCATTAAAGTCTAGCGAACAATAATAGAGACATTTATTTATGTACATATGAACTTTGGTTTCTCGGTTTGATCGATAAACACTATATGCGGCTTTTGGAAGGTATTCGTTCTCTTGTTTAAAAAAATGAAAACAGATAAATATATCGTAAATTAATTAATTGCTAGTGTAAACAAAATAATTTTAAGGCTAATTTTACAACTAATAAAATTGCAGGAAATAATGTAGAAAACAAGGTTATAAGAGAAGAAATATTTATTACTTTTAATACGTGTATCATTAAAATGTATGAAAAACATTATTTTATATTCAAAAACAGTTTTAAGTCTACAAAATATTATTTAATCAATATTACAAATAGAAACCATGGTGGCTACCAACAACTCTACTGGTACCTCTTCATGTGGAATCTGTATAATCAAAGAAACGTGTGATTGAAACTTTAAGAGTGTCTATCATTCAATTCAACGCAATTCAAAAGATGTCTTCATGCATTTCGTAACCGTTGATGAGACTTGGATCCACCATTATATGCCGGAGACCAAAGAACAATCGAAGCAGTCGACTTTTCCGGCCGAATCAGTTCTGAAGAAAGCAAAGGCCGTTTCATCGCCCGGAAAGGTAATGGCGACAATTTTTTTGGGATTCCCAACGAGTGATCCCCATCGACTACCTGCAGAAAGGAAGGACGATCACGGAGTAATACTGTAGCGATTTATTGACTCAATTCGATGCAGTATTGAAGCGAAAATGGCCTTGTTTGTAGTGGAAAAAAGTGCTTTTCCACCACGTATTCACCGGACTTAGCCCCCAACGATTTTTTGCCTATTCCAAAACCTGAAAGAATCGCTGACAGGAAAGAGATTTGCCTCAAATGAGGAGGTCATCGCTGCTGCAGATGATTATTTTGCAGACCTCGAGACATCGTATTTTTTCCGACGGCTTGAAGACATCGGAGCACCGTTTGAAAAAGAATATTGATCTTCGAGAAGACTACATCGAGACATAAAAACAAAAAACCAATACCATGTTTTTCTTGTCGATTTCGGAAACATTTCAGGTCGACCTCGTATGTGAAAGGCAACCTCAAGACAAGAAACAGAAATGGTTGATGGAACCCAACAGTAATAATTTTTATTTCGGCCGACCATAAGAAGGTGCTAGAAAACAACTAACAATTATGGACTTCTGCAGAATGGAACCAAGGACGTATAAAGACATAAATATATACAGGGTGAGTTACCGGGAACTAAATCGACCATGGAGGACGGCATGGATCGTGCGAGAAGAGGATTTCAAATCCTCAAACGATAAAAAAGCCGCTCATGAACACGTAGTAATTAGATGAGAAAACTGTCTCGAGGTTCAAGGATGAGCATTTATTAAAACAATTTCTTTCTATTTAGTTATTGTGCATATTATCAAGTTTTCTATCTAGATCATTTCATATTTTCGTTATTAATAACTGGTTTATTGCTCTGGATTTTGTTGGATTGTTTTTTGTTTTTAATTTAAGCTGCCCAAAATGACTTATTGTAATTATTATAAAGTAAATGGCTTTTCTTCAACAACTGATTATTTATTATGATTTCAGGCAAGGTTTTAAGTCTCCTTGTGATTCTTTACTTCCTTATGTTCTCTCCAGATGCCTTTCCAGTCCGATTAGGTAGTGCATGATCTTCTTTATATTCAACAGTCCCTTCTGGTTCTGATTCTCTGACTGTCGTTCCTTTCTTTAGTGTATAACGAGTATTAATACTTTTTTTTAATACTTATCAGAACTTTCAAAACTTTAGAGAACATTTTTCGATTTTTGTTTTATTATTTTTCAACATAGTCTTCTCTTAAGACAAAGCACGTGGTCCAATGACGTTCCGGCTTCTCAATACTATCCATGAAATTATCTCCTTCGAGTCTGTCAAGATAATCGATTATAGCTGCTTTAGCTTCCACATCAAACTGGAATTTCGTTCCAGTCAACCTTGGATATAGATGGAAGTCAGAAGGTGCCAAATCTGACGAATAAGGTGGGTGGCTAACGATTTAAAGTCGAAGATCCGCTAGTTTTTGATTTTCTTCCTCCTTAAACCAGGTTGTTTGTCTCGAATATAAAATACAGATTTAGGAGGTTGGTATAGTATGATCCGCTAACTTTAACCTTCTTTGAAGCTGAATCACCATGCTTAACCCACCGCTATAACTGTTGTTTCGATTCAATTGTGTGATAGTGAACGTATGTTTCACCATCCAAGTTGTGCATATTCAGTTCTTGCGTGTTATGGTGAAATGCGTTCTTTTGAAATCTGCACCAATAAACCATCATACTTTTCATTTAAACCTTATAAAACTCGGATATATGTTCTTAACATGCGTAATAATCCTTAAAAAAATGTAATCCGGCATTTTTTTTCAGGTCAAAGTCATCGCTGCTGATAATGGTGGATGCGTCGCTGAATTTACCGTTCAAGAAGAACACACAAATCCAATGGGTACACTACACGGTGGTTTTTCGGCCACCTTAATCGATAACGTATCCAGTTACGGATTGAGAGGTCTTTTAGGAAATAAAGTGCACGTTTCAGTTGCAATGAATATATCGTAAGCCGGAGTAAAATAATAATTTTTCCTTAAAATCATGTATCAACAACTTTTTAGGTACATTAAAGGCGCCAAGATTGGAGATGAAGTCGTTGTTGATTCACAAATGTTGAAAGTTGGCAAAACCCTGGCATTTATGCTGGTGACCTTGAAAAATAAGCAGACCGGTGAACTTCTTGTCAAAGGATCTCACACTAAGTTTATACTTGATAAGGAAGTTAGTTGAGACTAACCAATCACGGGGGTAATAAGTCATCCTAGGGAATGTAGTTAAATGGTATTTTTTTGTAAGTGCATAGTTTTAAATAATAAATTATATTATATTGTTTATAAAATTCCAAAATTAGCTTGTACAGAATTGTTAATAGTAATAAAGTCTGTTAATGCGTTAATTTTATAAACACCTACAAAGCTTGCATTATGATCAATGGATTACCTACGATGGGCTGGCTAAATTTTTGACCACCTCTTTAGGCCAACTTTTGACATGATTTTGTCAGACCATCGAATGGGCTAAAACCAACATCTGAGTCACTGAATATTTCATATGAACCCGTGAATCATATAGTTCACGTGGATTTGGACATGAGAAAAATTTCTGCAAACTGGATCCCCAAATGTCTGCATGTTGACCAGAAGCGTGCACAGGTGAAAGCATCATGTTCGATTTGTGCTTGTTTTTAAAACGATAATAATAATAATAGTAATAATAATTTTCTTAATTCAAAGTATCGTACAATGAAAAAGTCATAATGCATACATGAAATGAATTAAAATAGAACAAATAAATCTAAAGATAATGCATATAACTTAAAAATTAAAAAAGAAAGAAAATAACGGTTCCAAAAAGCATCCATCACCCAACACCAAAATAAACATACATACATATACAAGATAACAACTTGAACTACGAAAGCTAGGAGAAGGTAGTGGGAGGTAAAATTAAATGTATCCATTTTAGTATTGTCAACTGTTTGTAGGACAGGAATGTCAATGGTTATGTCAAATACTATGGCAAATTATAGAACCACTATATAATTTGCACTTTTTATTAATTGTGTATTCCATTAGGATAGTTTGATGGTTCGGTAAAGTATTTGACATAACTACTGACATTCCTGTCATATAAAATGTTGACAATAGTAAAATGGATACGTTTAATTTTACCTCCTACCACCCTCTCCTATCAATAGGCTTTCGTAGTTCAAGTTGTTAGTCTGTATATATCTATACAGGGTGTCTCAGCGAGACCGTTCATTAGAAGTTTATAGGGTTCTGGCCAAAATATAAATTTGAAAATTCAGAATTATACAGGGTGTTTCATAATATATGCGCAGGACTTCAGGATGTGATAGCTTGTCAAAAAATTTGATAAAAAGTTTGTATCAACTTACCCTTCAAAATGCACCATTTCCGAGATACAGGGTGTTGAAATGTAATTTAAAAAAATTTGTTTTTTGGAAATATCTCCGGAACGGTTTAACGTAAAGAAAAAAGCTTTTGTAACCATTTTCTACTTGTAATAAACTAAGTTGTGTGCGAGAAAAAAAATTTAAATCATAATTCGTGAAGATTTTGAAGGGGTAGTGGTTGTTTTTCTCCCCAACTGCTACGCCACTGGAAAAGGTACGGTTATGAGACGCCCAGTTGAACTGCCAATGTTTTCTACACAAAGGAGGTACTGTTGGTCATGAGCTCTAAAGTTGACCGTTTTCGAGAAAAATCACCCTATATATAGTCGATTATGATCGCTTCAATGAAAATATTATTAGATTTCTAGCGCTTCCGGTTATAGCGGAAGCCGCCATCTACTTTGTTATTTTTTAATGGAACAGCCTATATATTTTTAGATATTTCGATTTAACTTTATAAATATAGTTTTTTGAATTTGATTCAGATGTTTTGTAGTTATTCGATTTTTTTTTAAAAAGATTGCTATAGCGAACATTTATTCAAAAAATCAGAGAACACTCGATTTTTCGGATATCAATTTAGGATTCATAACATACTTAAACAACATGTTCTGTCATATCTGGGGATCTCAGACCAATTCCTAACCGTCTTACCCACCTGTGTTCGAACATTAAGGTGTCATCCACTTTAACTCCTCATTGCAATAATGTAATGGCATATTTAACGCGTAATTATTAATTCACAAGACTTTGACGGTTATTTTCCATGGCACACTGGATAAGCATCGATGAGCTATGAGTTATTATTTCAAAGAAATTAATTAGCTCCTAAACTATCAATTTTAGGTGTAGGACATGGGGGACATAAAAGATGTAGAATTTGATGCTGAAGACGACTAACTAAAATATTATGGGAGGTGCTATTTGAAAAAATTAAGTTATAGTTCTTCAAAATTTCAAAAACTTAACGTGCCATAGTAAAGTAACCATGCAATGTAGACAGCCGCTCTCGGCCCTAAAATATACTCCAACATGTTATTTAAGCATGCTATGAATTCTAAATTGATATCCGAAAAATCGAGTGTTCTCTGATTTTTTGAATAAATGTCCGTTATAGTAATTTTTTTTTTAGAAAGAATCGAATAACTGCAAAACGCCTGAATCAAATTAAAAAAAAACTAAAGATATTTAGAAAGTTTAAAAATAGGTAGGTAGATCCAAATACGTAAAAATATACAGGCTGTTCCATTACTCGCAGCTCTAATTTAGGCAAATAGAGATTATTTTAATATTAAATTGGTAGACACTTTTATCATTTGTAAAGTATCATCATTAATGAGTGCTGTTGTGTCATCTGCGTACATAAATACTGAATCTTTCGTGATGAAATTGTAAATATCATTGGTGCATAAGCTAAATAATAATGGACCCAACACCGTACCTAGTGCTACTCCATGTGCAATAGTTAGGCAACATGATTTGCATTTCTCCACTTTATTTAGTCTTTTACAAGTAATTGTGACATACTGAGTACGTCCTTGTAAATATGATTGAATCCAATCTACTGCATTACCACGTATTCCATATTCTTGCAATTTCTGCATTAGCAGTGTATGCTGTACACAATCAAATGCCTTTCTAAAGTCACGAAATAACAAAGAAAAATGTTTGTTGTCAATATATTGTTGAACCAAATTGTAAAACGATTGCAGATTGCGATTTTCCTCTTCTAAATCCATGTTGATGTTGGTTAAGAATTTGGTGTTTATCTAAGAAAGAATTTAGACGATACAGCATACAATATTCAAATACTTTTTCAACATTTGAAATTAGAGAAATTGGTCTATAAATTCTTAATATCAGTTTTATCACTTTTCTTGTGGATTGGAACAATATTTGCAGTTTTAAAATAATCTGGAAATATTCCATATAAAAATGACTCGTTTATAATTTATAAGGTAAGTCAATGGTGCCCCTAACAGACTCAAGAACTTTTTCAGTATCTTGGCAGATATGTACATATCATCGGGTCCGGATGTATGATTGCTTTTTAGTTTCAGTATTGCATTGCTTATTTCTTGCTATGTAAATGGATATAAAAACATAGTGTGTTACCATGGATTTTAGTTTCATTTGTTTCATTTTATTTTCATTTGTTCTATTGACAGGATTGATGTCCTTAATCATCTGCCACATAGTTTTAGTTCTGTTGTGGCAGGTATGTATAATGTAGCTATTGTACTGTATATTTGTGTCATTAACCAATCGCTTGTGTTGTTTGTTTCTCTCTTTATAAAAATCCTTTAACTGTGGATACTGCTTTTGCAATATAAATATGTAGATCTTTTAATTTTGTACTCGACTTCCTTAGTTCATCTGTAATCCACTTATTCTCTCGATGATCATGATAAGGTTAAAAATCTGGGTTTGATCATGGATAGTGCGTTAAGGTTTAAGGAACACGTTAATATATGTATTAGGAATGGCTATTATAATCTGAAACTGTTATATCCGCACAGGCATTTATTTGGCACCTCAATTAAGAAACTTCTATGTGATTCTCTAATTCTCTCTCATTTTAATTCCTGTGACACAGTTTATAATACTTGCTTAGATCAAGTTGATGTACGTAGAATTCAAGTTCTGCAGAATTCATGCCTTAGATTTATTTCTGGAATTAGAAGAGGGCGCAGGGTTTCGCATAAACTTATGGATGTTCATTGGTTGAACATGATCAATCGTAGGAAGCTGCACTTTCTTTGCTTTGTTCACAAGATTTTCAGCTCGGCTTCTCCACCTTATTTAGCCAATAAAATAACTTTTCGGACCGATATTCACAATATTAACGTCCGGCGAAAAGACCTTATTCATGTTCTCAGGCATGGTACCCAACAGTTCAAAAGATCTTTTACATATAACTGCTAAGGTTATGAATGATCTCCCTACTCACCTTGTTTCCTTCAAACGCGGGGTCCGTGAAATTCTAATGTCTCAACAACTCTGACATCTCTGCCTGGGGTTTGATTGGACTTTAGTTTTAGTTTACCTTAATATTGCATCTGACATTTCGTTTACGTGTTTGCCTTCTCTAATTTATTGTACACATGTATATTGAGTGTTGCCTTTTGTTTGGGTTTGTTGTACTTGCCGATTATCTTTTCTTCTACTAACTATTGGCTTTTCTGGGGATCTACAAGAATAACAGGGATTCTTCATGATTACCTGACGTAGATCCTATTGTACTTTTCCTTTCAATGTTTTTTTTAATCATTTATTATTACTATTATCTTTTTTTTTATTTTCGTTGACCTGTTGGATATACCATGGGTTGGATCGCGATGTGTACGGGTACGCCTGCATGCAGTCCTACCAACTTAAACTTTATTGCGTTTAGTAATAAATCTCTAACATTGTAATAGTTTCCTTGTTGTGAAAGGTACAATAAACTATTATTATTATTATTATTATTATTAATAGTTATTTACGAACCAAATGCGTGAAATCATATTTCGCGAATGAGTGACCAGTTTAAAGCGCGAGCCGTAAGGCGAGCGCTTTATGGACAAATTCGCGAAATGTTTCACGCACGAAGTTTGTACAATATTTTTTGTACGAGAACTATAATAATAATATATATTGTTAAATACGTAATCGTGTATGACACACTACTAATCTCTTGATATGAATTAAAAAAAATTGAGTTGGCAGTATTGATTATTTGAAATGACATTTAATTTAAAATTATCAAATTCAAAATGGTAATTTATATAATATTTGTTGCTGTTCTGACATTGAATTACATACTTTCCAAATATATCAATTTCTATTTCATTTCCTTTTATTTTCATAGAAAAACAACGAACTGGGTAGCATAGTATTAAGGTTAGGAATTTACGATTTTAAAATGTCACTAAATTAATCAAGTTCCAGGCAGTACCTACTTTACTTTTACGCACTCGTGTTTAAAGTGACTTTTTACGCACGCAAATCGAATCGTGAAATGACAGATTTTGATAGGCGAGTACAAAAAAATTGTTTTAATCTTATACTGTTTTATAGGTAATGGTAAATCAATATATTCATGAAGATTTCTACTTTCTTGTGTAAGTCTGCGTGGGTACAATAATACACATCAGCCCAAGTCTCATTTTGCAGAAAATGCCGAAAGTTTGTTTTATTACTTACAGTAAAATGTCTTTGCTGCGCTTCTAGGTTGCCCGAGTACAAGTAAGGGAGCAACACAGCATCATGAACAACCAAAATAATCTTATGATCAGATATATTCGTAGCTTGAACTGCAGAGGTTAAACCAAAGCTTAACAACAAATTTACAACTTGATGTGATTCATTTGTGTCTTCATTGAAAGTGACATTAAAGTCTCTGCAAACAAATAGAATGGAATGGGGACACTCTCGTTCTTCAAGGTCTAAGAAGTTAAAAAATTTGCTGAAAATGTTCTTGCTTCAGTTTTTCGTGATTGCCATGGAGTAATCATAATTCATTTTCTGGTTAAGGGTGGAAAAATAATTGGGAGTTATTATTCCGTGTTAGTGACCACTCTATGTGAAAAAAATATGCGGAGTAGACACCGGAAGGTGTCCAAAGGTGTTTTGTTTTTTTCAGGACAATGCTCCTGCACACAAATCGCATTTTGCCATGCATGCATGGTCTAGGATTCGAATTACTTGAACACCCCCCTTATTCACCTGATCTGGCCCCATCCGACTGTTGTAAAGGTTTTGTAATAATGCTTGTAATGTGTGATTACTCTACACCCCTCCTTACATTAAAAGAAATATGTAGCAGTATTTGTATCATAATAAGACTTCTGAATTAGCTGCCTATTTTGCAACTTCTCTTTTAAAACTTTCAGATTACACAACTTAGGCTTTAAGTTGGATTCAACAGTAGGTATTTTGTCTTTCAAGTAAACCATTACTTCTCGGATAATTCGGACTAGATGTTATTAAGGTAGTTCATATTTCACTTAAATACTTTTCGAATTCATAAGAATTAAATTGACTATTATCAGTAACAATCGTATCCGGATAGCCATGAAAAGAAAATACACTATATTTCATTAAACGCAACAACATCCTCTGCAATCTTTATTAATAATAACTTTATTAATATCTTTTTTAAAAATTCTTACCAATGGTTTATGATCAATTTGAACATTTACTGTTTTTCCATAAATGAAATAGTTGAACTTTTCAGCAACGAATAGAATAGCATTCAATTACCATTCGATGGTTGCATATCGTTTCTCATAATCATTTAAAGTTCTAGATGCATATGCAACTGGTTTACTTTCTTGCAAAAGACATGCACCTATCTCCTCCAGGGAACTGTCACATTGAATAGTATCTCATCTCTTCATCTAACTTGATCTGATAAAATGAATCTTTGAGATCAAGAATTGAAAAATATTTTTTATTACTTAAACCTGTTAATATTTCTTCAACATTGGGTATTTGATAGTGTTTTCGTTGAATATATTTCTTTAACTGTGCGTTTACGACTCAAAACCGTAAAAAATATCCGTAAATATTTTAAAAAGTCTAAGATGTCTGATAATGAATGATGTAGAACGTAAACCCATTTAGTTGTTTTGAAGATTTGCTTTCATTAAGTGCTTATCTATATGACACACCATAATAAAAAAATTCCTCTCTTTTAAAGAACTATTATCTTCGTATATTCACACGATGATAACTGCAAAGTACATCTTAGCTCAAAACTTTTTTACGACTACACCGTATCAACTTTTCTTATGATGTTTACACGTAGCTCTATTATATTTTAATATGGATGTAACGATCTCCATAAAAACTACATTCATTTAAGTAATTCGGTTTTGGCTCCCGAAGACTTTGTCGAAACGGTCTCACAGTAATAAAGATAAGAGTATAAAATATTCGCGAATCGAACTCTGGATAAATTTGTCGCCCGTCCACCAATCAGGCAAAGACTAGCAGCCAATAAGTACGAGAGTGTTTGCGTCGGATTTTTACCCGAATTAAGTCGCGCATATAATTTAAGACCGGCTTAAGTTGAATTGATCCCATTGAAAACGAATGGTATCAAGAGACATCATGTCTGACTAGTAGGAACGGTGGAATTCCGCAAGTTTCGCGTCTCAGTGAGCCGATATAAAGGAAGTGCGATGTCGGTGGCTGTATTAAGGCGATGTGTCATTACATTACTGTGATTGACCTAGAAGAGTTCGAGAGACATGAAGGCCCGGGTGTGTAGACTATACGGGACTCGAGCCTACTATAATTTCGCGAAGTGCCTCTCTTCTAGTGTTATATGGATGAGTGACGCACTTATCTGGAATACTTTGATTAATTTTTTCCATCGCGCGTTCTCCTCGGAAAATGTACTCCATATAATAAAATATATTGCTTCAAAAATAAAGTAATGTAGGAAGTTCAAAATATTTCATCTCTTTTGCAATGTTATCCTATAAATTCTAACGGTAACAGTATCTAGCTGGATCTATAAAATTTTATAGGATATAGTACAGGATATTTTAGTTATAGAACAAACTTGAAGTTCTATCTTTGTAAACAATTTATATCCTCATCTATACATAGAAATCGTCACTTAGAAAAGTAAGGACTGGCTGGTCGGAAATTTACGAAAATATCAATGAACAATGACGAATATTAAAAACTAATTTACACAAGTTTTTGTTTTTTAGAAGTAGACTATGTTGTCTACAGTTTTCCTGTAGCTACGGTAGTTTTCAGGAAGAAAAGAAAAGAAAAACTTAGAACCGAAAGACATTTTATTAAAATTAAAATACAAATAATGTACCAAAACTTATTAAAGATATTTGGTTACCTTGGTTCTAAGTATTGTCTTTGATCAAAGAAAATAAAAGTACAAATTGTTGAAATCGCCCTACAAACGAGTGCAATGAAAAAATATAAAGCATCAGAATTGGGCCACGTGGTTTCGACCTCTTCGATCTCGTCAGTGCTCCTCTAAATGCAAGACCTAATTTCATCGCAATTTGCCTCTCAATGTATATTGTACAACAATCTCCGACAATGCACTAGTTCTAACCCTATTTCATTTTGTGGACAAACTCACACAAAGTAGTACCACCGAGGGTTAAAACGAGGTACTTCAGTAGAACAGATACCGCTCTAGCTTGGACAATAGTAGAGTAATTTATTCATCGATTGTCAGAGAAATGCCACAATATAAAAAAAAAACAAAAAATGCCTGTAATATGCATTCATAGGTATAATTGTTGGAATCGCCCTGCAAACGAGTGCAATAAAACTCCAAAGACAAGACATAATTTCATGGCAACTCGCTCCTTAGTGGTATCTGTGTCGTGTATTACCTTGCGGTGTGCTACTTTCAACATCGCCTACAAGAAGACATGGGGTTGAAATCAGTACATTGTCTCAGCTATTATACGATTAAGGTTGTGGTGCAAGTTGCGATGATATTAGGTCTTGCATTTGGAGGAACGCTGATGAGATCAAAAATTTCGTGATCTATTTCTAGTGCTTTATCTTTTTCCATTACATTCATTTGCAGGATGATTTCCAATAATGGTACCATGAGCACCTCTCATAGGCATTTATTCGTATTTTAGATTGTAGCATTTCTCGACGTCTTCAATACATGATATTATGGTTAACACAAAACCAACTACCAGTTCTTAAAACAGAACCAACAAAATCGGATAAAGTAGAAAGATAGTTTTAATGAACCAAACCGATTATCAGAACAAATGTCAGAGTTACTTGATGGAAGAACAACATACGATGAACTATCACATAATCCTAGCATCCAACGATTTACAAAAAAAAAAGATGAAAATTTGGCGAGCATGTCAACACAATGGCATAACGAAAAATCAGATTATTAGGCAGCACAAAGTTTTATAACAATTTTGTTGGGTTTTGTGCCGCAAACAGCAGGTTTGGTGTTGCTTTCATTTTTGAGATATTTGCTTTTTTAGAGGAGACCGGTAGGGGGTGGTGTGCCATAAACATACTAGTACGCCGACAAACAAACATTCAAAATCTAACGTGGTAAAAGTTTTTTAACGTTTTATATTGCAAGCCGGTGCTGTTGTGTGTTTAGGTCGAGATTCAGGGTTGACCATTCTTGTGAACAACCTTAATCGGATTGGTGAAATTTTAATTTAAATAATTTGAATTAAATAAAACAACACGATAAAAGTTATTTTTTATTATAATTTATACACAAGTCTATTTTGTTTTATACTGCTAATAATAACAGCACCGACTTTCTTCTATCAGCCCTGCGGTGTCGGCAAAATAGTATAAAATTAAATTAATAAGGATGATATGATATCGTTCTAAATCAGTTTTATCATCGGGATTACTTCAAGTTCTCGATCTTGTTCCAACACATGAAACTGGAGATCTATAAAAATTACATCCATTGGTCGCATAAATTATATTAGGAAATTTTTAAGTGTTAAGTTTAGGGACTATGGGTTCGTAATATACATATAAAACATCGGTATTACCAACATTACAACTTTTGATTAATTACTCGGGACACGAGTTTCGAGAGCGCATGGGGTCTCACCATCAACCGAATACCGATTCGATATTCGGTTGATGATGAGGAATTTTTGGTTATAACTTCCTTCAGATTTATTTAAATGAACAAAACGTTTCCATTAAAATCGTTCTTTTTCGAACTTATCTTTCAAACGTTGAATCAATTATTTTGAAAACACTTTTTTTTGTTTAATTTTGATACACGCTTTGCTAATTCAATATCGGTCCAACGAAAAATGTTTCTCCGGGCAAATCAACGTTTTCAAACAAAGTAAACATCCTACGAATGTAATTGTATAGAGAAAAGAATTTTAACATCTTACAAGGATTGTAAAAATATAAAACTACAACGGATGTTCTATTTGAAAAACGAAACACAAGAATACGGGGTCAGCAATAACAAATGCGCCAGCTATATTACATGTATTTTTTATTCAAAGTTTTCAAAAATACAATTAAGTGTACCGGTACATTTGAGTAACCCTGTATATATTAACAAAAAAAGCTGACTTTGTCAAAAACTTGACAATAGCCTTACGTCGAACATTATTATGAAATCCGGCCTTAGCTACAGATATAACAAATCAAGTTTTTAGGTAGCACTAAGTTGTGCTAGTTTTATGCTCTTTTGTGCCGCAAACGGCTATGGTGGTGCTATGGATATGCTAGCATTCTGACAACTATTTGACTTTGTTGTTTTATTTGAATTTAAGATCTATTAACGCCTAATAGATTGGCCTAATGAATGGATATTGCGGTGTGTTTGTAAGCTTGCAAGTTTTGTGCTGCTATCGTTTCTGAGATACTGAATTTTTTTGAAGTCGAAAAGAAGTACTTAGATGTACACGTTAGGTGTAAAAAAGAAGTTAAAACAACAAAAGTTGTAAATAAAATTCGGCTATTTTAAATCGAAGTGAATTTTTAACTCACATAGTAAATATAGTACGGCAACATCACAAGACTCATGTGCAGTTAATATTTGGAAACATAACATTAAAATAATTATTAAAAATGTTAATTAAGTTTTTTTTTTGGATATCCAACCTCCTTGAACAGTCCCCCTCCCAATAACACCCCCATTGAAAACGTCATCACGTACTCCAAATTTACCTTTATCGATGGTTTAAAAAACCATCTAAAAATATCTTCCCACTTCAAGGATTTGCCAATCAATTTAGATTTTTACAACATCAAAACGTTGAATATCATGTTCGCCAAAGGGAAATCTCCCACCCCAAACCCATTACAATCTGGTTTACTCTATTCCATGTCAAGACTGTAACTCTGAATACATTGGACAAACCTCTCAATATCTGGACAGAAGAATGAGACAACAGCGTTTGGATTGTCAACACTCAGCATTGTCAGAACATAGCATCTCTTTGAAACATATACAGCAATTCCTCGGTTATTGCGGTTTCGAATATTGCGGTTTAGAATTTGCGACCATAATTTCGATTATCACTTTCAAACTTCGAGTTATCGCGGTATTTGAAAATCATACGTTAGCAAAATTGTTATATTTTGACTGGTGGTGGATAACGTAACGCATGTGATCATCATGCATGCAGTGTACATAAGTTGCATAAGTATCACACGGCAGCTGTTTGATGTTTAGTTGTGTTACAGTATCGAAGCAGAATAGTTCGCTTACATAATTCATATACGTATAGTATCCACTCCTTGTACAATGAGTGTGAATAGAAAAGCTGAAGAAGCAATTGGACGTTCGAAGAAAAAACGCAAAGTAATTACATTAGAAGAAAAACTAGCAATAATAACTAAACATGAAACTGGTGATACAAAGGCTAAAATCGGTCGTGATTTAAAAATTAATGAATCAACCATCCACCATATAATTCAACATGCAGATCAATATAAGAAGCAGGGCAAAGGTGCGTCTACGTCGACTGCTTTTCAAACGACAAGAAACAGAACACTTCTTATGATTGAAATGGAGCGCCTGTTGTTAGTGTGGATAGAGGACTGCAACCAAAAGAGAATTCCTATTAGCTTAATGGCAATCAAAGCAAAAGCAATAAGTTTGTTTGAAGGCCTGAAGGAGAAAGGATAAAATCAAGAAAAGGAAGAAACATTTGTTGCTAGTTCTGGATGGTTTGATCGCTTCAAAAAAAGATCGGGTATCCATAATGTCCATGTGCAAGGAGAAAGTGCAAGCGCGGATACTGTAGCAGCACAAGAATATCCAGCCGAATTGAAAAAATTATCGAGGAAAACGGTTATAAAGATGAACAGATTTTCAATGTGGATGAAACCGGTTTATATTGGAAAAAGATGCCGAATAAAACGTATTTAGCCAAAAATGAGAAATCTCAACCTGGATTCAAAGTTTCTAAGGATAGAATGGCACTTGATTTTAAAATTAAACCAATGCTGGTTTACAGATCACTCAACCCACGTGCACTTCGAGGTTACAGTAAACAATCGCTCCCTGTTCATTGGCGTGCAAATCAAAAGGCCTGGGTGACCAAAACGATATTTGAAGATTGGTTTACAAATTGCTTCTGTATTGAAGTGCGAAAATATTGCCTGGAAAAAAATATTGCCTTCAACATTTTGCTTCTGTTGGATAATGCGCCTGGTCACCCAACATCACTGAATGATTTGTGTGAAAATGTGAAGGTAGCCTTTTTACCGCCGAATACTACGTCATTATTGCAGCCAATGGATCAGGGGTGATTTCAACATTTAAAGCGTATTATTTACGCAGGACTTTCAGTCAGGCTATCAGTAAAACAACGGGAGATGGTGCAATTAACTTAACACAATTTTGGAAAAACTACGATGTAAGATATGCTCTTCAGAATATAAAAGAAGCCTGGGATCTTGTAACACCAAGGAATATGCGAGCTGTTTGGAAGAATATTCTTCCACATTGTGCAAACGACTTCCATGAAGTTGAAACAGAAGTCCAAGATACAATTGCTGAAATTAATAATCTAGGAATAAACTTAGGCTTCACAGATTTAGATACTGACTGTGTTGAGGAGTTGCTTCAGTCGCACGATAAGGAACTTGAAGTTGAAGACCTTATTCACCTAGAACAAGACCGTACTTACGACAATTAAGAAACGGACGACGAAAAAGAAGCAGAAACGAAAGAATTTACACTAAAAGAACTTGAAGAAATTTTTCGAATTGGTGAGCTTTACAAACAGAAAATTATGGATGATGATCCGAATCTTGCACGTTCCTTGCGAGTTTCACGTGAAATAGATAAAGCGGTCTTTTGTTATAAAGTGATGTATGAGGAGAAGAAAAAATGTTTAAAGCAAACAAGCATTTTACAATATTTTAAAAACAAATAAGACGCTTCATCTAACTGGACTATCTCTAATTCATTTATGTTACGACTGTTCATAAACTTACAAAGGTATATGTTATTGTACAATACACATATGTCACTATGTTTTATTTGTTCATTTTGGCAACATTAACCAAATTTATATGTATTATGAGTCCCGATTATTGCGGTGTTTTTGCTGGCAGCATTAACCGCAATAACCGGGGAATTGCTGTATTTAATTTTGACAACGTTATTATTTTGGAAAAAGAAAACAGATGGTCAACTCGTTTATTCCTCGAAATGTTTCACATTCAAAGGACTGATAACCCGTTAATTATATAACAGACATCTAAAATCTTACGTGTGCGATTTACCCCCACATTTTGTCCATTGATAAACAACATTACAATAAAAATAAATAACACAATACCATTACTTAATTTGATTTATTTTAATCATTTTTTTCATTCTATAATCTCTGTATATTTTCCACAATCAACATATATTATAGCTTGATCAATATTGATCATTTTATTAAATAATTTAATTTCTTCAGAAATGATATATCAGATCACGAGCTTATAACATGTACTATCTCCATTCCTACTCCGAAACGAGAGATATCTTATAGAACGTACAGAGATTTCAAAAATCTGGATTACAGCAAATTTTCATCATATCTCTGAGCAATCCCTTGGCAATATATTTATGATTGTAATAATATTGACGAGAAAATTGCATTTTTTAATGACAGCATTATTAGGACTCTAGATATTTGCGCTCCATTTAAAACAACTTCCTATATTAAACCACCTCTACCGTGGATAACTGATAACATAAAACTTCTTATACACCTTAGAGACAATGCATTTCGCAGATTTAAACAGACTCGTACTGAAGAGCACTGGTGTTACTATAAGGAGCTACGTAATTTCACAACGTCTGCTGTTAGAAATGAAAAGAAAGTATATTTAAATACTTTGTTTACCAATGGACAATTCCGCGAACTCTGGTCTACTTTTAGAAATCTTCAAATTACTCATAAGTCAACAACTCAGCAATTACCGCCGCATCTATCTGACCCTTTTTTACTAAATGCTTTTTTTCTGCAGTCGTCAGCTTCTTCGAACGCTGATAACAATCTGAAGCTTTATTAATAATACTCACAAACTGCGAATTGTCGGTGATTTATTTTCGTTTGACTGTGTTGATGAGTCTGATGTGTTCCAAATAATAACTTCTCTTAAGTCACGGTGTATTGG
Organism: Holotrichia oblita; assembly: GCA_023690525.1. Classification (NCBI taxonomy): domain Eukaryota; kingdom Metazoa; phylum Arthropoda; class Insecta; order Coleoptera; family Scarabaeidae; genus Holotrichia; species Holotrichia oblita. The sequence goes on from CM043017.1 coordinate 174,100,518, forward strand.
AGCTGATGACGTAGGTATTGACGTCATACGTTTATGCATTCCTTTTCTTATACCTGTTATAACTCATATAATTAACTTCTGCCTTACTCATTCGGTATTTCCTAATGTCTGGAAAAAAGCAATTGTTGTTCCTATTCCTAAAAATAATTCTCCTATTAGTTTGAATGATATTCGTCCCATCAGTATACTACCAACCCTGTCCAAGGTTCTGGAGAAAATAATGGACAGACAACTGAGAAAATTCTTACTCAAAAATAATATATTTCCCGAAAAGCAATCAGGTTTTCGGCCTCAGCACAGTTGCACTACTGCCTTATTGGATATCACTGACGACATCTTGAAAGCTCTTGATAACGGGAAAATAACTTTATTGGTCTTGTTAGATTTTAGTAAGGCTTTTGATACAATTGATCATAGCCTCTTAATTTCAATTTTACACTTTACCGGATTGGGTGACTCAGCAGTTAAACTAATTCAATGCTACTTAGCAGACCGTACTCAGGCGGTTAGATCTAATACTTGCTTGTCAAATTTCTCTGATATTCTCGCTGGCGTGCCACAGGGTTCTACACTGGGTCCTCTTCTGTTTACACTGTACATATCTCAGCTACATAATTGCTTACAACATTGTCAATTTCACTGTTATGCGGATGATACACAAATTTATATCTCGTGTTCACCAGATCAGGTTGAGTATACGTGCTCGCTGTTAAACCAAGACTTGGATAGACTCTACGCACTTGCGTCTCAACACTCGCTTAGTTTAAACCCCAGTAAGTCAGCAGCGATTGTGTTTCATAACAAAAATGTCCATATAGATGGTATTAATATAAAAATTAACAACACTACTCTGCCTATAATGGAATCTTCGAGAAACCTGGGACTTTACATAGATAATAGGCTCAAATTTAAGCTCCATGTTTCCAAGTGTCTGCAACGTGCTTATGGAGCTCTAAAACTTATTTTTCCTCATCGACATATTTTAAATATACAAAATAAAATACAATTATGTGATTCTCTAGTTCTGTCCCAATTATCTTTTGCCGATACTGTATATGGTCCTTTTCTCGATCAGGTCGACAAATATCGTATACAAAAGCTGCAAAATTCGTGTCTTCGGTTAATATTTGGAATACGGAAATTTGATCGAATTAGTCACAAACTGAAAGATGTCAAATGGCTTAATATGGAACGGCGTCGGTTTCTTCATAGCGCCTGTGTTTTTCATCGACTTATTTATTATAAAACTCCGGCCTATTTATATAATAAAATTTCATTTAAAACGGACGTGCATCATCTGAATCTTCGATTCAGGAGCCAGCTGACTATACCTCAACACAAACTCTCTTTATTCCAAAGGTCATTTTCATATCAGACAGCTAAAGTATACAACTCCCTTCCTACTTCATACGCGCAGCTCGATCCCAGTAGGTTTAAAATGGCATTGCATCAGTATTTACTCCGGCTAGATTAAAAAATTTTCACGAATTGCACTGCCAGATTCTTTCTATTTTTTTTTTTTCTCAAGTTTGGCGGAGACTGCATATGGTGATGCACATATATTGGGTGGTAGAGCTAATGTGTCTTTCTTTCTTTTCTTTTTTTTTATTTTTGTATTGCAGCAGTTATTACTGCGGTCTTTTTTTGTATTAGGTTAAGTTGATCAGCATTGCTGGACTTTGCCTTTTGTATTTGCAATAAAGATTATTTATTATTATTATTATTATTATTATTATAAATATTTCAGATAACTTATTTTAATTGTTATAATACTTTTGTACAGCATTGTATATGCACTTCAATTGCCCACTATGTTTTCACCTGTCTCTATCTTAACAATATAATTTTCCCCAACTTTTGGTGGGAAACTTGTGATAATTATAACTTCACTTTCAACTTTCGTTTGTCCACTTAAGACGTTACATTTAAATTTTCTTCTTTAATTATTGACTATTCTGGCTGAAGATCGATTAAACCGAAACATGTATTACAGTAAATTGCAATATTGTAAGGATTATAGACGAATTTGTTTATATACAGACTTTTGTGTCGCTGAGAGCAAATTTTGTGCTGTCCCCATTTTGTCGGAAAAAATTTTTGAATTCGAATTAGAAAATTTCAAGCTACATGCAAATACGGTTTGTAAACATATAGAAGTGATAAGGAGTGATAGGGTACGGCGTCTTCTACAGATCGACAACTTGCGAATCGTCCAACGTTTGGGAAGTATAAAACTCGTGGTCTAACTATCAACATTAATCGACCAGCAATTGCGACTGTTACATAGTTTTTCGTTGAAAACACATTATAATAATATTTCTACGAATTGTTTATGATGATATCAAGACAAAAAAAATGAATACGTTTTATTCTATAGATTCTGGGTTGTTTTAGTTTCTTTGCAAAATATTACATATATAAAGCGCATTAATTATTATCGGTTTAGTTCTAAGTTTTATTATCGCAGTATTATAAATATAAATAGAGGCTTCCATAAACATACACGGTCGAATTTATACCCACACTAACGCATGGGTGAGCGTTCCGTCTACGTAGTCGAGTCTACCTCTATTCCATTACTCGTCCGGGTTTTAGGAAGATTACAGTCCGGATCGATTTTATTAGCTAATAGTCAGCGCGGTTACACTTATGTAATGACATTTGTACAACTGTAATTCCATTACCTGGATTGTAAATCTGCTTGTTACTGATGTCTCCCTAATGAATTAGTGTCCATAAATTAGTTTATCTATTCCAATTTATTATTAATCTGATTAAAGAATAATGGCGGTCGGTTTTAGATTAAACTGCGTGATTAGTCTCGGTCTGATTCGACCGTTCAACCCCCGGTGTATCTTTCCCTAATTTGATGCGTTTTCTATTATATAATTGATGTTTAATTTGATTGGTCATCCGTCGTTCATTTCGTCCCGTGGTACTAAACATGCCTGTACGAGATGAATTATTATCGACGCAGTAAATTAGAGACATTTGATAATTGGAAATGCGTATTTGTATGAGTCATAATCTGGATTATTTACTTACTTAAATTAGATCGATTTGTATTCTGTTTTTACAACACCACAAAAATCTCGAAGCAAAATGGTTATGTTATGAAAACGGTATTAGCTAATTTTATTGCAAGAAGACTGAAGGGCTGGGAGTGTGGTTACAGTACAATACATAACCTTCCAAATAATTGAAACTGGATTAAATGCGACCGGGAACGAGTAAAAACTATTAGTTAATTAAAGCAATCTTGCAAAAATTTGAACGAGTCAATTAAAGCGGAGCCACCTATTTAAAACAAAGCGTAGCAATTTTAATTATATTTATTGACTTAATGGCTCTTGTCCAGCTAAACAAAGCTGCCAGTGCTGCTGCGCTCCTCTCACTCATTCGTCGCGTCATTCCAACTCCCTCATTACTCCGTTATTTTATTTAGAGACGAGTGTAATTTTATTTAGCATTCCCCGGGTTTGCGTTAATTTCAGTTATAATTAAATACAAAACGACTGGGGTCCTGCCGTTCCGTTTTTCCTTTAATTGAAGTACGTGGAGACGCAATTAAAAAAATCGGAGAAGATTGACTAACACTTGAGTTCCTCAAGCTATTTGTTCTTTAGTTACAACCCTTCCGCGATTCTTTCCTCTCTTTGGTTTATTAAAAAGAGTGCTAATTTCATTACGAGAGACCATTTATTTAATTTGGCCGAATTTACATTTACAATTCGGACGGGACTTTTTTAATTAAAAAAATGCTCTTTTAAATATTTTCTGTTCGCTTTAAATCTTATCGACTTACAGTTTTACGGTTGGAGGTTTTACAATATAAAACCGTTGTCTGTAGGTACTTCACCCGCTAAAATAATAATGGTTACGCAAAGTTAATTTACCGTTTCTTTTTTGCTCTACCGCTATATTTACATAAATCTAGTTAATACCATTCCGATCTAAATTTGTAATATATTTCAAGGCCCTCCGCATTAATTTCGTATTGTTTAACTCAGGAATATTGTAAGACAATCTACATGGATTACATGTAAAATTAAGAGTTAGAAGAAGATCAAAGCAAGTTGTACTGCTTTCGGTTGTACCTACAGTTTGAGCGAAGACTTTACCAGCTAACAGAAATAGCTGATGGTATCTTTGCTGTTGCTATCAAGATTGAGGTTCTGTGGTGTTAATAATTACTCACGTGAATTTGATATTGCCAATCATAAGTTGATCATAAGGAGACATGTCACAAATGGAGCAATTCTATTCCTGGTTAGATTATAGGATAAGTTTTCACTCGAAGTTTAGCTGACCATGTTGAGCAAGAGTTTTGCTCAATATAATCGACAAAGCGCAACAATATCCGGAAGACTTCAATGTAGTAAGCAACAGTCGTAAGAACTTACTCTTATCTAACAGGCAACGATTCCATGTCCTTTTATTCCAATCTTTGTAGATAGACAAACCTTTAACAAAGATGAACGATATTCAGATTCAAGTGGCAGTGTTACTCGCAAAATAATTGGGAAAACATGGGAATTAAAGCCCCCTTACGATGTACTAGTTGTACACTGCAGTGGTAAGAGCTATGTTAACATGTGGTTGTCTGATTTGCTGGACTCATAAAGCTAGCAAAAGTACAGGGATTGGCTTGCCTGTGTAGTACTGGTGGCAAAAAGAACACCAACAGCCGATATGGAAAGAGTATTAAATTAACAGCCATTTCTACCTCCCTCTTCCCTCCCCATCCTTGGATATTTGGATAAGAGGGACAATGGCGGCATATAGACTAAAGTGTAGTGGAAATTGGAGAACACAGAATTCTTCTGGACATGCCAGAATACAGGCCGAAATTAGAAGTATTTTTTCCTCGACAAACCCCTTTAGGGTCGTCCTAGATTGGGATAATGGAGGGTAAAACAGAAACTTGGGATTCAAAACCAATTCTAGTACGCAGGTAGGTTAAAATGAATCACAGGCTCTGGAGCAGATATATGTAGTGAAACCCTGAATCATATCCTATTCGATAGTAAGACAGCCCTAAAAACATTAGCATTTTATTAGATAACTTTGAAACTAGCTTGGGGTTGTCTGGAAAACATAAGAACTCTGGCCAAACACAACAAAATTACTTTGGTGTGAGTACCAGAGCATAAGAAGATATCAGGTAATGAAAGGGTTCTGAAATAACATTTACTGGACCTGAACCGTGTCTGGCGATAACCAAGACTGCGATACGTGATGCAATGACTGAGTGGATCACGAAAGCACACCAAGTGCACTTGAACAATGTTGAAGGGCAGGTACACAGAAAACGGATAATGATGAGGCAGCCATCAAATCATTCAACAGCAGATGTGATGGCTCTCAAGCGAGTACAAATTAGAACAGTGATGAATCTGTTAATAGGACAAGGAAATACCTATGCAGAATTGGCATCTTTAAGGATGAGCCTATTTCTAGACTATGTAATGAGGAGGAGGAGGAAACAGCCTACAACATTGTCTTTGAATGCGTTGCATTGGAACACCGAAGAGTACCATTGCTAGGAACAAGAAACCTACTAACAAGACTGCCGTAAAAAAAGACAACTAGATGGCCTTCTCCATATAAGTGGTCACATGCAACCAATACGTTATATATGGTTCTGTGAATACCAACGGAAGAGACATCTATGAAACAGGCTAGTAGTTATTTTCTTATTTTTGAAGTAAATTCCAAAATAATGTCTTTTTTATATTTTCTACAGTCCTTATTAATGTTACCACCACGTAAATTAAAATAAGTTCTCCAAATATTTCTTAAAGACAACTGAAAGAGGCCCAGAACAATATGAATTAGACAAAATTAGATGGAAGACTGTGGTTTATCTATCGTAACAAACAAATGAGAACAAGAAATCTAAAAAGACAACTAAGATTAACAATATAGTAATTTACAGGGATGTTGAAATTATGGAAAGTACTGATTATATCATTTAAACAATAAAACCCGGTAACCGGTGGACAGCAGCTTTAGTGGGAGTCATTGAAATGTTTACGAGAAGCAGCATGAAAGACAACTAAGCAGATGAAAGTTTGTCCGAATCTGAATTCAAGAAGAGTAACTCAATCAGCAAGAGAACAAGAGATGAACAACAGGTTAGCACAACAAAAATGACAGTCTTGGAGAAGTATTAAAAACATTGTTCAAACTAAAGGAATTGAAGGACTATTTGACCTACGCGTCTGTTGAAAATTCTTACATTTTTTTTTGTTAATGTGGTGGGTGCTTAGTTGCAGTGACTCCGTAAGCTGTATCGCTTGTCTGGCTATCACTGCAACTCTCGCGGTGTAGTTTTGTGTGTGTATGTTGTGTTCAATTGGCTTTGTGACAGCATCATATCGCCTTTTATGATGCCGCGCTGTTAATCACTTTGCCCCCAACAACGAATGGCAAGTCGATCCGGGATTAAACTCTCTGAAAAAATGTCACCGTCCCTCCAGAGAATTGAAGCCCGGCGCCTATCGTCCTCTCACAACGATAGTCAGCCGCCTAACCACTGCGGCCATCGACCCCCATAATAATAATAATAAAACATCGGTCGTGTGAGGGCTCTTGTGGAATCCAACCGTAGTTTAACAATAAAGATGGTGAGTGACCAATTCCAATTGAATAATTCCGTTCATCTAATTTTAACTGAAGATTTGCACACGAGAAACATCGGTACTGAAATGTTGGACAATCCAATACAAGGGCATTCAAAAACATTCACAAACTTTTTTCTGTTACTCAAACTAAAAAGGACGTCATTTTTTAACTTTGAAGAAAATTTAAGAGATTGTGACAGATATGTTAAAGGCCATATCAGTTGTGAAGCTTTCCAGCTCTGATACCAAGACTGGGAACAACGACTCCGCTGGTGTATATGTGTTTAAAGGACCTATTTTGAAGGAGATAATATTATTTGAAAAAACAAAAATGTTGGTCGATATTCAATTCCCAAAGGCACAACAAAAATTTATTTAGAGATGCATTAATAGATAACCAATCTTTTGTAAATGCAATCACACTGTCAATACTTCGTCAGCTTAGTCACCTTATCATATAGCAGTGCAGATTACGCTCTTAATGTTTAAATTTGCGCGACGCCAGGGCGTCGTAATTAATTACTGATGTGCTCATGTACATACAACTAGATAAGGACGCAATGAAGGATTTCTACTTTTCATTAGTTAATTTTCCACCTCTATCCCTCTGTCACCAAGTGTAAATAAGACCTGTATAGAGTAATAGGCCGCTATCACGTATTTCTCTCATCACTTTGTGGCGTCACTGTGTGGGGCAGTGCGTCAAAGCAGTCGCCATAATTACATATGAGCCGTATCATGAAAGTTATGTGTAAAAACCACTACACGATAATAAATTAATGCGTTTGTCGAGTGCATTAAACGAATTAAAAAATATTTGGGTGGAAGATTAATTGTGCATATCACTAATGCAATGCTATCATATCCAAGGTGAGAATACACGAAAATATAGGCGTGTTTGGTGTTAAAAAAATTACTCCGTATATTTTTAAAGAATAACTTCTAAATTATCCTTCCTATTTTAATTAGCTTGCGAAACGCATTTTTATTCTACAACTCTTTCGTTGCATAATATTATTCACAAAACCTTTCGCAGCGTAGCCGAGTTTCCACGACAGTCAACAGAAAAAAAAACGAAAGGGAAAATAAAAATAAGTTCAAAAAAGTATAACACGAGGTCGTACGTAACACAGACCGAAGCGATGCTGCCCAACATAGGATACGTATATTTATAAAAGTGGACAAAAAAAAAACGGTTAAACAGAACCATCCTTCATCATTATCGCGATTATTAAAATGAAAAGACACTGTGGAACGAACATCACATGTGGTTTTGGTTTATATTAAAAGCTGTCGTTGTCCGAAAAACCTGCACGAGTATCATATTCTCTTAATTAAGGCTGTAAAACCCGCCAAGAGCCCTCATTAGGGGCTTGTCACACCGACGTCCCATAATGAATCTTGACGAGGTACTTTTTATTATGTACGCTTTTAACTAAATTTCAAATAAATTTAATTAAAATTATTTTTTGGATCGTAACAATGCGACGACAAGGAGTTCCTCTCTACGTTTTATTCTGTTTCAATTATGAACATTATAATTAGAATTTTATTTGCAAGATCTACACAGACTCACTAACAATGAGCCATATTGCGAGGTACTTTCGAAACCTATGTTCCACAGCGTTCATTTTTATAACAATACTTCGCTTGAGATGTGTATTGAAGTAATAGTTACAATGCAGGATTACTTATACAGATCAAGTTACTGTAGTCATCAACATCCCACAGGATGGTAGGTAGGCTAATAAAGAAAATTATGATCAAACCAACGTTAGTTTCAACTTGCCTACAACATAACGTTTTCTTGACGTTAGAATGCAGCAGTTTAGATTTTTTCTCACCTCATTAATACGCGTATGACCGGGAGATAGGACAATTTGCATTTTCTATCAGAAAGCAATTATTAAGCTTTAAACATGTAATGCTATTTCAACTTGTGGAAGGCCTGCCTTTTTTCCTGTTTGACCCATCGGTTGTTAATTTTAATAACACATCCCCATTTTGAACTGGAATATTTTAGCAATTTTTGTAGACAACTAGATGGTTGATAGATTAGTCACAAAGGCTGAAACCCTTTACATGATAATCAGCCTCTGAATTGACTAGGAAGTTTGTCAATTCAGAGGTCAAGCAGAAGGTAGATAATATATTAGGACAAAAACGTCGTTGCAGCTCGTGCAAAATCATCGGAGAGGAGATCAGAAACAGATCAGAAGTCAGAGGCCGCTGCAGCAAAAATTTGTAGTAACACCAGACATTTGAAATTAAAGTTCTCCGCTCTAACAGCAACTGTAATCTTCCATGAGACAATTGTCTTTCGCATTCCCAAGAGCTAAGTCAATGCTGGTCTCCACTTTACTACGTAGGACGTTCAAAACACAGTACCATCTAGTTTCATTAATTTTGAACCTAGTCCTAAAGTATATTCTCTACAAAAATGATTAAATTTCCACCCATCGAATAAATGAGAGGGAAAGCCCAAAAAGCAATAAAAATTTTAAAAGTATAATAAGAATATTTTGAGACAGTACAGAAGATCACACACCACACGCAAAGTACAAAAAAAATCAACCTTTTCTTAAGAAAACCATGTTAAGAGCTCCATATTTTTAAGTAGCTGGCGATGATTGTGACAGCATAAAAGACAACGAAGGCAACATTTCTGATGTTTCTGACAAAGAATTTGTTGTTTGGTGAGGCATTCCATCTTTTCAGGTGTGACAGAATTTGACAACCTTGGCAGTGTTCTAACTCAAAGCTGGTCTCACATGCCGCTTTCTTCAATACTTTTCTAGTACCTGCTATAACTCTCTTTCTCATGCAATACTATGTCTTTGTTTTCAAGCATGTAGTGCCAAGTTTAATTTATTTGTTTTGGTTAAGTCGACCTTTTTTAATGGTTTTCTCTTCTTCGTTCATTCTTCGACAAACTTATCGTATTTTAGTTGTATTTGCGGTCAAGTATTGGTTCGGGAAACGTTCCGCATACTTTGTACACAGCAAATATGATCTAGAAAGCCTAAATGGAAGTTAAGATTGTGCATGCCCTACAAAGGGGACAACCACTAACAGAATCTTGACCTACACAGCAGTCGAAGTCATTAAATAGTGCCTTTGCACGCATATGGAATTGGTCGGAATGATAATGTAAACAATGATTTGACTGCAACGTCTATTTCTTCGACAATCGAACATCGAGACATGTAAACATGGTTGGTGCTTGGTTTTAAAAGATTCAGACACAGATACCCATCAAAAATTGACAAAATCAGTGCCTCAGATGTCTCTACTACTATTGATAAAGCCTTGAATACTGACTCAAACGATTCTTCTGTGTAGCAGCTCTTCAGGAAATCATATAATTGGTTATTAACAAATTATACGCTATACTTACTTAAAGGGATGAACATGAACAACCTACACTTTATTGGATGACCAATAAGAGAATGACTACTGTTTACCTTTTGCACCTACCACCACCCTACCACTTCTGCAAGTTGCATTGTTCATAAAACGATAAACATAAACGATATTTTTATTCAAACAGCAACAAATAAACACATTTTATTAATTTACTCCTATTTGTTATGGTATGTGATGAAGCACTCCAAGCAGTATCGTGGGTTGCCTTCACAATGTTGGCAGTAGGTGGTAACTTTCTTCACTTTATTCTTGGTGATGATGTCATTCACCTTTTTCTTATAACAAACTTTGCAATATTTTCTGCTGTCGCGAACTTTACAGTCCATTTTGACAAGTTTGTGAGTTTTTAGATTTTCATTCCTTCATTGACGAGGCCTTGCGTTGATGTTCAAGTTTCAACAAATCTTCAATTACCGATAAACGAAAATCATTTATTGGAATGTTGCACAAGTTTGAATAAAACGTGAGCATTGACCAATGGGGTACCTTGATGAAACATTAGGCACCATAGTTTCGTCAATACAAAATGTTTTACCAGGTGTGAATATGGTTTGATAATTTTTGGTGAGCATGTCTACAGATGGCTGTATCTTATATAAACGGTCTCCTTCAGGACATTGTTCGTTATCGGAGAAGTACGGCATTTTTAGCAATATTTCAAATCTATTCCGAGTCATAACGCTGCGAGCAACGTCTGATTTCAGAATCCATTTCGGAGACCAATAATCGCGAAGGGTGTTCATACGAACTATGCCCATGTAACCTATCAAACCTATGAAATGTATCATTTCTGCCCTAGTGGTCGGTTCCTAGCTTTGCGCACGAAATTTGTTCATCAAATTGCGGATGATTTCCTTCCGGGGGACCCCAGTCTGATTATGTTAGATGATACAGTGTTTGTTCAATACTGTCTTCATTTTCTAGCCGTTCTTCATGTTCTATCTCATCACCATCTAATTGGATAGAGAGTTGAGTCACATCCACGTTCTGAGATAGTGTTTTTAGTAAAAGTTTCACAACTTTCTATCGGCTGGTATTGTTCTCTTTCTTTCTCATGTTCATTTTTTTCATATTTACTTCTTGTTTCTTTTACAATACGTTTACCCTGAAAAGTAGCGTTTGAAGGGTCCGGAATATGTTTCATAATCATTATCAGTGTTAGAATCGTCTGAGTCAGAGCTATCGGATGGAATAAATCCCGGATACACGTCCGAGTCTGCTAAATAAGGTTCCCTTGATATATCATCGTCTGTTGAAATTTTTTCTTTATTATTTTTACATATCTGATATATAATAGTTGAATTTAGTAAACTTACCATCGGAATACTGTTTTTGCTGTAAAGCAAATTTCAAAATTCGTTTGCCACGCCTCTTTATTGTGTTATAAAACAAGACAAGCACAACACAACTAGTAGGCATTGTCTATAACAGGTCATAACCTGCAAAAGCGCATTGGCGGACAACTCGGAAGGCGTCGTGTCCGCTCGGTTGTCATGTTACTTGAGGACAACAGCAGACACCGGTGCCCGCTGCGAATGTTTGGCATTTCGGCAGTATGACATTTTTTGAAATTATGTGTTTCCATTATCATTCTCTAGAAGGGAAAGATCTATAAGAAATCACCAAAAGAACAATCTGGTCTAAGGTGACTATTTTCTAGAAATTCGTTGGCGCTGAACCTGTTAGGAAAAAAATGTAATAGTAGATTGTGTTAGGAATTGTTTTATTATAGGAAGCTTATTATTATTTCACAATTAAACTGCTCCACATAAGTTAGGATATTATGAAAAATTTGATTTAAAATTTTTCAAAGACGATTTTAAGCTTTTCAACAATAACGAGTATGCCCTCCGTGAGCTTCAATGACAGCTTGGCAACCTCTTTGGATGCCGGTTATAATATTATTAAAGTTTTTATGCCGAATCTATTGCCATAGCTGTGGAAACAAATTTCTCAATTGTTCCATTGTTTGTGGTTGGGGATTATGATGACCCAAAGCTCTCTGCAACGGATCCCAAGCATGCTCTATCGGATTTACATCAGGAAAGAGAGCAGGTATAGCTAACTGAGGAATTCCATTGGCGAGCGTTAACGTCCAAAAAAGCAAACCAGGACTCACACCAGTATGAAACTCTGTCACAATGTTGTTGATCACCTGATTGAAGTATACTTCTGAATTCCTATTTCCCAGAATAACCAGCAAGTCGGTACAACCATCATAACAAATTGATCGCCGGTGTCTTGGTACCAAACGTTGTGTCCAAACACACGTTCGACGCCTATCCGAAAAACGACCATATCAGGATTCACCAGCAAACAATACCAACTTCCACTCTTCTGTCCAATTGGCACGCTCCTTTGCGCATTCTAATCTTTATCGCCTATGTTCGCGAGTCAATGGTACACCTCTAAAAAGTCGTCTAGAACGTAAATTTACATTCCATAAACGTCTTCTGACAGTTGATTTCAGGTGATATTGATGTTCCTGTGGCTCATGTGAGCCTCCTACTCAACATTCAACATGTGCTCAAAGGTTCTCGGTGTGCAAAAATGGTTAATAAGTCTAGAAATGGCTAACTTGAAAAAAGTTACTAGGTGACTTTGTCGTTGACCAACCTGTAGCAAACCAATTGCTCTATTTGCTTCGCCAAATGTTAATTTACGTCTAGGCATTAGGAATTAGCAACGAACAAAATTTTGATACCGAATTTGCACAATAAGCCTCGTTAGAACGGATTTAAACCAGAAGAACTTTTCACAGGTCACTATGATAACTACCAACTTTAATAAAATGGCAAACATGACAAACATAACTTATGTGGAGCAGTTTATTTGTTGTAGTAAACAAATGAGATCAGGTTTTTGAATTTCCAAGCTTTCATAATAGACGTCAGTCCCTATGTTCTATATCGTATGTCTTTGCTTAGCTCTATCTACGAGCGAGAACGTTCCGACCTCATCAAAACATAACGAAGGTTTTTCTCCGGGCCAAATCACATTATAACTAATTGAAGTGGACTCGGCAAAAAGGACCCTCGCTATTCTTATACAGGTATCCACTTCAATTTACGTATTTTAGTACCTTTGTGTATACATACACGTTGTATACACCGCGCTTACAGTTACAAACGGAAATAATACTATTAAAGTACACAATATTCAAAAATCTACTTTCTAGAATGAAGTTTTATTGATTTAACGAAAAAATTTGCTTCATTCAACTATATATGTACTCATTACTCACATAATTAAATAAATAACATTTTCTTTGAAAGTTGAACTTACTAAACAACGAATCAATGTCGATAATTATCGCGATACTAGTTTGTGCACGTCATAAAATTTAAAGGCATAAAAGGATGGGCGCGAGGGCGGTTATCCCCGGCCTTATTAGTGCATTATGAAACAAGTTACAGACAAAATATAGTATATAAGTAGAGTATAGTCACTGTTAGATTATTATAGCATTCATTAGAGTTTGCTAATTACTTCTTGCTTTAATGAATAAGCTCTAATGAACCACTTTCTGTTAATTAAAGGGAGCGCCCGAGACACTGCCAACTAGATGAAAGTTGGCAGAAAACCGTGGATCGTGAAAAAGAGAGCGCAGCGACTCAACTTAAACTTGAAACTGCCGCATCGTCATGTAGTGCCGCGCCGCGCCGCCAGGGCGAGCTACCGCCGTTGTACGCTAAAACAGTACGTAGAATACAATATAACTGAGTCGGGAGTCGGTGTAGCAGCTTTTTCTTTCTTGCCAGTGGCGTGCGGTGATGTTTTTATATGGAATTATTAGATTATATTTCTTTTATGGTATTTTTTTACCGATGTCAGACCAATTATATATACGTAGCTTTGATATTCATTTAATCGAAATATGTTCTTAGTGGCAGCTATCTATAAAGAAAGCCTCCACAGCAGAAAAGTAATTTGTTTACTGAGTGTTTAGTTGTCTGAGCGATTGATAGGCTACTTAATTTTTTTTTAATGCTTTGAAACCAATCTTCGGTATTATTATAAAGCTATTATTTCTACAACATTTGAAAATATGCGTCAACAAGGAATGTAATCACATCAAACACCTTTTTCACTTTTTTAAAGTTTAATTGTCGTTTGTACGCGTCATATTTTTCTTAATTTCTATTCTTTTTTTTTTCTCTTTTTTTGCGGTTGCACCAGATCGATTTTGTCTTCATGACGTTTTAGTCCTGTCAACGAGGTTGCAGCCGGACATGGAAGTCTGTAACTTGGTCAAGAGTTCATTGACTTACTCCGGGATCATCTAATCGATCTACCCCAAAATATATCCGCCTCTCCCGGTCCGCTGTTGAGCAGTCATCAAGAAAATAAACTGGAGTTTCTTCAGCAACCCCACAGTTTCTGCACTATGTAGTGCATGTGTTTATTCAATGCTCAGTGTCCGGTTAAGATCCCTGTGAGTAACCTCAGCCTGTTTTTATGTATATTTTGTATTTTTACAGTATCTCACGCTTATCAGTAGGAGTCAGCGATTTTAGATCTGACGAAACCTTTGACGCTGCCATAAAAACACCGGCCCTATGAATGGTTGTTCGTCTATTTTCAGGACCATGTTATGGTTCAGTCGCTGGCACCTCTTGGTAACTTGTTAGCTATTTTGTGATCTCTGATTCCAGAGTGGTACTCATCGCAGCGTAATGCTGTGAGGTTTTACCAGTTTTTCGAACTTCCTATGGCAGCCTTAGAATCAAACCTGACAGTCTACTGATCCATTTACTTGCAGACAGTGTAAAATGTTCTCTACGCAAGTATGGATGGCAATTATTTAGGCCTGGAAGATGGACAAGGATCCTCTAAAACTGATCGTTTTGCCATCGGGTTCTCCGTCCATCCAAATTCCAATTCTTGTGCCCTTCAGCGTTTTAGAAGCATCCATAAACCAACGGGAAAATCCTCGCCTAAACACTCGGTTTAATAGACTTTCTCTAGTCTCTCTAGTACTTTAAATGAGCTTAAAACGTTTACTTTTTTTGTTGTACTAAACATCATTTCAGTTCCTCTAGTTTGTTCAACAATTCCTCCTCTTTGAGCTTCACAAACCGAATCTATGTATGACTTGAAACATTTTATGGCGTTGCCTTTAATCGTGACTGCTCGATTTGGCCTAAAAGTATCATTTTACTTTTAGTTACGCCATAATGTTATTAATAAATAACCTATTTACATTAAGACATAATAATTCATATCTTGTTGAGGATGATAGTATGTGAGAGTGGTGTGGTGTGAATATATACTGAGTTTAAAACTATTTATAGAGTCAATCATCTAATCAGGATTGTGATCCTCTTCTATGGCAGATGTTCTACGTCTGTCACTCATTGTCAGTATTCATTGTTTTGCAGACCATAATTGTAGTCATACAAAATTTTCATTCGTTAAGATGTATTTCTGTAACAAAATCAGATTTCGTAGGTCTGCAAAATATTTTAATTAATTTTATCCTCAATGAATGGACTACTTCATCCATAGATGATTCTTTCTTTTAGTCAATTTAATAGTAAGTCTTTTGTATCATCATTACAATTAGCATTTTTTTTTGATCCATCACCACCTACTACTACTTTTTCTCCAACTGTTATCTTCGTATTTTCATAGAACTATCTAACATACTCTTTATTCTGTCAAATGAGATTAGGCTGCTTCAATTGTACTTTCAACACTCTGCATTTATTTCTTTACTGTGAAGCATTTGACGATTTCATATTTCTTCCTTGGTTAATATTGAACAATACAGAGCGTGCAACTATGATAACTGTTTGGGAAATGGCCGCGAGACAAGAAGCCGTTCTATAGAAGTTTGAAGAAACGTGAGTGCAAATTATTACCATGTGATAACGTACAACGAATTCCATTTTATCTGCAGATAAAAATGTTCACAAACGTCTCATTTTTACGGTGAAAGCAACAGTTTATAAAACATTGGGAATCTATTGAAACCGACTGCAGGCTCTGGTCAAAGAAATATTTAAAACTTACATTTATATGACGTACTCATCTTCAAAAAGTAAATTTTTGGACAGTAATTACTGACAATCATAAGTACAGGATGTCTACAAAATGAGTTCACAAAAGAGAAAAACGTTTTTAAGTTCATCAGAAGGTTTTTACGTTTACTTTTATCTACTGGATTTTATAGTTAGTCTACCAGCCCCCCCCCCTCCTTCCGTTCCACTTTTCCAAATTTAAAAATTTTTTGAACATGTACCAAGTTATTCTAATTCTTCCAACAATTGCTTCAAGATTTCATGCTTCTGAAAACCTAAAGGGTTTAAAGGATATGGCACGAGAAATTATTTTTTTCAGTAGGATTAAAAATGGGATTTTCAAGATTACTCTAGTTGTTATGACCATTGCTCCAACGTTTTCCTATTCGAGAAATTATAATTATTAATCGTTTGAATAATCAAATTTTTGTGGGTGTTTCCAGGTTGATAATTTTTCTAAATTATTCCAAGCGGTTTGCAAAATAATAATGAAAGCTAATTAATTTAATATTTAATTTCATTCAAAGGTTTCTATTTTTTTAACTACTTCATTTTATAGTTAGTACACTACCAGCCACCCTGCGTTCCAAATTGAAAAATTTTGTAACATGTTCCAAGTTATTCTAATTATCCCAGAAATTGCTTCAAGATTTCGACCTGAAAGTAAGGAGGATTAAAAATGGGATTTTCAAAATTATTCTAGTTGTTCCGAACATTGCTCCAATGTTTTTCTATTCGCGAAACTACAATTATTAATCACTTGAACAATCAATCTTTTTTGAGCGTGTTCAGGTCGGTTTACATTTTTTCTACATTGTTCAAGAAGTTTGCCAAATAATGTTGAAGGCTACAAAGAAGTTAGCACAGGAAAATTATTTTTCTTTCCGTTCTCTTTACAATATTTCGAATTTTCAAAAGATGATCCAAATTGTTTCACTTATTTCAACTCATCTTCTCATACTTGCATAGTACAAAAGTATGGGAAAAAATTACCAACCCCCCTACCATGTTGTTTTTTAAACCGAACGTCTCGAAACCAAAAAAATGCCTAGAATAGGCGCTCATGATCCTGACTGTTGGACGAATGGAATTAGCATCAAGACAATTATTACTTATTGTTGGAATTCACCCTGCGAGTGAATGCAATGAAAATAAATCAAGCATTAGAAGCAGACCACGCAGTTTCGACCTACTACGTCTCGTCAGTGCAAGTACGAATGCAAGATCTAATTTCATCGTCCTTCACATCACAACTTTAACTGTATAATACCTCCCCACAATGGACTAATTCCAACCCAATGCCCCCTAGTAAATTTTCTGCTTCGTATGTCTCGAAAAATAATAATAAGAAGCACAATTTTTGTGCACAAACAGCAGGCATTCAAAAGCTTGGTTCTGAAAACTGACGGCAGGAGAGAAAGGACGAAATTTCGTTTTTCTTTATACCCTCATAAAGGATACAACTTAGAAGGATAGATATTCGATTTTTAGTATTTGAAGTTTTTCAAGAGAGAAGCTTACCTAACGATTGTTTTTCCCCCGTTTGATCCATACTAGTTTCGATATTATTTGGCAAAAATTCTCCCGCGCAAAAGGTTTCAAAATTTGACAAACTAGAACCTAACCTCAAACGGGTTAGTCTTAATTGTAACCTGGAGTATAAACTTGTACAACAAATCAGGTACCTACCTCATTCACTATTATTTTCTATTCTTATTGGTCCTGCAAGGCAAGCAATTCGCATATAAAAAAAAGAGAGAAAACGCCACTGGTTCGAACATTATTTTTGAAGGTATCGTTTGAGAGTTTTATATTATCAAATTTTATTCGACATCCTCTTGTAGTGTGTTGGATTAAAATTTAATTATTTCGTTAAGGGCGACGTCCGCGGTATGGCGGCCATTGACTATGTTCCGTCGTTGCTAAATTAAACCGGCTTATATCCGATGCTATTTAGGGATTTTTGTTAAGCGGTAATTGGCAGAACTGCTCGGTTACAGCTGTCCGCTCTGAAACGGTTTACTTTCGAATATGAACTTCGGTCGGTACTAGAGAGACGGGGCGAATGGAGAGAACTTAAATTAAAAACAATAAAAGGGATTTGAATTCTAAATTGTTCCATCAAGTATAAACTGTACTCACGCGCCGTATTCTCTCACAATAACATATCTTTCACTCTTTTTACTACCTCCCGACTGTATTAATTAAGCGACGGAAAATTAAAAGCGATATGGATTTTTTACTGCTAACTATATTAATGAATAAAAATAACAACTTTCCTGCTCTTTTTTATTATTGGCAAACGGGTTTATGGTAATCGAGGTAATGAACAATTTAATTGAACTCACTTTATTTCATAATTTTTGTCTAACGTTATTAAATATTATAAAACTTGTAAAAACTGTAACAAGTGCTATATCGATCAAGCTATTTTTAGAAATGACTTTATAGTCAGCAATATACCAATGTATAAAGGGGGATTAAAAAATTAAATGTGACTCAAATTCCTTGGAGTATTGATACCGACACCAGATGGTCAACTGTACCATACTAGACATTACGCAGGTGATTTTGTGTGTCCATCTACTATATTGCACCTATTTAATCAGAGAGGTCCTATAAAACATATTTATTTAAACATGATGATGCTGTTTTATAGCAATTATGCTTTTAATTAATTTATTAATGGACTTCGCATAGGCTCTAGTTATTCCACTAAGATATTGATCGAGAACTAATTAAAAATCTCGAATTAAAAATAAATCAAATAAATTAAAATTATTAGCCCATGCGAAGATTTCTACTTAGATACCATTATAAAACCAGATGTGTTAATATGCATCTTAAATGACTACACGAAATGTAGTACATGCGAAGCCAATATTAGGATAACATCACTGACATATGTAGTCGTCTCATTTCCCTTATCTTTACGATTGAATTGAGCTATTGCTACAACCTATATGTTCCGTTTCTGTTACCTGTTTGATTAGTACAGTGACATGAAAATTATGTGTCCCTAAATAAAAAAGTATTTCCATAATAATAATGCGGGTTGGTATGGACAAGGATTACGATTGAAGTAAAAAATACTTACTAAAGATACAAAGTCTAATAATTTGACTAGAGCACGAGAGCTTTAACTCGAGGGCTTTAGTCTTTAATTATTAATGCCAATTTTGGGCAAGTCAAATTAATCAAGTTCGAGCTATATTTGTTGAGATTATTTCCTAAACTAAGTTTCATAGTAGAAAATGAGCAAAATAAGCATATTTTATAATCTGTTAAGAAAAGAGAATAATAAATTATGTTGCTGATGATGTTACAAATTCTGTTTTTCTCCCCATTGTCTCTGATGAAGTGGAAAGTCTTGCTTCCTATCCCTGGTTTTGTATCCTTCGTAACTGATTGAAAATTTGTTGGTGAAGTTGTTGGTACATCTGTAAATAGGGCTGAATCGAGGAAGAATTGGCATGACCAGTTATTTTCATTAATTGTTGTTCGGGAACTCCCAATTTGGCTAATTGTGACACAGCTGTTGAACGGCAAGACTGGTTGATAGTTTTGAGACATTTGGTATTTAAACCAATACATTGTGCTCCTTGTTTGGTCCATTTCGAAATTTCGTTCCTTCCAATAGACGAGTTTTTGTACCAGAAGGAAATTTTATTCTTCCAAAATGGATTAGGCGTCAAAAACAACCGATCACAGGTAAAATTAAGCCCACGTTTCCCAACTAATATTTTAAAAATTCTGACTGGACAACGATCTGAATTTTGAATATTTGGCGTCAACCATTTACTCTGCGCGCATCTATGGTCTCCTCCTTGGTAGGTCTTACTAAATATGAGATTGTATTCCACTTTACCCGACTCAGTCCCATCAGAGTTAATTTCAATTTAGAAGTGATGTACCAAGCAGTTGACACTTTAGCCTCCACGCCAATCCAGTTCTACGGAAGCTAAATACGAGGGAGCGTTTTTATATTCGCGGAATGAGCGGGTTGTAGGAGATGATTAGGTGCATTGGGGGCGTGGCCTGTGTAGCGACTCATAATTAGTATAAATACGAAGTTTCATTGTTATTAGACAGTTAGTCTTTGAGCTATCGTCAACCAAGTAACATAATCAGGAGTGAAAAGTGAAATATGGAAAAAATCGAATATCGTGCCGTTATAAAGTTCCTTACCAGGCAACTCGCAGAAATGGTTGGAGTATCCGATACAACAATTTTTAAAATCCTACACGATCATCTCGGCATGTCTAAGTTCAGCGCAAGATGGGTGCCGAGAATGCTCAAGCCGCCGCGAAAACAACAGCGCGTAGAGTGTTCGCGTGCATTTTTGGACCTCTGTAATGAAGACAAGGATGGTGTATTGAGTCGAATTGTTACTGGAGACGAAACTTGGGTTCATCATTATGAACCTGAGTCCAAACAAGACTCCATGCAGTGGTATAAAAAGGGCACAGCACCTCCCAAGAAATTTAAAGTGTCACAATCAGCTAGGAAACTCATGGCAACGGTATTTTGGGACTCGGAAGGAATATTGTTGATTGATTATAAAGATAAAGGTGTTTCTATAGCCGGAGAATATTACGCTTCAATATTAGAGCGACTAAAAGAATCCATTAAAGAGAAAAGACGGGGAAAATTGACGAAAGGTGTGCTGCTTTTGCACGACAACGCGCCCGTCCACAAGAGCCGCGTTGCGTTAGCAGCCCTGCATAAGGTGGGCTTCGAAATTGTGAATCACCCACCCTACAGCCCAGACCTGGCCCCGAGTGATTATTACCTGTTTCCGAAAATGAAAAAAGAGCTGCGGGGTAAAAAATTTACTGCCGATGATGAAGTCAAGGAGGCAGTTTCGGCGTATTTTGCAGATAAAGAGAAATAATTTTTTTATGAGGGTATAAATAAATTAATTGAAAGATGTGAAAAATGTATCCGTCTTGCAGGTGAATCTATTGAAAAAGAAAAATAATTTGGTTTTTTTATTTCCACCCCTTATCCCCCATTCCACGAATATAAAAACGCTCCCTCGTAGTAGAATTTTTGTGAAGTCCATTTGGCGTTGTCTCGTCACAATACCTAAAGATGTCGCACTTTGCTTTCTTTTATCTGGAAGTTTTTGCAGTACTCGGCGTTTGCTATTACGAGCATCTCTAGAACTTTTGAATTCAATTCCTTGAAAAGGATCAATTTGAATGTTATGCTTCTTAAAATATAACTCTTGAAGACTTTTGGCGGTAGAATTCCACGTACATTTTGCAGTATACTCCTTATAATCATCTCAGTTCTCTTTTTTCATGTTTCATGCCCAGTCTTTCAAAATTTCGTTCAGTTTACTTACTGGCGTCAACTCGTCCAAAATATACTTACGTTCGTCACAAAACTGCGAGAACTGTCTCCAGACGCTGTCTTTACTTCTCTTTGTATTTATCGGAGTTTTCAAATCGATGTGATTATCGATAATTTCAGCCGAAACATAAATCTCTTTTTGTCGGACAACCTCATCTTTTTTACACATTTGACATTTAATGAAAAAATACTTATTTTTTACCTACAATATTGAGTAGTCGGTTTGTAATAGTTGCTGATATCAAGAACCGGTACCGTTCAATGGTTAATTTCAACTTCAGTTGTGAATGTGATTTGACAGGTGAAAGAAATAATGAAAGTAATTGCCATTTACAATAATGCACTTAACCATTCTCTTCTTCCACAGTTTAAGAGCGTTCAACCAGCTATCTTTAAGGCTACTATCAAAAAAGCACTTAACGCTGATGTCAATCTCTTCTTTTGACTGGAACCCTTTCCCTCTCAAATGTCTTTTGAGCTTAAAAAATAGCCAGAATATAAACAGCAGCCAATGATGGTGGGAGATCCTCAAATGCCGATTTTAAACTTTCCTCACACTCATACGCGCTCAAGTACTTCTGGAAATCATAGTAAATCATTATCCGAAAGTTCTCTCGTGATAATTCCATTTTTTCGGTAACGGAAGCTTATTCTATGGACTATTTCTCAGATACTATTCAACCAAATTGCGCAAGTTAAACAGCAATTGACAGGTAAAATAATGCACTATTTACTAAACAACAATTAGCTTATCCCTGGTATCTAATTTCAAGGTCGGATAAAAATTAATCAGTGGGTTGTCAAACAATGATTTTTTATTTTTCATGGTTTAGTGACACGACACCTCTAAAACCACCTGCAGTTTTTTTTGTGAAAATTTTGAAGAAATAAAAGATGGTCAAACATAGTCGAGCGATGGTCAACCGTATTCGACAAACAAAGTTACTATATTTCATATATCTAAACGACAAATGGTCAATCTAAATCGCTGATGGTCAATAGTGTTCAATAAATGGTCAGTACTTTCTGCCATTTTTTTTTTATTTTTGACCTTTTTGTGGTGCCAACTTTGCGGATCTTTGGTAAAGGCTTTTCTTTAGACCCTTTGTACATCCTGGTTCTGCTTGTTTGTCACTTATGTATTTATCATTTTCATTTTCGTTGCTGCAATCGCCTAACGCACGAGAGTGTTGATTTCCTCTTTTCCGGAGGTCCTCCTGCAAATAATGTTCGCGATGGTGCTGTTGGATGAATTAGTATCTTTGATGAAGTTATTTTTTTATCGGAAGCAAAACCACCTGGAGAAATTTACAGTTGCTCTGTATTTGTTGAATGGGCGAATTCCTATATATTCGTATCCAGGATTTATGTTTTATCAAGCGGTTGCATTTTATTATTATTATTTCACAAAGTTATCGGAGTTCTCAGATGTTATACATGATCTATAAGTGACATTTTTCTTGCTTCATCAAATCGCTTTCTAGAAAAAATTCGCAGTTGCAGCAAGACATTTCCTCTTGCCACTTATCACTTATCACTTATAATAATAATAATAAAAATAATAATAATAATACGCCTTTATTGTAGTTTACCAATATGCAGAGAGCATAAAAATCACACTACTATACCATATTATAAAGAAACTAGAACTACAAATAGTGCGGATTCAGACGATCCCGAAGGGAGTGTCTGATCTTCCATCCGAACTACAAAAAATAAACAAACAAATCACAAAATTTTTAAAGAAAATTGATTAATTAAAAGCACGAATAACAAACACCAAGTACATATACAGAAGCAAGTAACAGCAAAGCTCTATATTATGCAATACTGCGTGCCAGGCCAACGAATTTTGTTGTAAAGATAAGGAGGAGATTTGAACTTTAGGATCTTAAAGTACATCACACCTGCATGCAGCCGCCTGCGATTTGACATGTTCAGCCAACGGGCATCATTGAGCCTATAAGATATTCTGTCATACCTACGCCCCCCATAAATCAGCCTAAGACAAGCGTTCTGAACAACCTGTATTCGTCTCGATGTTTCATAATCCAGGCAACGATCATAAACAACATCAACAAAATCGAATAGCCACAAAACTAAGTTATTGCACAAGAGTCTACGAAGTTCCATTGAAAGCATCGATCTAATACCGTAAATAGTCCTCAGTAGCCCGTAAGCAGTTCGAATTTTATTGTTAACGTGAGTCCTGAACTTCATATCAACATCAAATATCAGCCCGAGATTGCGTGCACTATGTTTGATATCCAGAGCGCTCCCTCCAACACAAAACAAACAAGAACCAGTCACATCCTGAGTTCTCTTACCACTACCAAAAATAAGTGCCACTGACTTACTTGGATTCAATATAAGACAGTGATTTTGCGACACTTCGGCGGGGATAGCGAGATCTTTATTGATTAGAGAGCATGCAGTTCCAACCTCTGATGGCAAACAGGAGAGATATAGCTGACTGTCATCAGCATAAAAATGTATTTTACAGTGATTTAAATGTTTAGCAAAGGTGGAAGTGTAGAGAATGAAGAGTAAAGGCCCACAGATGCTTCCTTGAGCCACACCTGTATCCACTTGAAGTTTAGTGGAAACGTTGTTGTTAATATTGACTACATGGTTGCGACCTGTTAAATAACTGGAGAAAAATGTAAGGGTGTTTTGACTAAAACCAATAAAATGTAAAATAGCTAATAGAAGAGCACGGTTCAGGGTATCAAATGCCTTGGTGTAGTCGAGCAAGATGAGAAAAGTTAAGGAACCACCATCAGTCGCCCGGAGTATGTCATCGCTGACGTCCAACAGTCTGGTAGTACAACCATGAACAGGGCGAAACCCTGATTGGTTTTCTGGAAGCAATGCATTATCATCTAAAAACTGCCGGAGTTGTCTTTCAATTATTTTCTCAAGAATTTTAGAGAGGATCGGAAGGATGCTGATGGGTCTCAGATCTTTATATTCAGTTGGGTTACTAACCTAACCTTAGGGATTGGTATGACAATAGCCTCCTTCCTTACTTGCCTGCGTAATAACTTCGCCATCTTCCTTCGTAGTGAAGTGACTGGATGACGACTTTTGAATCTTCTATTGTGGCGACACCTGTTTCGTTTTAAAATATAGATCCAGTTCATAGTTGGGAAGAAGGGGAGCAGGAGCTGAGCGATAATCGTGGATATCGTGTTTATCAGTAGAATAAGAGTGATACAGTTGGTCTAAAATGCTTATATCTCTGTTGGTGGAATTAGAAAATTTTGTAATTTATTATTTTATCTGCTTATCTTGCCTTGAGAAGCAAAAAGGTCTCATGGCAATAATACTTCTTGGTCTACGACTTTCTTATTTCTTCTTTATTTTCTTTGTTTGTTTTTATTCTTCTAGTTACTCTTCCTGTATGCATTGTTACCTAGCGTCGTGTGTAGTCAAGTGTAGTATTTGAGTGCCGAAAACAAGAAAATTTATTGTCGAGTCCTATAAGATCTCTTTAAAAGTTTTGACAACATTGATCACAACTTGAGAGAAGAGAGAGAGAGAAAACTCTATGGACTATACTAAGACCTATGGAATTCTGGGTACCGCTCTTTCTTAGACCTGGAAAATTTTACTTTTGTACAAGAATGGTTACTATGATCAGTATATAGAGTTACTTTACTAGAAAGGAAGTAATTTGTAAATACAGAATTTTACCTTTAGGACATCCGATAAACATGCGCGAATCTTCAACAAAATCTGAAAATATTAATAATAAATAAGGATATTGTGTGAGCAGAGGGGTAAATATATCTTGCAATAATATCAGAACAAGAAATTCCTTTCATTTGAACGTATCACCCATACACGGTAGTAGGTATTTAATTATTCAGTTGATCCCATGTGAAGGCATACATACATATATACCTAATTTTAATAAGGAGAACATTGTACCTAAAATAACAGCGTGCGAATGTGCCGTGATGTTATGCGGAATTAATTAAAGCCGTTTTAAATTAACGCGTTCGACTCTAAATTAATTTAATTACATAAATGTCACTTCATTTGGCGCGCCAAGAATGTAGAAATTCTAATTCGCAATTCCCGTCCTATTAAAGTTAGCTCATAAGATGACGGTAATAATGGCGAAACAAAAGCACTAATGTTAGTTTACAAAACATTACCTTAATATGAGTTTCAGACTATTATTTTACATATAAACGCTCACAAGTTGAATGCGTTATCGCGTCTATCCACGATGCTACAATTAAATTAGCTGTTGTTGTATTGTCGCTTTTCTTTGTTCATGCCGTTTCATTTCGAATATTTATTAATTCCTTAATGTCTGTTAGAATTTGTGCGGTAAAGCAACACATCTCATGCTGAAAAATTATGGTATAAAAAAAATTATGGTTACTTTCGATAAGTACATGCAGATATTGCAGATTTGCTAGTTCATCGGGAGTGTCAAACAAGTATTTTTTCTTCAAATATAACAAAGCATGCTTTGGAAACCTTTAGATAACTGTTTTTGTAACCGTTTTTCTTAAGCCTTTCAAATATAAATTTATGATAGGAATTATGTAGTCTGTCCAAGATAATAATGGGAATAACAGTAGGAAGAAGTTGCAGAATTTAGATATCTTTTACATGGTTTTTGGAAAATTAAACTATCTATAACCGATTTCAATATTTTTGGAAAAAAAGTTGATCAGAAAATCAAATTTTATTGACAAAATTTTTATCATTTTGACATCGTCTATTGTACTCTGTCTGTTGTCTTCTGTGTACAAATAATACGACGTTATTTTGTATTTCCTCATTACATGGTTTGTTTCTAGTAACAAATTTTTTTCAAAGGACTCGTACTGCAATAGATTGACAACCAATCTTCCAAATATCTTTTTATTCGGATGTAATTGTTGGGGGTAATTATTTAAATACATTTCCTCAATTTCTCGAGTATTACTAACTTACTAACTTAACATGTCAAATTTTTCCTTAAAAGAGAAATGCTCAACTATTCTTAAACGAATTAAACCGTACCTAATTCGATTTTTTTATTGTAACAGACCACAACCAAATAGTATTCATGGTTTTTGTTTTATAATCATTTCCGTAAAGGCAATACAAAATGATTAGATTCAGTTACCCAACTTAATGTTTTTCTTGAAATTTAGACAAATTCTGATTTCTTCTGTACTCATATCTGGTACAGCAATTTCTGGATAACCCACTGACCAAAATCTACTTTTGAAATTATATGTGACTTTTTAACATTTCCGACAATTCTAGCTCTACAAGTTTAGCAGTTTGTACCTTCACATATTTAGACTGTAACACGTTGGCAAGAAAATTCTGCATTGCTCTTTTTAATAATCTTCTTTTAGCACTTCTTACCAGTATGACCCTTAGTTTTGGAAGTATAAGATTCCATAGACATTTGAAACGTGATTTATAGATTCTGCGTTTCTTATTTTGAAATTATCTTTTCCTTCCATTTGGGTTTGTATTTTTTCAATTCTATTTTCGTTTTTGCCTTATACCAACTAGGCGCAACAGCCATACTTATTACGATGTCAGGAACTAGTTTAAATGTTAATTTATTTTACCTCTTCTAATAATATTTTCTGAATATATACAGCGTGTGTCATAATTTATGAGCAGGATGTGGTAGCTTGTCAAAAAATTTGAGCAAAAGTTTCTATCAACTTACCTTCTAAAATGCACCATTTTCGAGATACAGGGTGTTAAAATTTAATAAAAAAAATTGGTTTTTTTGGAAATATCTCCGGAACCGTTTATCGTAAAGAAAACAGCTTTTGTAAACATTTTCTACTTATAATAAGCTAAGTCGTGTGCGAGGAAAAAAAATTTTAAGTCATAATTGGTGAAGATTTTGAAAGGGTAGTGGTTATTTTTCTTCACAACTTCTACGCCACTGGAAAAAGTACGGTTTTAAGACGCCCATTTGAACCGCCAATGTTTTATACACAAAATTTTTTTTTTTTTTCTGGCACACAACTTAGCTTATTATAAGTAGAAATTTCAACACCCTGTATCTCGAAAATGATGCATTTTAGAGGGTAAGTTGATACACTTTTTTTCAAATTTTTTGACAAGGTATCACATCCTGAAGTCCTGCGCATATATTATGAAACACCCTATACATATGTCTTAATCTCTCAGGAATTGATCCAGAAGCTCATGAAATTTACAGGTCTTTGTCAAGTCTTTAAACGCTATTTCATGCTGTTCTAGTAAAAACAGCTCTCTTCGACGCTAAAGTGATATACAAATCACACCTGCAACAAAGCAACAACGGCTTTTTGGACCTGCAGAGAAATGTTCCGATAAAACCTGGGGGTTGAAATCTTGAATGGTGTACTGGCACTGTACATGAAGGTTGTACTACCTCCTACATTCTCAATACCGACCGTTCTTGAGCTTCCTCCGCTGCAGTTGGTGCTGTGATCAAAAGCAACTCAGCACCCTATAGAGCAAATAAAGTCTTCGTCTGCAAATCAAGGTGAGGTGGACTTTGGAAAGATGAAGAACCTCATGATTAAACCATTAGATTAGGGTGCTACCTGGACCAAAATAATCGCTATTCCAACTTGTGCAGAAGGCAAAGGATTTTTTTTTTGAATTTCCTACATGAAAATGGTTTCGGAGGATTTCTATCCGATAACCAGGCTGTCCTCACAACCATGCACGCTCTCAAGTTCAATTTCGAGATAACATTACGTTGAGATTGATTGTAAGCCATTTTGGGATCAGAAGCAACAGAAATTTTAACGAAAGGTGCTTATGAACGACCATTCATATGTCCAGAACCGACTTGTAGGAGTTAGTATGGCTGCATCAAAATGTTTGTCAGATTTGGACTCGCTGCGAGGCACTATTTTTAATGAAATGGACTTGTAGAGACAGACTGAAGATATTCACGGGAGTAATCTCAGTAATCAATAATAGTGTTAATTGGTCGCTGTGCTTTAAATAAACACATACATCGCATGGGCCTAGTAAAATCTTCCCTGTGCAGAAATTGCAGAAGTGCAGATCATCTTCAACTCATCTTCTTGCCGACTGCCCAGCAGAGAACACGGAGAAGCAGATTTACTTTGTGATCTATCAATTAAATGAATCTAGAGTAAACAAATTAACTCTCGACCAGGCTGCAGAATTTTTTATTCGGATCCAGAGGCTAAAATGATATGGGGCACAATATATGTTTTGGCTGAGTTGCTTTTCGGAGTGAATGCCACCCATGAAGAAAAAAAACCTGCCATGAGAGAATGTTGAGTGTCTTGATCCTTTCCTAATTTTTTTTAATTTAGGGAAGGATCAGCACAGTTGGTTCTCTCATAGTGCTTAAATTTTCATTACATGCAGGTCTTCGTGTGATGAGAAAAAATATCAGAGCAGGGTAAGTAAAAAGGAAGCAGTCCATGCATGCATACTCTTGGCTTTTCTCGATAAACACCATCTAGCTTTCGTCGAAACCTCTGAGATAACTACACTAATTCCGTTCAATAAAAACTTTACAATCATGAATCTGTGAAAAATACCAGCCGAAAAAACTCTGAACTCTGAAACTCTAACAAAGTTAAAATCGTCCAAAAGGCTAAACATCTTAATCGTACAGATCTCAAACCAATCGGCCAAATCTAAGAATAAAGAAAAATTTTGAAAATACCAAGTCAAAATGCAAAGCCTTATCAAGTCATTCTATGTTTTAAGACACTCAGTGGAACTCACCAGTCAGCCATTCTTCAAATAATTCGTTTAAAGCGAATCAAAACCTAAATTAAAGGTCACTATGACGAATGCCAAAGATGAGTGATTTTAGGATATTTCCCTTTTTGTCTTAATTATCTAAATGTTTCAAGGAGAACTCAAGCACAATTAGGTAACCCTGAATTTATTTTAATGAATTGCTTCTCGACTTGTTTCAACATAAATAGACCAAATATAAGGAAGTGGAAAGGTCTTAGCTGGATTGTGATTTATCCTGGGACATTAAGTGAGATTTCTAAACTAACTATTTGAGAATTGTCTTTCAAACTACTTCTCAGATTTGGATGACACTTGGTTAAAAATAAAATTTTAAATTTTCTAAAAATTCAGAAAATAAATTTGGAGTCTTCAAATCATCATCATATTTCTACAATGAATAAAACATGGGAGGTCGGTTAAAGGTCAATGGCTCTTCAATAACCACCTTGCTTAGTTGTGAGTTATATTGTGGTACTGTCAGTATCATGTTGATGAAACGTTGTTTTATTATTTATTTTTATTATTTATTATTATAATTTCGAATAATTATCAAAAATGAAAGAAGTTAATGATAAATTGACAATCATTTAAAGCCATTTAGTAAACATAGAATAGTGTTCCGGTGATCATCGTGCTTTCTGTGTTAAATCGGTTTATAAAACTGGTGGCTCTACGATAATTGTGAGAAAATTTTTTTGCGATTTCGTTTTTTCACAAATTTGTGAGAACAAACTTTTGAAAAAACTGAATTTAATTTAAATCTAAAACACAAAGAATCAGCAAAAGGTGACAGAGTTCGAACTGCCCTAACACATAATCTAAAACGTTCTGCGATTATTGAATATTCGTCGAAACTCTTGCATAGTCCTAAATCATCTGGCATTATTGGACTTTTTTTTTTTTGAAAACGACCGTTACTGCAGCTCGCTTAGATTGCTGTGGCAACAGGATCGCTTTGCTACAGTAGATACATATGTATGATCACCACATTTTCAAAGTTATTAATATAACTAGGGACAAAACACTACAGAACATTCTATGGCTATTATATCAGGGGTAACAATTTCACCTACATTTTTTTGTAATCCTGGTTCAATACAGTATAATGGTACCTACTTAAAACGTTAAAACCTACATCAACCAGGATATAAAAAGAGTAACGTATGCGTATAATAAAATCCATCGATTCCAATAAATATTTTCATCGATTCAATTTTAGAAGGGCGCACGATAAAGGAAAACGAAATGATGATTATACAAAGATGCGCAATGTAAAATTCATGGCTTGAGAAGTAATGTTGAAATATGCTCCTATCATAAAATAATGATTACCCATAATATATTTATTTAAAAGTCCTTTACAAATGTGATTACATTTTAATATTGAATGACGCTGATGCATGAGAAGGTGAATTTACTGCCTTATACCGATCCGGCAGGACCACGGCGCAGTTGGAAGGGAAGGGGAGAGAACGAGGAAGCAGACGCGAGATTCGCGTTTAGTTTAGGACGTTTCGAGGACGACCGCCCAACTTTCGTCGGCTTGACATGTTTTATTCCATTTTCTGTCATCGGCTTTTATTGTTTTTAAAACACTCTCTTAGTATTCAGCGAGTTTCGGCTAAAATTTTTAACCTTTAAAGGATTCGTTTGCCTTTCGTTACGTATTCACTACCAGACATTCTTGTAAATGAAATAGGAAATGTAAGACTTGTCCATATACGAGTATACCTAGGTTATCTAGATGCAGCTCATATAGCATTAATTGCAATCAGTAAATTTGAAAATCCCGCCTAACTCAATGCTTACATTCTGACCTCACCTAAATAACATTACTTTTAAGGCTATTTAACAATAAACATCGGTATCACCTCACACCACAACTTTGATTAATTATTCGGGACACGACGTTTCGAAAACGCATGGGTTTTCATCATCAACCGAATACCGAATTCGGTATTCGGTGTCCCGAATAAGGTGTGGTGTGAGGTGATACCGATGTTTATTGTTATTACGAGCCCACAGTCCTTGAAATCACTCTGATAAGGCTATTTAAGACAACACCATCTTTTCCTTTATTATTCTTGCATCTGCATACTTGGCCCATGTTTCTAATTCTTAACATTTCTCAAGTATTCCTTGCAATCATTTTCTTGGGAGAGTTTTCTTCGTTTTTTTGGTAATTTTTCTTGACAGAGCTTTCGGAAATGGTTGAAAGTCTTCACGAAAAAGATGTATCGTTCCTAGTGGAGAGTTTCATTGACTGTGAAGATCTCCCTTAGCGTTGTTGCATTGACGCAGAGACACCTTCTTGAATGGTAAGAAGCATTATACAGAAGCAAGATAAATTTAGAACATCGTTGACAATGCTTTCAGTTCGAAGGATAATAGTGTGGGGTTTGTTTGACGTCGGAAAAGATCTGCAGCTTTAAACCATTTTTTGATCTCACTAGGAATGAAAGCCTATAGAAAAAGTTGTTCAACCACCTCCATCTACACCACAAACTTTAAACGTTTGCCTTGGGTGGTTGAGCATCCACACATCAACATATAGGTTATAAAATCGCGAAAAACACTAAGCAATCTATGGTATCAATTTTATGAAAGAAGAAGATCAATTTACTGGTTCAATGCTCAGATGAGTTGTAAAGTTGTTCTCCTAGTTCTTCCTTTGAAAGCTTAACAAATTTAGTAAATTGTACATTAGAAGAGAGGCGTTAAAAATTGGGGAAGACGTAAAGGCATGGAATGTAGAGAAACTATGGGTTAAAATAAAGGATATAATAATTAGCTCGACAATAAAAGTATGTGCTATTGGGTGGTCGCAAGAAATAAAAGAGCAAGTAGCGGAAAAGAAGAGAAGGTGGAAAAAATATGTGTGCAGCAAAACAAGAGGGCTTTATCAAGAGTATAAAGAACAAAGAAAGACAGTTAAAGAAATGGTATACCAAGCGAAGCAGAAAACATGGGAAGATTTTGGTCATCGGCTAGAAACCACAAGTAAGGGAAATCAGAAGTTATTTTTCAGCGTAGTTAAAGTTTTAAGGAAAGAAGAAGAAAGAAGAAAAGTAGTGACAGTAGAGTGATAAAAAATAAAAAAGGAGATATAATCACAGATGATGACCAGATTGGGGATAGATGGAAGGATACAAATTCAGACGCAAAAGTAGAAAGCATGAATCAAGAAATGGAATGGGAGGAAAAAGAACTAGAACAGGAAGAAGAGATAACGAAAGAAGAAGTATTCGTGGCAATTAATAAGCTGAAAACGGGCAAAAAATATGGGAAGTTGGTAAAATACTTTGTGATTGGTAAGTAGGTTATAATTGTTCCCATATTTAAAAAGGGTGACTCCAGAAATTGTGAAAACTACAGAGGACTGACTTAACACAATGTAGTAGCAAAAGTGTTCAAGAGGGTTCTAGAATGCAGACTGATGGAGAAAACTATAAACATAATGGAATCGCAGAGTGGATTTAAGAGGGGATATAGTATTCAAGATCATATATTTAGTATAAAACAAATTATTGAGAAGATGTTAGACCAAAGTCAAGAAGCATACATGGCTTTCATTGACCTTGAGAAAGCGTTTGACAGGATATCAAGGGTTGAGATATGGAACATGTTGAAAAAGAATAAGGTTGGTAAAAAACTAAGAAGTGCAATTGAAAATACGTACGGGGAAGGGTTGAGACAGGGTAGCTGTTTGAGTCCTACGTTATTCATCATGATGTTGAATGAAGTTATGAGGGAAATAACAGCAAAAGTGGGGCAGATTGGATATTGAAATCTAGCACTGGTAAAGATAGAAGAGTGTGCTTTTGCAGACGATTTGGCAATCTTTGCAAGTTCAGAGAAACAACCACAAAAGAATGTGGAAGTATGGAATGCTGCTCTGTCTAAAGTAAATATGAAGATGAATGTAGAAAAAAACAAAAATAATGGTAGTATCAAGAGAAAATAGGAAAGTGAATATATCAATTGGCAACAACCATATAGAACAAGTCAATGAGTTTAAATACTTGGGTGTGGTACTGGATTCACAAGCAAATCAGCGGAAAATTAGAGAGAGAATAAAAGCTGCAGCAAAAGTGTATGGATTGCTCAATAGGAGTTTTATTGGTACAAAGGAAGTGTCCAGGAAAACAAAGCTTAAAATTTTTAAATCTATTTACCTTCCGACCCTGACATTCGGGGCGGAAACATGAGTACTAACAAAGAGGCAAGTCAGCTCAATACAGGCTATGGAAATGAAGTACTTGAGGCGTGTAAAAGGTATGACGTGGCAGGACAGAGTTAGAAATGAAGTGATCAGAGAAGATTTAGGAGTTCAACCAGTGCTACAACTTGTAGAACAGAAACAACTAAGTTGGTTTAGCCACATGAGTAGACTGGGAGAAAATAGGCAAATAAGGAGACTATGGGAAACACGTTTGTTATTCCAGAATTGATTAAACGCAGATTACTATACAATTCCCTATTATTCTAGCAAGAGAGAACGACATCACACACAACTGGAGACTTTATGAGTTCGAAGCGATTTAGAAATTCTGATCTAAAGGCACCAGACTTGTTCTGATGGGAATATTTGAGGGCGAAAGCCTCTGCAAGTCGTTTCGCAGCAATTATTGAGCTAAAGGACAACATTTGAGAAGGAATAGATGGACATTTGCTTCATGGTGTAATGCACAATTTTACACGCAGACTTGAAAATTGTATTCAAATTGATAGAGGGCATTGAGAAGACATGATTTTTTAAAATTGAAGGAAAAACTAGCTCAAGCAAATCTGCTCAATTTTCATAGAACAACCATATTTTACTTCTATTCAAACTCCGCTTGAGCTGGTTGCTTTTGACTTTTTTCACAAGTCCGGATGGTTACTCATCTTCCACGCACTAATCACGCACAAAATGCGTTCCAAATTACACTACATTCACGACAACAGTCTACTTTACCTCTTCGACATTTCACCTTGAAACGAAAGCAGTGAATTACTGGTTGAATTAATTAATTCACATAATGGATCTTGCAGCATTTCTTTTAAATGAAAACCTCGAAGTCGATCAACTTATTTTTGCAGCAATTCACGACAATAACAAAAAAGCAATCGGCTGCATTTTTAACTTTGCGGTCGATAAAATAATTTGTAATTTAATTCCAATCGTCGATTTAATAATTCCGAACCAAGTTGACTTAATAAAGGCACACATCCAATTATATTTCCAAATTACGTCGGCACGGCCTACTTAAAAAAGATATCCAATTTATTTTGGTTAATTGCTTTGTTGTATCATTCGAGCAGCGTGTTCAATTTACTGTTATTATCCTTTTTTTCTCTCTGTTCTACGTGAAATCTTTTTAGTATGTGCACGATACGAAGACGAACTTTCACTCTGTATATATGTATGTATGTGTACATAATGGAATGAGCAAATAACCTTCTCGTAAAAGATCTACATAAATATGTATATAGATCTAGGTCTACGGTGAGGACAACTATATAAATTAATATATATCCACGCGAAAGGATTGAAATAAACTTAATAGTGTAGTCTTGTACAACAGACGGTGACATTGATGTCTTTGACGTAATTATTTGGATCTAATTAATTTTTCTAGCATGTGGGCTAACTCAAAATCACCTTCCAGAGGAAACATGAAACAGATTATTATATTTAAGTATATAAAACCTTCCAGCAGTTTTCATTGAATAGTGCCTTTATTACCAATATTGAAAATGACTCACTTCCACATTTCGTAATTTATGATTCTCTGTAAGTGTCATGAAACAGGGTTACAAGGTATGT
The DNA here is from genome assembly GCA_023690525.1 of Holotrichia oblita. Lineage (NCBI taxonomy): Eukaryota > Metazoa > Arthropoda > Insecta > Coleoptera > Scarabaeidae > Holotrichia > Holotrichia oblita. The sequence continues at coordinate 174,135,518 of CM043017.1, forward strand.
GAACCCATGACGATCTGCATTCTCTCTGACAATCAGGCAGTCTTAAAGGCCTTAGTATCTTACTACATAGCCTCCAAACCAGTACGGGAATTTCTGCAAAACATAACAGTTCTGGCCAGAAACAACAAGGTCACCTTGATGTGGGTCCCGGGACAGAGGGGTATAGCGAGCAATGAAACTGCAGACCAGCTAACGAGGGACATAAAACAACACCAACTAAATTGGAACCATGTAGCATAGGAACAGCAAACGGATGAAGGAACGACAGTCATAACGATTAACTGTCTAAGAGGTGACCTGCACCAGATGGGGATCTATAAAGATGAACCCCTATTGCAGACTCTGTAATGAGAACGAGGAAACAGCCCTTTATATCATCTTCGAATGCGTAGCACTAAGTCAACGTAGGGTTCCTATGCAAAGCACGTTTGATCTACCACTGGAGAAAAATTCACCAAATAGGTTTCTAAACCTTATCGAGGGAACTAACCTGCTTGAGTAAAATGGAATCAAGGCAGGAATAACACAATAGGCCCAGTGGGCCGCAGTGTTAGGGATAATTAAAGATTGTCCTGCCTTGACAGCAATTAAATCAAATCAAATCAAGTGTCATCAAATATAGAGCAGTAAGATTTTTAATTTGTTTAATTTTTGAAAATGAAAGATCATTTGGGTTGCTTGGTTTATGGGCAATGATTAAAAAGTTATAAACTTTGTATAGTTTTTTTTTAAGGAGAAGCTGACATAAAGAAGATATAGTTTCAGATTAAATTGGAATTATGAAATTTTTACTTTGTGGTTTTGTATTTCTTTGATTTCGGACCTGTCTTTGTAGTAGAAAGCAAGACATTTGGTAAATGCCAAACTGAAAAAATGGCAGCCAATCTTGAAACTTAAAAGAAAAGCTAAAGTATTTTGCATATAGTTGTGACAACTTCGTGATACCAATGGATTCTTCTTTAAAATAGACTGAATGTGTAGCAAGGAGAAATGGCTGCCTATTACCATTATGAAGGAATACCTTCGGATATTATCAATGAAGGGCCACTACTCGACAGAATTCAAATGAGTCAAACGAGCTTGTCACATTATGACAGAAACTGATTCCATCTTGAAAACGAAGAAAAGCTTGAAGAAATATTGTGTCATTTTCTTTGTATTATCCATGCATACACACTCTGTTGTAACAAATTCCTTATTTGAAAGATCTCGACGTCACCAGCAGAGCAGAAATCTGTATATTGTACCTACCTCTTTTTCGATAATTGATTCTCACTACGGTGATGAATAGTAGATTTGTTTTTCCCACTCCTACGTTTTGAAAAATCGACCATGCTAAAGTAGCAATCGTTCAAATGATTTGCAGGCACTTTCTGCCTGGGAGAGCCTTAGCAGACCAAACAACCTAGGCAAAGGAAACAGAGTTGAATTATACTGGGTACCAGAACATACTAGAATCAGCGGCAGCAAAAGAGAGCAAGAAAGATCGTCACAGTCTTGTTTGTGAGATTGGAACCATTTTGTACTATAAGAAGGAGTAACTACAAAAAAGAACTTAAAAATATAGGCGGAAGAGACACTCCCAAGATATTTCTTGGAAACTACAACAAGCATAGAGCAAAGAGTAGACTAGAACTAAACAGAAACAGACTACGTATCCTCACAAGTTTTTTTACAGGGCATTGTGGCCTTGGGGAATGCATGATAAGGATAGGTCTGAAGCAGAATAGCGGCTGGAGATTATGTGGTGCGGAGGATGCAAATCCAACTTATCAGACACATAATGCACTGCTATTGCGAAATCAAGAAGAAATACCTTCTCTGAAATCATCACAGTTTGTGCCGTTTATTAAAGCTGTTAGAGTGGATGGGGAGCTCTGAGAGCGAACAAACTTCAGCATCGTAGAACTCATGTAGTGGGCAGAATAGATAATAGATCACAGTGCCATGTCACCCTGAATTAAATTTAAATCAAAAATCCTTTTCTTGAAAATTAGCCAATTAAACTGCAATCTCATTTACTACTTTTCAAACAAAACCATGGAAAGAAGATTGAAGTGTTCTTCCATTTCTTAAAATGTGATGTGTGATTAATAGTCTGTTGTGTGCCTTAAATATGGTTCCCATTTCTTCCTAAGTATTTGATTTCTTTTCGTTTTACTGACAATCAATCAATTAACAATCAATTTGGGAAGCCTTTTAAGGAAATGTGAGGCTAAAATTTGACATTTCTTTTTTGTACTTTTGATTTTCTTTTTGGAAATGTATTTATGAAACGTTTCAAATTAATATAGTATATATGTACACGATAAACATTATATAAAATAAACGTTTAATATATGAGGGAGCGTTTTTATATTCGCGGAATGGGGGATAAGGGGTGGAAATAGAAAAACCTAATTATTTTTCTTTTTCGATATATTCACCTGCAAGACGGATACATTTTTCACATCTTTCAATTAATTTATTTATACTCTAATAAAAAAATCTCTTTATCTGCAAAATACGCCGAAACTGCCTCCTTGACTTCATCATCGGTAGTAAATTTTTTACCCCGCAGCTCTTTTTTCATTTTCGGAAACAGGTCATAATCACTCGGGGCCAGGTCTGGGCTGTAGGGTGGGTGATTCACAATTTCGAAGCCCACCTTATGCAGCGCAGCTAACGCAACGCGGCTCTTGTGGACGGGCGCGTTGTCGTGCAAAAGCAGCACACCTTTCGTCAATTTTCCCCGTCTTTTCTCTTTAATGGCTTCTTTTAGTCGCTCTAATATTGAAGCGTAATATTCTCAGGTTATAGAAACACCTTTATCTTTATAATCAATCAACAATATTCCTTCGGAGTCCCAAAATACCGTTGTCATGAGTTTCCCAGCTGATTGCGACACTTTAAATTTCTTGGGAGGTGCTGTGCCCTTTTTAGTGAGCATTCTCGGCACCCATCTTGTGCTGACCTTAGACATGCCGAGATGATCGTGTAGGATTTTAAAAATTGTTGTATCGGATACTCCAACCATTTCTGCGAGTTGTTTCTTCTTTAGTCGAGCATCTTCGAGTACAATTTTTTCAACTTGTTGGATAAGTGCTGGCGTGGTCACCTCAATGCTCCTGCCCGGCCTCGGGTCGTCTTCAAGGGATTCCCTTCCTTGTTTAAATAAACTATGCCACTTGTACACCATGGTTTTTCCTGGACAAGAGTCGCCGTAAACCAATGACATCTCATTCATTATGGTCGCGACTGATTTTCCTTGCCTGGTAAGGAACTTTATAACGGCACGATATTCGATTTTTTCCATATTTCATTTTTCACTCCTGATTATGTTAGTTGGTTGACGATAGCTCAAAGACTAACTGTCTAATTACAATGAAACTTTGTATTTATACTAATTATGAGTCGCTGCACAGGCCACGCCCCCAATGCGCCTAATCACCCCCCTACAACCCGCTCATTCCGCGAATATAAAAACGCTCCCTCGTACCACCGTGTGTTGCTTGGGGTGAAAAGTAATTTATCTATTGATTACCTACAAAACTTAATGAGTGTGTGCAGAAAAATTCAACATTTTTAATGAGATAATTAGCACACCGTTTGTCCGTCGAATCAGCTCCATTAAGCACTCTACAAAATAAAAATAAATTTAGCGTGTTACTACGATAAAGCTACTTGCGTGTCAATTCAAGCGCCCAGATAACATATGACTGTTCCCATGCTAACTGTACTATGCCCTCGAGTGTTTCATAATTCAAGTCCTACTATTATTTATATCGGCTCTGCAGCAAGTCCAACGAACTAACCTGTAAATCCTGTTGACGTGTCAAAATCGGACTTTGTCCTCTCCATTATTTTATTTACATTTACACCAGCTTAATGTTTGATTTTACAAACTGCTTTCTTAACATTTTAAAACAAACGAAGTCGCATGTGTACTCATTGAAATTTGAATACCCTGAAATTGTGTAAAATATATTATCATAAAGTTTTATCAAAATCCGTTGGTATTCGTTAGAAAAATTTCACACAGGAGTTAACCAGTCTACATTTTCCACTACCATATTTATTTAATACTCGAAAAACTGTTACATATTCATAGCGAAGTTTGTTATTACGTTTTGCAGGAATAATATACATACATCCGGAACGATGCCTACATTTTGAAAGAGGAAGAAAGAAAACAAAGAAGGATGTCGGCGGCAAAATGAAACACTGTTATGTCTCGAATTAAATTTCGTTTTATTGCGGAATGCACACAGAATGAAACAAACTTTTATATAGAAATATATTTGAGCAAATCATTTTCAGTGTACGATCTTTATTAGACGTGAAATAAGGTGTGAGAATGAAGTTTATGGCTTGTATGATTGTGTCAAGACGGGAAGGCTGGGGTTGGGTGGGTTTATTGCGGTAAATTTTTAAATTTTAACGAAGTAAGACTTCGTTGCCCTCTCAATCAGCTTTGCTTGTTTGGTTAATATTATTCTATCAAGAAGATTTTTTCGTAAAAAAAAAACTTTTGCTTCCTCTGCATGCACGTTATCTTTAAACAAATGGAATGGCTTTCTGTGTAACTGACAATCTTGTTTTCTCTCTTTTAAATCCGATAAAATAGCATAGTTGTTGAAACGCATTATTTGAATAAAATTGTAGATTTGGACTATTAATACAGTTTAGAGAATATTTTGCTTTAGTTTGCTACACTTATGGCTAGTATTCAAAATCAAAACATTGTATCCTTGCAATTTTGTTTGATTCATCATTTAAATTCGAACAATTCAGCCAATGGATTATCGGCAAAAACAATAATTCTAGATGTTTAGTGAAGGAGGTTAAGTTCAGAAGAAAATCAAAATCACTTGCAACTATCCAAAGGCCCTTAATATTATTATCTTAATATTCAGACCACGACATAAAGATTTCTCAACGAGACCATCTAAGCTGTAGATATCTCTAACTCGTACCATGAAACTCATCATCATTCAATTGGAATCCATGAACTATAGACTCATGTAACAAGGCAGTGAATGAAGAAAACTTACCACCTAGAAAGGACTGCAACTCAAATTAGGTAATAAACAGTGATATAGAAAATGGTAATAAAGCAGGGGGTATCAGACTTATAATGCAAAAATATTCAAAAGAAGAGTACAAAAGGTAGCAATTCAAAAACAGAAAAACTGAAACCTGCAGGACCTGGAATTGGGAAGCAAAGCCACATTGCCAGCTGTATGCAAAAAAGCTCCACTTGTGTTAATCAAAAAATCAGAAGACGTCTACTGCATGTGGGAGGAAGCTATTTGACCAACTCCAAATAGCAAGATTAAAGGGCGACCTAGTACATAAAAGAGAGCTGTTGGAGCAACAATAGTGACAGAGTGCACAGTTATCACCCTTGATTCAGAAATGCCTTCACTAGCACCACATGGTAGCTAAAACCTCAGAAATTAAAAACCAGACATATTAAGGAGACTTTAACTAGCATTATAGTCTTCTATTTATGGAAAAAGGAGATCATCCTCGATGTAGATTGTAAAACGGTTCTGTGTCACAACCTACGAAATATCCTTTATGAGGGTAGAGGGTGGTTGCTCAGGATACAGTTGCCAGAGAGAACAAGATTTGTAGCCTTTGCTGATGATATCGCTCTTTTTGTCACCGTATAGAGAGAGGATAAACTTAATAAACGTGGCTAATACGGGAATATAAAGAATCGTCGAGGTGGTTGAAGACGACACAATTGCAACCTACACCCAAAAAAACAGAGGCCGTGCTGCTAACATAGAGACAAAATACGCTTTTGCACTTTTTCAACCCACACCAAGTACGTCTTCACAAAAGTTGAAACTACTATTAAGGCTTTGGCAGACTTGATACTCAACATTGGTGGAACCGTGGCATCTAAGAGGAAGTTCCTAGAAACCCTGAGAACCACTGCAATGCTGTCGGCTCCAAAAAAAAAGGAACAAGAAGCTGAGCGCAATGTCTGCTTAACAATAGGATAGCCATTACCTACGAAACCATTTCTAAGAAGGGGGTTGGTGTAATTTTGGACCACCCCCCGTCTCTCAGTAGTTCTGTAAAGCGAGGAAAGAAAGAGAAAGATATGCTGGACTTGCAAAATCTACCACCAGAAAGTCATTGTATGAAAGAAGGCAGCAAACATGGAATAAACTGGGCACAAAGACTTTAAAAAGAGGTGGATTATTTTATTATGCAGACGCTGTCCGGCAATGGGTGCCATGGTCCTCCGCGTGTCCAAAATGGGAGGATTTTCGCGTTAACATGATGACCAACTTAATAGGATCTACTTAATAGGATTATCAGTATACAAGAACATTATAGCAATTAAGAAGAATGGCCAAAAGTAAGAAACGAAAGTGAAACATGTGGAGAACTCCAACATCGAACCAACGCACAAGAGGGTTCTGGTGCAAGGTGTATAAGACGACTGGAGGAAGGGTTTTTAATCAGTATAACCCGACATTATCCACGATTAATATCATGCAATTGTTTTAATTAAACAGAGACCAAAATTGCATTTTCTGTATCCAATAGAGAAGACATGTTTCTCTGTCCTGTTTGTTTATAGTAAGAGAAAAATGTTAGTGGTAGTTTCAGCATTACAGATAGCCATTTAAATTTTGAATATTTTTGGAAAGTTGTTTTGATTTGGTCATATTTGAAGGTTATAATTGTCGTATTGAAAACAAGATTTCTTAAATCCAACAAGAAAGCTTCACTTCGAGGACAACAAACTCTATTTTAACAACCACAAATAACAGGAAAATGATAAAATAATCGACATCATATCGTATGTACACGTTTTAAATACACAAACAATAATGTGAATTTTATAAAATATATACATTAGAACCAGATTCTCTTCTCCTAATATGATACAATGTGACCGTTACTTTCGTCTCATGGTCCATCATCAATAAATAACAGTTCCTAACTTCTGTTGAGTATCTTTGCTATTTATACATCAGAAACTATGACTGGATATCACTCGAAGTCCGAACGTCACTAGAATTCTTTATAATACAAATTGCACTATATACACAATGGTTTTCATATCTGGCGGCCTCTCCGGTTTTCATCAAATCTGTGGATGATGGAATCAGTAGCGCAGATTGGCGGCCCAATACTCGTGAAATCGTGGGATGTAGGTCATTCTTACGTCAGTTTTCCTGTCGAGATGGGCGTATATGTCTGAAACAAGAGAAACAAATTGTAATTCTAAAAATGTTCAACGTTTATTTTTTTTTAATTACAATTAATGTGTACACAATAGACACTGCCTTCTTTGTTGTTCTAGTAGGCAATTCATTTTCTAAATAATATGTAATTTCCAATGATTTTTTGTTGTTATTACTAGTAATAAAGGATACTACAGTTAGCGTCAACATAGGCAGTAGAAAAAATTTTGACAGCACTAAAACGAGAATAGGAAAAAAAAGGAAAGTAAGGCTGATATTGTAGGTTATATATGGGTGTCATGCTTTTTACGAAGAAGTTGTGCCATCATTTTGTATCAGTTTTTGATCCAAAGAGCGTAATATGTATATGGGAGGTGTAGCCGGAACAGACACACTCTTATAACAGTTTTAAACACTTCAAAAATTACTGAAAGACAGCTTTGAAAATAGCGTATTTTTAGCCTACTTACCAAAAATGCCAATCCAAGATACATTTTACTTAAAAAAAATTAAATAATTTTTTGTGTCGAGTCTGATGCAAAAGAATATTTTTTAAAACTTCTAATAGCTCTAAGAAGTCATCTAGGACCCATTGATCTAATTAGTGATGCAAAAATGTTAGACCATTTTTTGCGACGGCTCTGGAGATCAAGGGATTCAAAAGCCAGCACAAGTTCATTATCAATCCAATCAATCTCCGATAACTTTTTTTTTTGAAATTGTCTAACTGCAAGAGACAAAAAAAAGATAAATGTTGTTGTAAAGGCTACACTAACGCCATCTGACTTCTTAAATTTGATTATTGTTGGGTTTGCTTCCAAAATTGTTTCTGGTTTTGTTCTTTCGAATTTTCATTGTAGCTTTTAGCAATTGTATTTTTCCCTTCTCGTATCCTCCACCCCTGTAGTTTCATTGTATTCTCTATAGATCACCCCCCTGCCAAAACTACACCAGAGGGTGGCTGAAGACGATAATCAGTATATTCTTCAGAGTGTGGTAAATTCAAGCAGTTGAGGGTGATCAGGTTGATGTTGTTTCGAGAAAAACAACTTCAATAAGTCGTTTGACATAGTGAGTCCCACACTTTTGATTTCTAGATTAGCTTAAATAGGTTGCTTCGATGAATTAGTTCTTGTATTAGAAATACAACACAGTCTGCGGTTATCAATGAGCTAAGATATGATTAAGTAAACGTAGCAAACTATAACAAATATAATAGCAGACAAAGTACAGATCGACCAGAATGCTGTGGCAGTGATCTACTGTTAATGTAACAAGCTCTCTGACTTAAGCGCATCTGCCACGGGATTCTGGTCGACCTGTAAGTGTAATAGATCTGTTGGTGATCTGGTGGTGAATACCAATCAAGCACCGAAATATATGTCAACTGATTGTGATAGGTGGGTAAACATCTTTTCCCTTCTTAGAAGTAGGACTAACTGTACACAATATATTTGTTCAAAAAACCTAGTAGTATTGTATAAAAGTTTGGTGGAGTTGTGATGCACAAACAATTCAATTACTATACAAACGATTAGGGACGGTGAGTTAAATGATATTGATGGCTTATTTAGTAATTAGTTTTGGATTTATACTGCAAATTCAAAGCATCTGGAAGAAACGTAACCATGGACGATTTCATCAAGCCATTATCTTTGACTCGTCTATTGTTGAATTGTTGGAACACTAAAGTAAAAGAAAGCCCGGATCCCAAACCAAATTGACAATAGCAAGGGAAGAGGGCCACATTCCACCATATTTGGCTCCAGAGAAGATGATAAAGTTACCATTTGCTGCTATGTATGTCCTAAAGACAAGGAACACACAGTTGCTTTATTAAAACCCTTAAATGCATATTGTTGCAAATATGCAACATACTACCATTTATTGTTTACTTATTTACTAATACAACTAGTGGGCACAGCGTGTGTGAGAGTGTAGAATGCTGTAACCGCGCAATGAGAATATAACCAGTAAATACCGATACATGTCGAAATCTTTATTTGAAAGTGATGAAAGCGACTTTCATGCTGACGAAAATGAAAACATCAGTAAGAACACTGATATGTAAGATGAAATTCATTGTACAGAGTCAAATAAAAATCAGAAAGAATGTGGCAAGAGAATTTGGAAAGGTTCGACGTTTCATTCATTTTAGTGATAACACAAAACAAAATTTTCCTCGGAATGATTTGAATCACGGCCACCTTCACAAAGTACGTCCTCTTATCAAACATCTAAATAAACAATTTTCTACCATACCACTAGAACCAGAACTTTCTGTTGACGAACAAATGTGTTCCACGAAGGTAAAGCATTACATGAAGCAGTACATGCCGATGAAACCCCATTCTCGAACGTCTTCAAACTGAACCAGATCTTGGTGCCTGAGCTAACGTTGGAGTACGCTTATCTAGAATCGTACCGAACATGCAAAATTATAAACTGTATTTCGACAATTATTACAAAAATGTGGATTTGATGGTTTATCTTGGTAAACGTGGGATATTATCACTAAGCACCGTAAGGCGAACCAGGATACGCAACTGTAAGTTGCCGATAGAAAAAGACTTATCAAAATCACAGAGGGGGACATCGGTCGAATACATAAGCACAATTGAGTTTCTTCGGTAATCTGGAAAGATTACTGACCAGCTCTGCCAAGTTTCACTAGAGAGCGAGGCACACTCATTATCCTAAGCCCTCAAAAGTTCCTCATCACTAGTAAGCGGCTTTCCTTTCAGTTCCATTTTCATATTTGAGAAGAACGCACCGTCGCAGGGAGTAAGATCTGAAAGAAGAGTGCTGAAGAAGTTTCAGTCCTGTAGTGGTCAAAAATTTGTTGCAAGCTTTGGCGCCGTGAGCTGGAGCGTCGTCATCATGGAGAAACCAAATGTCCGTTCTCGACTTTGGCCACAGGTTCCTCATCGATTTGATGACTTTAGGTAGACACTGTTCTGTGTACCACTTAGCTGTGACCGTCTATTCTGTGTCCAAGACGACACGCTCCACAATTAAATTCTTGTCGGCTATCATTTTCTTCCATACAGATCGGGATCTTCTGGCAGCTAGGAGAGTGTCCGCATCATCAAAGACCCAAAATTTGTTTTAAGTCATCATTGATTGGCACAATCAACAAATAGAAATATATTAATACCAATCTCGTATGTTGAATTTTTAATGTGTTTACATACTTCGGATACTGTTATTACCGTAATGAAGATAACTAATATATTAACGTTGTTTATATAATTCATACATCTAGCTCGAATTTATTAAAATATTAAAACCAGTACATTTATACGTACGGAGAGAACCGAATACGTAACGGGATATGAGACGGTATTTTAAATTAAATATTAAGCCGTATCGATTTAGACGGAGGTTAATATTCAGCTAATTCCGTCAGAATTATACACGTAAAATAAATACACACGCATATAATAATATGTATCTCTGTTTGTCCAAAACATTCATTAGCAATTTCGCAACATTGTTAATGTCAAGTAGATACAATTATAAAGATAATACGAGCGTAGCTTGATGGGATGCTGGCTGGTGTGGCTGCGACGATGGCGGCAGCAGAACGACGAAGATCGGGGACAAGGCGGAAACGGGAGAACAAAACAATTTCAATTCGAGATTCTGAACGATGTTTACTTTCCATTAGGTACTAAAAGTGTCGATATCGCACACTGACTAGAATCAGTACACATTAATTTAGATTACTCCGTACTAAATAAACCCCGGCTACAACGGGGAATGTTTTCAATTCATTCGCGTGCATATTTTATTAATTTCGATATCGTTTTCATGACAAATCAATATTTCCTCTTCAAATATTGATACTGTTTAACGATTCGTCTACTCTCGCCTCGCTCCTTTATACGACGACCGGTTTTCTGTATTATCCCTTGTTTTAAATTCGGAAGTTACGCATTGTTACATATAAGTAGGTGGATATGCTACGTTTTACGTTCATCCCTTTCGTTAACGTGTCTATCTCGTGAGAGATTTCAATATGCTGTAGATACATGATCTTCGAGTGAATTGATAATGTAGTAGGTCAAAAATAGGCGGGTCTAAGCAATTACACCGCACCGAAATATTGAACAATTACAGGGACATAAACGGTGTCACTAGTTGTCATTTATGTTCACTAAACTCTAAAAAAAACTTTGGTCTTAATAATCGCCCTTCTGTGCTTGTCAGTCGTCGTATCGTTAAGAAATTTGAAAGTAATTTTACTCTTTACGATGTAAAAACACCAGTAAGGCGCCGAAATGCCAGAACTGTTGTGATTATTGCTGCTGTAAGAGCTAGTGTTGCAGAAGATCCAAATTTATCAATTCATCGTCGTGCTTAAGAGTTAGGACTTAAAAAAAAAACAAAAACTCGGTGAATTTTGCAAAAAGATTTAAATTTACACCCGTAAGCCACTGGACCATCGTCGGTGCCGCAAATTTGCTGCTTGGAGTTTACAACGACTTGAAAGGGATGGCAATTTCGCGGGAAAAATTATCGTTTCAGTTGAAGCCCATTTTTAGTTAAATGGTTACGTAAATAAGCATAATAGCAAATTCACGAGAAAACTTTGCATCCCCTAAAGGTTTATGGTATGGTGGCATCGTTAGACCATTTCTTTTTTCAGAATGAAGTTGGAGATTCAGTTACGGTGAATGGTGAACGATACCGACAGATGTTGACAAGTCTGAATGCACTTGATTTAGATGAAACTATCGCCACACTGCAAGAAAAGTTTAGAGAAAGGATAATTTCAAGGAAGGAATTCAACTGTTCCTTGGCCTCTAAGAAGCTGTGATTTGTCTCCTTTGGATTACTTTTTTTTTGGATTAAAATCTAAGGTTTATGCAAATAGGCTACAAACACTTGATGCTTTGAGATTGAACATTGAACGCTGCATTCGTGAGTTTACGCCCGATTTATTGCAAGTGCTATTCAAAACATGTGGTGTGGTTATATATGAAATCATTTCTATTTTATTTCATCTTAAAATCACATCGATCTTATTGGAAAACTTTGTAAGTCCATATAATTGGTGAAACAGATCAAATCCGTCCACAAAATTTCTTCCTAGATGTATGACTCACATTTACATCGTGTGCGAGTGTGTTTGACAAAACATAAAAAGGGTATTCATAGCTCAAAACTGAGCAGTTAGAATACTATGAAACATAAATTTAAGAGAAGCATGTAGAGGAGTATTTAAGGTTAGATGTCAGGTATCGTGGTGTTTCCTTAAGAGCAGGTTGCAGATTAGTAATAAAATTTTCCGACATAACTCCCAATGCTCCCACTATCAGAACTACAAGTGTTGCTTTATATTACACACACATACATATTACACAAATAAAGAACTTAACGGGTCGATGGCCGCAGTGGTTAGGCGGCTGACTATTGTTGTGAGAGGACGATAGGTGCTGGGGTTCAATTCTCTGGAGGGACGGTGACATTTTTTCAGAGAGTTTAATCCCGGATCGACTTGCCATTCGCTGTTGATAGGCGATATGATGCTGTCACAAAGCCATTTAATCACAACTTACACCACACTAAACTACACCGCAAGAGTTGCAGTGATAGCCAGACAAGTAATACAGCTTACGGAGTCACTGCAACTAAGCACCCACCACACATTAAAAAAAAAATTGTGCAATCTGCATAAAAGCAAAGATGACAAGAAATTCACTTCCAACAAAAAGTGAACGAAATACGGAATTGCTAGAAATTGTGCACTCCGACCTATGTGGTCCTGTACGTGTTGAATCGCACGGGCGCGGGCGGTCCAAATAGTTCGTGACTTTTATTGACGCCTACTCTAAATGGTGCGAAGTACGTTTCTTGAAATCTAAAAATGAAGTATTTAATGCAGTTAGAGAGTAAAACACATTGGCAGAAAACTCCAAAAAGCGAAAGATCAATTGTCTTCAATCAGATAATGGCGGAGAATACAAAAATCTGGAATTTGATGGTTTTATGACTGAACATGGAATTATAAGAAGATTTTCCAGAGCAAGAGGGTACTGCGAAACGGAAAAATAGAACCTTACTGGATATTGCAAGACATTTCCTCTTATAATCTGGACTACCGACATCTTTTTGGGCTGAAGCAGTTTCAACTGCAAATTACATTAGGAATAGAACTCCAAGTTCCTGTCTCAAAGGAAAAACACCTCATGAATTATGGACAGGCAAGAATCCAAATGTATCCTATTTTCGGGAATTCGTATGCAAAGTTTTCTGTTTAGACACAGAACTTACCAAGGGAATGTTCGAACCACGGGGAAAACCAGCAACTTTTGCAGGATATTCCGAATCTTCAAAGGGTTATAGAATGTGATTAACCGAAGAAAGGAGGATAATAATATCCAGAGATGTGGAGTATGTAAGTGTTGATACTGGTGCTCCGGTAACTTTCGAAGATTTCATACCTGAAAAGCGAAGAATTTTCCGAAAATCGAAACACAGAAATTGAATTAGCTCCGTTGGAAATTCCTGAGCAGCATGAAGATGAAGTTATTGAAGACGAAGGGGAGCATGGTGACCCACCAAAGCAAGGACGTGGTAGACCTCGAATACATCGTACTGGAAGAAGGGGAGGACCTCGACTCGCATATCAACCAGTTCAAGAAGAACCCCAAACGGCAGATGATGCAGAAAGCGATGATGAACCACAATTACAAGATGACCCAAAAAAGGAAGCTTTAAAGAAAGCTATGTCTGGGGAAGATGTCGACGATTGGCAACGAGCAATTTGCACAGAAGTGGAATCAATTCTCAGAAATGACACATGGGACCTTGTCAACCTCCCAAAGAACAAAAAGGTAATTGGAAGTCGCTTTATAAATACTTCGAAACAAGTTACAAGTACAATTCGGATGGAACTCTAGAAAGACGAAAAGCTCGTTTAGTAGTCAAAGGTTTTGCGTAAAGACCTGGAATTCAATTTAATGAAATATTTGCTCCAGTGGCTAGAATGGGTTCAATTCGTCTGCTGGTGACTTTGGCGGCACATGACAACATGTATAACTGCTTACCTAAACGGAAGCATAGATGAAGAGTTGTTTATGGAACCCCTCGATTTGTTGGAAACAGCTCTTAAGACGATCACACAGACGAAGCAAATGCCAATTTTTTTCCGGCTTACTGAGGTATTCCAAAGTACACGACTCTTGCCTTACTACCCACGAACAGGTGTCTTTTATCTATTGTGGTAATTTCTTATGAATGTGTTGCTATAGTTTGTGGCACGCCTTCTAACGCTACTATTATTACAGATATAAATATGGCAGTGGTCTTCAATTTTGACTAAAGTTAAGTAACATCCAAGTTGCAATATGAAGGTCTAACCGTGAACTCAATTATATTTATTTCATTAAAATAATACGCCTGATTACAAATTTTTTGTAGTAGTAATTTTAATATAATTATTCTGGGTTCTCGTGGAGGTATCCTCAATATAATTAAATTATGTAATTAATTACGACAACAAAGAAACCATTACGCTTTTAACAACGCGCCTTCCTACGCGAAACATTAACATTAAGAGTAATCAATAATGTATGCGCATAATACATTAATTCATTTCCCAGCTTACAGGAAACAATTTCTTTCGTTGGAAGCATGAAGGGAGAGCCGGAAGTGAGGGGATGGGGCGAAGGAGGGTTCAATCTCACTAATGGGCAATGAGGGCAACTGACATCCTCACATGAGTTCGCCGGGGATTATATCAATAAAAAGTTTCAATATCTCTTAAGTTGGTCTATCGCTTTAATGGTCCAGACCACTTTGTGTTTAAAAAGATTTCGTAAATTAATCTGCCGCAAATAAAGGAAAGTACTTTTTTTTTTTTCGCAACTTTTCGTAATTCATAAATTAGAGTGCACTGCACTTTGGTATAAAGTAGTTTGGATGGAAGTTCGTCGTTCTCGCACCTGCTCGTATCGTAAGACCAAACGAGATAGCTAGTTGAAACGCAGAGTTACGAGAAATGTGCATATATTTATGAAAGTGTTTAAAGCCAAGCGTACAACGTGTGATGCAGCAAACGATGCGGTGAGAGTTATATGATTCGTATATTCTCCTAGGGAGTCAGTAAGATATTATTTTGTTACCTGAAGATGTGTCTGTTCCAATATAGTTCCTGAAGTTTTGTTGTAGATTTTAACACTTTCTGACTCCGTCGAAGACAATTATAAAACAGAGGAATTCGAGAATTGAAGACATAAATGAATAAAGGTGTTATGTCACTTTCTTTCAAAAAATTATTTTTTCTTGGGCACCTCAGGCATAAATCTAATCTTCAATAAACACAAATTCCATATTTTCGTTATTATCTGATAGTTTTCGCATAATAAAGGTGTCATGACCGACATCCTACAGATATTATTTAGTGGATAATGGTGTTATCTCACATTTTTGTTACATGACACCTTTATCAACTGTTCAGGTTAGTACTGAGATGTCATGTGTGACATTCTGAGGTTATGTTCCTTCTGTGTTACCTTTATTGTGTTTCAATGGACAGTGATTATACAATATTTTATGTAAAAACTGGTTTTTACCCTAAATAATAATCATATTATGATGGGTAGTAGAGGGAAACAAATGCTGGAGCTAGTACAAGTGTTAAATAATAATAATAATAATAACAGTCTGCTCCGTCTCCAGATAAGCGAGGACGTCACGTAAATGGCCCTCACAAGATATGTGAGGATGTTATTAACTGCATCACTAATCACATTAGCATATTTCCTGCTGAACAATCACATTAACCTTAACAAAAAATATCTGTCTCCGCTGCTTAATGTGAATCGACTTCACCAACTTTATTTAGAAAATTGCAAGGAGAATAATCTGGATGAGGCCTTTGAATACAGCGCTGTTCAACTCAAGTTGGCGAAAAAAATGATTGCGGTGATCACATTGTACAGATCTCCGGGTTATGATCTTAATATAGCTTAATATAGCTACCAACTTGGAAGAAGAATGCTACACTGCATCCATTATTAACACAAATAAATCTGATCATTATGGCCAAAGGATTTCCTGCTCTTTATCTTTCTCGGATGCTAAGTCTCCTCTTTGTGGCGTTGCCAAAAGAATTTTTGACGATGGCTCACTGTCCCTGTTTTCGGAATTGATGTCTGGAGAAACTTGGCAGGGTTTGTTTGAGGATGAATCTTTGGATACTAACTTTTCTTGTTTTCTCAACAAATTTTTATTGTGTTTTAATGCTGCTTTCCCAATCCGTAAAACTTCATGTAATAAAACTAAGAAATCATCACCTCTGAAGTACTTGTCGCATTTGACAACGTGCGCCTTGGACATAGGATGTTTAGAGAGGGTTTACTTAGTAAGGAAAGTTATAATAGCTTGAAACATGCTTATGATATATTTATTCAAAACACCAAAAAAGAATTTAATGACAATCTAATGGCAGCTTCTTCGAATAAGTCTAAAACAGCGTGGAAATTGATCAATAATGCCACAGTTGGAATAAAGAAACATGGTAATTTAGCAATTAGATTGATAGAATTTGTAGACAATCCGCGTTGTACCTTGCAAGCTACCGGTTTGGGCAATGTAGGAACTATGTTTATCAGTCCGACGGATGATCATGAAGTCCGTGACGTAATTCTTTCTATTTCTTGTAAGCCTTCTTCAGGAATTGATGAAATCCCATGCAACGTTTTGAGATGTGTTGCTCATATCATTTCGCCGCCTTTAATAGCTTTAATTAATAAATCCTTTCAAGAGGGCGTCTTCCCTGAGGCACTAAAGATTGTTTTGCTAAAATTTTTGAAAAAATAATGTATGCTCGGTTATCTAAATATCTGCAGGAGAATTCTCTGCTAGCCACTAGTCAGTTTGCATTTAGGAATTCATGTTCTACAAATGATGCTCTTTTCAAGGCTCTGAATCATATTTATAAACTGTTAGATGATGGTCGGTTGGTGACTGGCTTGTTTTTTGATCTGAGTCAGGCATTTGATAGGGTTAACCATGAGGTACTGCTTCAGAAGTTGTCCTTGTACGGGATTAGGGGTGTGGGTCTACAGTGATTTGGATCTTACTTGAGTAATCGTAAGCAAATTGTATCAATAGGAAGTACAGTTCCTTCGGCGACGTCTTTGGCAATTAGTGTCACACGGGGTGTTCCTCAAGGATCCACTCTCGGTCCACTGCTATTTCTAATTTATGTTAATGACCTGCATATGAGCTTCAACATGCACGATATTTACCAGTTCGCGGATGATACTACTGTCATAGCATCAGGTTCAGATATTGAACAAGTGAGTAATGTTGGAAACATCTACGCTGAGAGCATGTTACAGTGGTGCAATATGAATGACTTAAGAGTGAATCAATCCAAAACTAGTCTGATATTCTTTTCATCTTCAAGACATGTTCCTGATCAGTCAGTTCTGATTCGGTTGGGTTCCACTACTATTCCCAATGAAACCAGCACCATGAAGCTGTATGTTATCAGTTTTGGGCTAAGAATTTCCATTTGAATGCAGAAAACAAAACAAAAAATTTCTATAAAAGTATCTAATGTTTGCTAAGTAGGTTAGAATAAAACTGGTTGTAAAATTTAATTTATTACTACTGTAGATACAGTACTGTCCTTGTCAACAACAACTGTCATTGTGAAAACGTACTTTTCAGTTTTCGCTGTATTAATTAAGCAAAAATTGACCAAATTGTTTGAATATCAGCCAAATTTAGAAATATTACTACAGTTGAGCATATAAAAATGAAAACAAAATGGAAATATGTAATTCATTTAAAAAATATTTGAAAAATTGTGTTTTTTATTTTTTTCTAAATACAAAACTTTGCATGTGGTTAGGTTAGAAGTGGGGTGGCATGCTGGCCTGTTTCACCGCGACCTTTACAGGTCTATTGTGATCCCCTTTACCTTAGAGAACGCTCGCTAGTTTCGCCTTCTTAATCAGACTTATCATTTTTGAGAGCGGCTCTTTTGTGTAGCTGTTGGCTATGGGGTTCTCTACCCCCATTACTAGAAACCTCGTCCTCACTAGGCCGTCACAGTGGCACAAAACATGAACTGGGGTTTCTTCTTCCTCTTGACAGAATCTGCAGAAAGCATTTTCTGCCAGGCCTATGTTAAACATATGCCTATTCAGTCTGCAATGACCGGTCATCACTCTTACTATCATTTTGACAGTCTTCCTGTCTTTACTCAGTAGGTCTTCAGTAAACTTAGGCCTTTGTTCCCTTAGGAACTCCTTAGCTTGTCCTTGTCCTGGTGAGCTTTCTCACCATTCCTTGGACTTCTTTTCTGACCATTCGTAGATGGACCTCTTAATTTGTGGTTTAGTAATGCCGAAGGAAGGGGCCGCTTCTATGAAAGGCCTTGACGAACCTCGTCTGGCCGCCTCGTTTCCCTTCACTCCCGTGTGGCTGAGGACCCAGGCCAAAGTTATTTTCCTTAGGGTGCCCACCTCATTTAGGGCTCTTACGCAGTCCCAAACCAGCTTTGAGTCAGCACTTGCGGAACTAATCGCTTTAAGTGCTGCTTGGCTGTCAGAGTAAACAGCGACGCTTTTTCCTGGTTCGGCCCAACTGTCTACGTCTCTGACACAGTGGTGAATCGCCGAAACCTCAGCCTGGAAAATTGTCGAGTCCCTGCTGAAGCTCAATGAACGGCTTCTTTCTATAAATGCCAACTCCTACGCTGTGTTCCGTTTTAGAGCCGTCGGTATACCAGCTTGAGTCCGCTCTTACTGAGGGGGGGGGGGTATTTCCAGTCCTTCTTATCTGGTATATTTTACACTTTGCATGTGACCACAAATTTGAATTCTAAGCAACTTTTTCAAATAACTTTTTGGATATGATGAAAGGTGCAAGAGAATTTAAAACTGGAGAAGTTATTCTAAGCGTGTTACCTAAGTGTGGAGGTTTAATCGTTGAAAAAATGTCCAATTTGAGAGAGCTACTACAGTTTGTTGAAAGGGATTACAGCTGGTACTATGTTTTGGAATAAACTAGTCTTAATCCCAAGCAGAAAAGAAGATGTTGATTCTATTAAAGTTTCTTTTCTATATCTATTTACTCAGATGTTTTATCCACTTAAGTCTTTAATTCGAATAGTTTCCTGATGGTGATTATTACTTTTGAGCAATGCTGTATATCTATTATTAACATAAACACTTCAGTTTTTCTTTCAGTATCTTGCAGATTATCCAGCTTGCACTGGAGCATATTTCCCGAAGAAATTTAAGTCTCCTTTTCAAGAAAGACAATAATAAATTAGTTCTTCGCTTTGATGTCGATGCAAGGTCAGCTCAAACAGAAACACTCGAGTACTACTTACAAATACAGGATCCCTTTCCTGTAATATTAATGTTCTCTAAGGTGTTCATTCGCGGACCTTCCTTGATTTGCGGAAACTATGGATTCGGGCGTTAAACGGTCAAAGACATAAGCATTAGAGGTAGGTTTTTGTCGGCGACCCTTCAGCTTTCGCACCTACAACGGCCGAGCGATTTTCCTGCCCGCCAGGAGTTGCATATCCGTCTACGGAAGGGAGACGAAAGACGACCGTATCAGTGGACGTCAGTGTTGCTGCGCTAGGTGCGTTGTTGCGCAGCAATGTATATTCACAAAGAGGGCACATAAAGGCGTAGGTAATTGGGTCTCGTAATGAATAAGTGAGTGGGCACTGGCGTGTACGTGTGTTGTTGTTACCGAACGGCGGGGCCAAGTGACCAGAGAAATAGAACAAGAGAGAGCGAAGAGGTTAGGGAGGTGAAGTGAATGCGTACCATTGCCTCGGGCCCTCACTAATGGCCGCCCTCGTTGCCCAAAGGGCGCTCCATAATTAAAAGACCGACGTCGACGGGATTACAACTACTTTATTTATAGTCACGATCTATATTGCTAATTAACGTTCTCTCATTTTCAAGCTATCAAGTCTCGAAGCGTTCCGTTCGTTTGAACGGATCGGTAATTACCGCTGGAATCGATATAGTGAGGTACTGCAGTTATATGCACACAATAGCATTCTACGACAGGTATAACATACACGAGGATATTTCTTATCGTGGTGAATTTCGCTATAAATACGCAAGAACAAACACGAAGTGGTGATTTCGTCCCAAGTGATCGTGGGAAAACAGTTATACATTAATTATTTTCGTTGTCATTTAAACAGGTTAAATACTTCTTGGTTTGCCACACACTTTTCTTGTGATATACCGTACACACATTGATAAATAAAATTATGTCACAACAGAAATATAACACGAAAACATTATCAAAGAGAGTTTGGTTGGGTTGGTTTTCGTTTGGAGCTGACAGCTTATGGAGCTTCACTCAAACCAGTCACATGCAAAAGGACGATCCTATTGGTGATCTTTCTAAACTCAGAGAAAGGCTGAAAGCGAAGTCGTGCTTCATGGATCTGAAACTTAAAAAATCAAACAAAAGCTTGATTTTTTCCTGTCTCTTCCCTTTCTTCCTGTTTCATTCCTCCATTCTTCATCTAGATTAGATTAGATTTAATTGTGGATGATATTGCACTGCCACCTATTGATCTATTGTGTCCCCTTGCATGTGCTGCAAGCTGTTGGAATTTACTCGCTCTTAGAGCTCTCCATGCCGTCTAAGAACTTTAATAAACTGTGATAGTTTCAGAGAAGGTGTTCTAGTTCACAGTTATCTTAATATATAATTTTTATTCTCTGCAAATATAATTCGATTTAATCTTGTACAACTATCAACTAACTGACGTTGATGTAGTCTATGTTTTTCTCACACAATATCCTCCTTCTTTAAATAACAATTGCACTGTAACAAAATAAAGCTTAACTTAGAATATAATCTTTGTATTTTTGAGGTAATTTGTGAGATCTCTTTGGTCCCATTGATTCTAGAGATTCTTTTTTATCTTCAGCTACTACTTAAATATTTGTAGGTGTTTCATTTTTCAGGTTCTAATTAGCCCAAATTTCCTATTATTTTCTCTTTGTGTTAAAGGCTTTTAAAATGGACAAGTTTTCAAGTTTTCTTTCAATTCCAACCCCCAAAAAATCAATTTTTAAAGAAAAGGGGACGCCAAATTTTGTTTTTCTCAATTATTTCCTGAACGACAAATTAGAAAACTGAAACTTTGAAACGATGTTCAGAACTAGAATAACCTTTTAGACTAGACAGGTCTTCATTTATAAACCACAAAAAATCGATTTTCAAAGAGGAAAGGGCGCCAAATTTTGTTTCCCCCAATTACTTCGTGAATAACACAAAGTAGAAAGCTAAAACTTTGAAACGATGTTCAGAACTAGAATAATCCTTTAAACTAGATAGGTTTCATTTCGAACCCTCAAAAAATCAATTTTTAAATAAAAGGGGGCGCCAAATTTAATTTTTCTCCATTATTTCGTGAACGAGACAAATTAGAAACCTAAAACTTTGGAACGATGTTCAGAACTACTAACATTTTGAACTGGACAAGTTTTCATGTCGAACCCCCAAGGAATCGATTTTCAAATTTAGGAGGCAATTTTTCCAAAAAAAAAAGAAAGGGGTGGCATGATATCATTTTTTTGCCTGTCTGTTGAATTACACCAGTTTTGATATCGCAATATTATTTTGCTAAATTTCGGAGCAACACAGAACAAACCTAGAACAATCGGGAACAACCTCAAACAAAATTTTGTAAACACAATCAATATGAGGTGACGATTTTAAGTTTTCATTTATAATAAGGCTGACTATTTTGGATGATGGTTCAAAACTGAAGATCTACTTGCTTTTGGAAATCAACAAATTTGATCTTCTTCAATCGTGGTTGTAGTGACATAATTTGTTTGTGTATTTTGACAGAAACCATATTAAATGGAAGATTATATTTCGTTTTCTTCACGTTGGTAAGAATGGTTTTACCTAGATTGTCTTTATTTGGAAATATAGCTGAATGGTCTAGACCTGCTTTTTTGCTGAAAGATTTGGGTCGCGTTATGGAAACGTTAATGCAAAATAAGAAGTGAAATTGTCAACATAATCTGAATAGGTCAGTTTTAAAATTCTTCAGATCTTCTTCAGATTCTTCCTTCAAGTCTACATAAATTCTCTTTCAATTTTTTTGGGAGTTACAATGCTCTTGGGGACATGATCTCTTGCTGGTTCACAATCACTTTCGACCTTGATATAAACTTCTCATCTTCCAATTTTCAATCTTAAATTTATCTAATTTAATAAACTGAGGTTAATATATTTTTGACCGACAGTGTAATCGCAGCTCTATAAAATTTAACTGTCGTTTTACATCTATATACATGCGATGCCCTCAAGTTTAAAGAACGGAGAATGGACGATGGGGTCCGGCTAAAGGAATAAATGAAAGAAAAAATAAATAAATGGAAGCTTTTAAAGTTTTAATATTTATTTGTATTTTTTCTTTGTGATTATGTCTTTCCTTTTCGCTTTCCAAATTTACTGGTTTTATATGCTCTCTATTCCTTCTATAAGATTTTTCCTCCACTTCTACTATGTATGATCTATCCTTTACCTTCTCTTTCACTATTCCCTGATGTTCCAGGTTATCCAAATCTTTCTTTAGGTTATCTCTTAGCGCTATCGGAATCCTTCTTGCTTTTTGAAACAACTTCTCATAATTTCCTTAACTGGTCCTATGCTTATGTTGTCCATTTTAATAAATTTAGACCTCCGTGAAGTATTCTTAATACCTACAATTAATCTATCTTTCAACAATTCTTCTTCCATGTCTCCATATTGACATTTCTTAACAAGCTTTCTTAATTTAAAAAAAAAACATGTCAAAATTATCCTCATCTTGTTAATTACATAAATTAAACATTGCACTATTGTATGTTTTATTCGTCTTAGCAATAATCTTCTTCTCTATTATTCTCAACACATTATCAATTGATGATTTATCTGCATCAGTTATTTGAAAGTTATCATATTTCTTCAATGCTTTTGCACCTATTACTGACAATAAATAGTTGACTTTCCTTCTATTCCATATAATACAACAGATAGTATTTCTACTTCCTCTATGACGTCTTCGCCAAAATAATTAGCTCTGGTTTCCTTAATAGCAGTGCAGTTAGATGGCAGTCGCTATTCTGTTTCAGATCTATCCTTGTCATGTGTTCCCCATTGTAACCTAGTTCCAGCAAAAATTTTACTCTATGCTTTCTATAGTTTCTATGGAATATCTTGGAGTGTCTCAGACTGTTTCTTTGCCTAGGTTTTTAGTCTGTTAAAGCACTCCCAGACTAATTTCGAACTGATGATGTAAGAATTCAGCGCCATTGTGACTGCTTAACTATCGGAGAAAGTTGCAATGCTTTGCTTTCGATAGTTCTTGTCCAGATTCAGTTGAGCACATCTTCCAATGATCTTGATCGCCGCTTGGAAGACGGTACGGCTTATTCCTATTGGCTCGGAGTGTTTGGTTCTTTGCTCGAATATCCCTCCACCTGTCCCTTTGTCGGTTTTCGAACTATCCGCGTATCATTCAATGGTGTTTGCTCTTAGGATGTGAGGAGTAGAGGATTCTCTTTTCAAATGAAATATAACAAGTGGTAATTTGGTTTATGACGACAAGCACAAATTAAAAGTGCGCAAAAATTCATCGATAAAAAAAATTATGAAAAAACGTACTTGACTCAATTTAGTCATTATGGACTAAATTGAGTTTGATGAAAGTAAAAAAAAATGATGTAAAGATAAATATAGTTGGCCGTCATGAGTTTGATTAAAACAAAAAGAAAATTGACATTCACCTCTTGGAATTGTCCAGCGCAAGCAAATTTTCCCTTCTAGCTCTTCAGCTGATGGCTATTTTCATGTTGGTTTGACGTTATCTCACACAGGGTTTTGTTCAGTTATGATTAATTTCATTTAATTATTTAAAATGATTTAGGTAACGCTTAAAATGATTCTTGATTAACCTCGGTTACAATGTGATATTCTTTTGACAGAAAAGACACTATAAGGACGTCTTCGGAAACTCAATCTGAGCGACCAGGGTTCATTACCTTTTACACTCAAGTGTTCGGAAACTTAACCTAATCAAGTTGCTCTTGTTCGTAAATAAACTTTTCTTCTACAGGTTTTCCTATTAGAAAGTAGGGTAAACAATGAAGTAAATATGATGGGACAAAATCGAATCTATATTCCAAATTCTGC
Source organism: Holotrichia oblita (assembly GCA_023690525.1). Taxonomy (NCBI): domain Eukaryota; kingdom Metazoa; phylum Arthropoda; class Insecta; order Coleoptera; family Scarabaeidae; genus Holotrichia; species Holotrichia oblita. Next base: position 174,159,916 of record CM043017.1, read on the forward strand.
TCTATATAATGTGCATTTAGACACATTGTAGAAATGGAGATATTAGTCTAAGAGCTGGCTACATGTCGGTCGACATGAAAAGGTGCACGGAAAGTCTCACCTGAAAAAGGTAGTATTAGCAACGACAAATACATAGTGCAATCGTCAGAAGGCGCCCTGGAAGACGTGGGCGTGTGGAGGCGGCGAAAATTGTCAATTTTCATTTCTAAAAAACCGAAAAGGTGCATGGATGGAACTTGTTTGTACAAATAGTAAATAATGATAGAAAATAGGAAAACAATTGTCAGAAATGCACCTTGTCATGTTGTATTTCCAAAATTTTCCGCATTTTCATCAGCTTCTGACAACCCTTTCTCTTCCACCTACCCTCCTGACAATTGTTTTCCTATTTTCTATCATTATTTACTATATTTACAAACAAGTTTCATTCATGCGCCTTTTCGGTTCTTTAGAAATGGAAATTTACAGTTTTCGCCACCCCCACACGCCCACGTCTTCCAGAGCGCCTTCTGACGATTGCACTATGTATTTGTCGTTGCTAATACTACCTTTTTGAGTTTAGACTTTCCGTGCACCTTTTCATGTCGACCGACATGTAGCCAGCTGTCGGGCTATATGGACGTGTTCCAGGCGAGCTTTGTTGCTCAATCTCCAAGGGTTGTAGATGGCTGAGTGGATCAAATGAAGATCACGGTGCCAACCAAAGAAGAAGAAGAAACAATGAACATCTGTCATAATTTGAAACGACTTTAGATGAAAAAAAATTCAATTAGTTCATGCACCTGTCATTACCAATTATGCTACAAGATCAGCTAACTTGAGAAAATGGATAGTATAGTATTTTCATATATGTATAATACAACTAGTTATTTGCCAACATATCGCAATCCAATCCGGCGATTAAAAATAATCACAAAACCAAGAGTTGTATTCTTCAGATTATAGGTACAACGAATAAAGCAACTTCGCTACATTACGACATTTTGAGTTAATTTCTAACGAGTACATGTAGGAAATGTCATCACTGACAAGCATTATAAGCTGCGTAAGTTGCGGTGCACATCATCAATGACTTTTGCCCAATGTTGCCAATGTGATGTACTTAACATAAAATAAATGATAACAACCAACTGTCAAATTCGACGCACAGGTTACGAAATTTAATTAGTCGATTGAAGGTTTTCATTGACATTGATGGAAAAACTAAAATAACGATTATAAAAGTTAGTGTTATTGTCGCCTTGATAACGACAGCGTTGCTGTCGAAACGCGTCGGTGTTTTAGTTGAAACTTGTTTGGCGTTTAGTGGGTTGAAGTGTTTAGTGTTTTATTATAAAATATGTTTATATTAGATAAGGAAAGATAAGTTCATAAAATGATCAATTATTTTTCGATTTTCAGTGGAAATATTATTTATTTTCAAGCAAGGACGTCTTGTACTGCTTCAAATTGCGACTGTAGATGTAATCGTCAAATTGCACGGACTTCAACTCGCTTTTGACATATTTGTCTTTTTAGTTTTTTGGTCAAAATAGATGATTTGTAAAAGCAGAATTAAAAAACCGCAAAATTCAATAAAGAACATAAGTCAAAATATTTGACGAGCTATAATCTAAATGACAGAATGATATCTGTCAACACTGCCCTGGTTACTTTAAGTACTGAAAACTGTTGGAGTGCACTACACCATCAAATTCGTATTTATTAAAGATGCAGTTATAGGTACTTAGTATTTGGTATGTTTGTCATTCCGAAAATGCATCTGTAAATGCATAAAAAGGGTTCGTAAACTATTATATTACCCGATAGTTTGCTTTGAATCGGGTTAAACTAGTTACGTGATTTATAAAACCCGATTGACAACCCGATTGTACTGCTTGAGGTTGTGTCGATACTTGAGCACGGGATTTTGACGTAAGTGCCATTAAAAATGTGTCAAAATCGCATGCTCAAGCATCGACATAACCATAACATGACCTCAAGCACAAACTAGAAATATGACGCTAAACAAAATAGAATTAAAGATCGTTAGATGACAAAATGACATTAGTCCTTATAGACTTTGAAAACCAATAGAACTGAGTCTCTTAATCAAGTTCTCTGTTTCCGTTTTCAATCTTCCACGTCTCGGAAAAATATGGTTGACGACTCGCTCAATTTTTCAAGTGTCACATAACTGTCCCTAACTCCAATCCCCGAATACATGAGTCTCAGCACTACAATGATCTATTTCTAATCTACTGAAGGTGGTAACGAACTCATTTCGAATTGTCGCTTAGAACACGATGTGCGATCCCACCAAAATTGCCATTCTTGAAAAAGTTCTTTCTTAAAAATCCTAAAACTGCCATAATTTACCTTTATTGATGACAAAGCGACCTTCGTACCAAAACTTGCTCATCTGTCTGATAACTCATTTCCTCTTAAGTCACGGTGGTTCCGAATCCAGAAAGATATCCGAGACGAATCCCCAAAAATCAACTCGTATATCAATTCTTGAACCTGCCAAATCAAATCCTGTTCCACATGAGCGCGATTATTTTGTAAGACAAGAAGAACACTTTTGAAGTCAGACCTTATCAGGGCGTTTATTTATAACTTAGAACACGTAAACTTGATGGTGGGGCACCTTCTTTCATTAACATTGCACAGAGTTGATGTTCATTCAGTTTCTTGTAAATTGCACAATCTTTTGCGAACTGGCCGAAATTGTTGCAGTGGTAATATCTGAGACTAAATTTTTCTTGCTTCTATTAAATAATGCAACAGAATCTATACTTGGATATTTTATTTCTTGCAAGAGTTTTATTCCAGTTCTAATCCATTCATCAGTTATTCCGAATTTAATGTCATTGAGTGCATTAGGCGTCTTCTGGGAATCAACAAAACCATAATGGAAATAAACAACTGGCTTGTGGACAGCATTACATCATTACCATATCTAAATACACATTTGTTAGTTCATAAGTATTTTTAAACCTTAATTTATTTATAACAATGAACGCAATCGTTAACATTTTTCCTTTTCACAATTAAATTCGTATTTTATAAAAGGTTTTGCGTGTTAGTACCACAGATGAACTTGTTTGATTACACAATACGAGAGAGGATCCCCATTCAAGCATCCATCAATCTGAAACTAATTAAGTTTCACTTTTCAACGACACCCCCTACGCAACAGGATACATATTAGTGCTGCTCTACGAACCTATTACATATTCCACCCTACCAAGAACACGATAAAATGGAAAACTTCTGTCGTAAAGAACATAAGGTTTAAGCGATTCCGTTCGAAAATCATCGACATGATCGCGTGATAATGTCAAAGTTAATTTTTCAAAGATAACGCCTGAAGAAGTTCACCCGTAGTGAATCCGTTTTTAGAAAAATTGGCGAAACAAGTAGCCGGGGCGATTTACGACCTAACTTGTAATATTTTCCTATGTCATGATCGTAAATAAGAAAGCGTAGTATAGAAGAGCGGCAACAACAACATACAACACACAAAACGGAGATCAATATTGGCGTGTTGTCCTCATTCCAGCTGGATGACAGGACAAATTGAGACGTGGACGTAAATATAGTTCCGTAATGGGTGCTACTGGTAAAATTAGATTTTTTATCACTGTTATAAAAAAGGTAATACTTCTTCGAGGTAGCCTAGTTTTCATCTTTAATCATTACGGAATCGTAGCGAGAACAATCCTGGTGTATTTGAAGAATGCGGCGACGCTGGTCGTATATAGTTGATTATGTGCCGATATTGGACTTATTTATGATTCATTCAAGTTTTATAGTAACTTACGGCTTACATAATTAGAAAATGTTTGACTTCATTTAGAAGAATATATTGTCTTCAAGTATCATTACTTCATTACAAACTTCAATTACCTCTATGTCGGTCTTCAAATTCGGGTTGAAGTTTATGATGCAGGATACGTAAAGTTAATATGTGCATGCAATATTGGAAACAAAACTCACCCTATATAGCGGCGACTATCGATCTCCGTAATAACTCTTAATTCTGAATGTCACTGTTTTGTCCATATATCATCAATCAATTTTCGCGGAAAATGACCAGCGCGGCCAGAAAATAATAACTTGCACAAGACGGATAGGAAATTAACTTCTTGACTTTGATGTAATACGCTTCTGTTGCAAATGGTATATGACAATTTATTATTATCCTGATGTGGATGGGAATTATATGCGCATCGTAGAGGGATTATTCTGAATTTTCCTGCAGTAATGTAATTTTGTAACGGTGGTAATGTTTAGGCTAAATTATTACCGTCATTTTCGTAGTTTCCGATAAATAAAAGATGTTTATTTTGAAGGGGGAACGAGGGAACTGGTCGCAGTCTTGAGACAAAAATGAACTAAAAGCTAAAATCTTTAAAGCCTTAAAGCTCTAGCACCTTATTATATAATCGTCAAACTAGTATGGGAATACCTGCAAAACACAACTGTTTTGGGCAGAAACAAAAAGCTCACCTTGATGTGGGTGTCGGGAGACCAGGGTATAGCTGGCAATGAAACTGGAGACCAGTTAGCAAGGAAGCATTTGAGAGCAATTCCCAAATGAAATTAATCGGACCGGAGCCAGGTCTAGGACTGCACTTAAAGAGTGTACTTAATGAGTGCATTATAAAACAACACCAACTAAATTGGAACCATATAACTGGACAAAGGCACAGCAAACGGATGATGAAACGACCGTCACAACGATTAACTGCTGACTTACTTGCATTAAGCAGGACTCAGCTTAAGACAGTAATATATCTATTAACAGGACATGGCTGTCTAAGACGTAACCTGCACAAGATGGGGATCTAGAGAGATGAACCCCTATGCAGACTCTGTAATGAGGAGGAGGAAACAGCCTCTCATATCATCTTCGAATGCGTAGCACTAAGTCAACGTGGAGTTGCTATGCAAAGCGCGTTTGATTTACCAGTGGAGAAAACTTTACTACAGAACTACGAGGGATGTTTCTGTATCCAATAAAAAACGTAAAACACATCTGAACAGTTTAAAAACTATTTATTTATTATTCTGTACATTACATTATTTGTCAACATAATTTTCATCCATTTTCTCTGCCGCCATTGATTTAAACCAAGTGTTGATTGTTAGCGAACCATTGTCCGCCTAAATGAGTTTTCAGCTCCGAAAGTGAAAATGACTTGGGGCGAGGTCCGGAGAATAAGGAGGATGATGAAAAACATCCCAATAAAATTGTTCAAGGAGTTCCACTGTTGCACGAGCGATGTCGTGCGTTGTCATGAAGAAACAGAACTTTCCGTGACAAAAGGCCACGTCGTTTGTTCTGGATACCACAGCGTAACCTTTTTAGCACATTACAATATCGTTCTGCGTTTATTGTTTCACCACGCGGCAGATAGTCTACCAGTAAAATACCACGACAGTCCCAAAAACCAGTGACCAGCACCTTGCCTGCAGATGCACTTTGGCTTTTTAGGGAGCTTTATGTCTCTTTCTTCCAGACCATGCTCTGGCGTTTGCTCTCTGGTGTGAAATGGTGAATCCAGGTTTCGTCACCAGCGACTATTCTTGTGAACATATCATCACCTTCGTCTCTTAACAATTATTGAAAAGCTCGTGCGGACGCTTTTCGCCACTCCTTAGGCACGTCATTCAGTAAGCGAGGCGGCCACCTCGCACAAATTTTTGACAGCTGAAGCTCTTCGTTCACAATGCTGTACACTGATGTACGGCTTAATTCAATGGCTTGCACAACAGCAATGCGGTGAGGCTGCCGGGACGTTGAAGGTCGGCCACTTCGCTCACCATCGTGCACATTTTCGCCTTCACCATACACATCACAAATCTGACTGTGAATTTCAGTTGCAGACAAAGTTCTTGCAGTCCAAAAAGGAATCACACTTCTAACCTCACAACTGGCGGCAGAACACAATGGAGTCTCCATGGCAGTCGTCTGTCAAGTGAGATGTGTGCCACTGCAACAAAATTAAATATCCCTGACCGCCGCACTAATACTCTCAATCACTTTCTCTTCGATTCACAGTGTAGGGAAACATACTTTCTGAATACCTCGTCGTACTTACTACTTTTAGAACTAACCTGTTTCAATAAAATAAAATCAAGGTAGGAATAATACAATAGGGGCCCAGTGGGCCGCAGTGTAAAAGATAACTAAAGACTGTCCTGCCTTGATAGTAATAAATCAATCAATCAATTAATTAAGGGACTACTATATTTGGTATAATCAATTTTGGATAATCTTTAGACGACCTCTCGTATTATTCATTCACCTAGAAAGATGGGTTCCATGTAGGACATGATCCAGATAATTACTACTTTTATGCCTCTTGCATTAAAAAAATTTAGAGGAATTAGAAGATTGACTTCAACATAAAATATAGGCCTGGAAATGAACATGAGAACGCTGATACTTTTTCAAGGTCATCATGTCCCGAAAACTACAATAAATGGAGGACTACCGTTGTAGATGAGCAGTAGCAATCAGCTAATTTGTTAGCAGAGAGGAGATTGTGTCAAAATCTTGGAATTCACCTCAAACACAAGCAGAATATACAAGATTCATGCGAGAGTGTCAATACAGACACTGTCGTATCGTTTGGAAGGAGTTTGCAAGTCGATTTGGGGTCTCCTTCCTGTCTGGATTTGTATTTATTGTGATTTGAAGTTTGGTTGCAAATATGATGAGGACCTGGCAGGATAAGATTGGGTTGGGGAGGAGGAAGGGCGAGGAGATTGTAAAATTGTACGGAAACCTAATTATTGTGTTCTGAAATAAATTTATTTATTTTATTTTACTTCTATTGAGGAATAAAAAGTAGAGTTAACACGTTGATCGCCCTGTACATATACGAGGGGCGACCTAAATGAAACCGGAACGACTCTATGGTGAGCGGAGGTTTGGTAGTACCGCTTTCTCCCGCTAGGTACATAAGCAGCTGACATTCCACGGTCACTGCCCTCGAAGGTGCTGCTCCGTTCATGTGAAGTTTTTAGTGACACTTGTTTTGTGTGCTCGTCGTTTTTTGTGATGTCTGATTTCCGTGAACAGCGTGCTACCATCAAATGTTGTTTTTTGCTGGGGAAAACGGGCAAAGTAACGTTTGAAATGTTACAGGCAGCTGACAGGGACGATGCTTTGGGGAAAACGCAAGAGCATATTATAAGACAGTTGTCCAGATCTGGGGTCTATAAACAGAAAAATAAAGAATAAGATATCGCGGCACAACGTTCGTGCCACGTTACCTGAAGCGTGCAATTAGCTGGAGTCGAGCCACACGGTGTGCACATGCTGCCGCAATGGAAGGGGTGATTCATGTGCAGTTTTCAAGTGGATTCATAGCTGCAAACGTTGCTCATGCAGCAGACTAGTATTGTTTAGGCTTTGCAACAGCATCAGCTACTAACATCCAGCACTTGCAGCAAATAATTGCTCAAACTAAGAGATATAATAATATTTTTGACTGTCAAAAGACTTCCGAATGAAAGAGAGGGAGAGTTCACGGAGAAGTGAAGCCCCCGTCCATAAAGATACGTGCGGTTTGCGGCATGAACAGAGTGCCATTCAACACGAATATATTGTTAAAAGCGCAGCACAAACCCTATGCCTATAATGAGTGCCGCGCTGCGGTCAACGTGTTAACACACAACGTGTTACCCACAGACAAGTATAAAAAATTGGGGTGGCTTTAAAAATGACGAGCAATAAACAATTTTTTTTTGTCTTATGATCAAAAAGTTATCTGGCTCACTAGAAGGCATAAGTGAGGGAACTAACTAAGATTGGGTTGTGAGGCCGTTGAGATTCAAATATTAATATTATCTGTAACCGTACTCAGTATTTTATTAAATAGTGTTAAATCAGAATCATGTCTTCAACACATATTTTTTCGAAATTCCTCTGAACACACCCAGAATAGAAATAACAGGATTTTGATTTATTTTTAAGACTTAAACCTATCGTTGCATTTACAGTTATTCCCGTGAGGAACTCTTCAGAGACGAGTAATATTTTATCTGAAGAAACGAATCGCCATAACAAGAAAATTTGGTGCCACCATACCCATCTCGTTCATAAATCTTGTTTGATTATACATAACTTGCAGGTCTGCAGGCGATTAATTAATTCCTTAAGGTATTGCCCATTACATCTTCATACCAGTTTTTCCAGTCACACCTAAAACGTACACAAAAGGTCACGACCATTTGACATTGTTTACGTCGCCCAATAAAAGCTTAAACAGTCACAAACTCAAAATAGGCATTCCGCATTTAATGCATTCGAATATGTCTGTGAGTAGGAAGTGAAGAGCATAAAATTACGTAATCTTAATGGATATTTTATTGAAGGCAGTGACATTAACACAAGGTTTATCTAAAATAGTAGATAGTATCGGACGCAGCTGTATAGTACAGTTAATAAATTCTTTCGGTGTTCTATTTCTTTTAGATTAATCATTATACGACTAGTATAAATGTCGATTTAATTAATTCCAAATTCAGTTATCTGATGTTGTTGCCCTTAATAATAGAGTCATGCTCTCTCGTCGTAATAATTTTTCAGTATACATATTCGACAGCAACTACAAATTCTTTTTGCTCAAATGTTTAATCGGAATTGTCGAAACGAAACCTACTCATGGTATCGATTGTTTCAGCGAACCATTTTTATTATATTACATTCAGCATGCCATTGTTAGCACGCCACGTACTGTTACACCCACGTCTATTTGTATTATTAAAAATAAACTGACGGTTTTATTAGGACCATAAAAGTTGTTAATTTATTAGTATTGGTGGATTGGTGGATATGCTCGAGTATGCAAGTAAAATATATGCCGTATTTGCATTTCTTTTTAGCAATTTGCGAAAGTTATGACTTCAAATAGTCTACAAGTGCACAACGAATATTCTGAATACATTCCAAGACAAAACGTTCACTACCACCACATAAATCATTCCACTTCAACTCCTTTATTTTTCAAAGATCTCGGAATAGACTAGATAGATCTATAGTACGTTTCATGTTATAAAAATTCATGATTAAAAAGTATTTAGGTTCTTATTACTTGCTTGAAAACTAAAGCAGTTACATTAATAGTTTCATCGAAATATGTCCATTTATAATGCGAGGGTTTCTAGAAGTAGTGGCAGTAGTAAGGTCAAGCTACTGCCTGTAGTAAGTGAGGATGTAACCACTTCGCTGAGCACTCTATCACTGTTTCTTCGTCAGTTTTAGTTTTGTGCTTTGAAATAGCTTCTAGAGGTTGCATGAACTCTCCTGGTTGTTTTCGCTACTTTTGTGGGACTTATATTGTTAAAAAGCAACAGATAATGTTAAAAAGGTTTACTTTGCCTACTTTGGTATGAAACTGGGGGAGCAAGACAAACAATGAGCTCTTCACAAAGTATGTTCTGTGTGTGTTGAAGAACTGAGGCAATGGTTTTAACTCATTTTGTTTTGCAATACCTATGGTTGGGAAAAAACATGAAAATCACAGTTTTTTTCTCACGGACGTGATTTACCTGTACCTTGTCCTCCAGCTACGCTTGAAAATGTTTTAGATGATGTTGATCAGTTGTTTCAAGGCAGTGATGACCTACACCTACAATAAGCCAAAACTCTTCACGCAGTCGGAACTAAACGATTTGGTTAGAGACTTAGGCCTTCCAAAGGATTCAGCAAACATTTGTTAGTACCTGGAACGTCCTCCTCTTGGTACAGAAGTAGAGAAAAATAATTTGAACCCTTTTTGTCTTGAGAGGGTGATCTTGTTTTTTGTATTCATGTTCCTGGATTGATGGAGAGATTCAATATAAAATACGACCCCGAAGAACTGAGACTTTTCATTGATTCCTCTCAAAGAAAGCTGAGCTGAAAGCTGTTCTTCTTCACAATGGTAATCAACATCTATCTGTAGTAGTAGGACAGTTTATTTGAAAGAATGTTATGAGAACCTCGAATTGGTACTTAACAAGTTTAAATACTCTGATCATAAGTGGACTATACACAGTTCCCCTGTGAATGGGATAGCCGTGACCGTAAACAACACTATGTTCAAAAAGAATGACCAGTAAGAAGAAATTTGGTTCCTGGAGTTAAGAACGTTGAGAAAGAGAGTCTAGTGGATTGCTTATCCTCATATAAGGAAACTTATGAAAGATGAGAACTTCGAGTTGAAAATGGAAGACCAGGAAAAAATGGAGGTCTTTTAAAATAGTAGTAACTGGTTTCCTAGGAAATAAAAAAGACCCAAACTACAAGAATATTGTTGCTAATCTGTTAAATAACTACAAACTGTTGGACTACAACATGAGTGTTAAAGTACATGTCCTTCATTCTCATCTGGACAATTTTGCGGAAAATCATGGTGCTGGAACGTTAAAATGATGGCTGACTAATGCTGGATGTTAAAAAGAGAAACTCCTCAACCCCACAGCGGGAAAGGTACCAAATGAAATTAAAAGAAAACGTTACTACAAAGACTGGTGTTGTAGTAAACCCTTATTAACTTTTCTTTTTCTGTTTCCTGTTTGTTGAAAGCGAAATGTTCGAAGTACACCATGTCTTGGCTTTCTTTCGTGTTCTGAGTATCGGGAAGCATATACTCTACTAGTCAACATTGGACATTTTTGGCATTCGCCCAGTATAGAAACCAATTTTACTATAATTAAAGTCATTTCTACTGCAAAATTAATAATAAATCAAGAATCAAGTAGAAATAGACGTTTAACGTTTTGACGGGGATGACACTAACTGGTTCACTTATTCATAATACTCCACCCCATGTTGGTTGCACCACCCTGTATATGATCCTTTTGCTGGAATGTACCAAATGTTTTCTTGGCAAAAGTAATTTACATAAATACCAAAGGTCATATAAGCAGGTTGGCCTACTAGAGAATGTCATCGTCATCACACAAGGTGGGTATCTAATGGACATCAGATGAAAATCTACTGTGTGAAGGAAAAGCTGTTCTTTTTTTTTTGATTTAGACTGGTATCTCGATTTTTCTACATTCTATCCCTCAATATTGATGTTACAAAAGAAAAGGTCAATCTGTCAGCCATATATTCCCTGAGCTGTTTAGAGATTCCTTATGTCATTTTCTATTTCGACGCTTTCTGCAATAAAAAAATAGGTACCAAATCTATAGTCGTTCGCCAGAAAAAAATGGGGAGTTGAAGGGTACCACACCCCTTATATTTTCTATTCTTTTTTCGAGTTATTTTACTATAAATCACATACAAAGTGTGCTTAAATAAGAGTAAAATCTGCACCAACTTTGGAGGGGATTTCTCAAAGGGCACTCAAGGACGCTAATGTCAACTTTGACACATTGTATACTAAAAGCAAAGTATTCAAATAGAAAGAGATACAAGAACGGTTCAATTATTTTTTAACATCCTATGTTTCGTAGAATTCTTTTGGAGGCAATGGATAATTTTTCTAGGTTGGAGAAATCTTAAACGCCGCAAAAAAGGATTAAATCCAGCTGCTCAAAGCAGTGTTAAATATTAGATATTATAAACATCACGTCGATCGATATAATCTTTCTTGCAATATTGATCACTTTGCAAAGAAATGTGACCAGGTACGTTTTGTGTCTGAAGTTAATGATAGAGAATAACAAGAAAAAACACACTGCAGCTATGCCTTTCCCCTCTCAGCTCATGTACCAGCTCTTAATAACTTTTCACCTTTTTTCTTGTTAGATTAAAATTGCTCATCTCTATATCGCAAAACGACTGCGGTTAACAAACGAAGTCGTGGTGGTCTTCCTTTCTGATAGGTTAGCTTCTTCTTTGCAGGATAATGCAACTCTGTCTGTACTCCCAGATTAATTTCGAGCTGATGGTATTAGAACTCAGCGCCATTATGCTTGTACTCCCAGACTAATTTCGAGCTGATTGTAGAAGTAGGAGTATTTGGTTCTTGGCCCAAATAGCCCTGCATCTGTTCCTTTGTCGGTTTTAAAACCAATCACCTAAGCATTACCGTCTTCAATTTTGAGAGAAGAGAGAATGGTTGCTGAAGTTGCCTCTTCATTGCAGTTCCAAGCACCAACATTAGAATATTACTGTGAGATCTAAATAGTGAGATTTAGAAATTCTACATAAACTTTGATCTTTTTTAGTTAAAGATAAGATGCCTAGCTACATCATCTGCATACATATAATAATAGTAAATAAAAAAGGAGCAAGGACTGAACCATGTAGAACTCCAAATTTTATAAAAGCTAAATGAGACAATTTATTATAAATTTTAACCTGGTAAAACGTATCCATTAATGTCCTCCTATTAAACCAAATATATTAAAGTACTGTCTCAATTCTGGTTTGTGTTGAAACAGCAAACATAACCAGTGGCCGCATTTAAAACCAAAAATAGTTGACTCAACTAATTTTTTCTGTCAGTGTATGAAAAGTGAACCATGTGAAATTTCAGAATTTATAAAAGCTGATCTGCTGAAACCTATCCAGTAAATATTCGCAGGAAGAATTTAAGGTAACATTACTGAGCTCGATGTACACCAAAGTCTCGAAGATATGACGGTGTCTCTGCCCTTTCTACAATTCTAAAAGGACGTCTGTATCTATCATTCCTGGTAACCAGCCTCTTTAGTTGCTGCCTTTTCTTGTCCAAACAGACCATTTTGCTTTCATAGTCCTTTCTTAAAATAGAATTCGCATTGAATCACTTTTCATACAAATAAGTTTTTATTTCTTTATTTCTATAGCAACAATTAGATATTAAGAAATTGGTTACGAAGTCTTCATTTTTAAAAACCCGCACTACTATTATTTCGTACTTCGATAATTATGGCTGTAAGGTGACTATGTTATCGTATGATAATTTTGAAAAACAAATACTTCTAAAACTAGAACAGATATCAACAATTCTCTTGAATTGATATCCAAAATAATGATACTACAGAAAGACATATTCGCCTTGCGCTTTCGCCCCAAATTAAAACTAAAAACATGCCAAAGCAATAACTGAAAGAGGAAAGAAAACATTCACAGAAGAGAACAAATCGAAACACGCAATTAATTAACAGGAAAGCATTCAGGACTTTCATCCGAAATTAGCTTTCGAATAAGTCTAAGTTAACCTCAGTTCGGTCCATTTAATTCATCAGGCGTGTCCTTGCGCACGCTAAGTCCCGAAGATTTATGAATTCCCGCACTCGGGGCCCCCGTATTAATTTACTTGTATATATTCTCCGGGACTCGGAGCACGCCCGGAGTCGCCCCGTTTTACACTGAGTGATACTTATTCCGCGACGGGCGGGTTAAGCGGACTCATAGCAGTCACCACCACCACTACCGCCGCCGCCGCTTCCATGAAAGCGCCCCTACATTAATTAGCCCTCGATGCAAGGGAGCCATGAAAGTTTACCAGTTAATTAGGGAAGTCGTCCCTCACCACGGGCACTCGCAATTTAACTAAATTCACGCGAAGTAGCGCCACCGCGCCCACTGACATATCGCCCCGTTTCTTATACCGTTCTGTTTTCGGTCAACGTTGGCACGCTGTACCATCGTACCTCTCCATCTATATAAATACATACGTTTCTAGCAAATTGCTTTTGTTCATTATTTAGTATTTTCTTATGCGATGTAATAAATTGGCGTCCAATAATTACGATATCTAGTTAAATTAATCAGGAAGCTTTTGAAATATGGAAATTTAGAATGTATCATGAATCATTTAGAGCTGGCAGCATAGACTTCTTTCTAAAATGTTTGAAAACATTTTTTGGGAAAACAAAAGTGAAAACCACCCAGATATAATATAGGGTGCCAAATGTCGCCTAAAATTAATATTTTGCAGTCACAAGTGGGTTTTCTTCCTACTCATTTTTCAAATTTCGAAACAAGTAATAATCAGAGGATGCCAAATTGGGCGAATAGGGTGTGTGTTTCAGTGCTGTCCAACCCAGCTGAGTGACCTTTTCGACTCTAACATTTGCTTTATGGGCCGGACAATTGTCTTGTAGAAATTAGACTTTACGATGGTTCCTAGTCGCAATCTTGCCAATGATCAGATCAAAAAAGTTCATGCTGTATGTTTCGTTGTTAGATGTACCCGATTGGAGACAGTCAATATGCAGAACACCGTAGACATGATCTTTTAGAATGTAATTTTGGTACTCTCGACTTCTGGAAGTGGCTGATTAGGGAGCTGCCACTCTGAAGATGAATGAGTCTGCAGAGGTTCGTAATAGACCCAAGTCTGATCGATAATTAGTAGATTGTCCAATAAATCTTCCCATTTAGCACCATCCTCGTCTAAAATCGATTCAGTGTTATCTCTCAAACTCTTCTATTCTCATTGCTCATTAGATACCAATTGGGGCAGCAACTTTGCTGAGATCTTTCTGAACTGCTCAAACACAAATGAAGTAAACGCAGCCACACAGGAGAACTGTCACTTGATTGATTAATTGATTGATTTGAACACTGGTTAAGTAGCAGGTTAGTCCCTTTTACTAGGTTTAGTAGCCTGTGTGGTAGGTCTTTTTCCGGTAGATCTGTCAGTTGGTTAATTGGCCCCAGCAGTGGCAGTCTCCGTCGTTCCAACGCAACGCATTCGAATATGACATGGTAAACTGTCTCCTCCTCCTCATTGCATAGTCTGCATATAGGTCCGTCCTTAAGGATGCCAATCTTATGTAGATATTTCCTTAGACAGCCCTGTCTCGTTATCAGACTCGTGACTGTTCTAAATTGTAACCGACTGAGAGCCAGCACATCAGTTGCCAGCTGCCGTGACGGCTGCCTCATCATTCGTTTGCTATGAATCTGCCCTTCAACGCTCCTCCATTGTGCCTGGTGTGTTTTTATGACCCACTCAGCCACTGCACCGCGTATCGCAGTTCTGGTTATCGCCACACCCGGTTCAGATCCGGTGAATTTTGTTGCAGAACCTTTTCTTGCTAGCTTCATTGCTATTTCGCTGCCTGGTACACCCTTATGCCCTGGCACCCACACCAAAGTTACCTTGTTGTGTTGGGCCAGGGTTCTTAGGTTTTCCACGCACTCCCAAGCTAGCCTCGAGGTTATCTGATAAGCTGCTAGTGTCTTTAGGGCCGCTTGGCTATCCGACAGCTGACCCCTTGGTTGTCTCTCTGATGCCCTTAGAGCACGTGTCTATTGCTAGTATTTCCGTTTGGTATACGGTGGTATATCGCCCTAGTGTCATATATTCTTTATGATTTAGGGTTTCACTATGTATACCTGCTCCAGAACCTGTGGTTCTTCTTGACCCATCTGCGTACCAGATTTGGGTTTGGCCTCCTGGTTTCTGTTTTCCTCTCCACTTATCCCAGTCTAGAACGACCTTGAAGGGTTTATCGAAGGAGAGTTTGGGAATCATTGTATCACTTCCCATCTTAAAGATTGGGTTTGTGATTTCAGTCGATATACTGGTGTGTCCTGAAATGTTATGGTCTCTCCAGTTTCCACCAGATTTCAGTCTATATGCTCCCATTCTTGCTTCCGCGCTTATGTAAATGTCCAAGGGTGGTAAGTTTAGCATGGTTTCCATAGCAGCTGTTGGTGTGCTTTTTGTCGCCCCAGTGATACACAGGCGGGCCAACCTCTGTACCTTTGCGAGTTTTGCACTTGCTTGCTTCTGTGTAATTTTGGTCCACCATATCAGACAGTAGTCCGCCATTACTGATACTAACTTTAAAATGTGTAGAATTTCATTCGAGGCAACATTTATTTGAAACATTTTTTCAAAAAATTAATAATAAGTCGGCTATGGACCGTTGTATCTTAGGCTGGACACCCTGTATATACCGTACATTTTTGAACGCCCACTATTTATGAACGTCTTGATACATTGACCGGCTGAATCGCTCCAATTTTCTTAAACGCCGTATTTGTAAACCAATTAAAGCAAGTGTCTTTAATTTTTTTTTTATCTTAGAAGAGGAATTGTGGTAAATAGGATGAGAAACAGACAACCCCTTAAAGCTTGTTGCATCTGCTAATGGTAGTAATGGATCTTCTTGTATGATATTTTCTGGAATCAAATTTAAGAACAATATATTAGGCAATATCAGCTCTCGTAGACACCATGATTTGTATTAGTAACAGAACTCTTACCTCAAAATATTTCAAACAGTTTTAAAATAACCGAAATTTAGTCGTTGAATAAAAACGCTTTCCCTACGGAAGTTAGTTTCGGGTCAGGTATTAAAAACAGGTCAATGGATGATTATGAAGTAGCTGAATTCTCTCAAAACTAAGTTGTGCGGAAATACTTTAATTTACAATGACTTAAGTAGTGTAAACTAGATGGAGTTATTGAATCATTAATCAACCTTATGGGCTTTAGAGGTTCAATAGTTAAATCGTATCTTAGTAATAGAAGACAAAGTGTTAGCATGTTTGCAGATGACGCGTCCATTGTGATTCATGCAAGAGATACTAATCATATGATTGACGAAGTAAGTATAAGCCTTTAGAATCTGGAGGATCTGGTATCTCTCTAATAATCTAAAACTAAACGTTGATAAGACAACAATAATAAAATTATCACTTCTTCAAACTACAAAAAAATTGTATAGGTTCAATATTTAAATTGCAACGGCAACATATGTATCTTTCACACACAATAATTCAAACTAGAACTCTAGCCAGTAGAGTTCTACTTTGACACCCTGGATCTGTAAAACGTACAAAACGGAACCGCAATAACTCCGTACTGACGGAAGAAAATCAGTTGCAAGTATTGTTAGCAGTGCAAGAAAATGCAGGATCCAGTGTGCGCAAAATAGTAGAATGACTAATGTCTGTACATCTTCGGTACACGGCACTTTAAGAGCACATAAGTATCATCCGTATCGGATCCAGTTGCACCAGGAAATTACTGCAGACGATTTTCAAACCAGACTGTTGTTTTGTCAGTGGGCAATTGAAAGAAATCATCATGATGCGAACTTTTTCGAGCGAGTGATGTTTTCAGATGAAGCTACTGTAGTGTTACGTGGGTTCAATTCAAATATATATACTTATGAATACAAATAACAACTCTACTTTCATGCGATTATTCTTAATGAAATACTGAAACTCTTTTAAATGAAAGAAAATTGATATGGTAAATAAATTTGCTGTATTCTACTATTTTTACAAAATTGTCTTATTTACTAACCTGTTTCCCTGCGATAGCTACTTATAAATACCTATTCTTTATTTGTAGATCGCTTATAATCTAAGATGCGCACACTAAATCTTCCTTATACGGATCTAGTCCTGGTTGTGGATTTTTCACGAGAATTTCTTGTATCTCGCTTTTCCAAAGGATATTAATATTGTAAATATAATGTATTTTTGCCAAAAAATCTTCCAAAAAAGGATATAAATTTCCATGTAGGTGTTGTAGACGATGCCAAAACGTTGTTAAATGATTTTTAAATATATTTATCTCTTCTATAACTCAATTTTGATGGTTGTCGTTCCCATTATTTCAACAAGTATCTTTTTATATTACATTATCTCCATGGAATTAACCATATTACTTGTTTGATTAATATAATACATTTAAATACATGACCATTTAGAAATCCAATCATATATTTTCTTGTGTTTACATAGTAACTCTGTCATATGTTCTAGGTACCATTGTACGCAAAATTATCTACACTAAATAAAATCGCAAATCCATGGATACCGGTTCCTTAAAGTTGACTTTCACAATTCGGACAATACAGATGTTGAAATTTTGTTTTACATTGTAATTTACATTAAAAGTTGTTAAATAGAAGAATACCTTATGTACCAGTGTTTTCACATCTACCCTTGGTTTGCCGCTGGCTGGACTTAGGATTTAGATAATATCTAAGCTTGCCCCTAATATATTATATATACATATATATTGTTGTGTGTGTCACTAATGACACGAAATAAAAAATATATAAACAGTTTAAAAAGAACCAGATTATAATATGATTAAAAAATTTTTACAATGTTTATCTAACTAAACCACCCTCAACCCTTACCTGTAATTTCCCAATGTAATTGAATATGTGTGTGTGTGGGTGTTTCCTTGTCCAATATCCTCCTATGTGCGTTACAAACTCCTCCTTTTCCGTTTTCAATCTTCTTTCTCTTTTCCCGGGTTTTCTTCACGTTCACTAGTATAATTTTGATCTTGAAGGTCTAATGGGAACTCATAAAACTTTCACTTGCTTTTAAAATGTTGTATTTCTCGTTAAAATCTCTTTTTGTCACTTGTGACTTGTTTTGTCTGTCAGTCGTCGAAAACTTCGTCAACAACCCTCTCCTCCCCATTGTTTTTTCTATTTTTTCCCAGGCCTACCACACAGAACTTCCAAATGTACTGCTTGCTATTTTATAAAATTGATTTTCGTAATTTCAGCTTGACTTTCATGTTTGTTGTGTCGAAATGAATGTAATTATGTGTTATATGTGTTTGTGATGTGTTTTTACAATAAATTTTGATTAATAAATTTTTTCACATTATAATCTGGATTTTTTAATTTTACCCCGTGCACGCCGTTGGCTGGAGTCTTTTTTTTTTTTTTAATTTAATTTTTTTTTTTTTTAATTATTATTTTAATTTTACACTGCTGAACAATATCAATATCAATAATAACATAACAATATATATCGTGAAAATTTCGCCCTATTTATAACAATCGAAAATTAAGAAAAATTAGTACAGTTAACTAATATATGTATTTTTTGACCTTTGTGTACTTATCTTTTAATTCCTGATTTATTCCCACTTAGGGTCATATTTATAGTCCGTGCTTAAGGTTGTGTCGATGCTTGAGCACGCGATTTTGACAGATTTGTAATGACATTTACGTCAAAATCGCATGCTCAAGCATCGACACAACCTCAAGCACGGACTATAAATATGACTCTTAGAGGTCAATAAAACAATAAATAATTAAATACCAATTTATTCCATAACATATAATAATATGTTTTCGTTAAATAACTTCTTCAGTGGAAGAAATTGACATTTAATATGTGTCAAATTACTAATAATATAAATATAAATTGCCATGCCTATCAACAAAATTATCTAAAAAACAAACAATTCATTGATATATCAAATTTTAATTATATTCACAAGTAACAATGAATGAAAGTGATTTAATACAACATTAGAAATTGAAATGATTTGAATTATTCGTATATCAATTTATTTTTTGTCAAGCTCTAACAATTCTGTTCAAGGACTAGGGAAAAACATGGCAAAAAAAACCTAGTCAAGAGCTTAAAATTAATAAAATTCAGGCGTGAATTAAATTGTTATATATAACGCTTAAATTATCAATATCCGTTCTAAAATTTACCGCGTTTTCATCTTTTTTAATGTATATCATTTCGTAAATTAATCTTTTTTTATAATTATTTTCCTTTTTTAAAATTTTAGTGTTTTGAAAATCAAAATTATGTCGTCTATCTTTAGAGTGCTTAGATAAAGCAGTTTCAGCGGTGACGTTATGTGTAACAGTGTATTGATGATTATAAATTCATTTCTTTAAATGTTGTTTGGTTTGTCCGATATAACATTTATTACAATCTTTGCAATCTAATTTATAAACGACATTACTTTGATTACCATGTTTAATGGGTGTTTTTAAATTTGTGAATAAATGTCTATTGTTGGTAGGTATGAAAGTTATGTGAATGTCTGATTTTTTAAATTCGTGTTTTATTGTGTCGCTTAAATTGTTTATATATGGCATAGTGTAGTATATGTTATTATTTGATTTTGTACCTGTGTTATATATTTTATTTATTCTTTTTGTGATTAATTTATTGTAAAACTCTTTAGGATAACTATTTTTTTCTAGTATTGTTTTTACTTTGCTTAAATTTTCTTTTCTAAAATCAGGGTGAGCTAATTTAATAGCCTGATCCACTAAACTATTAATTACGCTTTTTTTAAAATTTACCGAAGTGTTTGAAAAATAGTTTAAATGCCTACTACTACTAGTGTCTTTAATGTACCAGTTTGTTTTTATTTGTGTGTTATCATGTATTATCTTTACATTTAAAAAGTTTATAGAATTTTGATTTTCTCTTTCAAAAGTAAATTTTAACCTATCATGATATGTGTTAAATGTGTGCAGAACATGTTCAATTTTATCATTTGGTATGGAGCATATACAATCATCTACATACCGCTTATAAAATTGCCCATGACAGTTTAGTTTGTCAAGTGAGACCTGCTCTAAGTCCTCCATTACTAAATTTGCTATAACCGCAGATAATGGAGAACCCATTGCTGTACCGAATATTTGTTTATATATTGTGTCATTGTACTGAAAATATGTTGAATTTAAGCAAAGTTTTGCAGCCAACATGAATTCATTTTTTGGTAAATTTGTATAATTTTGAATTAAATTCCATTTTTTGTTTATAATGTTTAATGCCAAATCTGTAGGGACATTTGTGAATAAAGATACAACGTCTAAACTGATAATTTCATGATTATACGGTAGGGATTTTTTGTTAATGAAATTAACAAATTCCCACGAATGTTTTACATGATACTCTGTATTTCCTACAACATTACTGAGAATTTTGGATAAAAATTTTGATAAATTGTATGTTGGTGATTGTATACAATTTACAATCGGCCTTAAAGGAATATCAGTTTTATGAATTTTAGTACAGTTAACAGCGCCATCTATTTAGTAAACGCGGAATTACAATTACAGACCCCTTTACGGTAGCTAATATCATTACACTACCTTCCACAAAAATGGATTTGTAAATCGTCACAACTGCCATTACTATGACACACAAAATCCCCATCGATTTATTGCTGCTCATAGTTAATACAGATGGTCAGTGAATGTGTGGGCAGGTATCATTGGGAAACATATTATAGGTCCGTTTTTTCATAACCAACGGCTGACGGGTAGGCTTTATATGGAATTTCTTCAAAATAGTACGGGCGTTTTGTTAGAAAATCTTCCACTGGCTACACGTCTACTGATGTGGTTCCAACACGATGGTGCCCCACCATACAATACTGTCGAAGTTCGTCAGTTTTTGGATGTGTCTTTTCCGAACCGCTGGATTGGACGTGGAGGACCTGTCAGATGGCCCCCGAGATCGCCAGATCTTACAAGCTGCGATTTCTTTTTATGGGGTTTTATTAAAAATAACGTTTGTGAGACGCCACCAACAACTCAAGATGATATGCGCCATCGTATTTTAAGAGCGTTTCAAGAAGTCACGCCAGAAATGCTCAGAAATGTTCAAAACTGTTTGCAAAAGCGATTTCAATTGTTTAGGGTCCAAAACGGACAGTACTTCGAACATTTAATGAAATCAATAATAGTGTTGTACAAATTCTATTATCCGTGCTCCAATGTTTCAGAACACATTTTTGTCTTTCGAGTTTTGTTTGTTTCTAGTGGTTCTTGTGTTTTGTTGGCCAATTTTTAAGCATGCCAGTCCCAAGCCTGGTGAAATGCGAGGGGAAGGTGCCAGCATTTCCCAGTACGTGGGGATGGTAAAAAACAAATCGGAAATATCTCCAAAACCGTTAGAAATAGACACAATAGTATCCGTATAAAAACGGAAGAAAATCAAATTTTACATCCATTTATGTAAAAATTGCTATACCATTCTATTTAAAAAAATCAAGTTATTCGTGATTTTAATGTTGGAAAAATTACAGATCCCTATTTAACCTCTACAGACCTGACGGTCACTATAGTGTACGTTCATAATCAACTAGTCTTCAGACCTGGGTACCTAAATGTTCAAGATAAAAAATATTTGGCAGTGGAAGTAACTTTATTTAAGGCATACAAATGTAAAAAATACAAAACCAAAATAAAAATTATTTTTTTTCAGTAAATATGAAAATGTACATTATACTGTACATGAGGTCGAATATGTACTATTAATATTTTTAGAAGTTACTGTTGTTACCTCGTGTACATTATACTGTACATGTTATAAAATTATTTCTGCAGATGAAATTCAAGGAAGCAATTCCTCTCGCGGCTCAAGCAGATATGTATATTACATTTTTTGCATATGTAGTGCGACCGACCCTTTACACAACCTATTTTTTTGCATCGCGTGGGTTCCTTTTTTGGTCGTGCTCAGGTAAATGGTCGATGGTATCGAATTTTATACTATCAGTCGGTCTTACTTCGCATCTCTTGCGTGGAACCGGAGAAGATGAATTTTCTGAGCTTTGCGCAGAACTTGGTCGACCACGTTTGCGTGGTAAAGGTTCGTTTGCTTTTATTAAATCGGTCGCTAGTTCCATTCGGAAATGCAGCAAATCTAACGTCTTCCTTTTGTCGACATTTAATTGCTTACATGCGGTTCGGTATTCTAGCCAAGAGTTTACAACGGCTAGATCCAATGCATGTGAGAACATTCTAAGGGTCCATTTCCTTGATTTAATGTAAATCCTATAATGACTGATTAAGCGATCTAGTAGATCTACACCGCCCATTGCAGAATTATAGTTTTTTACTATCTCAGGTCTCCTAACATCAATATATTTTCTTTCCTGTTTGGAAAATCTTTTAATAGTGTCACTTTCCCCGATTCCTAACGCATTAGATGCTAGTGTGACAGAACGGTTATCCATCCATTTTACAACAACTATGTCACCGTCTTCACTATAAAATTCTTCAAAGTACCCTCTCGCATTATCTTTGAGTATCTTTTTTATCTGCGCATCGGATGTGAATGGAGGATTGTGAAATCGATTTACGCGAATAGTGCAACTAGTGTATATACTTTTTCTTTTTAAAATTTGTAATAGATGATAAGACCCAAAGTAATTATCAAAATACAAATGGTGGCCGGTTTGAGAAATTCGTTCGCATAGTTTTAGAACGATAGATGCCCCTACTCCAAACTTTTTCCTCAGCGTCGACTTTGTTTCTGTTTTGCTACCCTGATAAATAACAAAATCATACGCCAAACCATTTGTGCCGCATAATAAAAAAAATTTTGACTCCCCACGGATTTGGTTTCGATTTAACATATTGCTTTACTGATATGTTCCCAGTAAATGGCACCATTTGTTCGTCGATGCACAAATTTTTAGGTAGTTCTAATTGCAGACACCGATCGCGAATGGCGTTGTACAGGGTTGCGTGAAGTTATCCACACTTTTCCAGCCACACTTCTATCGTAACGAAAGTTGGAATGAAGTAGTAATTCCAATATAACATATACGATGGTGGTTTTCTTATAAATTTTACAATACATGCTCTACAATCCACAATATATTAACCGAATTATCTCTGGTGGAAGCTATTTGATATATCTAACAACGAAATTTAATTGGCTCGTCGTTTGTGGCCTTCAGAATAAAGAAAAATAGAAAAACCGCGGATGGGATAATTAAAACGTCGTGATTCTCTTATTAATTCGAGTGCCTCGACACCGACCATAGGTCATATTTTGGCATGATGGTCTCGTACCATACCAACCATCAAATTCATTTGGCTGGCCGTTTACGACCTTCAAAAGTAATAAAAATCGAAAAATCGTGGCTGGGATAATTAAAACGTCGTAATTCTCTTATTAATTCGAGTGCCTCGACACCGACCATAGGTCATATTTTGGCATGATGGTCTCGTACCATACCAACCAGTAAATTCATTTGGCTGGCCGTTTACGACCTTCAAAAGTAATAAAAATCGAAAAACCGTGGCTGGGATAATTAAAACGTCGTGACGCTCTTATTAATGCGAGTGCCTCGACACCGACCATAGCTCATATTTTGGCATCATGCTCTTGTACCATACCAACCATCGAATTCATTTGGCTGGCCGTTTACGACCTTCAAAAGTAATAAAAATCGAAAAACTGTGGATGGGATTATTAAAACGTCGTGATTCTCTTATTAATTCGAGTGCCTCGACACCGACCATAGGTTATATATTGGCATGATGGTCTCGTACCATACCAACCACCAAATTCATTTGGCTGGCCGTTTACGACCTTCAAAAGTAATAAAAATCGAAAAACCGTGGCTGGGATAATTAAAACGTTGTGATGCACTTATTAATTCGAGTGCCTCGACACCGACCATAGGTCGTATTTTGGCATGATGGTCTCGTACCATACCATCCATCAAATTCATTTGGCTGGCCGTTTACGACCTTCAAAAGTAATAAAAATCGAAAAACCGTGGATGGGATAATTAAAACGTCGTGATGCTCTTATTAATTCGAGTGCCTCGACACCGACCATAGGTCATATTTTGGCATGATGGTCTCGTACCATACCAACCATCGAATTCATTTGGCTGGCCGCCTACGATCTTCAAAAGTAATAAAAATCGAAAAACCGTGGAGGGGATAATTAAAACGTCGTGATGCTCTTATTAATTCGAGTGCCTCGACACCGACCATAGGTCATATTTTGACATCATGGTCTCGTACCATACCAACCATCGAATTCATTTGGCTGGCCGTTTACGACCTTCAAAAGTAATAAAAATCGAAAAACCGTGAATGGGATTATTAAAACGTCGTGATGCACTTATTAATTCGAGTGCCTCGACACCGACCATAGATAGTATTTTGGCATGATGGTCTCGTACCATACCAACCATCAAATTCATTTGGCTGGCCGTTTACGACCTTCAAAAGTAATAAAAATCGAAAAACCGTGGCTGGGATAATTAAAACGTCGTGTTGCTCTTATTAATTCGAGTGCCTCGACACCGACCATAGGTCATATTTTGGCATGATGGTCTTGTACCATACCAACCATCGAATTCATTTGGCTGGCCGTTTACGACCTTCAAAAGTAATAAAAATCGAAAAACCGTGGCTGGGATAATTAAAACGTCGTGTTGCTCTTATTAATTCGAGTGCCTCGACACCGACCATAGGTCATATTTTGGCATGATGGTCTTGTACCATACCAACCATCGAATTCATTTGGCTGGCCGTTTACGACCTTCAAAAGTAATAAAAATCGAAAAACTGTGGATGGGATAATTAAAACGTCGTGATGCACTTATTAATTCGAGTGCCTCGACACCGACCATAGGTCATATTTTGGCATGATGGTCTCGTACCATACCAACCATCAAATTCATTTGGCTGGCCGTTTACGACCTTCAAAAGTAATAAAAATCGAAAAATCGTGGCTGGGATAATTAAAACGTCGTAATTCTCTTATTAATTCGAGTGCCTCGACACCGACCATAGGTCATATTTTGGAATGATGGTCTCGTACCATACCAACCAGTAAATTCATTTGGCTGGCCGTTTACGACCTTCAAAAGTAATAAAAATCGAAAAACTGTGGATGGGATTATTAAAACGTCGTGATTCTCTTATTAATTCGAGTGCCTCGACACCGACCATAGGTTATATTTTGGCATGATGGTCTCGTACCATACCAACCACCAAATTCATTTGGCTGGCCGTTTACGACCTTCAAAAGTAATAAAAATCGAAAAACCGTGGCTGGGATAATTAAAACGTTGTGATGCACTTATTAATTCGAGTGCCTCGACACCGACCATAGGTCGTATTTTGGCATGATGGTCTCGTACCATACCATCCATCAAATTCATTTGGCTGGCCGTTTACGACCTTCAAAAGTAATAAAAATCGAAAAACCGTGGATGGGATAATTAAAACGTCGTGATGCTCTTATTAATTCGAGTGCCTCGACACCGACCATAGGTCATATTTTGACATCATGGTCTCGTACCATACCAACCATCGAATTCATTTGGCTGGCCGCCTACGATCTTCAAAAGTAATAAAAATCGAAAAACCGTGGAGGGGATAATTAAAACGTCGTGATGCTCTTATTAATTCGAGTGCCTCGACACCGACCATAGGTCATATTTTGACATCATGGTCTCGTACCATACCAACCATCGAATTCATTTGGCTGGCCGTTTACGACCTTCAAAAGTAATAAAAATCGAAAAACCGTGAATGGGATTATTAAAACGTCGTGATGCACTTATTAATTCGAGTGCCTCGACACCGACCATAGGTCGTATTTTGGCATGATGGTCTCGTACCATACCATCCATCAAATTCATTTGGCTGGCCGTTTACGACCTTCAAAAGTAATAAAAATCGAAAAACCGTGGATGGGATAATTAAAACGTCGTGATGCTCTTATTAATTCGAGTGCCTCGACACCCACCATAGGTCATATTTTGACATCATGGTCTCGTACCATACCAACCATCGAATTCATTTGGCTGGCCGTTTACGACCTTCAAAAGTAATAAAAATCGAAAAACCGTGAATGGGATTATTAAAACGTCGTGATGCACTTATTAATTCGAGTGCCTCGACACCGACCATAGGTCGTATTTTGGCATGATGGTCTCGTACCATACCAACCATCAAATTCATTTGGCTGGCCGTTTACGACCTTCAAAAGTAATAAAAATCGAAAAACCGTGGCTGGGATAATTAAAACGTCGTGTTGCTCTTATTAATTCGAGTGCCTCGACACCGACCATAGGTCATATTTTGGCATGATGGTCTTGTACCATACCAACCATCGAATTCATTTGGCTGGCCGTTTACGACCTTCAAAAGTAATAAAAATCGAAAAACCGTGGCTGGGATAATTAAAACGTCGTAATTCTCTTATTAATTCGAGTGCCTCGACACCGACCATAGGTCATATTTTGGCATGATGGTCTCGTACCATACCAACCAGTAAATTCATTTGGCTGGCCGTTTACGACGTTCAAAAGTAATAAAAATCGAAAAACCGTGGCTGGGATAATTAAAACGTCGTGATGCTCTTATTAATTCGAGTGCCTCGACACCGACCATAGCTCATATTTTGGCATCATGGTCTTGTACCATACCAACCATCGAATTCATTTGGCTGGCCGTTTACGACCTTCAAAAGTAATAAAAATCGAAAAACTGTGGATGGGATTATTAAAACGTCGTGATTCTCTTATTAATTCGAGTGCCTCGACACCGACCATAGGTTATATTTTGGCATGATGGTCTCGTACCATACCAACCACCAAATTCATTTGGCTGGCCGTTTACGACCTTCAAAAGTAATAAAAATCGAAAAACCGTGGCTGGGATAATTAAGACGTCGTGACGCTCTTATTAATGCGAGTGCCTCGACACCGACCATAGCACATATTTTGGCATCATGGTCTTGTACCATAACAACCATCGAATTCATTTGGCTGGCCGTTTACGACCTTCAAAAGTAATAAAAATCGAAAGACTGTGGATGGGATTATTAAAACGTCGTGATGCTCTTATTAATTCGAGTGCCTCGACACCGACCATAGGTTATATTTTGGCATGATGGTCTCGTACCATACCAACCACCAAATTCATTTGGCTGGCCGTTTACGACCTTCAAAAGTAATAAAAATCGAAAAACCGTGGCTGGGATAATTAAGACGTCGTGACGCTCTTATTAATGCGAGTGCCTCGACACCGACCATAGCTCATATTTTGGCATCATGGTCTTGTACCATAACAACCATCGAATTCATTTGGCTGGCCGTTTACGACCTTCAAAAGTAATAAAAATCGAAAAACCGTGGCTGGGATAATTAAAACGTCATGTTGCTCTTATTAATTCGAGTGCCTCGACACCGACCATAGGTCATATTTTGGCGCGACCATGATGCCAAAATATGACCTATGGTCGGTGTCGAGGCACTCGAATTAATAAGAGAATCACGACGTTTTAATTATCCCAGCCACGGTTATTCGATTTTTATTACTTTTGAAGGTCGTAAACGGCCAGCCAAATGAATTTGGTGGTTGGTATGGTACGAGACCATCATGCCAAAATATGACCTATGGTCGGTGTCGAGGCACTCGAATTAATAAGAGCAACACGACGTTTTAATTATCCCAGCCACGGTTTTTCGATTTCTATGACTTTTGAAGGTCGTAAGCGGCCAGCCAAATGAATTTGATGGTTGGTATGGTACGAGACCATCATGCCAAAGTATGACCTATGGTCGGTGTCGAGGCACTCGCATTAATAAGAGCATCACGACGTTTTAATTATCCCAGCCACGGTTTTTCGATTTTTATTACTTTTGAAGGTCGTAGACGGCCAGCCAAATGAATTTGATGGTTGGAATGGTACGAGACTATGATGCCAAAATATGACCTATGGTCGGTGTCGAGGCACTCGAATTAATAAGAGCATCACAACGTTTTAATTATCCCAGCCACGGTTTTTTCGATTTTTATTACTTTTGAAGGTCCTAAACGGCCAGCCAAATGAATTTGATGGATGGTATGGTACGAGACCATCATGCCAAAATACGGCCTATGGTCGGTGTCGAGGCACTCGAATTAATAAGAGCATCACGACGTTTTAATTATCCCAGCCACGGTTTTTCGATTTTTATCACTTTTGAAGGTCATAAACGGCCAGCCAAATGAATTCGATGGTTGGTATGGTATGAGACCATGATGCCAAAATATGACCTATGGTCGGTGTCGAGGCACTCGAATTAATAAGAGAACCACGACGTTTTAATTATCCCATCCGCGGTTTTTCGATTTTTCTTGATTCTGAAGGCCACAAACGACGAGCCAATTAAATTTCGTTGTTAGATATATCAAATAGCTTCCACCAGAGAGAATTCGGTTAATATATTGTGGATTGTAGAACATGTATTGTAAAATTTATAAGAAAACCACGATCGTATATGTTATATTGGAATTACTACTTCATTCCAACTTTCGTTACGATAGAAGTGTGGCTGGAAAAGTGTGGATAACTTCACGCAACCGTTGTACAGAGGTCTAACTTTATAGAAAATATCGTTGCAGTCTTTAGGTTTTGTCAAGTTATCTACAAAATGTATATTATTTCGTAATTGGAAGAACCGATCTCTACTCATATTTTCCGTGAAGAGATCAATTCCTAACGCTTTTTCCCAGTACATTCGCGATCTGGGAAATTTCAGAGTTCCAGCTGCTATATGCAGTGCACACAAAATTTTCATTTCTGCCGCGTTACAGATTTTAAAATTCTTCCCATTTTGTTGCAACGCATACATATTTGTAAAATGCGCTATTTGTTCAAACATTTTTATAGGAATATATTTGAGAAAATAGTTTAAAGGTGTCAAGACATCGCTCGTATTAGATGCAACTAATTGAAATTCGTTCTTAGGCTGTGTAAATACTTGACTATTCTTTGTCCACTTTATATTTGCTTTTTTTGTCACAAATTCAAGTTCAGCAATATCTATGTCTTCTACTTGCGATTCAACATCATTATTATTATTACTAATATTATCGCAATCAATTTCATCTTGAACAAAGTCTTCACATTGCGGATTGTCAACTTCATGTTCAGGATTATTATTTTCATTTCCGGCAACTTCACCAATTTTTTGTAAAATCTCCGTTGGAATGTTATTTTCATTTAATAGTTCCAGAAATTCATCCTCCACATCTTCGGATAGGTAATTCTGCCGAGGAACTTGTACTTCTTCTTTTTCTTCATCACTACTTAGATTTTCTACATCAGAATTATCTCCATTCTTCAAAATGGAAATCAAGTACTCCGCACGACTTGTATGACCGCGATACATAGTATTCTGACAAATAGAAAAATAGCTATTTTAGTTTTTCTTCGCAATTCTTAGTAAAAATTACTGTTGTTTTCAGAAACATTTTGGGATTTTGGAATTTTAAAATACATATTCTCATATCTATACATAATTTCAAATAACTGAAAAATATCAGACCCAATGTACAGTATAGTGTACATTCGATTTAGACACTAATTTCTACATGTTGAGCTATTTATACGTTTTATATGCATAGATATTATTTTAAATTTAAGGTTTCTTTTTGCAATTTTTACCATTAATATCAGATTGCAGTCAAGTACATATTTAAAAACTTACCGTTTTTACAGAGTAATTCCTCCTGTCAAGTTATTGGTGAAACTTCAGTTACCGACTTGTCTATTACAGTTTCAGATACTAACCAAGAGATGTCAGATCAGAAAAATTAGAGTTATAGGAATCTATACTATATATTATAGCAGTTTTCTAGTTATACTTTTCAGATTCAGTTGATATATTCATGTTAGAAATCCATGTACAGTATAATGTACAAATAGTATTAACTGATGTCAAATTTTAAAGCACTGTCAGGTCTGTAGAGGTTTATTTAATCACCCTGTAACATAAATGCAACAATTTTCTAATAAGAGACGTGACCTCTTTCATGATGAAGCGAAATCTGAAAACCGCATGTTTCTAACTTTCGCAGTTACGGAGATATTTCCAAACACCCAAGACGCTGCAGTTGTCATTTTTTTTAAAAACGTCACGTAATTCGGAAACGGTACAACTTAGACTCAATGTAAGCTGAATAAAGTGCCCTTTAAATTTAATAAGGAATCGAAAACTGCAATAATATATAGGGTATTCCATTTGAAATAACAAAGTTAGCATGTACTTACAGTAGAACCGGAAGTCCGCCATTACTGATACTAATTTTAAAATGTGTAGAATTTGACTTGAGGCAACATTTATTTGAAACATTTTTTCAAAAAATTATTAATAAGTTGGCTATGGACCGTTGTATCTTAGGCTGGACACCCTGTATATTTAATCGAAAAACTACCTAACTTTACAGAAAAAAATATTAAACATAATTTTAATAAATTATTCAGGTAAATTTTATTTATGTAACTGTTAAAGATCTTCTACAAACCGGACTTATTTTCACTTAGTCCTTCCACACCATAGCGTCATACCTACCCATCTCATTTATATTTCTAACCGATTGCCTCTACTTCCACCGTCTGATATTTATTTATGCGGTGTGGCAAATTACACTCTAATAATGACGATATCCAATTAAGTTTATTGAGCGTACCAAGAAGCGAAAATTACAACAGTAACACAATGGTTGTTTTTGTTGTTTTATTTATGGAACGAAGAAAATTCTGCTAAATATGCTACCCTGGCTTTTCAACGGCTATAATATTACTGAAACTCATTACCATATATCAGCATATACGTCAGCGGATAGTAGCGGAATAGTCCTCAGAATATTGTGATGTCTATTAGACGTGGATAGTTTCGCATATACGAGACGACGTAAATCAACGCAGATGTCTGTAAACAATAGAATAATCAATTCTCCCTTTGAGGAACAAGAATTATTACCTTACTAACTAACATTAGTCGGGGTATTTACCTGATTTTTATTTTAATTTGTAAATTACCGTTCAATTACGCTAATGCAGCGTATATTACGACCACAAACACTTGGTTGTATTTGAGTCATCTTTGCCGCCGTTAAAAACAATGTTTTTTTTTAATATTGTTTAGTTTGACCGATATAGCTTTCGTTACAGTCTCCAGCATTATTCACATTTCAACTTGCACTGCTGCTATTTGAAATTATGCCTGCGTTTACTCCATAGTTGGAAATCATTAATGTCAAAGCTGTTATCGAAAGTGCATGTCGTTGTTCTCTACCTGCGCATACATCTAGATGGAGGTTCGAGAATAAGTACTGCACTTACAATTACTTCCAATTAAAAATAGTGCACGAACGAGGAGTTTCGGTTTGTCTCGTTGAAACCGTCCGAAATAAATAGCATCCGTTGTTCCTAATAATTTACCGGATACATTGCAGAAATATCCTACATACAGGAAGATGGTATATATGAATGGTATATAAGAGTAAAACACAATGTACAAGATCAAGAATGTAAGAAACGAGAAATACATCTCCAGCGACACCTACGTAGTTAGCGTGAGTGCTATTCCCCGCAATTGTCACGGTCCCAGATAAGTTTCAAGTGTTTCAGATGAATATTAAAACGTAAAGGAATGCATCGAGATGGATTAGGCGGAGAGCTGCTCCAGGATTACTCGTTTCATTAAGTTGAGTGCCTCTCTCTGATATGGAACAGTTCTTCTTTCCGGGTCTACAAGCCAATGTTGCTACACTCCATTCCATACGAACCCCGGTTCACCAGCAACGTACGCAACATGCTTTTACGTCAAAACTCCTTCGAATTTGCCGCAATAATCCACCGATAATTTGACCGCTTGATTCGTTAATTTCCTAATAGTTACACGCATGTCGGGGGAATTAATCAAAGAATGCTTCCGATTCTTCCGCTTTCGTCCCCCCACCCCGAAATGAGCGGAGTAGAAAAATGGAGCGGTCGCGAGTTGATTAAATTTATGGACAGAAAGGTGGTAGTAGCGTGGGGGAGGCGGAGGGTGTTCGCGAACGTTCTGAAAAAAAAAATATTTCGTGGACCGTTGAGTGACGGGCTGGTTGGTAGAGTGAGACGGAGATAGTACTCAGAAAATTAAGCAACGACCCGTGCATTTCCCGTGATTGACTGCGAAACTAAAGAAATCGCTTTACTCTAACCGCCGTAATGGCTCCTCTAATACATCTGACGTTCCAGCGTAATAACCGTAATCTCTTAAGGAATTATTTACAGATCTCGAAGGATGTTGCTGGTGTGAAAGGTGACAGAAATGACGTCAAAAGAAGGAAAAAATTTTTTTTGCAGTTGGGCTTGAACGTAGTGTGTCACTCGCGAAATTTATAGGTAGGTATCTCGTGTGATAGGATAGATAGTATTGTGAAAACGATATTAAGTCGCAACGAAATCGTGATATATGTACAGTGACCTTGAAAGGTATCCGGACACGACTAAATAGAGAAATACCTACCTTGCGCTCAATACTTTATTCCAAAGAGCAGCAGCCTATTGATAGGAGACGGTGGTGAGAGTTAAAATTAAATGGCTATGTCAATTACTTTACCGAACCATCAAACACCTAAGTGTTATTAATAAAACGTTGCTGGTTGCTTATTTAGCTACTTACAAAAAAAATTTTTGAATATAAACGTGTAGAATGTGCTAAAGAAAGTTTATATTATGAGAAAACCGAAATTGCATTGTATACTAATTGCAACTAAAGAACCACTGACATTCCCATTTTTGCATTTGAAAGGCTGTATAAACGAAACACCCTGTATAAACGAAGGCAATTTTAAGCTATCGCCCCCTTTAAGAGTGAAAGCACTTTCATTTTAAAAGTTTTTTTTATCTTCAACAAGTATGGAGATACCGACCGACACCGCACTATTGAAACACCCTGTATACCGCTCCTTTCTCTAGAATAGATCATTCTATTTACTTTTAATTACCCGACACATTACAAAATGACATAATTACGGAATAACAACAATACAGACTTAATGACATTTTTATAACTTCCGGTTGACGTCACATTGACGTCATAATAACATTTTAACGACCTAAGATCGACAAACTCGCCCATGACGTTGAATAGCGGTTCAGTTGATCGTCGACAACGGTAGATGTAACATCTATAGAGACGGTTGTGTTATTTTACATCGGACAAATTGAATTCTTGTCGTTTTACTGGAATTTTGGGAATCGTTTCTCGTGAAATTACGAACGGAAGTTATCGGTTGTGTAGTCCTTTCTCCGTCGCATTTTCGAATCGCATTATTACTGGAGATAATGGCTGCGGTGTAACAGTAGGAACTACCTAATATGAACGCTAATTTGAACTCAAATTTTGCTTTGATGCAACGAGGTGTACGTTAGTGCGAGTTGTCCCTCTACAGCTCTTTTGTTCGTCAGATTCTCTCTCTTTGTTTTGACACTCGGGTTCTGTCCGGGTGGATGCTCTAATGGCATAGTTCCGCTGACACCACATACCCTCGTGAGGGTCTATCAAACGATTAGAGAGGTTTGACGTTCGTGAGAGTCTCAAAAGGGACAGTCTCAAACTAATTTATATCCCGTTTGGATTAATTAATGGCTGTAGAATGCCAAACAAAAGCGTTCATATCAGAACTGTTCTTACTGTTGATGGTCTGGTAGGTCGGTTGATATCGAAGGTTTTGGTATTGCGTTGAATGTTGGTCCAAGTGTTGAGATAAGTGTTAAGCTACTTAAGGAGATCTTGGAGATGGTTTGGTAAGTCGTTTCGTGTTGACTATTGGTTGGAATGGTATGTTTTCCCTAATCTACATGAAGGTGGTTTGGATTGTTTTGATATTAATCGTTTTCTGTATATCTACTACCGTCTTGCAAATGACCAGATATTTTGGTCGGATACTGTGATTTGTCCGCGATGACAGCTGCGTTTGTTTCATCTGCGTTCTTGCTGTTGATGCTTCGGTAGAAGGAACTCTAGAGAAGATTCAAGCTAGCGATAAATTGTCAGCGTCCTATGCAAATGCATCGTAATTTTAAATTATTTTCTTAGATGTAATAGTAGAATCTATCGATATTAACTTTATTGCAATGAAGTTAGCTAGCGCTAAGTTTCATTTTCAATAACAAGTTCAAGTTTTTTTTCCAATTTAACAATAAGATGTACCTGATATGAACGCTAGTTCAAACTCAAATTTTGTTTCGATGTAACGAGGTATACTTTAGTGCGAGTTGTACCTCTACACCTCTTGTATTCGTCAGATTCTCTCTCTTTGTGTTGACACTCGGATGCTGTCCGGGTGGGTGCTCTAATGGCATAGTTCCCCTGACGCCACATACGCTCGTGAGGGTCTATCAACCGATTAGAGAGGTTGACGTCTATGAGAGTCTCAAGAGGTCAGTCTCGATCTAATTTATATCTCGTTTGGATTAATTAATGGCTGCAGAAAGCCAAAAAATGCGTTCATATTGGAACTGTTCCGATTGTTGATGGTTTGGTAGGTGATATTTTGTAGATGTTTCAAATTGTTAAGATTGTATGTATAATGTGCATTTAAATACACAATTTTTTAACAATTTTCGTAGTATTTTTACGTAAAGATAATACGAACTATACAAAAAAAAACATGCATTGAGATTCTGCTGCAAATTCGTATAGCGAAGAAGATATAAACGGTGTGTTGATTGGGTCATTTTCAAGCGATTTGACGTATCTAAATCTGAATTGTTTTTAAAATGTTTGCAAACAGTTTCGCGAAAATCAAAAGAGTGAAAACTATCAAGAAATATCATAGGCAACTTGCTAGAAAACCGTAAAAATTTAAGATGCCAAATGTCCCTCGAAGTTTATTTTTTGCAGGTATCGCGTTCGGATTTCTTTGGAAATGTCAAAAAACTATCGCAGAAACATGCAAATTGTCGTGAACACCAACTTCTCGGCTGCTTCACTGGGAATACCTGCTGGCCAACTTCTCGGCTGCGGCGTTTAAATACCTAGATGAGTCCGTTTTAATTCCCTGGCGTCTCACGGAAAAACTCTAAAAAATATACACAGAGTACCCAAAACCTAAATATACAGCTTATTACAAAAATTAAACACTATTTACAGAAAACAATCAAAATAAATTTTCACTTTTTAAATTTAATCTTACACTACGCTGTGTGTCCAGCGGTTCGTTACAAATGTTATCAAGACAAATATGAACTAGGTACAACAAAAACCAACTGCTTGGCTTTCGATACTCCAGTCGAACTCGACAAATTCTGGCCTACAATCGATCTAGAGCTCCCAAATAATATTCTACGTTCATAGTCTGATCTTCTTGAACGAATTTACTGCGAATAATTCCCTTTGAATCGAAGAAAAAGGTCAGCATTGTCTTAATTTTGCTCTTCTGAAAACGTAATTTTGTCTCCTCTAGCTCTTCCATGCCGCAATCTGACGTTTTGCTTTTAGCTCGTATTGAAAATACCACGACTCATCACTAGTTACAATGGTTGACATGCTTGCCGAATCCCTTTGGAACATTTTTAACAGCTCTTTGCAAACTCGCCAATCTTTTTAGTCGTCTATTAGAGTATGTGGCACGAAACGAGCACAGACCTTCTGTTTGCCCAAATCTTCGATCAAAATTCGATTCCATGAGTCTAGCTGGTCGCTTCAAAGATGTTTTCTTCATTAGGGGTGGTTTTTGGCGCCGCTGCTCGGTAATCCTCTGCAAGGACCTCACGACCGTCATGGAATCGATCAAACCAACGGAAAATATTCACATCCGTACACATGTTTTAGCATTTCGTACGTTTCTGCACCACTTGTACCTAATTTAGAACAGAATTCAATGTTTGCTCTTGATTCCATGTTGGATTTTTGACTGAATTCGCTCAAATCTTGAGGCTAAGTAGATGAACCTACCGTCAATCACTCATAGATGTCGTTTCACTAAGAACTGTCATAGAACTAGTCTCATCGCATCTGGGACAGACCTCTCTGCATACATATCTGGTAACGATAACAACTTGCCTTCTCCACTTTGTTGATCGATAAAGCTATACGGTATTGACACCACTTTCAATCAAATTGATGGCAATAATTTAACAAACGCGATCAAACGCCTTTTTTAAGGCATACAGATTTAGTCGAATTACCAATCCACATATAACCAATATAGGGATAAAATTGACTCTATATTTCTCGAAAAAAACAAGGAGATAAATTTAAATGAAATTAACCGAATTTAGCTAATTAATCACATCCATTCTACACACTGAGCAAGGCCCGAAACGTTCACTTCACCTAATATTCAATTATCCTAATGTGTATTTGCATCTCCAAGCCAATTCGGTCTTTGTCTTCGCGTTTACTTTACCTAATTGCTTGGCATCGTCCTCTGCACCTCCCCACCTCTTTCTGTTTGCTTTCTCTGTCTTACGCGCTCTCAATTACCTTTATGTATATGTCTTGTTCTTTGTTCGTCGCATAGACACCGTTTCTTATTCGCTTACACTCACTCTATCACTATTACAGCATTGCCAACATCGTCTCCACTTTCGTATTCGTCTCTCCCTCTCCCTCTCTCTCTCCCTCTCCCTCTCTCTGGATGTGTATGCGAGTGTGTTTTACATGTACGCCGCACCAGATTCTATCTGTCTCTAGTTAAATCGGCAAGTTTTTTCGACAAAGAAACCAACGTCAATTAATTCGAAGTTATGGGGGGCACACAATACCCAGCTTAGAGGTAATTGCTTGCCCCCATGGAAACTCGATATTAGTCGAGATATTCAGCACCGGTTGTGTATAAATCATTTTGTTTCGCGACCTAACTAAACGCTAATTTATAAGACAAAACGCTCTACGCTCACACACGACTAGGAAATAGGAATCTGCGATCTATACACGTTTCGACATAACTAGATTTTGGTTTTAATTAGGAGGAATAAAGAGATCCCGCTAGATTAGTAATGAAACTGGTTGATATTCTTGAAGAGATTGATAGATAAGGGTCTAATGAACGTGAGTCACTCACAAATTTATTATATTATCTTCTTTACGCACCATAAATCGATAGCCAAACGAACCAGTTCTATAATAATGCAATTTTCCTTAAAATTATTTTGTGAAGAAGGCCTTTTTTGTTAGTAGCGGCGCGCCGCTACTGAAATGGCCGCCAAGCAACGACCGCTCGTCTACAAAAATAGATTACTGCTAATTAGGTATGACGGCCTGTTCTTCTCTAATGAAACCACGTCTAGCTCCAATAAATGCTGTCGACTGCGTACGGCTTATCACAATGCGCAGGCGCCGCGTCAGAGTGTCTGCCGTAATAGCACCGAATGTCTACTGGTCACTGAGACTGCGTAACAGTAATCTTGATTTGTTGTGCTAGTACGTATATTTTGTTGTGTGTTGTGAAAAACAAGTGACTTTTTTCGTAAAATTTGATACCCTACCCACAGTATAGAGACAAAAAAAAGTCAAACAGCAAAATCTTTTAACGTTCTTTAGAAGAGTCAAGGACAATATTCAGGAGAAAGATGGTGATAGTGCTGAAAGTTTGCCAAGTACTAGTGCTTCAAGTTCAGGGAAAACACATAAAAACAAATATGTTGATACTTCGAAATGTAAAATACAAACCAAAAAGAGGAAAGGAGACCATGTTAGGCATTATAATAAAGAGTATTTAAAGCTTAGTTTCATTGTAGCCCTTGGCAATGAACTGTCGCCACGGCCTTTGTGTGTAGTATGTGCGGAAATTATGTCAAACCAAGCTATGGAACTTGCTCATCATTTGCATTCGAAACATTCATTCAACTTGATGAATCGACTGACGTGAGTAATCATGCTATTCTACTTTGCTTCGTGAGGTATATTGAAGATGAAGATTTACTTTACTGCGGTGCAGCGAGCATGACTGGTTGTCACTCAGGAGAAGTTGCTAAATTAAAAGAAGTCGCGCACTCCACACATCCACAGGGAGCAACTATAGCTGCAAATAAGCTTGCTACTGAAGTAAACTCTGTGATGAGTAACGCGATGAAGATTACTAACGAAATTCGTAGCCGAGCTACGCATTCAAGGCTCTTCGCGACACTATGAGAGAGCATCAACTCACCCCACCAACATCTGCTTCTCCATGTAGAAGTGAGGTGGTTAGCGATAGGAAGGGTTCTTTCGCGACTTTTTAAACTGAGAGAAGAAGTAAAGCAGTTTTTGCGAGAGCGA
Organism: Holotrichia oblita; assembly: GCA_023690525.1. NCBI lineage: Eukaryota > Metazoa > Arthropoda > Insecta > Coleoptera > Scarabaeidae > Holotrichia > Holotrichia oblita. The sequence goes on from CM043017.1 coordinate 174,198,396, forward strand.
AAATCTGAACTGGAGCCTTTGATGACTAAAGAATGGCTGGCAGTTCTTGCTTACATTGCGGACATATTCAGTCTGCTTAATGAAGTAAATATTTCTCTGCAGGGTTCAAATACAAGTATTTTTACTTTAAGAAATAAAATGGATACGATCAAAAATAAGCTAACTCTTTGGAACAGTCGCTTACAAGAGGAAGATGTAGAAATGTTTTCTCTTTTGGATGAATTTTTGATTGCTGATGATGTGAACATGAAAGCCATATTTAACATAATAAAGCAACATTTAAGAGCATTAGCTGAAAATTTGAATAAGTATTTCCCAGAAAATGAAGATTCTTGTAATGTATGGATGAATGGATTAATAATCCATTATTGGAAGATATAAACTCATGTGCACTTGATCTACATGAAAAAGAAAAGCTGATCGAGTTGTCTTCAATTTTGGATATTGCTCGAAAAACAATATCCAACTTTGAGTTATAAAGCTACCAAATTATTAGTAAATTTTTCCACTTCTTAATTATGTGAAAAGACTTTTTCAGCCATATCTGTAATGAAAACCAAACAGAGAAACCGAATAGATGTTAATGCAGCGCTTCATCAAAAAGGTTGAAGAACAGTGCTCTAAAGGATATGGCCATTGCGATCATAAAATGCAAACATGTGGAAATGAGTGAGGTTGGCCGAGCTCATGGTGTGGCTCAATCTTTTGCTATTGAAGCTCCAGGATGCGTCTGGTCGCAACACGAGGAGGAGATCTGTTCAGATCCAGTTCTCGAAGATGTGTTTCCAACCTGGATAGGAAGTGCGCCTGGATAGGAAAGCTCAAGCAGCTTTTGTAACACAGGAGAGGATATAGGACTTGAAAGCGACGTTGTTAAATTTTTACCAGCTTTGAATTAAGAGTAACACCTAGATGTGTGACGTGTAATTGCCATTGAAGCTGTTGGTGGTGGGGGGAGGATTCTACTTGTGTGAGAAGCAAAAAGCCTCACATTTAGAAGAATTAATCCATGCAACAACCTTATTAACTTTAGCAGTAAATCTAGAAAAATCTATTTTCTGAAATAAACGAGTTGGTTGGAATTTTTTTCTGATTGTATGGTTGAGGTTAAGTCACCAGTGCTTACTATAATTCCGCAAGAATTCATTGTAATATTTCAAATAAATCGTAGATGTAAAAAGACCGCTTAAAGATTCGAATAAATTTTAAATGAAGATCTTCCCATTCGCTTAATTGCACACGGACGCGCGCACATTCCACTTTTATTTTTCGTAAACGCTAACGATTCTCCCAAAATTCCACAGAGTCTACACTATACACACATTAATTTCAATAACAATTTCGAATCGGAATGGATGCAGCCTGCAATTAACATTAATTTAAAAGCAATGGCAATTTCCTTAATGCGTTTTAGATTTTCATTTCTCATCAAGGAAAGTAATCCAGATATCGCTTTCCTATATCAAACTTCACGCCCTCCATAAACCTCCTATTGAAACCTTCCTGCCTCCTCTGACACCCTCTCCACCGATCCCTCTCTTCAATCCCTTCGCCGGCCTATCTACCAAACTCTCTCCTCAACCCCTTCACCATCTACGTTCCTGTGCTCGTCTCCCCGCTAAATTCTCCACCTTCTCAATTAGAAAATTTGGCTTTCACGTTCAATTTTACATCAGACATAATTTATGTTCATAAATATCAACACGAACTTCAGTAATTTAATTCATTGTTTATGTACAGCTGACGTCAGAAATACAATTTCATTATAATGGTCTAAAAATGGCAGCGATTGCATATATTGAATACAATGATTTTTATTTGTAATGGTTGTAAGTCTAACATGTTGGTAACAATAAGATAGTTCTTCGCCAAATATTTTTTTAGGCTGAAAAAACACTTTCACTTATTAATTCTCGGTGATAATAAAAAAGATTTGTTCTATTAAATATTCAAATAAAATCTTCCAATAAATTGCTAACAATAAAATATTTACAACCATTTTAACTAAATTAGGTATGTCTCGTCAGCTCTAATAAATTACTTTTTTTTTATTTATACAATAAACAAGTCGTCTATTAAAAGTATTAGTTTTATATTCTTAATTTCATTACTTTGATGGTTCCAAAGTTGAAACGATAATTTATATATTGAGAGTGATGACAAAATTAAACGATATGTTTAAATAGTAAATCTGAAGCACTGAAGTGTTAGTACAGCTTAAAAATGAATTATTGTGGATCAATTGAATCAGAGGTCGGCCATTTTTATATTAAGCTTAAACATAAATCCCGACTCAAATATAAAACTACTAAATCTGCAACGGATCTCCTTGCCTATAAAAATTTACGGCAGCAAGAAGCAATTCTAAGGTACTATAGAAACATTACATTCAAACTGTTCAGGACTCTCTGCAGAATGATCCTCGAGGTTTTTGGAATTTTATTAGGCACCGATTCTTCCAATCGGTCTACTCAGTCCCCTCAAGCACATCAACACACATGAACACAGAAAATGTACATAGAACAGTAACAACACTCTTCAGCTTCCATGAGCATGAAAAATATTCTTAAAACTAACGAAAATAAGGGATAGTTTTACAATGGGAAACGACCATATCTCAGGCTTTATACTTAGAGACTGCACTGGAGCATTTGCCTATCCTTCAAATTTATCACTCCAGAATGGAATATTTCCTGATTGATGGAAAATTGCTAAAGTCATTCAAAATTACCGCCCTATAGGTATTATAAATAATTTTGCCAAAGTGTTTGAGATGTGTTTATTTGCGTCAATATATCCACAAGGTAAAACATCTTTATCCGTCGAGCAGCATGGTTTTGTTCGACAGCGTTCAACTATCACCAACTTAGCCACTTTGAACCAGTTTTTATAAGAACAACTACTTTGACAGAGTGGATCATGAGTTGCTTCTTGGAAATCTAGAACTTGTGGAATTCTCTCCTGCTCTTGTTGCCTTATTTTCACCATATCTCCCAAACAGATAGCAATTTGTAGTATACAGAGAGGACATAAGTCCAATAATTGTTTCACCTCTATATCTGGAATTCCACAAGGGAGCAATCTCGGACCTCTTTTGTTCCTGTTCATTGATGATGTTTGTGAACAGTTGGATTTGTCGGAAGTTGTTGTTTGCAGACGACTTAAAACTATATACAGCTGTCAATGACATTCACGTTTGCATCTAATTGCAGCAACACCTTGATCGAATGAACCAATGGCGCCTCAACAATAACCTGGAACTAAATACGAGGGAGCGTTTTTATATTCGCGGAATGAGCGGGTTGTAGGGAGGTGATTAGGCGCATTGAGGGCGTGGCCTGTGCAGCGACTCATAATTAGTATAAATACGAAGTTTCATTGATATTAGACAGTTAGTCTTTAAGCTATCGTCAACCAAGTAACATAACCAGGAATGGAGAGTGAAATATGGAAAAAATCGAATATCGTGCCGTTATAAAGTTCCTTACCAGGCAAGGAAAATCAGTCGCGACCATAATGAATGAGATGTCATTGGTTTACGGCGACTAGTGTCCAGGAAAAACCATGGTGTACAAGTGGCATAGTTTATTTAAACAAGGAAGGGAATCCCTTGAAGACGACCCGAGGCCGGGCAGGAGCATTGAGGGGATCACGCCAGCACTTATCCAAAAAGTTGAAAAAATTGTGCTCGAAGATGCTCGACTAAAGAAGAAACAACTCGCAGAAATGGTTGGAGTATCCGATACAACAATTTTTAAAATCCTACACGATGCGCAAGATGGATGCCGAGAATGCTCACGCCGCCGCAAAAACAACAGCGCGTAGAGTGTTCGCGTGCATTTTTTGACCTCTGTAATGAAGACAAGGATGGTGTATTGAGTCGAATTGTTACTGGAGACGACACTTGGGTTCATCCTTATGAACCTGAGTCCAAACAAGACTCCATGCAGTGGCATAAAAAGGGCACAGCATCTCCCAAGAAATTCAAAGTGTCACAATCATCTGGGAAACTCATGGCAACGGTATTTTGGGACTCGGAAGGAATATTGTTGATTGATTATAAAGATAAAGGTGTTTCTATAACCGGAGAATATTACGCTTCAATATTAGAGCGACTAAAAGAAGCCATTAAAGAGAAAAGACGAGGTAAATTGACGAAAGGTGTGGTGCTTTTGCACGACAACGCGCCCGTCCACAAGAGCCGCGTTGCGTTAGCTGCCCTGCATAAGGTGGGCTTCGAAATTGTGAATCACCCACCCTACAACCCAGACCTGGCCCCGAGTGATTATTACTTGTTTCCGAAAATGAAAAAAGAGCTGCGGGGTAAAAAATTTACTGCCGATGATGAAGTGAAGGAGGCAGTTTCGGCGTATTTTGCAGATAAAGAGATATCATTTTTTTTATTATAGAAATTCTCTATAGTGGAAAGTATAATATAAATCTACTACGCTTTTGTGAGGTCCAAGCTTCTCTCTACCATAGGGGGTAGCGAGAGGGTTGACCAACCATTCTGCTTCAACTCGCCTCTATACTTCTTCAACGTTAACCGGAGGAGTCAGGTAACTTCGAAATATCCGATCAATCATATCCTAGACATGTTAGATCAGATTTAGATCCGCAGAAAGAGCTGGCCTTGCGAGCATTTGTATGTGGTGCTCTTCCACAAAGACTGTAGGTCTAAATATGGCGTGGTAGCTCGAGTTGAAGCTCACCACGTCTCCGATGAACCAAAATTCACCGACACACAATTCGAATTTGGATTCGACAGAAAACCCATTCATGTCTTGCCTCAACTCATTGACTTCACACAATGAGTGCGCCTTCCTTTCCTGCTGGCCAAACAGGTCCAAGTTGCTTTGAGGAGGCAGCGAGGGGTCGTCTCACTCGCAGCTGAAGGCGCGTACGTCCTCGCTCATTGCATTCTCGGCATTTCTGTTGCACTGCCGACAACGATTGCCGCTGAGCCGCTCAGGAAAATATGCAGTTATAGAAAATTTCGAAGCATCCGCTCGTATAGGGGAAATTTTTATGCATCACTTAAATTTAGATTATACAAGGTGTGCTCGTGATTTTTTTCCAACAGTGTACTGCATAGTAGATATAGAGGACCCTTAAGTACTAGATGGCGCAACATTTAGTTTCATGATAGATGATCTAGTGTACTTTCTTGAAGACAATGATTTGAACTAGCTCTGTCCCAACCTTTGGTTTCTGAATAGATGCAAACAAGAATTATTTCAACACTGGACAAAATGTGTTCTTTATTTTTGCGAAACCATAAACGCACCAAAATGACCTACATAGGTTGCCTCATTGCTTTTCTTGATTTTCCACGCTTATCGGACAGGTCACTTATTGGACGCATTGGGCACAGGTGTACTGTTAAACAAATATGAAAATTTTTTACTCACTCAATACATTATGAATTACATTTTATTTATAAAAAGAATTCTATAGCGAGAGAGAGTTATTTTATTAGCTTGCTTTAAGAAACAGCAAGGAAGACGAGTGTTAAATCGTTTGCAATTTATCTTTCTATCAAATTCAGCATTATAAAGACTAGATTAGGGGCGACTCACTCATAACAATTTATAGAACTTTCGTAACTGTTGGCAAACATGAGAGAATAACACATTTTACAATTAAGTTCAAGGAAAACAGAGACCTTCCGAGTGAAGTATTAAGACAAGACTATGTATTGTATGACTAAATACTTAAACTACATGCAGAGAAAAGGTTTTTAATGATAATTGATTGATAATATCAATATTTTGATCCACCATGTACCCGTATTACAGCACGGATCCTGCGTGTCATACTTGATACAAAATTAGGACACAGTTGTGAAGGAAGCTTCTTCCATTCTTCCTAAACTTTTACTTTTAAAATTTCTTTGGAAGCACATTTATATCTAGACATCTTATCTTTCACAAATGTTCAATAGGTGACAGGTCCGGGGATTGAGTCGGCACGTTGTCCTGCTGGAAATAGTACTGGGAATCGACTCCATTAAACAACTTTAATGCCAAGGGTTCTAGAACTTTTTCTAGCATATTCAGATACCGGCGACTATTCATTGGGCCGTCACACACAAAGACCTCTTCAACCCCTGCCGCGGACATTGATCCCCATATCATCACACTACCATCACCAAGTTTTATTATTGGTACAAGGCAATCGGAATGATTTTTGTTGTACTACATACTTTGCATCAGATTGGAAAAACTGTATTTGGAAACATCAACATTACTATATTGTTTCGCTTGATTTTTGTTCACCTTGCCCCAGTCATCCACGCTCCAATTCATGTACTTTTTAGCCCACAGTAAAGGTTTTTTCTTGTGCTTCAAAATGACGTGCGGTTTGTGTCGGGGCTTACAGCCCTTTAGGCCTAATTCTGTCAGACGTTTCGTAACAGTAAGTTCAGAAACAACGATGTTGCAACAAGTGACCTGCAAGCTGTTGCAAAGTTCTTTTACGATCTCGTAGGCACATTCTTTGTAAGGCTCAATTATCTTTGACTGTAGTTTTGCGACAGTTGTTTTCGACCGCTCTTGGGTTTGTTTATTCTTATACGAAGTGGTCGTTTAATCGTAGTTCATCTTGAACGTTTCATCTGTTTGGCGATCGCAGTGTCTACAGAGACCATGAAACCAAGTTTTACGAAGAAGCAGCGAGTTGACAAATGTATAAAAATTATTTGTCAAAGGCAAGCACAAATTAAGAATAACTTTGGCAAAGGATTCGATGCAGTGGCACTTCATCATTCTACTAAATACCGCGGGGAAGAGTGCTCATTCGCATTTATTAAAATTGTAGGTAGTATGATGTTTGTTTCCTTTTTTCACGGTTCAGTGTTGCAGTTCAATTATCAGTTAATCAGCTATGAGGAAGTATCAAAAGACAAGTCGTCGTGTATTGGTAATCGATATATAGGACTCAATAAAATTATGCAAACGATATTCAGTTGAAACCTTTATTAAATCTGACCTACAAAAGTGCCGATAAATAGAAAATGAAAATTTCACGATATCCGCGTTGATACGCCTTGTATATATTTGCTTTTTTTTTCCTTAGATGCTCGGCTTTCTTTCTCCGCGCATTCTACCACTTAGCAGGCACTAAGCAGCACTTGTAGTGATAACCCCGAGTACTTCTGAATCTCTCACTTCCCCGTTCGAATAACAGTATAGCCCCTTCTTTCTCCGTCGCTCATTTCTTATACGGTTGTAGTACATTCAAAGCCTATAATGGCATCCATTAAACATTGACCACCTACTCAAACCGGAGCAACTAAAAGTAAAAGCCGAATTAAAATATCACTCGCGATCACGGGTTTGCTAATGGATGAAACTTTTATTACTCATTTTCTGAGGACGATGGGGAGGCTGTCGCTATATATATATATATCACGTGCTATATATAGCTTCTGTATGTTCTAAGGATGAAATGTATGTATGTGAAATCCAGGGGATGAGGATTTTCCGTGTAATTTACTTATCCTCGCACACAAGAATATAATGAATTGAAATTTATCCAGGGAACGACTTTCGAAAACAATAATTGCATTAAGGCTATGGACGAAAGCGTTTTCTGCTGACGAGAACTGTATATGATCAGTTAATGGTACTCGCGTTAATGTTTCGAACTAGGTAACACAATTTGTGGTATGGTGTACCATTAGAAGCAAAATTTCGAGTTCGACAGCAGGTTATTACGTATTCATTTATAAGAAAGCTTGTTTCATTCCAGGAATATGTTGGCACAACTGAATATAAAAACTGCGACGTAACCAGTTCCATATATGAAATGAATACTTGATGATTACAACATACGGTGCAAATTAAAAAGGTAAACTCAAAGCTCAAAATTAACAGGAATTTCCCAGATAAAGATTTTGAGAACATAATTTACTTTTCAGGGGAGTGGAATGACAACCATGACAAAGAAATATGTTTAATATAATAGGTTAAAAGAAAATGATACATTTTCATTACAACAGCGTTGAAAATCCACTTGATGATATGTCTCCAGAACTACTGTCAGTAGTTGAGTGCAATTATTTCTTTTATTGCTTAATGCTAATCTCTAAAATATTTCTTCAGTGCCTAAAATCCTATTCTTTTTGATTCATGGTTTTTGTACCCACCAATGATTAGGCACCACTACCAGGCAAATTGTTTTCACTAGAACTTCTTCCAGGCCGTCCTTGTGAAGTAATACAACTTTCAAACTAAGCATGACAGCATCTATGAATAGCCTCTACTTATTGAATTTGATCATGGTTCATGGAGGGGAGAGAGAAATAGAAATGCGCATTCACCTCTTTTCAAACGGAATCAGAAGTAAGATCAAAGGAAAGGTAACGTAGGGAAATGGTTGAACATTTAATGAAAAACAATTGCTGATATTTATTGTTGAATACAGGCTGCAGATTATCATTCGCTTTAACTAAATCAGTATGAGTCTAGACAATTAAAGTGTCATCTGCGTATAGATAGTAATCACAATCTGAAAAACATCTCCCTACATCATTTATATCTAGCAAATACATGATTGGACCCTGAAAACTACATTGGAGAACTCCCATTAAAATATCTGTCCTTTGTCTCTGATTCAGGGTTATAGATCTCCTCTTATTCCACAAAAATCCAACATCACTGGCGATATATCGTGATTTCTCAGGTCAAATGCCTTAGAAAAATCAATGAAAGGACATAACACATATTTATAGTGATTCTGATAGTGATTATACCTATTGAGCTCGCTGACCATACGATCAGCAACGTACTTGGGAGAATTCAGATAGCCCTGACATTTTTAAATTGATTAATAGAGCCCTTTTTATGAAGAGGCTTAACTATTGCCTCTTTTGACTGATTAGGAATGTTGCCACTCTCGATGTTAAATCATCATATTTAAATATCAGTAAGCAACGTTGCTTTTCTTCTTAAAAACAAGTGACATTGTGCGTGCAGTGAGATCCCCTCCTCGTTGACGAAAATTCCATCGCTGTCATCTTGGCCTTAGTACTTCTACCTTCTATTTCACCAAAGTGAAATCTCCAAAGGGCTTATTCATTTCAGCTTCATTGAATCTATGTGATTCATCATCTTTTTCTTCTTCTGAAAGCAGAGTTATGAGGTGTGCAAGATTTGTTGTTGCCTTCATTTTCTATTTCTAACTCCTAATTTTTTAATTTAGTGGTAGAGTAGGAACTGACAAATTATCTAACTGTTGAATAGTTCGAATTACGGATGGAAAATTCAGGTATTGAACTGTTCTCTTTTTCTTCATTGACACTATGGTTTGTGAGATCTCGCTCAACCATAGGCACATCAAAGACTATCACATTAGATTGGCGAACATTGTATTTTGTCAGTTGACAGGTGTGCCAAATCCCAAAAACTAAATTTCCTAAAATTAAACTGAAAGCGTAGACACTAAAAACTGACGTCACTGTATGTCTAACGGAAGAGCTAATTGATTTAGATAGAGTTAAAGCATTTTTGTCATAGTAACCACTAGGTCCTCAGCGCCTGCTTCAGATGTTTGTGGACACTATACCAGGAAGTTGTTAGTTTTGTTGTGACCTTCAACAAGTACAGATCTTATCCTATACATCAGTAGGTGATATTGTTTCGTATTAAATCACTTTATGCGCATTTTGTTGTGTAGAATGTCCTCGAAATACTACTTTCTTGCTGTGGTCACTGATCATACTGGCATAGACAAGATTCGATTACTACTATTCTTTAATGCTTAGGTCTGAAAGTGAATAGACAAAAAATGCTTTTGAAGTCGAAGATGCCACAGTTTCATGGCTACCGATAGATGTTTAGGAAGGATTTTAGGAAAATTAATACAAAAATTATGTCTACAAAAGAAGAATGTATAGAAATTTATTCAGAAGTAGATTAGACGATTAGACCATGAATAGATATAATAAAAGAATTCATATTAGGAAAAAACAATCAAAGTATATCCAAGATCAACTGGTATCATTGGTCGACCACAAACAAAAACAGTATGCAGGAAATGAAGACATGTCTCACCTTATCAATGAGGTATCTGGAATAAGATGGATGAACCATCCTCACTTGAAAGTAAAATTATTTTGCATCTGTGAGAGGGGTTTGAAGATCAGGTCCCTGGGGATGCGAGGACAACGATGCTGCTGATGGTCTAGCAAAGAAAGGGGCGACATTATGATGTATTGGACCAGAGCCATTCTGTGGTCTCCAACAGTGGGGAAATGACGGACTAGACTACAGCAATCAAAAAAATAACCAAAACTACAGCAATCAAATAAATTTATTACTTTTTCAGCAACAAGACGAAATCTCTGCTGGACCTCAACGGAAGAAACTGCAGCACCATGACGGGTCTACTGACTGGCCACGGCCCTCTGTGTTATTACCTGAAGAAGATGGGTAGGGTGGATTGTGGCGATTCTGTTCAAAGCATATTGAGACGACGGGTATTATGTGCAAATGCGAGGAGTTGGACCGGCAAAGACATTATTATCTCGAACAGGCGCATTTAGAACCGGCTGATATTACATAGAACCATAACCAAATTCTTGGGACTAAATGCTTAAGGGTACTCACAATAGATCTTATAGGTCGCAGTGATTCAGCCTTGATCTAAAGTTTGGACAATGTCTTGCAACTCAAGTATAAGAGTAGGTATAGTAAGTCACTACGAGCGCAGTTTGACCTTTGACCCCGCTAAGAAATTTACTTCCATATGTAAATTATCTCGTTATTATGTAGGTTGTTCTTGGAAAAAATTAATTCCATTGTTAGCTATTTAAAGAAGGTGATCAACTTTGAACAAGATGGTGCTGTTTAATACCTGATCAAAGCCGTTCAATACCTGAACAAAACGGTTCAATACCTTATCAAAGCCGTCCAATACCTGATCGAAGCCGTTCAATGCCTGATCAAAAATTTTAAAAAGTTAATCATATCCTTTAAATAGTTAACAATGGAATTAATCTTTTCCAAAAACAACCTTGATAATAACGATAATTTACACATGAAAGTAAATTCCTTCGCGGGGTCAAAGGTCAAACTCCGCTAGTAGTAACTTATAAGAAATCCTACGAGACTTAACCTCGTATTTTCGTCATTTAGAAAAATTATTACAGTTCAGCTAACACAAAGAAAACTTATGACGTTTCTTATGATAGTGGGATTCGGATAGTCTTGCATAGGTCTTTCCGAAAAGAAATTGGTATCTTTAATCAAGTATTCCCTGACGGCGATTCTATTTCGAACCCCGAGAATTTAGCACAATCTTGAGCACTGAGGTATTATAAAAACTTTGACAAACATGATTCGTGTTAAAACAGCTACTAATTTTGAAAATTTCTTGGTTTATATTGCTTGAGGTGCAAAACAATAACATTTATTGTTTATTACTACTTCTCAAATTTATTATACATCATCGTTTTCTGCACAAAAGCGATCTATTTTCGATGAAAAAGAGAAACAAAATTATGATAAACATAGGGGGTGCTTCTTGCTTCTTGTTTCATCGAAAGTTGACACATCCCTAGTAAAAACCAATAAAAATGCTTCAAATAATTGCGCGGCAATTTCGAAAAATATAACCACTACAGATATTTACTTTGAAGTAAAGGAACGTCAATATATAATCCACCACTGCACACAATTATAACATTTATACGAAGCTATTGTGTTTGCAGAAGAAAAAAAAGCGATGGAATTCTCTTAAACGTGCAAGACGGAGAATGTACGCGCGGAGCGAATAAAATTAATAAGAACAAAGCGTATTACCAGTGTTTGCGGTATGGAACACGAAGGATCACAACAAGATCGTAGATGTTCTCTAGTCCTAGTGTAGCCGTCCCCGATTTAAAACGATATAGTTTATCGTCCCGTGGGCAAGTAGCTATTAGCGGCGTTTATCTGGTGGCTTATCGCGGTGTAGGTGGCTTCCCGGCTGTTATGAACCACCATAAAGATAGCGGCAGACAATAATACCCCACTGTACGTTGTACCCTACGATTGGGGAAACCCAGCGTGATCTCGATTTATATTAAACTTAACTGTAAATGCTTAGGAGATAAGGTGACAACGTAAACTTAACGAAACGGGTCTTTCACTATCATATTATGATTTTATTGGTTACGGGACGTGACTGTCTTCTACCCGACTATTTTACGCTCAAACTCTGATAATCTTTGACTCTATAATTTTCGATATATAGTTAATCGCAAGTACGCAAGAAAATATGTTTAAAATTGTCGAATAGAATAAATAAATATATTCATTTAACTCTCTAATAAATAATTAAAAGTTATTTCGCCCGTGGTATAAAATAAACATACACATCAGCGATTAGACCTTCAAAATTTACCTAGAAAATCTAATTAATTCAAAATCGCAGGGGGGTTACGTACCCGACCAGACCAGACCGGACCAGTGGCGAAATGCGTTAGAATTTTAATATTAATTTAGAGAACAGACGCTTAAGACAACCCCACGTTATTAGTAATTAATTAAGGGGAGTAAATTAAATCGATGATACCAACCAGCTATCGTCGTTTACGCGTATACGCTGGGGCAAGTGTGTGTGTGTGGGATCCCTTGATATTTCCACGTCAATGTGCGCGCTCTGACCATCCAGGTAGCCGGAGGGCTCTGTGAAACCGACAGCCGCTCTGAAACCACTTTGATGTTGTACTTCAGGAGGTAATTAGAGTTTGCCGATCAGGTGGTAAAAACATGCACGAATGAGTTACATTGTTCCGAGATGTCCATAACGTACATACCTTTCGTTTCGTGCATTTTTATGCGCTAACGCAAAAATGTTCCTCCGATAGAGGAGGTAAATACCATTATGATGATAAGCTTGATGACAAACTTGCTACTTGCAACAGTAGATACTGTGATTGAAGCCAGGTTTGTGGCCTGTACAGCATTACTTAGATACTGAATTGTGAAAACCCACAAACTGCGTCAGAAATTGAAGACCAGTTTAGTTGGAGTTAAGGTTGCCAAAGTCCCCAACAAAGACATTTAAAACTTTCTTTGCCTTTATACCTTTCAAGTTATAGGGTGGCATTCCAATTCAACTTGTAGCTCCGAAACTGCATAGTAGCTTATAGATCTTTGAAGCTTCAAAGAGCTAGATTTAGATTTTAGATTTGAAATGAGGGTGATATTGCGCTGCGACCTATTGATCTATTGTGCCCCCTTGCGTGAGTTGTAAGCTGCTGGGGGTATGCCCGCTCCTACAGCTCCCCATCCAGTCCAAGAGCTTTGATAAACTGCATTAGCTGTGATGGTTTCAGGGAAGGTATGTCTTCTTCGTCTATAACGTCTTTACCGAGATGGCTGGCTCGGGTTTCTATGATGGCGGTGCAGTAAGATGTCAGGTGTTCCGGATTTTCATCCTCAGCCCCGCAGAACCTGCAATCGCTATTCTGTTTTAGACCTATCCTTGCCATGTGTTCACCAAGGTGACAGTGCCCTGTAAGGAACCCTATGAGGATGCGCAATCTATTCCTGCTAAGTTCCAGCAAAGTTTTTGCTCTATGCTTATTGTAGTTTCCAAGGAAGATCTTGGAGTGTCTCAGACCGGGAAGATTCTCCCAGAGGGATGCTCTGAGGCTCTCTTCCCGATCTTTAAGTTCTTTTTTATAGGTGCTCGCCCCTATACCACAGAACGGTTTAGGTCCCACAAACGGAGTTGTAGCGGCCTTTCTTGCTAGTGAATTAGCTTCTTCGTTGCCTCTGATTCCAGTGTGTCCTGGTACCCAGTATAGTGCAACTCTATTATTCTTGCCCAGGTTGTTTAATCTATCAAGACATTCCCGATCAGACTGACCGTGTTAGAGCTGCCCAGACTAATTTCGCGCCATTTAGAGCTTAGCGCCATTAGCTCTCGACTGTCGGAAAAATTGCAATGCTCTGTTTCCGATAGTTCCTGTCAAGGTTCAGTTGAGCACATCTTCCAATTGCATTGATCTCCGATTGGAAGACGCTGGGGTATGTCCCCATTGGCTCGGAATATTTGGTTCCTGGCCCAAATATGCCTGCACCTGTTCCTTTATCGGTTTTAGACCCGTCCACATACCACTTGATAGTGTTTTCCTTTAGGGAGTACGGTTGGAGTGTTCTCCTACCCACTCATTTATTACTTAGCTTGGTGAGGAAATTCCTTTCAAAGCTATATTCCTTGACCATTTCATCATTTGGTAGGCTTAGAAGTGGGGAGAGCCCGGCTAAGCTTTTTCAAAGAGCTAACTCGAATTACAGATAGCCTTCAGTTGCTTCAGGTAAAAGACATTACAATTGTGCAAGTTGCAAAACATGTTAACCATGACTCGGAGGAAACTAGTCTAATTGACCTACTTCTGTGAATGAACTTTTGACATGACTCACAGACTGTACAGGCTGCTTCAAATTCTCGAGGCACTATAGGAATTTTACTTATTATAAATGATCTTGGGTAAACTCAAAGCCTACAGAATTAGAAGTTTTCTGCTTTTTTTTTTTAATTTTACTTAGGAGACAGTGGACCACAGAGGGATGTGTGTTAACTGAAGGATTGTATTCTGACATTAGGAGAGTAAGATTTCTCGCTCAAGTAAGATTATTTTGCAATTCTCATCCATGTGTACACCCCAAAATCATATAATTGTTGACAATAATACCATTCCCACCTCACAGTAGCTAGCAGATGCAGCCACTGGATATCCCGACCAAGCAATCACTTCTTGGCTAATTACATACTTAGGAATTCCACTTTCTATTTATAATATGGCATCTTGTGTTGAGATGGCTATTGGAAAATCATTGGTGTCATGTAACATTAATAAAGGTTCCCAACAATTTGGAAAACGTTGTTTCGGAAGCAAATTTTTATTGGAGGGCTTGCTAGAAGGTCTACTTGTGTTTTAGATATCTCTGCAAGAATCTGTTAATTAAATACCGACCACTCTTTCGGCTTCATCAAATTTAATGAACCAAAGTAAAATATGAAGGGCTTCGAAGAGCTTCCTTAGGTAAAGTAAACACAAGAAAACTAAATAGGAAAACCTCGTGAGAAAGCCACTATTGCAAGTAGAACTCCAGAAAATTGCAACAATAACCAAACATAGCCGCAAAATTAGTTCTCTGCACTAATTTGCCTAGAAAAGAAACATTATCTGAAGAAGATGAAGGAGAGGTTTGTTGGTATGCTCGACAAGCCTTTTGAATCTTCTGAGCAGAACAACAAGCACCAATTACTGGCAAAATATATTCTGTAGACTAACCGCTCTCCCCTCCCCCTCCCACAGTTCACGGTGGGTAAAAATTTTGTTTTTCTAGTTTCGTTGTCGGTTTTGTATAAAAAATGCACTTTGTAACGGATAGGAATTGTTTCTTATGAGTTTTATTTTATATTCCGCTCATTTGTACAAAAGCATTCCTTAAAAAATTATAAAAATTTAAATTTAAAGATGATCCACTGTGGCCCACCCTCCTTTACATCTTATACAGTTCTGACAATTTTGAAAAATAAAAAGTACTTTGCTGGGGTAAATTCTTTAGATGAATGTGTTGGAGATGCTTCTTTAGCATTTGAACGTTTCGGAAATACTCAATCATCTTGAAATTCATTACTCTATGTATTATTATCTCTTTAAATAGCTGATGATTAAAATATCCAAGAACAGATTGGATCAATATGGTATTAATAAATTTTTATTAGAGCTGAAAGAACGCACACAACCCCAACTCCACAACACCTATCAGCCCAAATTATACATAGATGCACTGGACAGAGGCTGACATCCAGTATCGAATAGCATGGTCTGTTATTGCGATTCAATTTTTATATCTTTCATGTAGTGGTATCTCTTTCTTACCTTGTCTATTTATCGATTTCCCTGATTGGTTCATTAACTGACTTCAACCAAGTTCGAAACGTTCTAAAAATTGCAAAATA
The DNA here is from genome assembly GCA_023690525.1 of Holotrichia oblita. NCBI lineage: Eukaryota > Metazoa > Arthropoda > Insecta > Coleoptera > Scarabaeidae > Holotrichia > Holotrichia oblita. Next base: position 174,214,362 of record CM043017.1, read on the forward strand.
GCAGCGAGAGCAAAAATTGCAAAAGTATATTGCAAAGGGTTTTAGATATTGAGAATAGTATTCTTTGTATTAGTAAAGTCACTGCACATTGCAAGTGAAAAAACAGCATATTTTTCAATTCTAACTGAGAAGAAAGGAGATACTAGCTGTACGGACCAATAGCTATCAGGTAAGTTTGATCTAGAACAAGTACACACACCAGCACGAGCAAATTTTGGGGCTTCAGACTTCTATAAGTTGCTTTTATAAGTTGCTGCACCAATTTCTTGTGGTGATCATTTAAAATATCCTAGTGTATTCCAGAAGGAAGAGTAGACCAAACATGTTGATGTCATAAATGCATTGGTGTATTATTGGTTAAAGACACAACCATAAATCAATGGTGTTATACTAATTTTTTTGAAATTATGTGGTTTGAAGACTGAAAAACAGTATTAGCAGTCAATGACTGACTTCTATGATCTTCACCAAAATAAGGAAGACACTTCATGTCCTTCAAGGTGGTGGGCTTGGCAAAAAATGATATCGCTAACTCCGAGAAAAGGATCATCTGTAACCACACAAAATTTTATTACGGCATTGCATTGTCTTCAACTCGCATATCCAAGCATTTATCAGAAAAAGCTGAATTGTTAAAGTTGTTTTTTTATTTCATTTCAACTTTGACTCAAATATGCCACTTTTTTCATTGTTTACCTCTTTAAAGACATTTTCATTTTTTTTTCAGAATCATGTGATAGACTTGTTCAGCTAGAGCTTTTATAGATTCTTTCAGATTTCTTGTTCCAGCATGATAATGCAAGACCATATAAAGAGAGAATCATTGATACCAGCTAGAGCTTTTAAGATTCTAATTTCTCAGATTATACAATATTTTAGGGAGTTCTTCTTAAAATATTGCAAAACATTTTATTTTTTACCAAATAGCACAATTATTTTCCATTTATTTCAAACCACTTTTAAAAGTCTAATATAAAAAACAATGGTCTACAAGGTGTTTTGTATACGCTGACTGAAATGTTTCAAGCTACAGAGTCATCGTGTACCTCTAAACATCTGTCTAGCTAAATTATAGTCTTCTTCATTTTCTTTTTCTTCCTGGATATCAGATTCGTCATCCGAAGATTCTCTTAGAGACATATTCTTTCTTATATTTTGTTTTGGTTTTTCTTTGGGCGGTGTCAATGATGTGTCATTTACTTCAGTCTTATCTGGTGTTTGGGTTAGGATTGTAGATTTTCCTTTTTTTCTGCCTCTAGTGGTTGGCTTACGGGGTTCCGCTTTTGGAAATGGTCTAATGCATTCTGGACTCATTACCGGATTTTCAATACTGGACGTCGAAGTGGACGGATCTGTTAAATTCAAAATATATTGATGCTGATCCGCTTCTTTGTCTGGATCTGGTCTATCTGTTGAATAAGCTGACAGAAAATCGTCGTCTGTAAAGATATCGGTATTCAAAGGTGATATACCTGTTGCTGCAAATCCGCTCAAAATATTTTTGCTTGTGAATGTAAGAGGAAAAGCCCTTCCTGTAATTTTTGCAATATAATAGATCGACGATGGCTTGCCTGCATTTACAGACATCCAGTCGTTAACTGCTTTATTGTAATTCTATTTAAAAGATCTAAATAATGTGCGGTCAAGTGGATGTAGTCTGTGTGAAGTATGAGGAGGAAACGTTAATATCTTCACACCAAAACTTCGAGTCTTTTCAATAACAGCTACGCTAACATGGCTCCCATGATTGTCTAGAAGCAGTAATACAGGATCGGCTTCAGATAGTTTAACATGATCAATGAAAAATTCAAACCACTCTAGAAACAGTTTCTCGTTCGACCATCCAGACGGATTAGAACCTACTTTACGACCAACTCGAGCATCTTTTAGCATGTGGCCTTTTTCAAGTGAACCCTTGGAAATATGAACATTGGTGGTAGATGGTTACCAACTGCATTTATCGTTGCTATTAAAGTGACATTTAGACTCGTTCACCTGTGCAGTACCAAGTTGTTTTATGCCTTTAGGAGCCAAAATTTTAGGTGGAACGTGGACAGTAGATAAGCCGGTTTCATCCTAATTAAAAATTCGGTGTGGGGGAAATTGTCCGTACTTTTCGTGCACATTTTTAAGTTTTCATAAAATTTTTGTACGTTGTGTCGGTTAAAGCTGGTAGAACGCGCTAAAGATGTAGATTCATGTTTTCTTAGGAAAATCTGGGAAGGTGATTTTTTTTACTTCCACTCAACACCGTGCGAGGATAATTAAGTTTATTAATTTTGGCATATCCGAAGGCCAATTTCCGCATTTAAATGAAAAATGATTCTCAGTAGTCTCACAATAACGTTTGAGATCACTAGTTATTCTCTCACAAAAATACTTACTAATCAGAAAAATATAAACACGCAATTTTCGAGATATCGAACAGTCACAACAACAGTTTCAATAGAACTACTTTGTCTCTGTAATAGCTGTCGCCAGATAGTGGTGACGCTGGCTACCAGATGGCATTTGTTTGTTTAAAAATGGGACTGTTCCAAGGTACAATTGTTCCAAGGTTTCAACTTTCCATTATAGCAAATCAGAGAAGACAGTTTCTGGAAGGACATCAAATTCAACTTATGGATTGGCTACCTCTTAGTCTAGATTTAAATCCGATCGAGCATTTGTAGGATGAGCTGGAAGAGAAGGTCAGGAGACGATTTGTGCCTCCCGAAATTCTTCAACAGCTTCTGGTGACATTTCAATAAAAATGGGTTGCCACACCCCAAGAGGTAGATTGAAAGTATGCCATGAAAGTGTCGAGAAGTTATTCAATCTCGTGGAGGACACACCCGTTATTAGATTCCCTTTAAAGCTTAATTTTCTTTAGTTATTTAAGTTTAATTTGTTAGTTCATAAAGAAGGACTTAGCTTCTTCAGAGATATCTATTTTCTACCACAATAAATTAAGTTTCTACTGGGTTGAAACTCATTTTTACAGTCACAACAATTAAAACCCTCACTTTGTTGATAATTTTCACAAGGATTCACGATTTCTAAAATAAATTACTCGTCGCACTAGCAACGGTGTGACAAAATAAAAATAAAGCGTTGCAATGTCAGTACCGAGACTCATTCGTTGTAATTTTAAAGTCGCACCGATGCGTATTGCACGGTATAGACCCTAATGGGATATAACTTATACACAAACGTTCGGAACAAACACCAATCGCCAACACCATGCCTTCACAATACATACATGGAAAGTATAGTATTGTTGAGAATGTAGACGACGTTCCATTGTAATAAAAAAATACAGAGTGAAATTTTTTCAGGGGAATTAATTACGTTCGCTGAACAGGATATCAATGCAACATTTCTCATTGTTAAAATACCAGCATCTGACATAATGAACTAGCGCGTGTATATTTTATAGGTTTTTCGCAATTTTTAGCCTTGTTCGGATTTAAAACGACTCTCTGCCTAATTAAGGTACACAAAGGGGTTCTCTATCTCTCGCTTTTCCTATCTCTCTCCTTCCCGCCCGTTCGCATCGCGCTACCCGTCTCGCTCTTCCTCTCGTTTTGCTGTTGATGCAAGGAAATTGTTAACTATCTATTCAAGGTTTTAATTAATAATTAAATTGGAAACTACGCGAGCTAATTATCTAACTTTATTAATGACGTATTTATATAGAGTTCGATCAACGTTACGTTGTACATTCTCTTTCTCTTAGTTAACTGTCATTAAAATAAATACGAAGCTGTCTATTTTTCGCGGAAGTTTCCTTTGAGGTAGGATAATGATGTAATTATTGCACAACTAGGTACTAAGCCTGAATAATATGCAAAAGTGAGTGTATTACTCTGCGCAGCAGTATTAATCCGCAAAAGCAGCTCCAAATTTTAAGTAGTGATAATGCGCCCTTCATTTACTTACGGAGCTTTGCTGCTAATTACCACACGGAATTGCTTTTAATATAAATAATTGCAAAATATTTAGTGTAAAATAGCGCTGAAATAAAAGCGTTTTAAAATATATATAGTACTCTGAAGTATACTGTAAATGAAGGCATAGAGGCACTTATTAAAATCTTTTATTTCTAACTTGCCAGAAGATGCCCTTGTGTTCATCAGTGATAAAGCTCATTTTGATCTTTCAAGGTGGGCGAATAAACCAAACAAACTGGAGTGGGGCAGCTCATTCCTTGATGTGCTCTCTCCAGAATAGGCATCGTAGTACCATAGTTTTTTTTTGTAGAAAATAGTCTCAAACAATTACGGCCAATTCTGTTACGTTATATCCACATGACCAAGATTTGGCGTTAATGGATGTGGGGGATGTCTGATTCTAGCAAAACGTCGGTGAATCTTTGGAGCAAACACTTCCCCGAAGGCTTCATCGCCTTGGGGGGCTCACTCACTTTAGACATATCCAATTTGTTTTGTGTACTACCACCCCTTCAAGGATGCTGGCTCAACTGAGGAACAATATTGAGGCTGCTATCGATAATATAGCCGTCGATATGGTACATAATTTTAAAATAAAGGAGTTTCTCTATCACACTCTGTACTTGAACATGGTTTAACAAACATACAATTTTTCTATATCTTGTCGTGGGTACCACTTGCGGTGGTCTCTAACTTTTTACTGCAAACAACCAAGACACAGAATAAACAGAAAGGACAAAAGCCTTAAAATTGATGTCATGGTTTTTATGCTCATGACTGGCAGACAACATTTAAAAAATATGTCTAAATATCCCTGGAAAGTTGTTTACATGTTTATTGTTTGTTTGAAGATGTTTGGAGGTTAGTTCTTAGTTGTGAGTTTAGTGATTTTGTGATGTGTACGTTTTACCTACTTGGTTTCTATATGTTGGCAACGATCCTAATTAGAGTAAATCATAATTAAATATTATAAAGTTATTTCTAGTAACTGCAAAATATTTTTAAAATGGCGTCAATAGCCTCAAAGTCACACAGAATCGTTATTAAAACATCAAAGGTTCCGACAAACTTGTCCTTTCTGTTTATTCTGTGACCAAGAATGCAAGTCTCACAGTTACAGCTAGATCTTATGGAGTTTTTTTTGCAGGTTTTTAAAGAATCTGAGAATTTCCGGATTGATAGTATGATTCTTGAAACCCTCTCAATAAAAACGAGTCGTTAACGATCAACTTCATTGATTGATTTCAACATATCTAGTCTCCTCATACTTGCTTTACTAGAGTGAGACCACCATCTCTAATAACTCTCCCCTTCCTTATTCTAGAAGTCATGGATTATAGTAACTGCTGTCCAACAAAACTCCTTTTATTTTCCTTTAAGTCTACTGGCAACAATATTCAATCATTCATCATTTTTGCAGTACTGCACGAAGACTGTTCTGAAGAATTTTATCGTATTGTAAAAACTGTCAAAATAAACAAAAATGGCGTCCATGACCAATCAGTTCCTGCCACAAATCCTTGAAAATTCTGGATCGTAAATGCACCACTTTAGTCAGATCGTATACAAACTTTATACTCATGTTTTACAAGCTTAAATGACATATGTGGTATTGCCGCAGAGAGCTTCTCCTCTTCAGCTTTATAATTGACTTGTAGACACCATGATTCTTGGATTTCGTGAAGCAAGAAAGGCCTTTGTCAGACTGGAAAGTTCTATTTCTAAAAATAACTATTTCAGATGGTGTAACAATGGTAGACTGTCTAAAAGTGATCAAAATCCTGGTTTTATTTTGCACCACCGTTTTATCACAAATACCACACAATGGTGATGTCTGTGCATCTTTGGCAAAATTAATCTCTATACGGTTTTTAAAAGGTTCAGGTCTTTCATTCACTTCCAGACCATGATTACTTGAACATATTGGAAAATCATTAAAAACGAAACTGATTGTGGGTCGGGAATTAAAGGTTAACAATAGTGTCAAGCATACTTATAGGTTGCACCATCACTGTCGTCTTCTTTAATGTACCTATGTATTTAAAATTTAAAGGTCAACAATACAATGTCCTCATCGAGAATCAATCAAGGCAATATTGTTTGGTCCAATATTTTAGAGGAAAAGTTCAGTTAACCAGGTTTTAAATAATTTGAGGTGAGACTTTAGATCTACATTTAGGAGCTGAAACAATGGCTGCACAACTCGAGACCCAGACGTGTTAGTAGAGTCCTTTAATACCAACAATACTGCTGCAAGCAAACGTCCATCTGCAGATATGGCCGGCAAAATTGTGTAATTATGTGCTACATAGTATAATGATTATACAGTACCCTCAAGGGTTTTTGGACCTTAAATTTGCCGTTATTATTTAGTCATTCATGCCCATTTGCATGGTATGTTTTAAATTTGGCTTAACACAACGTCGGGCTTAACCATGTATACTAATTGTTTAAACCAGACTTTGTGTTAAACCGCATTGAAAACGTTCAGTGTAAATTGACATGAAGCTCTAGCTACAAAGAGTACTAGGAAAGTTTTTCAATATGACGCTACAATACGTCTTGGGAAGCTGCTTGTAGCTGTGTGCTGAGACATGTTCATACTTGCACAGTAGCCGCTGTGACAAGCGTGTGGACGCAGTTATTCATTAATAGTGATAGTCTGAGGTGCTTGGCAATGGCATTGTGGTCACAAAATGAGATACGGGTAGTTTTGGGGTGGTTTAAACGTAGATGAGTGCTTAGAAGATATGACTTTTACAATAGGTGATGTTTGTCCAACAACTATAGTCTGGTGGTACAGAAGATTTCAAAGGGGAAATTAGAGAGACAATGAAAGAGTGGAAAGGCCACAACCATCAATTACTGAGGAAAACAGTACTGTTGTGTGGACAATGCTCAGCAATGACCAGCAATTCGTTCGATTCTGTGTGATCATTTAGATGTGAAGAAACTTTGTTGCCTTCGGCTGCCACATGGACTAGCTGAAGAGCAGATGATAAGACGTATGACTTGATATCGGGATGTCTTAGACAACATCGAACAGATAAGGAATTTGGATCCATTATGATCTTGAATACCAGGATCCAAAACAAAGTTTGGATCTTTGATGATGAGTGCACTTCTGTCTGATCATTAGATCCCAATCTGTCAAGATAAAACAATCACAAAGTCAAAAACAAACTACTGCAATTGTGGAGCCATCCTTGAACATACAAAAACAGTTACAGCTAAGTAGTCCAAACATTGAAGTCAACAAATCGATGAAGAACTCTGTCAAAGTCAAGAATGAATTTCTTGGTTTCTTCATCAGTCCACAACTTGTTCCAGCTCTCCGTTCAAATCTTAAATAATATTTGACCACTATAGGACTGAAACTTTCTTGAGCGGAACTTCTGGGGGCTTAGGAAACAAGCGTGCCTTACTCCCTAGTGAAATTTGGCAGAGCTGGTTCAAAGGTTAGTTTCGGGGGATCGAAATCAAATAAATAAACCTGTATTGCAAAATTTTGCCAGTACCCTTTGTACATCGGTGAAACAGGGAGAAGTTTTAATATCAATAATAATTCTATTTTGCTCTTTTTATCAATCGAAACTGCATTTTTGATCAAAGAATGCCTCTGTCATGCAAGTTTACTTTTTAGTTGGCATTACAAGTTTAATTTGTGGCATTTTCTAGTGCAGCGATGATAAAAAATTAACAAATCCTAATTTTTACGTATCTTTCTTTGATATCAACCCAGATATCGAAAATTACTTCGATGGCAATAAACAATTCCAGTCTTACGGACATCTCCTTCGCAATTTAAAAAACTTTTCCAATCATAAAATATACAATGAATCGAGTCGAGTCGGTTATCGCATTAAATCAGCGCTACATTAATTTGTACCTTCCATTGGGTTGCCTGTCGTGTTTTAAATCGAATAAGACGATTGTTTCGCTTTCTTAGAAGGTAGCAATTATTATTGGCGCAGGATTTCGTTAACGAAATCAATTTAAAATCGAATTAGGTTGTTGCCCTATCTGTTTATGCGGAGGAAATTACTCCTTAATTAGCTGTTGTCGTTAATTATTTCCAGTATTGATTGTACCATGAGCAGACTACAATTTGATTTCGTATGTGAATGGTTCGTTCGATTACACGACAACGTACATGCGTGGATGTTTGCAAAGCATCACTTGATTAGTTGGAATTAATGAGGTTTGGAAATATCGAAATGCCAAACAGTTATTTAACTATATATTATATACATATACTTACGTGTGAGTACCTACCTTAGTCATGAGAACTGAATTAAGGATTGATTGGCGTTGAGTTAAGTTTAAAAAAGAACTGAGACTATTGCTTTTCTATTGTTGGAAATTTGAAATCTACTAATCCATATTCTATCTAACACTGTTTTTTATCTGCAGAAAATTGTGTTAACCCATTGTTCTCCACTCAAGATCCAAGATTTTTTTTTTAATTGCGAACAAAACCAAAGACCCACATCCTTCTTCAACAATATAAAATTCAGAAAACGGGTTCCGAGGATCCTGTAACTCCATCATGTTCCAATAGCAGTACATTTAACGATGATATCATTATTATTAGATAACAATGGAAATATTCCAACAGAATTTGAAAGGTCTTGACAAATCAACCGATGCAATAGAGAACAGGAATCATTTTAACGAAATTGGTTCCAATTCAGGGGAAAAAAATTGATTTCCTAAAGACTGTTCAGATAGAGAACCTTTTGGAGGCAAAGATGGCTTTAATGACTCGCAACATTTATCATAGTTAAACAGGCATGAAGAAAGTCACTCTCATAGACCGTTGCTTGAACTATCTCATGAGTTTTGGTCTTGCTCTTTTATTCCAAAAATTGTTCAGTACAGGATGCATCATAGCTTGGAGTCGATGGGAACTACACATCATGAAAATGACTGAAAATTGCAGTGGTTGAAATAAACAAGAATTTGCGGAAAGATCAGGATTAAGATAAATTATTTTGGTTAATAGATATATCAAATTATAAATTGCCAAATCTTTCGTGCATGGTAGGTTATATGGAAGAGAATTTCCCTATTATTATTATGTAGGCCAAATGTTGCTAAGGGTTGACGCAGTAAAGAACGAAACTGAATGTCCCCTCCCTGGAAAAAAGGATTTTCAAGCAGAGGAACTTGAAACTGCAGCGATACCTGGAGCCCAACCAGTCTTACCCCGATTTATTAATTGAGTAAATAAGATCCTCTATTTCGAGTGTATTCACTATAGTCTGTATTGCACAACAATCACAGATACACCCAGAAATAAAATAAAATCCCATCATTTGCAGAATAAGTGTCTTGTGTTCCAAGTGTTCAGTGATTTTGGAAACTTCAAGAAGCTTTTCGTGTTACTGATGAGCCGATTCCTAAATTATGCTTGAAAGTCAAGAAGCCGTAAGTAGGAAGATTGAATAGTGGAAGAAGAAATTAGCAACACCCATTTGGTGAAAATAACCTCCAACTAAATCGACTCTGGAGACAACAACAATGATGAAAATTAGAAAAAAACATTTTTATTGCAAAATTAGTAACAGGAGGAAACAATTATCTTATGCCCAAGGAATTAATGATTTTTTCGTTCATCTACCTACCTAAATTTTTTCCACTCCTGGTCAAGACGTCATCGCATTCTATGATCAATTTAACACTAAGCGATACTGAACCTCATCAGTTTAGTTTTATTCTACTTGCTGAGAACGACAAATCCTTTCTTGCGTTATCCTTACATTTTGTCGTTTCTGAAGCAAATCTTTTATCTGAAAAAAATCTCGCTATTTCGGAAAGTTCATTAGAACTTCCTTGGTTGAGGTACCAACACATAACATAAAGACATAAAATGGGTTTGGGATGAAGACTAACAACATACATATTTTTGAACGCATAAACACATTACTACCAACAAACAGACGAAAAATAGAGTTTTGATGGTAGAGGTAACAAGAAAGGATTGGACCTCTAATATTGGAATCAGCTCACCTAATTTAGACTTGATATTGGGAATAGGTACCTGACAGGAATCCGATTTAGACCTTATTTGGATCTGATTTGAAGCTGATATTTGCAAGAGGTAATTTATTTAGACATAATGTTAGGAGCAGCTTACATGGTTTGAACCTGATATTGGAAATAGATACCTGTTCTCAATATCCAATTCAAATCAGATCTAAATTAGGTCGAAATCTAGTACCAATACAATTTGATATTCGCTCTTTGTTCCATATTGGGTTTTTGACAGACTTATATAAGGTTGATTTCCATATAATGTCAAACCACTTACCTTTAAAAATACTCTTTGAAAGGACTGAATTAACCTTGTTTCTCTCTTAAGCTAGAAGGTCTGCTTTTTCCTTCTTCCAAATCTTTGTTACTCTGACACTCAAAGTGAAATAATGCTAGTCTTACCTTGTTTATCGAAACTAAATATTTTGTGGTGATCGTTTAGAATTTCTTATCTTCTGAATTAGATTCAGATGCTTGTGTTGGAGCAAAATTCTATTGATCTTAATTTAATAAATTTATCAAATAAATGCACGAGTATTAAGTTGTATCTGATGCTTAGAACTGCAAACGAAAACTAATCCAACTGAAAAGGAAAAGAAAAAAGCAAATAAAACGAAACAAAAACTATAAATCGCCTTGCAGAAATTTATTTTCGGATTTCATTTACAGTAAAAACTTAAAAATATACTATACATAAAAATATATACAACAAATATGTACATATACAGAACTTTTATATCATTCTCTCACAAGAATATGAGAAATTAATTGCAATTTTTCACTTAAAAACGAGACAAACTGTGGTGGTGGCCTTACATTGGTTGCGTCAACATTCTGTCATTTACAACGTAACGATTACAAATGAATAACAATATACAAAAACTCAATAATACAATGTGCCTAATCACTTTCCATACTTCTCAATTATTTTTTCACATATTTACAATTAGGTAAGAACAAACTTGATTGTATTTCATTTTTTTTTAATTATTAATTTGCGAATTGAAAGTCCAAATTCCTATTTGGAGCAAAAAAGAACGCTTCCTTTCGAGTTCTAACAGAGGATATTCTTAAGGTAAGATTCATCACATGGTTACACCTTCTGGATACCTTCGATAATGTTAGCGCTTTGAGTTTTGATTATCTTTTCCGTTCTTAACGCTTCGTCAACGAGTTTTCCGTATATTTAAATATTCGAGAGTTCTGAAAATAAAAGAGAAAACAAGTCTGTAATTTCATCATAAAATACTTGAGTGAAACATGTCTTAACATGAAAATAGAATTTTACACTCAAATTCTCTTTAGCAGCAACATAATTGTATCTGTCACGTGCAACGACTCATAATTATTCGACAAATTAATGAACATATACGTAGATGTACTATATATATATACAAGAAGGGAAAAGAAAACAATTAGGAAACAACGTAAAACGGCAAAGCGAATGGTGGATTGCGTGCCTGTCATCATATTCGTGAGCGTCACTCGCGATATTAACAAATCGTGTAAGCTTTGCTAAATTTATTATCGTACTTTTTCCCTCTTTTTCCCATTTTCCAAGGTCATTAGATTGGTTGTTAATATATTGGTGTTTCTTTTTTTTTTACCCTCATTGGAGCTAATGAGCCAATCTCGTGTTTGGTGCAGATTAGATTGTATTTCTGTGTCAAACGTAATTCAGCAGAAAAATGACCAGATCGCTGATAGCGAAAGATTGGTCTTTATTAAATAAAACGTGAATGTGCGTTCAATATTTATAGGGTGTATTAAGATTCTTATAGGTTAGTCAAGAATAAAACGGGTTTTGTATCTGGATCTTCCTTTCCAGGAATGAATTTTACTTTCAATAATATGGTTGATCTTCGTTTTTATTTAGATGAGATGTCTCAATTACTCACTTTCAAGGAAGGTGATGAAAATCACCAGCCCGGTAAAGCTGTACCAATGCAAGTGAATTCATTTAGTCATCAGCAAGTTATTGCAATTTACGCGTCTTATATACCCTCTGATCTGCAAAATTCAAGATTGATAAATGGTTAATTGTTGTTTGTTGACAGCTGATAACAAGGTTTTGTTAATGGCATTTTAGTGAGCACAGCAAATAGCCGATTTGCTAAGAGAGAAGAATTTGTGGTTTCTAAAGTCTATCTAGAGAACAAAAACAGCCATTTCTTCCTGAAGACGAACTTAAGTGATAAACTTGTTGAGAAGAGCCAACTTGTTCAGGTCCGCGAAGTTGGCACCACAAAGTGGTCAAAAATCGACAAAAATGCTACAAAGAATTGATGAGAACGATTTCGATTGAACACATTTTATTTAGGCTACAGCCGCTATATCCATATTTTGGAGTCTAATGGCGAAACCGCTAAAATTAGCCAAATTAAACATTTTGTTCATCGGATGCGATTGACCATCGTTTGACCATGTTTGACCACCTTCCACATTTTTAAAATTTTTCAAAAAAAATGTTTTTCTGGTTTTTTTACTACAAACACTAAAATTTTGTTGCAGTATAAGATTGACCAACGTTTGACAATCATTGACCACCAAACAATTTTTCTGAAAACTTAACAACAGTCGAAAAAACTCAGATAACCCCCTTGCATCGCATTTTTTTAAAAATTTGAGAGGTGGTCAAATGCTGAAAATAATACGGCTTATTGTCTCGTGTCTCTAGATCACAAAAAATCGGAAATCATCGTTTGACCACCCTCTGGTTAACTTTTATCCGATCTCGAAGTTACAACAGCGTTTCCGAAGTTTATCGCACTTTTCACAAACTTTGAGAGGTGGTCGAACGCTGAAATTAATGGGAGGTGGTCAAACATGGTCAAACGATGGTCAATCGTATCCGATGAACAAAATGTCTCTGTTGACTAATTTTAGCATTTTCGCCATTAGACCCCAAAATATGGGTATAGCGGCTGTAGCCTAAATAAAATTTGGTAAATCGGAATCGCTGATGGTCAATAGTGGTCAATAAATGGTCAATCCTTTCTAGCATTTGTGTCGATTGTTGACCACTTTGTGGTGCCAACTTCGCGGACCTAACTTGTTCAGCAAGAGCAAGTGATTTTAACAACGTTATTAAGAAATTTGTGGACATCCTCATCGAAGATAAAAGTAAACATAAGTAGGTATGGGGGCACTTTGGGCGTCCCCCACCACTCCTACCTTCCGGCAGCTAGTGGGCTAGTGGATATAAACAAGAAGCCATTCAGTACCTGACAAAAGCTGTTCCATACCTGATAAAAGCTGTTCCATACCTGATAAAAGCCATTCAGCACCTGATAAAAGCTTTTCTATACCTGATAAAAGCCATTCAGCACCTGATAAAAGCTGTTCCATACCTGATAAAAACCGTTCAGTACCTGATCTTATCGAACAGCTTTTATCAGGTACTGAACGGTTTCTTGTTTATATCCACTAGCCCACTAGCTGCCGGCAGATAGGAGTGGTGGGGGGCGCACAAGGTGCCCCCATACCTACTAACATAATTCCCCAGCCCATCGAATTTTCAATGTTAAAGAGACTAGACTCAAAATATTCTCAATAGTTCTACCTCTAACGGGTAGATAACAGGCTGGGTCTTTCACCTCAGCTGAAAGGTGGGTTTTGCCTTCATTAGTAATGGGTATACTAGACAGAGGGACCTGCAATCCCTCCTTCGTAATCTTTTCTCGTATATGGATGAACACTGAGTTAACGGATGGAACTTTTTCTAAAACTGCATTTACTTGTCATTCAGACGGAAAATGATCCTATATTGTTGATATTAGAAAGCCATTCCATCCATACGAAAAAAGCTGAGTTTATTACGCTAGCTAAAGCCAATCATACACCTATGGTGTGCCCACCACCTTACAGCAGTCATAAACTGCAGCTCCTGGATGTCTTCCATGGAGTGTCTGAGCACTTCTTACATTCATGTAATCGAAGGACTTTTTTAAGGAATCACACCGGGCGAATAGTGACGTGACTGTAGGGGAGTTGCCGTTTCAGGTAAGCCCATCGAGCCATTCAATAAATACAATTCCTCGGAAGAAGACTTTACTACAGCAGTTCTATCTATTGTAGTAAATTCTTTTTCTGCTACTTTTGCCAGCTACCACCACCCACCTACATGGCTACTGTTTCTTTACTGCAAGCTGGATCGCCAAGTACTAACCCTAATCAACCTACTGTCCTTCTATCTGAACCTTATGATCGTATCTATGATATGAGGTCATCGTTATTTAGGAGCCCTAACGCCTTAAGTACTTCAGAGCAAAAGTTGCAGTAGCGATGTGCAAAAGAAAGATTATGCAGTGCTGTTGTCCAGAAGTCCTTACAAAACAACAGGTAACAAGCCACGGTTCAGCACTGCTAAAGGCACCTCGTAGATGATTTCGATACAGAGCATTTATATTGTTTCGACAAATTTTCTGTTTCAACTTCCATTGAGCAGTAAGTCGAGGGCTAGGAATGTGATTTGTGGGTCTGTGAACTGTATGCTGGTGTCGGAGCAGGGGATACTGTATCTAAATGTACTAAAAGCTACTTTGGCAAAATGTCTGTAATAAGCGCTCATTGAATATTGTTGGAAATCACCCTGCCGACCAGTGCAATGAAAATAGATCAAGAACTAGAAGCGAATCATGTGGTTTCGACCTACCAGGTCTCATCAGCTCAACTCCTAATGCAAGATCTAATTTCATCACACTTCGCATCTCAACCTTGATTGTATAATACCTCCGACAATGGATTAATTCCAACCCCTTGCCGTCTAGTGGGCAAAGCCGGAACTAGCACACTGGAGGGGTGTCACAGATAGTTACCTCGCCAATATGGCGACTCCTGAGCAATTTGAAGCAAACTTTACTCACGTGCTTCCAAAAGCAGGGAACTAGTTCTCCTATACACGTCTAGAAGACAAGAATTAGAAGAATTTTGCCGAAATAGAGACGAATTTGAAATGAGTGTCTTTGAACGGCTGGTGCAAAGAAAAATATTCATGAAATTAGACATTCCTGGGATTCGTGAAACATATAGAGATGCTTGTTTACTGGAAACGCAGGAAAGTCTCCTTACAGAGCTTAACAACAACTGAGTTACTTGCAATAAGCTCACTCCCAGACTAGACCAACATCATGCTTTATCAACAAGCAAACTTGTAGGATCTTGAAATTGATGTAAGTTTCGGAGTAGTGGCACTTCTTTTTGTTAATAAACATGACAACAAATAATTGATGGTTCAAAAGAAAACAAAAAATAGCTATGATAATAAATTACTATTCAAAAAATTCTACACAATACTACATTTTGACAGTCCTGCGGTTGTGTAAGTATACTTCATTCAACTTCTATTTAAAAATTAATTTTTCTGAAATTGTTTGCGATATTGTAGGGGTCCAAGCCGCTCGTTTCCATAAAAATTCTTTAAAAAAATATGCTTAACGCTTGCGTTGTACAATCCACTGCCTACCAAAAATTAATTAATTTTGAACGCTTTGATTTTCTAGGTAAAACAAGTACAAATATTAGCACTCACTCGAGTAAAATTAAACAAAAAAAATACTGCAAACATATTTTTTTTTATTTTCAGTATTCAACCAACCGACGATTATACAACTTTCGATTTATTTTTCACTTCATATCCGCGTAAAAAGAACCGTGCCACAGCCCGCTTGGCCCCCACTTTCTGAATGCTCCTCTACCCTAATCAAGAATACACTTTGACCGGCACGCCAAATGCGTTGTTTTACCTCAGGTGTTTTTAATTTATCTGTTTCTGAGAGAAAAAGAGAGAGAGAGAGATAGCTGGCGCAATTAGTAATTCGACCGATTCGGGCACGAGATGTATGGACATGGTGTTTGGGCATGTTTTTTTTTTTACTTAATTCTCGCTTCACCAGTTTTCGAATTAATTCAGTATAAAGGTAAATAGGAGCAGGGTTGCTTTCGTTTAGGTCGATTAGCGGTGCGTTGGCCTGCTCGAGGCGACTAATTCGCTAACTTTTCAAAACTCGAAGCAAACGCAGAGGAGTAAAGCATAGAGGAGAAGTTTGCGTGTAAGCAACGTATTGAGCGACTCTATAAACACAACGGGGAACGGACTTCATTAATTTTCTGATACGTTATAAACTTAATTGATAGAATTGAGTAGACGTGATGATAGGGTGAACATGTTTGTGTAGCATCCACTCTTTGTGGCGGATGGATAAATGAAGAAAAATATTGAGCAATATTTAAATGTAATAAACAGAAAAGTAGAGAACGAAAAAAAAAGACAAAAACCATAACCAAGATTCTAACAAAAGAAAATAAATAAACAATATTATGGAATTATAAAAAGATTAAATATAGATACCTAAATCATGTCAAAAAAGGGTGAAGGTCGTAGAGATTTTCTTCAAATTTTATCTTTGGAATATTCCACAGTTTTTAAAGTTTTGAAAGATGTCAGAGTACAGACACCAATGATGAAAGACCTTTGGATAGTTTGCTTATCCTGCAACAAGATCCGCGAACTTAAATTAAAAAACTTGGTTTACGACACAATAACAACGAAATGTCGAAATCTCTTCGAGTTGGTGTTTTTCATATCTTCTGGTAAATGATTATAAAGTTTAGGGCCCCAATAATCAATTGCTTGCTGTGTAGATGAGAACCTGTGAAGCGAAGTCACTAACTCGTCTTTGGTTCTTGTGGGCTAGTCGTGGAAATTTGAGTTCTTTTTAAAACGCGTCAAGTTGTTGTGGCTTAACTTTAAGCACTCTAGAATATACGCACTCGCAGTCCCGACTTCTATATCTTTGTTGTAGGTCGAAAAGAATCCTAATCGCACGTTTTTTTTTTTGCAGAATAAAAACACGCTCCGCGCTCACAAACATACCCCAAGTTAGGACACCCTACGCAGCTGTGCTGTGGAAATTCGCAAAGTATGTGACTTTGGCGGCCTCCAATGTAGAAACGTATTTGATTCTTCTGATGGTCTTCTCTGGTCGTCATCCCTGGCGTTTAGAATGTTTTCGACAAGGCTGATTGCCGCTATTAGAGTAGATCTTTCGGATCTATAGATGTGTTGAGCTGTAGCGTAAGGAGCTTGTTCTTTTCGAGGAAAGATAGTAGTCGTGTCTTCATGACATGTTCGAACACTTTCGATACTATTGGCAATAATAAACGGATCGATGGCCGCAGTGGTTAGGCGGCTGACTATTGTTGTGAGAGGACGATAGGCGCCGGGGTTCAATTCTCTGGAGGGACGGTGACATTTTTTCAGAGAGTTTAATCCCGGATCGACTTGCCATTCGCAGTTGGGAGCAAAGTGATTAACAGCGCGGCATCATAAAAAGACGATATGATGCTGTCACAAAGCCAATTGAACACAACATACACACACAAAAACTACACCGCGAGAGTTGCAGTGATCGCCAGACAAGCGATACAGTTTACGGAGTCACTGCAACTAAGCACCCACCACATTAAAAAACAAAATAAGGAATAAAGATATCGGCCTATAATTTCCTTTATTATTTAGTTCAAAGAAACACAAACACACTGGGCTTTTATCTCCAGCGGATTGATTAGATTGAGGGCCGATGAGATATGCCAGAGTCGAGGGGATAAGGCTCAGGTGGGTACTTAAGAAGAGTTATAGAAGCAGAAGCAAATGTGTGGTTTGAAGTTAGCAAGGAACTGGAGTACTTAGTAACGAGGTAATATGAATGATTTCTTATTTCAAAGGGCTCGCGGATACTAGAGAGTGAATGTGTGGGATGGTTCAGGATTGGTAACACATTTTTTCTAGATTGTGCCCTTTATGATGATCTGAGGGAATGGGAAAATTGGAGGTTGGCAGTTGCTCCAACCTCCAATAAACACGTTACTTGCAAAATCCCTTACACTATCAAAACTTCAAACACATACTCTCCTTTAACCCGTTGCTCTTCATGCAGAAGAAATGGGAACATTGGTTAGACAACCCCCAACCTCCAATTCGATGATTTGCTGTGTGATGGGCTAAGTTTAAGTGTAAAGGAATTTGTAAGTAAGTTGTTTATCAGAAGGAGAGGGTATGTAGGGGAGGTGCCTTCAACCTGCCTCCACTGTGTGTTATACCACCCTTCAAGAGGGAGTGACAGCACACAATCTAACCTATATTTATAACTGGCTTATCTTACCCAGAGCTTAACTAACCCAGATCGATGAATCGACGATCAAACCCAATACCTTCTATCAGTTTTATCAATATATTAGAAATAGTCTTCTTCTTCAACAAGCTATTCAAACCGTTTATGTATACTAGAAACAATGCTGGATCCAACACCAACCCCTGACGAACGCCTACAGTAACCTTTATTTGATCTATTAACTAACTAATCCTGGCGCCTGAACCGCCCTTTATATCATGCTGGGCTGCTTTTGCTTTTAATTTGCTGCACCTTACATCTCCAGTCCGTCAAGTCATTGAGGATTAAGATTTCGGATCACTCTGTAGCATTGTTCTTACCTTATTGGTTTATTACCTTATCAATATCTTCCACTAATGTCAAGATCAGTCTGACTTTCTCTTTTCTCTGTTGCCTGGTTTTATTATAGTTTTTATCGTACCGTGTACGATGTTCCATGCCTTGTCATTTGTAGTCATGAGTTCAATCATATTTTGGCTGGCTAAAGTCGTTCATTCCATCTTGGGTACTTAAAAATCGCGTGTTAAGCCGTGTCAACTTCATAGCAATAGGTACATTGATCAGTTATGTCATTTCCACCTCTTGCCGCATACGATCTATAGCTGCCATGCCTCCTAATAGTTCGAGCCAGATAATAGTCAGAGCTCTGGTGTGCGCAGTTAGCCCATATCTCAATGACTTCGATTAGGGTTTTGATTCATTATGCCCTTTTATTTTCAGCCTCTTAACGGTTTTGCCGTGCCGACCACTCTCTGGCCTCCTTGCTGAACTCTTTGTTGCTCTGGTTTTGCCAATGTAGAAGACTTCTTTCCCTTATCATGAGGTCAATAGGGGGGTCACCTGTGATCATTTATAGGGTACTTGCCGACACGGTTACATGTTAACTTCCATAAATGAAACTAATCTATTTTTTCTGAATTAAGCTCTCTAATATTAACTGAGAAAATGACTTTTTTCTGGGAGCATATGATTTTGCAAAATATCAATCTTAAGGAACAAACTGGGTATCTCCGAAATGATTGAAAATTGGCAAGGTCACACGCTTAGCGAATGAAAAAATAGCTAGAAATTAAAACTAACATGAAGACGACATTATGGAGCAGTTTAACTCCTTATAGCAATAAAGAAATTAGGGACTCACAGAAAATGGTATTTCGTAAACAAGAGGACCACCAAGGACCCAACCGGGATCAAAATGATGTGGATTAACCTTTGAAACACCAGATTGAACGGATATGGATCTAAGTAGCAAATAAAGAAAGGAAACAAAATATGTTAATACTCCAAAGAAAACTGAAGAAGTGAGGCTTGACACTGAAAGGAAAACCAGGAGCCAATTTGCGTCAAATCTGTTGTATAGAATAGAGACAAGGATTCATAGTTTCTAAATTATCTAAGCTTTTAATAACTTTCATTGATTTGTTTAATTTATACTTTATTCAAAGCAATTTCTATTATCTAGTCCGATTAGGACAATCAAAAGGAAGAAAATTACTTGCAAAAACAACAGAACGATGTGGATTATTCATAGATCAAAATACTCGTTTTTGCATACCTAAGTATGGTTTATCTACAAGGTAGAGCCCTAAGGATTAAATTGTTATGCGTATTATGTGATCTAATAGAGGTAATAATAATAGTCGTACAATTGAAAGTCAATAACTTGAAAATCAAGTTGTCAATGTAAAAATACTTCAAAGGAAGTATTCATTGACGATTGATCTGAAGCACGTATCATAAAAATCTTATTCGGACGCGAAAACATTGTCTAACATAAACATCAAGCATTCAATATCCATGTAGGTACTAACCTGTGCCGTACGTGTCGTAGATGTTTCAATCGCGACTACGACGCGGCCTTCCGACTTTGCCCTTGCGCACCGTAGGCGTAGCAGAGCTCTTGAGCAATTTGTGCCAGTCCTGTTCGCAAACCAAACTCCCTGCGAGCATGTAGTAGCGGTCCCCGGGCACCAGATGGGCTCCGCACTTGCTGCACGCGAAACACTTGAGGTGGAACACGTGAAGCGGCGCGCCGGGCTGCTGGGGTGAAGGTCCACCTGACCTCATAACGAACTCGCTGGCCGGGATCGTCTGCCCACACGCCGAGCAGGCTCCCGAATTCCCGAACAACCTGCGGGAACAATTATTACATTGGCAAGATTAGTATCGTTTACACAGTGAACAAGAACTATTTCTAAGTTGGCGATGAAATGTTATAAATCAAGGCGAATTCAAAATTTTACCAGACACAATGCTTGATAAATAAAACACAAATTATCATCTTGAGCAAAGCATTTTTACGAGTTTCCATAATTAGCATCCCGATACTAACAGCGATTACAATGACAATAGATACAAATTTAATCAAAATCGATCGACATTATGTATAAGATTTCCCGAAATCAATTTGCCGATACTGGCAACAATTAATTACTCCAATGATGCATAATTTCATCTTCCCAATTCGATCTTGGTGGTCTGTTTATTTCTGGGTTTATCAATTTCAAGCTGACGATTAACTTTTATTTTCTCTGACGCTGGGAATTTAATTAATAAAGCTCGTACAGAGGTCATTAGTAAAACATGACAACCGCAATCTGGACAGTAAATCATTCTCGTCAAGTACAATTTTATGATGTACCACGGATTAATATAATAACTTCAAATGGTTAAATTTATAATCGGATAAAACTGGTAGATACATTCTAATGCTCAATTTTAGTAATCTTTATAACAATAGGTATGTCTTTAAAGATGAACAGAGATAAGGTAATATGAAGAAACGACAATGAATCCTTTTCCTTCGGCTGTTCGAACGCTGATTTCTGTGCAAGCAGCAGTGTGACGAACACTTTAAAATAAAAAAATTCCTTTATCGGAATTGAAACTTGGTGTTAATATTGTTTAACACAATGAAAAACGTTTTTCCAAGATCATTTTTAATTTAACCCCTAAGAGGGTGGCAAAGTTTGTATGAGAAAAAGAACCTCCCACGAATGTACGTCTAGGCCCACTGAGCTCAGTGACCTACAACCGAAGGTTTAAGGTTCAGACAGATATCAATTTTGAAATCGATTGATCCAAAAAAAAAAACAAAACGTCAACATAGCGATCACTTTTTAAAATTTGATCACACAATTAAGCTTGCAGAATTCAAGATTCTGTAGATATTAATTTTGAAAATGATCAAACATGTTGGCAATCATTTTCTTGTAGTGTCTATCCGTATGTTGGCAATCATTTTGACTTTGTTACCGCACGAAATAGTCCTGTTGTCCTTCCTCATTCTATGACCGAAAACGATAGTTCAGTCAAGTTTGCAACCTTTCTCCATTTTTCGGCAAACTTTTTCGTTAGATACATCTTCTGTCCATGAGATTGGTAATATTCTGTGGTAAAGTCATATTTCAAAAGCTGCTAATTTCTTGGTTTTTGCCTCGATCAAAGTCCACGATTCTACTATGCAAAGCAAGACAGAAAAGGAATGGAGGTCTAGCTATAATCTTTAAACTGGCAGCCTCTGGTATGAAATTTGATCACTCAATTTGGTTTGGAAAGCTCAAGATTTCATAAATATCAATTCTGGAAACGATCGGTCTAAAAATAAAGAAGTTCAAAATGATGGCTACCTTATCAACTTCTTCTCTCCAGCTTTGCTAATGATTCGAAGTTTTGAATGGATGCCACACCCTGCAATTAAACGCGACACCACCACTTAAAATTCGTAAGCAAATCAAGTTATAGGATATGCCAAAAAATCAAGAATGCCTAAAAACACAACACTTCCACTAGATTATAAGTGATCAGTTCATCCATGGATGATCATAGTTTTACCACTCATAGATGGGTATCATCGTCTGTGTTAGAAAGGAGCTAGAAGTTCCCTAAAAACTCAAAATCTACTTGCTAAAGGTCTTTTACTGATGAACTTGTTAGCGAAGTTACCAAGACAACCATTTTTTGCCAGTAAATTGTACCATATTGCTTAAAAATCCAACCACAGGGATGTTTCAAATGAAAATGGGCTCTATGCTTGTCGTACAATGTACAGTCAAAAGTTCCACTCAATCTTCTAAGGAACCCACAAGATTTCTTGTAATCAAAGTGTGATTCGATTTAGATTTAACTGAGGGTGATATTGCAATGCGATCTATCGATCTGTTGTGCTCTCTAGCATGAGTTGTAAGCTGCTGGGGGGTGGGGTGGACGGTAGGGCAGTGCAAACAAAAATTTCGACTTATTTTTCAAAAACCAAGTGTGATATCAACTGTATGTTGGAGCAAAAGTCTAGTTGGTCTCAAAATAACAACATTCAGATTGTTTCAAAGGGAAGCTGAAGTTTCCTGCATCAGTTATGGTACGTGGCAGCATGTTATGATCATATCATTGAGATAGCTAATAAATACTTCGACATTTTTTAGATTAATTGCAGTTGGCATCAGATCAAGATTTTATGCTCCAGAAGAATACTTCAAAAGAAGAGTCTTAAACTGGGCTCATCAATTCGTTTCAAGTAGTCCAAATTAGTTTTCCATTGAAACATTGTAGTGTGAGATGATAAATGTTAGGATGGAGTGGAACAAGTTATTTATGTATATTGAAAATTGTGCCATTTTCAGACCAGTAACTATGGGTCTGTTGAACCAGGCCATCAGTTAGCAGCTAGTGGAGTAGCAATGAGATACATAGCTAGAAGTTAATCTCAAAACTCATGTCAAGTAACCGATTTGAACTCTTATTATCTATGTTGCAATTTTTGTTTCTTTTAATGTGTAGTAGGTGCTTAGTTGCACTGACTCCGAAAGCTCCCGCGGTGTAGTTTTGTGTGTGTAAATTGTGTTCAAATGGCTTTGCGACAGCATCATATCGCCTTTTATAATGTCACGCTCTTAATCACTTTGCTTCCAACAGCGAATAGTAAGTCGATCCGGATTTCAACCCTCTGAAAAAATGTCACCGTCCCTCCAGAGAATTGAAACCCGGTTGCTATCGTCCCGCCACAACGATAGTTTATCGACCCTTTTAATAATGTGGATAATGTTAGCAATGGCTGACTTCATTAATTAATTCTATACTTGAAGATTTTCTTGTTAACTGACAGATAAAATCTAAGCCACAGGATCATACTAGATGATCCTTAATAAATCAATCCTTCACCTGGTTCACTGCCAACCACTCCGATCGGAGTATTATACAGGCTTTATTTTTTCATACACTAATTTGCACCTTCATAGACCTTTCGTTCACACTGTGGCGTAGTTGGTTAAGCGTTTTTTACTTTCCTCTTAATTAATTTTCAAGGTCAAAATGGACTCTAAACCTGGACCTTCAGGGCAGCAAGAAAGTCTGATGATGATAATCTGTGGCAGTACCGAAAAAAGGAGCTAACACACTAGGAATTACTTAAATGTTTAGGAGATAGGAGTGGTGATGATCCAGGCACAGCAAAACCTTTAGATTTTTTCCCAGCTTATAAATGACGACGATTTCCTTGAACATATTGTAGGCCAAACAAACAGCGACGCTGTTTTTCTTCTCAGTGAAACATCTCAAAAATCGCAAATTACGAAGTGGAAGTAGGTACCTGACTGTGGCAGAGTTGAAAATGTTTATAGCTCTCCTTTTTTATAGAGCCACTATTCAACTAACATGAATAAATGATTGCTGGTAAACGCACCCTCTTTTCGACATACCAGTTTTTAGAAAGTATATGTCGAGGAATAGATTTTTCTTATTTTGAGTACTTTACGTCTGCAAATACTGATCCTAATGACCGTTT
Source organism: Holotrichia oblita (assembly GCA_023690525.1). Taxonomy (NCBI): domain Eukaryota; kingdom Metazoa; phylum Arthropoda; class Insecta; order Coleoptera; family Scarabaeidae; genus Holotrichia; species Holotrichia oblita. The sequence continues at coordinate 174,238,280 of CM043017.1, forward strand.
GGGCAAAATGGGATCTGTAACTGACTTTTTCAACCTGAAAGACTGCTACTGAAATTTCGCCTGTATGAAGGGGCATCTGATACATATAGTGGATATATAACTGAACATACAACAAAAGTAGTTCTGTTAATGGCGGAGGCCTACCACTCCGATCGGAGTGCAATTCTTTTTTGACATTTTGACGCAGAACTTGAAACTATGGAAAAAAAAAACTTATCGGCTTCTGGGGATGTTCAGACAATATGGTCGGCAGTCACATGTTAATATTCCAAAAATGTCATTTACATTAAAAATGAATCTATCTTTAGCTAACATCGGAACAATTTCGCTCTTATTTATATAGAGACGCCCTTATTTATATAGCCCCGATAATAGCTACAATAAATCTCACAAACACGTATCTCTCATTGTTAAAAATAATTTCCGCTTTAGTTAGACATTTTGTATGAACACGTTGCATCTATTCCATGTTACGCCCATGATGAAAGATGAAGACCGTAGCGTTGCTGGTGAATAAGAGAAAAGTTCGACGATTGATAAAAAAGAGGTAAAGCCATCTGAGCTGAGGCGCATTCATTATGAGACCTGTTCAAGTGTGGCGTTGCATAAAATTAATTAGCTGCCGTGTACTAGCGTTTTAATAACATCGAGCACCGCGTACTGTCACTGCGGCCTGCACTTGTGATTAATGCAGCCACTTTACATTAACAATCCGGTAAATGCAAATTCCCGTTTGACGGGCGGACAAGCTGGAGGTAAGGCGGAGTGAAACGGGAAACACACAGAGGCGGTGGTCTATCGAAGCGAAACGCCGTAATCCACGGGTAGTAGTAGATCCGAACGATCGTACGACCGATGTCTGCGTGCAGACATATCTTCTGGAATTAGCTGATGTTGCAGTTTATAATTATTGCGGTTTAAAATATGTTGTGTTTACTTATGACTCTATGTTGAAGGGAGATTGTTAATAAAAGGAAGAAATCAGTTGATTCTTGTTAAGTTGTATGTTATGTGTAACATAACTAGCCAATATTTTAGTAGAAATTAATGATGCAAGATAACACTGAGTAGTATAAAAGCGGAAAAAACATCTGCCAATTTTCCTTGCGATGATCTCAACCCATCTATAGATATCCAATTAATTACAGAGAACAATAAATTTTAATTAACACAATACAATAGTAACACTAACGAAGTATATGCTATTCTGGGATGTATTTAGAAAGTCTTTCATTTCACTTTTCTTTCATACTGGGATGAAGAACATTCCGAAATTAAAGTCCAACAGTAGTCAGCAAGCATCTCGCTATTCCAGTTGCCCTGATAGCGGTTTTCAATTCTGGAAATATCCAAAATTCGAGGAAAAGAAGTTCAGGTGCAAATGCAAGAAATGTATTTTACGACTCATATTACAGCCTAATGCGTGGTAACTTCTAACAAGTTCACTAATAATTTCCTCGTAATCTTCAGATTTTTTATTTCCTAAGAAATTCTTTGTCACACTTTTAAATGCATCCCAAGCAATCCGTTCTCAATCGCTCAAGAATGCCTCAAATTCTCGATCCTGTTGTAACAGATTAATCTGGGGTCCTGTAAAAATCCCCTCTTTAAGTTTTGCCTCAGATGTATTAGGAAATTTTTGTTTAAGGTATCGAAATCCTGCTCCCTCTTCGTCTAATCCTTTGACGAAATTCTTCATCAGACCTAATTTTATGTGTAATGGTGGTAAAAGTATTTTATGAGGCTCCACCAACGAATTATGGACTACGTTCTTTTCTCCAAGAGTATATTGTATTCTGGTTGACCATTACTTAACAGTCCCAATCACAAAGGAAACAGCAATACTTTGTGAATCCAAATTGTAGACCTAGTAGAATTGCAAGCACATTGAGATCAGCACTGATGTACTATTTATAGGTTTTGTAATTGATTTTATCAAGGAGACCTATCATATTATCATATGTTTCCTCCATGTGCACGGCATGACCAACAGGAATGGAGGGGTAGATGTTTCCTATAGGTTGTTAATGAACCGACCAGAGTATCACGCAATGCCGCTACTCTCATTGATCTTATTATCCTTCCAGACAATTTGAATCTAGTTGGTTGTGGAACGATTGATGTTAGCAACATCTCTGATCACCTTCTAGTTTTTTGTGTAGTAAATGTTCAATATCTTAGCCCTTCTGCCACGCCCATTTCCTTCAGGAAATTCTCTAACTTAAATTACGACCGGTTTTCCAATGACCTGCAGTCCATCCCTTGGCATGTCGTTTATGACATTTGTGACATTAACGGTAAAGTAAATTTCTTCAAAGATAACTTAATCGCCTTGTTCGACCTGCATGCTCCGCTTACAAGTGGGGTTGTGCATGGTCGCTAACCTCCATGGCTGACCTATAACTTGTCTCAGATGTTTAGATTGAGAGACAAAGCATTAAAAAGATATCGTAGAACTAGGGAACCGGCTCATCATGAATATTACAAGACCTTGCGTAATCAGACCACACTTGCTGTGCGCACAGAAAAGAAGGCCTATTTCAATTATCAATTTCGTAATGCTAACTCTAGGCAAATGTAGCGTACCCTCAATAACTCGATCTTGAATAAAACTCGTCCGTTGTTACCTACGGAACTAGCTGATTCGACTGCTATCAATAACCATTTTATTTCTTCTGCTAATTTAAACCTTATTCCTGACTACGACACAATTTCATTTTATAAGAGCGCTCGTCACCCTAACTTTCAAACAGAATTTGAGTTTCAACTAATAAATGAATCGGATGTGTGTCAGGTTCTTTTGAATCCCTCGTCCGACTCAGCCGGATCTGATGGCATTACATTAAAAATGGTTACCCTTTCATGTCCTTTTCTTCTACCTGTCATTACACATATTAGCAATTTTTGTTTAGCTCATAGCGTTTTCCCTAAATGTTGGAAAAAAGCTATTGTAATTCCTATCCCCAAAATTAGCCAGCCAAGATCGCACAATGACCTCCGCCCTATCAGCTTGTTACCTATTCTGTCTAAAATTCTGGAACGCTTTATCGATGGTCAGGCACGCGCTTATCTTTCGAAATATAAGTTATTGCCATTGCGGCAATCTGGCTTCAGAACTGGTCACAGCTGCGTCACGGCTCTTCATGACGTTCTTGATGACATTGCTGCTCGTGACAGAAATGATATCTCATTTTTAATTTTACTTGACTATTCGAAGGCTTTTGATAACCTTAATCATGAGCTGTTACTATCGATATTGCATTATATAGGATTCGGTGCGGCGGCGGTGCGCTTCTTCGCTGCTTACCTGTCGGGACGAAGCCAGTGTGTAAGGGTAGGCTCAACTTTATCTCCGCGTAAGTTTTTAACAAGTGGTGTAGCCCAGGGAAGCGTCTGTGGCCCCTTGCTTTTTATTTTATATTCATCACTTATTGAAAAATTCAATAGTTCCTGTTATAAGGTATATTCCTACGCCGACGACACACAACTCCTTTTTACTTTTTCACCTCCTGACATAGACTCTGCTGCGGGCACAATCAATGATACTCTTCTCTCCTTGTCACAATTTTCTATGAAACACTGTTTGAAAATTAACCCCAAAAAATCTTGCGTTTTATTATTTTGTGGGAATACTAACGCTGACGTCGTTAGGAATTGGTATCTTATGCTAACCATGCCAAAAACTTGGGCTTGGTATTGGACACCGAATTGCGCTTCAATCAGCATATCGACTCGGTTGTACGTAGAGCCTATGATGTACTGAAAGTATTATTCTCCAGTAGAGATGTGCTGCCACAAACGATTAAGATAAAACTGTGTGATGCTCTTGTACTATCATTATTCAACTACTGTGATAGCATTTATGACCCTTGTTTAACATCCATACAAAAACAGAGAGTGCAGAGAGTCCAGAATTCGTGCTTGCGCTTTATTTATGGTATTCGCAGGCGTCATAGAATATCACATAAGCTAAGCCATTCTATCATTTTTAGTAAGACCCTTCCATATCTATACAATAGAACAACTTACCGTACTGATGTCCACAATATTAATATTCGTTTTAAGAATGATATTTGTACTCCACGGTATCGCACTGCCTTGTTCCAGCGTTCATTTTCTTACCGCATTGCTTCGGTTTGGAATAAAATTCCAGCTAACATCAGGACGGTTGCTGGTGTGTCTGCTTTTCGCAATCGTTTGCAAGTTTGGGTGGTTGGTGGCTACGGAGGTTAGCGGTGACTCTAAGTTTAACTGGTAATAGGTATTTGTATACAGGGTGATTGGTGAGAATGGCCTATTAAAAGTATTATACAAACGGATCGGAATTTTAAAACAAAATTTCGTAGTTGGATATGGTTGAATATGAACTATCACGTGAAAATATTTTTGAATAAATATCACTTCCGGTTAACCGGAAGTGGGCATCAACTTCGATTTTTTAAATAGCATGCTATAAAATAAATTACAAATTCAGCTTCTATGATAAATTTTACACATATTTCATGTATCATACCCTATACCTAAATACCATTCCTTCTGAGTTATTCGCAATTAAAGAAAAAAAGTGACAGATACCGATCTTACTTTATAGTGATATTACTTCACGTAGGAGTAAATGAGGCGAATGAAATTTTGCATACGCGCAGCTGATATTATGTGGTTATACAGCATTTGAAGTTTTTTCTGTAACATTATACAGGGTGTTTAAAAACTTAGTTGCTTGTAAATAAGTTCAATCCGCGGAAAGTACATTTTCTTAAATGGAAAGGTATATATTTTATTAGATATTATGATTCTACAAAATATTCTCTTTGAATCCCTATTAGGTGTTCCTATACCTAAAATGTAAGGTTAATAAGTTATAACGATTTAATTAACCTCCGTACCTGAAATGCTCAAATATGTCAATTTACAGAATCAAGTGTGGTTGGCTCATTTGTTTTACATACTTACTTGCCACTTATTTTGACGTCTGTCATTTTGTTAATCGTATTTTCAAAAATTCTTCTCATTGAATTATAGGAATAAGGGATCCTTTACGCAAATAACACCAAATGATTAGCCAGAATTATTGGAATACGTCTCCAAATATAGAATGCCTCAATAGAAATGGTTGCCATGTCGAACCATTTAGATAACTTATTTATTTGTGTTATTATTATTGTTGTTCTTATAATTTTTCTACTGTATCTTTTATATTATCTTTTTTATTTTTTTTATTTTACCTAATTTGTTGTTACTAATTATTTAGACCTTTGATATAGATTTACTTTATGTTGATTATTCAAATACCAATTGTTGGGAGTATCTAGGAGAATTCTTAGATAATCTAAATTTTTTACTGATATTATTACACGTTGGGTTTTACTTCACACTTTGGATTTTACTTTTATTTTAGATACACAAAAGACTCTTCAATCAACTAATATTTCATTGAGTAAAAAAACGTTTAACAAAATATTTTCTTTTGGACACACTACTTCAACTGTTTTTTAAATATCTGCCTTCTTAAATAATTATAACTGTTATTATTACTTAACAGGTATTGTTCTTTCATCATTGTTCTACGAACATATCGGTCGCTAAATCTTTTTATATCTTAAAAATTCTTAGAAATTTTTGCTGATCATTGGTTGTAAATGTTAGTATCTTTCACTAAACGTTTGATACGTTTATTTCACTATTTGATTACATTCACTTTACATAATAAATAAATCCATGATTACCTGATTTGGTCTACTCTCAATGCTAATCCATTCTAACACAATATACTGAGAAAAATGTATTGCACAGAAACGAAAACAATGTTATTACAGAGGTAAAATAAAAATTGTAAAAAAATACTAAGATAACAATGTTTTGCAACAAATAAAATAATTTTTTGTTGTTGTAAAGTAAATCCTCGCATTGTTTACCCTAATTATTGTACTGGTGCAGATCTATTTCCCACAGTGTACACGAGAACAACTAACTAAAATGACAGACGTCAAAATAAGTGGCAAGGAAGTATGTAAAACAAATGAGCTAAGCACACTTGCTTCTGTAAATTGACATATTTGAGCATTTTAGGTACGGAGGTTAATTAAATCGTTATAACTTATTAACCTTACATTTTAGGTATAGGAACACCTAATATGGATTCAAAGAGAATATTTTGTAGAATCATAATATCTAATAAAATATATACCTTTCCATTTAAGAAAATCTACTTTCCGCGGATTGAACTTATTTATAAGCAACTAAGTTTTTAAACACCCTGTATAATGTTACAGAAAAAAACTTCAAATGCTGTATAACTACATAATATCAGCTGCGCGTATGCAAAATTTCATTCGCCTCATTTACTCCTACGTGAAGTAATATCACTATAAAGTAAGATCGGTATCTGTCACTTTTTTTCTTTAATTGCGAATAACTCAGAAGGAATGGTATTTAGGTATAGGGTATGATACATGAAATATGTGTAAAATTTATCATAGAAGCTGAATTTGTAATTTATTTTATAGCATGCTATTTAAAAAATCGAAGTTGATGCCCACTTCCGGTTAACCGGAAGTGATATTTATTCAAAAATATTTTCACGCGATAGTTCATATTTAACCATATTCAACTGCAAAATTTTGTTTTCAAATTCCTATCCGTTTGTATAATACTTTTAATAGGCCATTCCCACCAATCACCCTGTATACAACGCATACATTTCCTTGCGCGATATGTCGACGTGCAGTTGATCAATACTAATTACTTTATATGCTATAATCTTGTGAAATTTTGCAGTATTTTTCTTTTTTCTTCTTTTTGTTTGCTATTTTTGCTTTGTGGTAGACCAGAAGGGTTGTCCCCTTACTGATTCAGCTCCTTTTGGCTCTATATTATTATTCAATTATATTATATTGCTGTTGTTTGTAACATGTTGGAGTCAATAAACCAGTATTATTATTATTATTATTATTATTATTATTATATGTAGAAGGACAGCTTTCAAACTCAATTTACAAGCATCTATAAAAGGACGCCATTCTTCCGGTTGGTGTTTGTAACCTAATTCTCGCATTAAACCGTCAACATTTTTGCAAAATGAAAGACCTTCGTCAGTTGAAAAATACTGTGACAGTTCTTTCTGGCGATTTAGATATACAGAAATACGACTACCCGGAGCTAAAAACTTCCACCCTTGCAGTCTTGATCCTAATATTTCTGCCTGAGTTTCTGATAAATTGAGATCTAGAACTAGATCATTTAATTCCAATTGATTTATTAAATGAGGCGTGTCCTCTTGAGATGGCAAATATTCTTCATCTGTGTCCGACAACTGTGAAATGTATTCTTCTATCTCGGTTGCAACATGTTCTCGGTTCGAAACATCCATAGGACTTGGTGCTGGCAAAGCTTCCAAATGAGGAATTGGACGAGTGGCAGAAGGTAAATTAGAATAGGTAATTTTATCCTTATTTTTACTGGAAAACCCGAAGCTCTTTGTACAGCAAATGTAGCAGTCTGTCGAATGAGCCTTTTGTTCTCAAATCATAGGCCTACCAAATGGCATAGCTATGCTCTTACCTTTTATCCACCTCCTCAAAGTAACAGCACATCGTGCATAGACATTGTGAGGGGTCCACAACTTTTCTTGATTTGTAATTTTTAATTTAAAATAAAGGTTATACGATTAAATCCTGTTAAGCCATGCCTGTACTTGATAGTTTCTTTTAATTTACCAATAAAAAATTATCTTTAGACATAGAGTACATTTAATACATATACATATGTATAAAATACATTTATCAGAAACAATGAAAAAGTCGATAACATACACGTATCAGTTGACCAGTGTTATCCTGTAACGAAGAGACTTCGCGGTTTTAACTGTTAACTTGTCCATCGTCGCGTTGGCGACAAGACGTAAGCTAGCATTCCGGGGTCTCTTGTTGCATCATTGTAGAGTCGATCCCGTTGCGGATCTGTCACCCATCTCCCTCCGCGTTAAAGCTCCCCCATACACTTTATAAACTTCCCCCATAATGGAGTAATTTTAACAGAAATAAGATTATAAATTGAAAGACATTTTAAATTTGCATTTAAATCAGCGCCGGTTGTAATCGAGAACGGCGAACGAGCGAGAGAGACAGAGAGAGTGAGACTGAGCGAAAGAGACTACTTCGTTGAGACATTCCTGCGAGAGGAGAGAACCGATTCAGCGTCTCCGTCACTATACCGGGATGATGGCAGCAGCGTCGTCACCGTAGGCGTACGAGACGCGAACTGCACATGCTGGCTGTCTGGCTGCTTCGAGAACGCGATCGTTCTAATTAGAACCATCTTATATATTGGGGAAAATACCGCGATTACCCGCGGGCAGTTTGTGATTAACGAATCCAATTATAGTCACGTTGTGCCCGGGAAATTATTAGTTGTGGCTGTTAATTAGATTACGGAGGGAGAAAGAGGGTACCTACGCGACGTCGCCTCGTGTGGATTGATTACGATGTCACCGTATACAGGCGATGGTCTATTGTCAGGAAATGTGTTCACTATTCGACAGCGTGGAAAATAGGGCGTTCTCGAAGTTGAAGTGTAAAAGTAGGAAGGTGAACTGATCACATAACCTATTTCCGGGGGTGCTTGAGTTGGGTTGCAATTAAAATAACCAGGAGATTACTAGGTGCTCAAATACTATGATATTAACTAGTCTGTTCCGGGTCCATTAACCTGCCCTCTCCTTCCCCCAATTTAGAGCGATTATTCAATCGCACATCTTTTCCGGGTGGGGAAGAGGAGGCACAAGTTTTAGACCAAAATAAATAATTATTTTATCGTTACTTGTATAGTTTAACAATTTTTTTTTCAGAAAATATCTTGGTACTAGGTCTAAAATTTGTGATACTAAGTAGGTACTATCTAGTGCTAAGTTTTGGACCTTGTGCGCGACAAAGTGGAGGCCAGGATTAACTTGGTCCATCTCCGTCCTCCTCTTTCTCGAGAAAACTGCGATTATTGAGAGAGTTTAAGTGGTGCTAGCTTTCTATATAGTGGTTCTAGCTCTGAGCAGTCAGATGTGAACTTTTGGGATAAATATCTAAATTGAGAGGGGGTGAGAGGCAGGTTAATGAACCTGTCTGGTGCCCAGTACGTGTTATTTGTGGAAGGCCCATTCTTTGAAAATTGTCTGGTTAGGTTTGTTTAGTAAAAATTGTCTTCTTCTCTTGCCTACCTTCATCATTCTTCCTGTCTACGTTTTCCACAGTTTTCCTCCGTTTCTTTTGCCAATGTTTACCGCTTCAATCACTCTTAGTTATTATTGCACTTTGTCATTATGTGGACATAACAGTCAAGCTGCCTGTTATCCACCACTGCAATTATTGTTTCTGTCTTCGTATTACCTTCTATCTTATTTGTTGATTCGTCATCCATATGTCGTATTTCACTTTTCCTGTTCTTTTCTGTATTGTGACGGTATTTTAACATGCATAGTCCACACAATGTGTGCACTATGCAGCACTAATTTATAGAAAACTGTGGAAGCGGCAACTTTTCAAAAATTTTTGAACAGCAAAGTTTGTAAAACTGTTTCTAGTTGAATTGAAAAGAGAGCTTTCAACCCAAAAATGTTTGACAAGCTTTCAACTCAATAATCGAATGCAGGCTTTCATGGCCACTGTTCCAGAGTCCAGTCCAAGATGTATCTTTCGGGTGTTGCTGTGGTCATTGTAACAAACTAGCCGTTTCGTTGATTAAACTATCAGCTTCTTGAGAACTTTTCTAAAGACTACAAGACAAGAGTCTTTAGAGAACTCACGGCGAAGAAGCTGACAGTAGGATCAGCGAAACGTCAAGTTTGTTACAACGACCACGGCAATATCCAAAAGATACATCTTTTCAGTTGTCAACTTTAAAACTTTTTTCTATTGCTGTCGCAGATTAAGAAAATATTGAGTCGATTGAGTCGCAAAGTTTACAATTTACTTTTGAATTTAAAATGTTTCCGTATTAGTAGGACATTTAAAAATAAAGTTTAATTTTTCAAAAACCTTTAATGGAAAAATTCGTCTCCCTTCAAGAGCAGGTTCTACAAAAATTTCAGATCAAAATTTTTTTTATCACCTAAATTGCAAATTCTGCTAAAAGATTTCGTAAATTTTTCGAATATGTTTAAGTCAAGAATTTTTCCATTTACGTCAATCACGTCATCTTTGACGTGGACGCCAAATGGATAACCTATTAACATGGATGAGAAGCTGAACTTTAGATAACATGTAAAAAATTGAAAGAATGGGAGGGAGAGTGGAGTTGCAAACGGTCCGTGCGGTGGACTGCCAAGCATGTGCATATTGTATTACTTGATGGCGCTCCGATGTGGGCTAGGGCAATGAGAGTCCAAAAATGCAATGGGCAACTTCAAAGTCGTTAAAGAGAGGCATGCCTCTGTGCCTTGCAGCGGTTTATATAATGGTATCTGGCATTATCTAGCTGACAGTAACACAGACAATAACTATAGGCTATGGTGGGCCTCGAAAGATGCACAGACCAGAAGAAGAAGACCAGAAGTACATGAGGTAGGAAGTGAAAGGGGCTTCGCCAGGCACCTAACAGAATACATAAGTGGAAGTTAATTAAAAAGCACAATCGAAAAAGATTGGTACCGGACATAGTGGTTTGTGTAAACTGCAAATTTTCCTCTTCAAGGATAGGTTTTGCAAAAAAATCGGATCAAAAATTTTTTCATCGTTTAAATCGCAAATTCTGCAAACATCATTACGAAGGATAAGCTACAATTATTGAGACTTTATACAGGGTGTATACTGACACAGAAAAATCGGAATCTACCATCGAAATCACATTTCATGGAGCCAACCCCTTTCTAGAGGGTTGGCTCCATGAAATGTGAAATGCTTGCATGCGGAATTGGAGGGTCAAAAAAGCAGCCTTTGAGTTTTTCTCATTTTTCGAGGTGAAGTAGCCACTTTTGTAAATACAACACCTATGCATATTCTGAAACCTGCCGTTTACCTGCCGAAAAATCGCGATCAATGTTTTTCTATGCGGAATTGTGTTCAGCCTATTTTTTTATTTTTTGACCAAACAAAGCCTTTTAGCCCAAATCAGACACTTATTTCGTGTTTAGAATGGTCAATTACATAATATATCCACAATTTGAACGAAATCGAACGTCCTTCGAAAATTGTCAAAAATTCATATTTTTTCATTGAGAGCCCTTTGAGATTTTGAAGAAAATCTCGACCTCTTCGATTTCCCTGAAATTTTGAATATATATGTAATTGATCATGCTGAATACTATAAGAGTGTCAGATTTGGGCTAAAGCGCTTTGTTTGGCCAAAATATATAAAAATAGCACCTAGGATGATTGAAAAATCTAGTTACCCGTGCAAAACAAATTGTTGTTGTTGTTATTAAATAGTGCATTATTTTATCTGTCAATTGCAGTTTAGTTTGCGCTATTCGGTTGTTCATAGTATTCCATTTTCATCATAGATTTTTCAAAAAATCGATGTGGAAAATCACAGAGTGCAAGTGCAAGTTGTAAGTCTTAGAAAAAATTGAGTCGCAGATTGTTTCACTTTAATCACAACTTCGAAACCGCTGAGTTTAAAATTGTGAGTAGTAAATATTGGAAAAAGGTTTTGCATCCTATGAGTCGTAAATCTTTCAGGCATTCTTTAGCGTTAAGTTTTCTGAAATTTCTGAATTTAATATTTTTCCATTCGAGTGGCAGATTTAAAAAAATTGTTCGCGTTAATATTTTCTTTCCATTTTTAAATCTGAAGGCAACCGCTAGACACGTGGAAAAGCAACGGAAATGCGGAAACAATTTCACAAAATGATTCCCCTGGCCGATCCACTATAAAGTGATTTGGAGACGACTTTGGTGTAGGAACTGTTCCAGCTGTTCAAAAGAAGCTTAAGAACCGTTCCAGCTGTTCAGAAAGTCCGTTACAAACGGCCAAAATCATTGACTGAAGTACATATGATGGAAATCGTCATATGTACAGGAACATCATACCAAGTTATTTGATGAAACCGTGATGCCACTTATCAATTGGTCAGTTGCTAATGAAATGTAAGAGTCTACCTTAATCAAAGATGCTACTTAATAACACAAGTCACAAAACAACAAACTCTTTACTCCAGACACGCAGATTAATTTCATTATTGAGGTATCGCAATCAATTACAAAATCGTAGCATCATCACCCGACAAACACCGAACACGATTTCCTCATAAATATTGACGGACGTGACTCCCGATCACTTATTTATTTGTTTACTTACAATTCCTCACGCGATATTGTCTATAATTGTTCTGATTACACGCTGATATTAACGTGGTATAGTATTTTTTTTAGAAATGCAAGTCCCTCTCTCACTCTCTCTTTCTCTATCCACCGTTTCTAGTGCGATTTTCGCGAAACGATCAGAGTGTACAAGTTCGCGAATTCGAAACGAGGGAAACGAAGATGGAGAAAGTCGAAAGTAATCAAGATATTAATTGCGGTTCGTGTCTAGAAGTTGTGAAACAATGCAAGATATACGGCGGAATCTTTAAGAGTCGATGGTGTGGGTGGATGAAAAACAACTAACCCGAGATGAAGGAATAATGTACTCGCAATCTTGATAAAAGCGATTGACTGTGGAGTTTCTCCGGTTGTTCTTACACTTTCACGCCTATAGTATTAATTATTGCCTCTGCAGCAAGTTGATTTGATTTGCCGGTTCGTTTGTTAAACGAAGACGTAATAATAATATTCTATAAATAAGCTTGCCTATACAAGGAGGATATAGAAGTGGACGTATTCAACGTGCCTGCAGTAATATACAGTAGGATTTTCTCAAGTAATTAAGTAATGAAAGACTGAACTTATACTTTCAAAATTATTTTATTATAAAGTTAGAGTTAGAACCTGAAATATTTGTTGTTTAAAGTTATTACGGATTACAAGAAGGGTATGTATTATGTATTTTAAACTTTTAAGCAGTAGTGTATTTTTACAAAAAAAAAAGAAGAAGAGTCCTCTACTCAACCGCAATCTTCTTTTTCTTGTACGCCTTAACCATCGGACGGAATCCTTTTCTCCTCTGACACTTGCTTTATTAGATGCAAGTGGCAATTTAGAAAGGTCGGAGACATCATCGGTGCGTACGCCTCCGAGTTCAACTTTTAATGAGGTGAATTTCACGTGTTGGCAAACGTGGCGGTAACACCACAGGCAGACGAAGGCATGGACACAGAGACGGCAGAATACCTTTTCGACTGCAATAATGATCTGCGAGAATCAATAGCTGACGGGTGAGATAATTATCTAAATCTCGTTTTGATGAAAGGAGAAAGACGGTAGGACTCGATTAATTTAACGGAGGCAAAAACGACGTTTAATTGAAATAGGTCCGTGTACTGTTTGTCCATTTTAAACTATTTAATGTTGCTAACTGTGGTAGCTTGCGCAAACAAACTTTCAAACCAATTGAAGTACAAAACTAGAATTATAAACTATATTAAATTTAATGATATCGAAGGTTTCCACGGTTCGAACATAAAAATCTACCGAAGTCGTGTCGCTTCTTCAGGAGCAAAAAGTGGGTAAGATCCGCCAAAAGGAATCGACGTGTAAACTATGCTAAAAGCGTCAAATGGTTGTAGCTTCTAGAGTGGTTTAATAAAAAGATGAGGACTGAAATTTTAATAAATTAAAAAGAGATTATGGAGCATACTAACTAATTTACGAGAGCAGTTCACCAGCTATGGTCCTTAACATAGAAACAAACAATTGAGAAGGGAAGATCTTGGAGGAAGGCAGAGCAAACGACTTTACGTAACCTGAAGAAAGATGATAGCATCGTTAGTGCAAAAGCAGACAAAGGCAACACCAGTTATTCTGGACAAAGAAGTCTACAAGAAGAAAATCAACGCTTTACTAGATCCAAACGTCTACTCTAAACCTCTAAAGGTCTGCTAAACAAATCTACACTACCGAAAGAAGATAAGAAGAGAATTATAGCTAGAGCAAGCCGACCATCTAGATTGTATGGATTGTCCAAGATACACAAGGAAGGAATACCACTAAAGCTCATCCTAAGCAGCATCGAATCCACCAACCCACGATCTTGCCAGATACCTAGAGCTACAGAAGAACAGAAGAACGGCACGGTAATGGGGAGTCTACCATCACCAGTGATAGCCAACTTACGTATCGAGATCTTCTAAAAAGAAGCTATAGTTAGCAGTGAGTGGAAGAGACAACACCCATCTATAAAGTTCATAATGGAATTAGAAGAAATAGGAAGATTACCGTTCCTAGATGTAATGGTGTATTGCACACAATCTGACAAACTACAACATCCCCCCACATCATGAATCAAATCAATATTGTCTTCAGTAACCACAGTTTTGGAGTGATCAGCACCATGTGTATGTCGACAAGTCTCTCTTCCCATTTTAAAATCATGTGGCCAAATTTTAGTTGTATTTGATAAAGTTAACAACATATATATCAGTCAACAACTGCTAGCACATAATATGGACAATAAATGCTGTACCTCCCTCGTAATGTCTTGCTACTCTTGTCGTATTACTACCATTGTCTGCCATGATGTGTTATTTTTGTAATTATTTTATTTCATAACGATCCTCCAAAGCGTATCGTTGTATTTGACGTATTCATTTAAAAGTAGGCTATACTGAATCATAGAATATTATGTACAGTATGTATAGAAGTTTCAACTCTAATGTTAATTGGCTAAGAAGAAAGAAAGCAGGAGAATTGGACCAACAATACTACTAAAGAGTAATGGACCAAAGAATAGATACCGAGCCTGAATACTTGGACCAAGTGTGAACCTGGATTTCTACCTGACACAGGCTTTGACGGAGCACGACTTTTTTCGTGCATATGCAAAAGAGATGACGGCAAATGCGAATATAGTGCTGCTGTGGATACTGCAGAAGACACTATTTTCCTGTGTGAGCGGTGGAGAGGAGAGAGAGAGAGAGAGAGGAAGCTCAAGGGAAGATAAAAGCTAGTATTAATGCGAGAAATCTGATTCTTATCATGATACAATCTAACGAGAAGTGGTCAGCTATAAATGAAATGATAAGGAGGATAATGAGAGCAAAAAAAAACGGAACCAGAACCGAACGAAACTCAGGAACACTCAGTGCGTTCATAATGGAGATATCCAACAGGGTTCCATGAAGGTATCAGGAGACAAGAGGGTGGTTTCATATAGAAAACTCTCAAAATGTTGAGACTTCGGAAAAAGAGTTTAACCTTCGGACGACCAGGTGGGGTCATTTTGTGACCCTATATTATTGCCTATATTATTGCAGTATTTTTTCAATTTTTAATATTATAGCTAGAAAATTACATAGATATTACGCTAAAACTGTGACGAATTTTCATAGCCACCTTTAGCGCTCACAAGAAGTTTCTGAGTACATTCACATAATTTGCGAATAGCTCCTAAAATATTCATTTTAGGTATAGGGAAATGTGATATCATTCGATGAAGAAATTAATTGTCTACCGTCTGCGATAAAAATATACATGTTCCATTTAAAATTACGAAGTTATTAGTGTTTGAAATGTAACATATTAGGTCAGTAAATACTAACACCCTGTATAGTATTTGCATACAAGTGAAAATAATTTTCAATAGCCCATCTTAGTAGCTCTCTAACTTTCAATAATCATTCATTAACTCTTCTGCATACCGAAGAAATACGTCACTAAGTACTACGATGCAATTGGATAAAATTTTCATAAAAATCAAGTTACCTATTAAACGGTAATGTTTACACTAGTCGAAATAAATGATCTATACGCCAAATTTGTTGCTGAATTCAAATGTTTGAAAAAAAATTGGGTAATCCATTTAAAAAAATGAAGTTGATTGTGCTTCCGGCAAAACCGGAAATAGAAAATATGTACTAATATTTTCTAAAAGTTTGCCCTCATGCCCAAAATAACTCTGCAAATTTACAAATATGGCACTTGCTTAATTGCTGGGATACGGCTAACGTAAGCTCGTCCTGTTACACCCTGTATATTGTTGAAGTCAATGTACTGATTTCAGAAAAAAATAAAATTTTGGCCGTCAGTGTACTACTACAGTTATCTAATTCTTGGGGCCGGGAAGTGGGGCAGCATATACATGTTCTCGTAATACTAAGGCTTGGCCAGTACTTTTGTTCTTCCACGTGGTAGATTTGGAAGCTATCAATGCTTTTATTCTCTTTACCAGCAAATACCAAGAGTACGAGCAAAGGTAAAACGTTCAAAAAGCGATTATTTCTTGAAGATTTGGGAATGGCATCAGTAAAACTTCTAATCGCTCAACGGCCTCAGAAGCGTTTACGTAAATACATAAAAAAACGCCATGACAATGGTTTTGGGTACCGATGTCACTAAAAATTAACAAGATTCGATTCTTGAACCAAATGAAAACATAGAAAATGTTACAACACGAGGTCGTTGTGTCATATATCTCGGAAATTTAGATAAGAAAGCAATGAATAAATGTCGTAAGTTTATTTGCAAGAATCACATTATACTAATGAAATCAAAAAAATTTTTGAACATTCAGTTTTGCAATCTGCAATTTATAGTGTATATTGAATTTAAATTCTCTCTTGTTAAAAAAATACGTTTTTATGGCAATGGACAGGTATTTTGTGATGTATTAACGCTTGATTTATTTACTAAACCTTTATGGGGCCTTCACGGTGTCTATAGCGGACGGACGGGAGGAGGCTGCCAGGTATGTCCTGAGAATCAAAGAGCAAGACTTAGTCTGGTACACGGACGGATCTAAGACGGCTAATGGTACTGGTGTAGGGATATGCTCTCGGTGCTGCGGTGAAAGAACACCTACACAGAATCGGAGTGTTTGACGGGGACACAAAGTGTAGACTTTGTGGGATAGAACCGGAGACAGCCGATCACATACTACGCGACTGCGAGGCACTAGATCGCAGAAGGCAGAATCTGTTTGGGATAACGAAAGGAGACCCAGAGATATACCTTACCCACTCGGTTAGGGACCTGTACAGGTTAGTGGAGGGGACTACCGTGCTAGAGTGGGTGACTTGAACAAACAGATGTGGCACAATAAGCCTGATGGCTGCGGTGCCTACCGGTGATTATAGGTCGGACGGATCTGGGAGAAACAAAAAAAAAACCTTTATGGGGTCAGTAACTGACCCTACCTGGTCTTTTATGCTGCATATTTCATCTGGTCATCCGAAGGTTAAACGACTGAAAATGTGAGCTCTAATAATGTGCTATCACAATATCGGAAAAAGGAACAGAGACCTAGCATATTATTGCAGAATTGTGGACTATAATATTGAAATGGAAGAAGGTACCGGCACTCCATCATGCATAGCATCAGGACAATATCTGTAATGATAAGACAACATCTTGTCCTAATCCAGCTAGTTAATAACAGCTTAGAGTCTCGTATGCAAAGCTGGTTTCTGTACAAAAACCATTACAACATCTGAGCAAGATAACATCAACACTAGAATTTGGAGAACTAGATAAAAGTGCTTTGGACCAATGGGTATTCAGAAGAAATGCAGCGAGTAGATATAATTGTAATTATGACCTAACTTCCTTAAAGTTCCGATGTAAATCCTGTAAAGCTTTTCGGTAGGAACCAGACTGACAAAAATCTGCCCCAACATCTGATAGAGGGGTAGAAAATAGAGCAGATAGCTAGAATTTGAATTTTATTAGTATGTGTGGGTGTCAAACCTTACCAAAAGCTTAAGTAATAACAAGGATTGTAATCGGACAACCCTCATTCTGTTTTCTAAGGGCTTATTTAGAAGTGTTTAAAAAGCAATACAATTTAATAACAAAATTACATCTAAAATGTAGGTTGGTAATAAGGATTTCACCAAGATTATATAAACCAAGAAATGTGCATTTATACATACATATATGTACATACATAGAAACAGAGTTACGCAAGTTTCTCTATACAGACGAATTTTTTATGCCATCTTACACGGATAATATAATTAATACATGTTTTTTTTTGTAAATTTCCTATGTAATAACGCGAACGTGTTCAACGCATTCCTAAAGTCACATCTGCATTAATTTCTCTTACAGCTTGCAATGCCGTACACGGCAACGGGTAATTATACTTCTTCGGACGTCGTGCGTCCAACATTAACAGAGTTATTAGGTACAGCTAAATGCGTGAGCTTGTCCTCTAATGAAATATTCTATACCAGTAAACACGTACGCATAAATATACATCGAATATGTTGTACATAGATACGTTTGTTGATACTGAAGATGGCCGACCAATACCTACCAATATTAATTCTTCTTACTTACGTGTTATACAATGATAGGTACCGCTTAACAGGTTACAATTTATCACTAGAAGAAAACCATTCAAAAAGCAGGTGTTTAATTCCGTACAACTTTATATATTATTTTGCCAATCCAACAGTAAAGACGCATCATTTACGATTCGCCAAAGAGATACGCTAAACTCCATCCATTCACGTCCGTAAATTTATTTCACTTCGTCCCACCTATTTCTTGAGCACTAGACGCGAACGTAATGAGGACAAAGATGCAGATAATTCTGTATAAAGATAGATAACCGACTGCTGGAAGGTGAAACGCGCCAGTCGAGCAAGTGAAGAGCGTATGTAGAGTGTGGTGAGAAGCCCGGTCCGTCAGTTGATCAGCTCCGGGGAGAGATATCCCGAGTATACACAGCCACTGTCAAACATCCATCCAATTAGCAGAGTTCTGGATTTATTATCCGTGCATGTTAAAATAGACTCAGCTGTTTACTTTATTAGCGGTGTTTATTATATAAGTTGTGCGCTCTCTCACAGATAATTGTGAACTGCCGGGCCAATTAAGAGGTTGGACCAGAAATTCATTAGACGGTGTACTTATAAATACCCGCATCAAAGGCAGCAGAGACAGCGAAGGCAGAAAGGAGCATAGTAATCTTATAATTATACGGAGAGCTTTTTTCAGACTAAATTTATCTCTTATAATTATGTATGCATCTGTCTTTTAATTTATATACAACTTGTAAGTAAGCTTACATTTTTGGACATAGTTTTATTTATAGTCTAAACCGGTTTCGTAAATAAAGAGAATATTGCGATAACATAACAAGAGAAAACATAACATATTAGGTGTATCAGTGTAAGGCTTCATGTCAAAATGTCAAAACAAATTTACCTAATAAAATTTAAAAAAAAGATATCGACCGAAATTTTTAAAATCCAAAATTAGAGTCTCGAGCCATCATTACGTACCTGTATTTAAAGAGGTTAAGAGGTAAGCAGATTTACGAAGACATGCTTAATATGCTAGGTCTGCAAAGTTGGCACCACAAAGTGGTAAAAAATCGACAAAAATGCTAGAAAGGATTGACCATTTATTGACCACTATTGACCATCAGCGATTTCGATTGACCACCTTTTGTTTAGGCTACAGCCGCTATACCCATATTTTGGGGTCTAACGGCGAAAATTCTAAAATTAGCCAATATAGACACTTTGTCCATCGGATAACGATTGACCATCCTTTGACCATGTTTGACCACCCTTCACATTTTCAAAATTTTCAAAAAACATTTTTTTTACTGCAAACTCTAAAATTTTGTTGCAGTATAGGATTGACCAACGTTTGACCAACAAATAATTTTTTTGAAAACTTAAAGATATTCGAAAAAAACAAGTTCATATCTCCAATGAAATGACATCAAACCCAGATAATGTCATAACCTCTTGCGTCGCATATTTCACAAATTTCGAGAGGTGGTTAAACGCTGAAAATAATAGAAGTTATTGTCTCGTGTCTCTAAACCACACAAAACTGAAAATTATCGTTCGACCACCCTCCGGTTAAATTTTATCCGATCTTAAAGTTACGTATAACAGTTTCAAAGTTTTTCGAATTTTTCACAAATTTTGAGAGGTGGTCAAACGCTGAAAATAATAGAACTTATTGTCTCGTGTCTCTAAACCACACAAAACTAAAAATTATCGTTCGACCACCTTCCGGTTAAATTTTATCCGATCTTAAAGTTACGTATAACAGTTTCAAAGTTTTTCGCATTTTTCGCAAATTTTGCGAGGTAGTCAAACGCTGAAAATAATAGTACTTATTGTCCCGTGTCTCTAGATCACACAAAACTGAAAGTTATCGTTTGACCACCCTCCGGTTAAATTTTGTCCAGATCAGAGGCAACAGGTGTCTGGGAAATACATAACGATGTGTGTAAGAAATTATCAAAAGTTTAGAAAATAAAAAAAGGGAATAAAGCCTAGTTGTATAATACCTGTATACGCAATTATATTATATATATTATTATTGTTATATTATTATAAATTGTTAAACATTTGCCACCAAAATTTGATTTACGGAGAATTTTGAGCTATGGGAGTCGAACTAAAGATGTTTGGCTGTATCTTGTAACAAATGTTGCCTCTGATCTGGATAAAATTTAACCGGAGGGTGGTCAAACGATAATTTTCAGTTTTGTGTGGTCTAGAGAGACGAGACAATAAGTTCTATTATTTTCAGCGTTTGACCATCTCTCGAAATTTGTGAAATATGCGACGCAAGAGGTTATAACATTATCTGGGTTTGATGTCATTTCATTGGAGATATGAACTTGTTTTTTTCGTTTTTTTCGAATATTTTTAAGTTTTCAAAAAATTATTTGGTTGTCAATCATGGTCAAACGTTGGTCAATCCTATACTGCAACAAAATTTTAGAGTTTGCAGTAAAAAAAAAAAAATCGAAAAAAATTTTTTTTGAAAATTTGAAAATGTGAAGGGTGGTCAAACATGGTCAAACGATGGTCAATCGTATACTATGGACAAAGTGTCTATATTGGCTAATTTTAGAATTTTCGCCATTAGACCCCAAAATATGGGTATAGCGGCTGTAGCCTAAACAAGAGGTGGTCAATCGAAATTGCTGATGGTCAATAGTGGTCAATAAATGGTCAATCCTTTCTAGCATTTTTGTCGATTTTTGACCACTTTGTGGTGCCAACTTCACGGACCTTAAAATGCTTGATGATCAATGTCCTTCACATGTGACCGTAAAAATCGGATTGCAAACTTAAAAAGAAGCAAATTTTCCATTGAAGATGAACATTCGGGAATACCAGTTTCTAAGTTGCAGAACTTGAAAGAAGGGTTTTAAAAATGCGGAATTTGAACTTAAGACAAGAACAAACTGATGGAGCGGCTGCCAGAAAACTAATCTTACAATTTTTAATAAAACAATTAATGATTATAAACTATTACATCCGACTTTACTTAATGTTTACAAGAGAAATGTTAATAATTAAAACCTTTCTTTTCACTTTGATAATACATAACCTACATTTACGCTCAAAATTTTTCTTTGTTTTCGTAACCCAGCAAAAAAATATATGTGGAAATACATAACAAAGATAAAAAGAAGGAAATCAAACAGCAATTACGAAAATCAAAAGGAGTGATTCAGATGGGTTTTGTTAACAAACATTACCCCCTGCTCTGACACCAAATCCTTGAAGTAGTTATTAATTCATACAATTGGCCTACACGGATGACCTGGTCATTATAGCGCGGGACAGGCACAACACCACGGTCAGAGATCGACTGCAAGGGGCTCTGAACATGGTTAGTAGATGGACGGAGTTGGCGGGCCTGAGTATCAGTGCTGATAAGACCAACATCGTGGCCTTTACCCGCAGACGAAAGCAGGATGGCCTAAATCCGCTTACGTTGAAGGGGGTTACCATAGAGATGGTGGGGGAGGTAAAGTACCTTGGAGTAACATTAGACTCCAAACTTACCTGGAACCAACATTTGGACAGAATTACCAAAAAAGCGGTGACAGCGTTAACGCTGGTAAGACGCACATATGGAAAGAAATGGGGGCTAAGACCAGACATGCTGAGTTGGATATACAGCATGGTGGTTAAGCCAGTAATGACGTATGCAGCTTTGGTATGGTGGACAAAGACGCAACAAAGGAACGCTATTCAGAGGCTGAGCAAGGTGCAAAGACTTGCCTGCCTAGGAATAACGGGAGCAATGCGGTCGACACCGACTGCAGCCATGGAGGCATTCCTGGACTTGCCGCCGTTGCACCTGGTCATACAGGGGGAGGCAATGATGGGGGCATACAGGCTGCAACACACAGCGACCCCGAAAAGGGTCAACACAAATCATATGTCGATAACTGAGCATGTGGGAAAGGGGGTGTTGGAAATGCGGACCGACCACATGCCGGTAAGGCATAGGTATGGGAATCCCTTCACGATGTCTATAGCGGACGCACGGGAGGAGGCTGCCAGGTATGCACTGAGAATCAAAGAGCAAGACTTAGTCTGGTACACGGACGGATCTAAGACGGCTAATGGTACCGGTGCAGGGATATGCTCTCAGAATGAGGGCCACAGTTACGCACTGGGGGAGTATGCTTCGGTGTTTCAGGCGGAAGTATATGCTATTCTGCAATGCGCACACACAATGAATGTGAAAGCGGTGACCAACAGATGAATTCACATCATGTCTGATAGCCAAGCGGCATTGAAGGCGTTATTAAGCCGGAAGGTGTCGTCCAGGCTGGTGACGGAATGCCTCGACGAACTGGTGAAACTGTCGAACCGGAACAAGGTTTGGTTGACTTGGATACTGGGCCATCAGGGGATTGAGGGCAACGCAAGGGCTGACGAACTCGCGAAGAGAGGGTCAAAGATGGAAATGTACGGCCCAGAACCTTTCTTCGGGGTCACAAGGCAAACGGCCCGGAGACATATAGGAGACTGGGTTCGTACGAAACAGCAGGAATACTGGGGAGCCTTACCCGGTATAGTACATGGCAAAACCTTTATAGGGAACCCATGCAGGAAAAGAGCTAGAGAACTACTACATCTTAGTAGGAAACAGCTCTGCATCGCAACTGGACACCTACACAGAATCGGAGTGTTTGACGGGGACACAAAGTGTAAACTTTGTGGGATAGAACCGGAGACAGCCGATCACATACTACGCGACTGCGAGGCACTAGATCGCAGAAGGCAGAATCTGTTTGGGATAACGAAAGGAGACCCAGAGATATACCTTAGAGACTACCGTGCTAGAGTGGGTGACTTGAACAAACAGATGTGGCACAATAAGCCTGATGGCTGCGGTGCCTACCGGTGGCTATAGGTCGGACGGGTCTGGGGAAAAAAAAAATTCATACAATTTAAATGCTGCGTATTAAGAAAACTTAACTCTCAACTCTGTGAATTCTAGTAACAAACATAATGAACAAATATCTATCAACACTGAATTTTAAATAAGTAGCGAGGAATTGCACATTTGAACGAAATAGGTTGCATCAATCAAATGGGAAGAAGATCATACTGAAGAAGGTATTGATTAATTTGATTGTGAATAACTTTTTCTAATACCTTACTCATTACTGGCAAAATACTAATAGGTCAAAGGTTACACCCGAGGAAACCCAAGCAAAAACATCATAGACGAAGAAGACATACCTTCTCTAAAACCATCACAGTTATTGCAGTCTATTAAAGCTCTTAGACTGGATGGAGAGCTCTGAGAGTGGGCAAACCCCAGCGGCTTACTGCTCATGCGAGAAGGGACAGTAGATCAATAGATCGCAGTAAAATATCATCAATTAAAGCTCAATCTACCAAACGCTGATAGATGTTTTGTTTTCCGAAAGAAGGATCAGCGAAGCTATTAAAAGAGTACAACTTATATGATGACACGCATGTTTTATATATTTTCTTCAGTATCTAGCCTTTTTCAAAACTAAACAAAACTGGTAAATTTTAATCACATTTTGGAAACCTTGTGTACAATATGCAAGCTTTTTTTGAAAGTTGCAATATCTGCCGATTTCTTCTAATTTGTAGACGAAGTAGTGATCTATCTTGAATCCTCATCAGCTTTTGGAGCAGCTACTCAGATGAATAGGATTTCTATGGATGGTATAAAAACTGTATAGATTAAAATCGCCATTCAGCTATAATAAAAGTACCTCATTGACGAACTTTACGAAAGATGAAACCTGCAGTAAAAGAAGTGACTCATTTCTGTCAGTGTGTCTGTATTATCAGTAAAAGTCGCTAGTCTAGCTAAACTGCAGGCAGTGGTATGACATTACACACACATGAAAATAGTAAATACCACCACCCTACTTAAGGAGGGATCCTTAGGGGGTGAGATCGAAAATCGGCATCCATGAAGCAAATACATTGTCTTAATCCCTGCCAAAATTCTTGTTCCTGGCGCATATGCTTCGAGATCCAAAAAATCAACCTCGTAATGGAACTTTACACAGTGAAGTTAACAGCTTGTCCGTTTTAGACAGTGAACCACGTCCTACAGTTGATCAGAACGAAGTGTAGAGGTCCATTGGTCTTGATAAAAATGGAAACGATCCTGAAATTGATGGAATTGCCAATACTGCCTTTGAATGTTTTTTTCTGATGAGTACCTTCCAGAACATCTGAAAGGACGAGAATATTATCATGCTCCGTTTCAAAAATTGACCAACAACTGGAAAGATATCTGGGATTGAAAGCCAAATTCTGGAGGGAACAGGAAAGTTTCAATTTCTACCATGGAAGATACAACTACCACTGAATTGTTGTAAAGGGAGTAGACTATTCGATAAATAGAAATCCTCTTGCAGATGACTCCGTATCTTCATATATGAGGCGCTGTCTAATTGCAACCTTACCAGTCAATTTAGCGTCTTAATTGGCCAGGAGTTCATTATAGAATCCATAAATACAACGGCACAGCAGACGAAAGAATCAAAGTTCAAAAGATACGAAGATAACTGTACAACTGCAATTAAATATAACTGCGTCCGATAATAAAATCCCAACTAATGATAGTAATATTCGAATAAAGTTATTTATCATCCTCATTAGACACACACTGATATAAAATCTTCTCCCCGTACGACAGGATTTTTCAGGTAATTGGCGTAGACCGTACTTATTAAGGAACGCTGGTATATGCATATTCAAAAGGGGCGGCGACTGATGCTTATTAAATCGAAGAGGACATTCAATATACATCATTTGTCGTCCTCTCCAATTATGAGTTATTATAAATTATATAGCGGAGACATTTTTTTTCTGCTTATATGTATGTATATGAGAGAATACTATATTTATTACTATATACATACATATTAGAGTACTCATATTTTATACCTGCACACATTCTTATAATAAGCCACTCAAAAAGATGTCGTTTCCTATATAGTGATGCATCGGGAAAGAGCCTGTAAGAAATAGATAGACTAAACCACCACTAATACGATAGATTACAAAGTAAAACCAGCAGTAAGCATAGTTGTAAGTCAAGTAATAGTAAAGTGTAAAATTTTAAGCGTGTTATCTACGCGATAGCGATAACGGAGACAACGTTTGACGGCACGCGACAAAAATCCGCAAAAGCGGGCTGCGGCTGAGGTGCAAAACACATTGAGGGACCCCGAGAGCGAAATAAAGAAACTTCTCGCCTGTTCCTCTCTCCGTCACACTCGGCAAATGTATGCAAACGGTGTTACGAGGAAAGTGGGCATGTAATTGGTCCCTGCCGCGACGCGTCTATTGATTGAGGCCCCTGGCGCGGGCTGAAATCGAGTTAGGCAGTTGTTCCCCAGAGCCACCCGTTTTCCGTTTTCCCTCCTGCGCTCCAGCTCGCTTACACACACACCACTGCATATGAATGGTACGTATATGCAGGCACACATTCTGATCTGCATGTGTAGTCGTTCACAATGTACTGTTTCGTCATTAGTAACGAGGCGATGGATTTAATCAAAATGCACTCGAGAAAAAAGGGCTAATAAAGATGTCGAAGAGGATAGTGCAAGTGATAACGGGAGAATGTATTTATGGTACGGTTCCAAAACGTATGATTAGATTGGTATTACGATAAATGTCAAAACTGTCATATTTGTGTTGGCTTTGCAAAATTTTGAGAACGCAAATAACGGAATACTTGACCCACATCAATCATCAATTTACAATGCAGAAATCCATGTAAACCAACCCTAGAGAACGACTCTAGCAGCTCGACTAATTGTGAATGGATAGCGCTGCAAATAACGTCATTATCCAGCCTCTTTCAAGACCCAACAAAACAGCAAAATTTTTTAAATCA
Organism: Holotrichia oblita; assembly: GCA_023690525.1. Lineage (NCBI taxonomy): Eukaryota > Metazoa > Arthropoda > Insecta > Coleoptera > Scarabaeidae > Holotrichia > Holotrichia oblita. Next base: position 174,264,484 of record CM043017.1, read on the forward strand.
CATTTTGGAAGCTTTGTGTACAATATGCAAGCTTTTTTTTGAAAGTTTTAATATCTGATGTTTTCTTCCAATTTGTAGACGAAGTAATGGTCGATCTTGAGTCCACATCAGCTTTTGGAGCTTTCCACGATTAACTTCAACATTCTGTTTTGCTCGATTTTAAATAGTTTCAGCGACAGTATCGGCGGTGCCTCTTTACAATCGAGCACCAAATCTATGCAATGAATGATATAAACACCGTATAGATTAAAATCTTCATTCTGCTATAACAAAAGTACCTCATTGACGAACTTTACGAAAGATGGAACCAGCAATAAAAAAAGTGACTCATTTCTGTTACTCACTCTATATTGTTCAAGCCGCTAATCTAGCTCAACTGCTGGCACTGGTATGACATTACACACACATGAAAGTAGTAAATACCACAACATTACTTAAAGAGGGATCCTCAGAGGGTGGGAGCGAAAATCGGCATCCATGAAGCAAATACATTGTCTTGATCCACAACAAAGTTCTTGTTTAGGGACCATATGGAAAGAGTGCTTCGAGATCCAAAAAATCAACCTCATTATGGGCCTTTACGCAGTGAAGTTGGCCTATTCGTTAACAGCTTGTCCGTTTTAAACAGTGAACTATGTCCTACAATCGATCAGAACGAAGTGTGGAGGTCGCTTCCGAAGTTGATGGAATTACCAGAACTGTCTTCAAATAATTTTCTGGTGAGCATGATTATCATGCTCTATAAGTGCTGAAATTACCTTGTCAACAATCGAGATGTAAGCAGATAGGTCTCCTCTTAAACTTCCAAACTCAAGAGTCTCGTTCTTGGTACCAGGTTGACTTTTCTGCCGCATTTTCTATCTGTCACTGATAAGCATTTGCAATCTGTTCCCATGAGTTTAAAATCAACCCCTGTACTATATTAGCATCATGCCATCATTACCTCTTCATTACTTCTTATTACGACAAAGTAAATATTGTTTCATGCCAAAAAAATAACTGTTTTGCATCAAAATTATACATTTGAATTAACAAATACAATTTTGCCTCCACTTAAAACTTGAATTTTATTAACTGAACGCATATTTAGGTCATTCAATATCTTCTTTCCTCTGTACTGTTTGGAAACTTTGGAACGAATCAGTCAGGTTATGGTTCCAAGAAGATGATTATTCCAGCAACATTTTATACAAGACGTTCATGAAACGATATATTCGAAACTCTGAGTAGCTTTGACTCCGAAATACATAAGAAAAATATTAGGAAATGGTTTCAGCTCGTCTTTCCAAAAATGATGACCAAATTTTAGACGATTCAAGTCGAATTATCAACGCCAATGAAGGTTACTTTAATTTGTGCATGGACTCAGACCAATTTGACAAAGGTTTCTCAGCATATTGGTGAATATTTTGATAACCGTTCACACTCATTCGATTATATCAGATTAGTGGTGGGTTGGTTAGTGTGGCTGCCTCTTCTCACTGCAACCGATACGATCTATTGTGAATACCTCGAATCTTTTAGTTCCAATTTCCCTCCAAACTTCTGAAGAAGTTTAGAGTCTTCTTGGAGGCGATTCTCTAAGTGCGCCTTTTCAAAGTGGTAGTATCTTTGTACGTTTTCCTTGCCCACTGCCTAGGTGCGATTCGTCAGAGGGCAGTGGTGAGTAAATAGAGCAATGATGGTGATGAAATCTCATTTATTGAAGTGCAGCAGAGATTTCGCCATACTGACTGGTATTATCAGAAAGGAACAAACATATTTCGATTGTTTAACTTTTGTAATCTTAGTCTTCTATCCCTACTGTTGGAGATAAGTCCTTATATGGGTTTGCGTAGGACCGCAGAATGATTTTTGTCTAATGAATCGACAATCTATGTCATTCTTTTCAAGACCATCATCAATCTCAGTACCCTTACATCGCCACTGACTTGGTAGCCGCCGCAGTATGACTATGTTTCTTTGGGCCAGGGATTTCCAACGTGTTCAATACAATTGACCACGAATTATTTCTACAGAAGCTTGGAAACAGTCATAGATGCATTATTATAATATAATAAACTCGTATCGTAATCAGGCGTGCTACAGGGATCCAATTTAGGACCATTATAGTGGCCTCCTTAGATGTAGAAAAAATATGTATAGTCTTCTGAGCACATTCTGGAAGATCTACTTTCAATTCTAGATGATAATTACGGCATATGTATTACAACACACGGTACATGCACGTAAGAAGAAGCCACCTTTCCAGTTATCCGTTCAGAAAGGGAGAAAAAAAAACTGAGGGACGCGACTTCCCGTGTAAGTCACGTGCGCAATCAGCCCGTGTCGGAATGACAGACGTGAACATAATTTGACAGCAAATAAGGATTGCGCGGTATAAGGGAGCCGCGGCTTTCCCAGAACACATACACACACACACACACACACGGGGATAGAAGGAAGATGGAGATGATTGCCGCCGCTGCGAAAGGGGAAGAAACGATTAGATAATCTAATAGAGAACGCCACGTCATTGGGAAAGAGAGCGGAGGTTGCCGGCGGCGGCGACGATGCGGTGGCAACTCCTGCTGCTACTGTACGAACGTAGCGCTAAAATACTTGATTGCGCTTGATTGACTGCTACGTGTGTTTCGGATTCGTGTATTCACGTCTTACGTAACTACGCAAATTGCATTTGTTCGATTGTTCGCCGAGATGCAAGTATGAAGATGTGACGGAATTTTTGGCGGAGGCGCCGGCTACGGAACTAATTGTGACGTTACATTAGTAAGCGACTGGTGTCAACTGGATCGTTAGATTCTTCACAAAGACTTTATCGTGTCACAAAGAATCAGCTTCGTTTTAAGTATGTTGGAATCGGAAAGTTGTGTGCTCTAAGAATTATAATTCATCGTTATCATGTGTCAAGTTTTTCTTGTAGATTGTAACAGAATCAATCGTGTGTTTAGCTAGCTTTCTCAGAAGGTTATATGGATCGGTTCTTAAGAAGTTATATGTCAATCGGTGATTAAGTTGATCTAATGAGAATAAAACTTGTTAATTTACATTTGCAATATAATTCTATCTGTCCTTGATCCTCTGGACTTATTTATTGATGAAATTAATCACTGTAGGAATATGTAATCTGACAATTATTCGTCCTGCAGCTGTTTAGTTTCGGTTGTATTTGCTATAGATGAGTGATGATGGTAATGATTCATCAGCATTACCTTCACCCGATTAACAGATGAACAGATGAAAAACGTAGGAAGTTAAGTAAAGTGCTAGTAATCTATTGAAATGCTGGGGTAAACGACTACAAAAATATCGAAACATTTAATCTAATAATTGAAGGTTTTCTATAACTGATCAAACTTCAATTATCATCGCTATTACTTCACAAAGTAACTATTATTGCCTCTAGCAAAATTTCAGGTAGGGGTTTAAAAAATTGAAATATGTCGGGAACTATTTGTAATGATAGCTGGTCCGCCAAACTTGCAGAGCTTGCTGATTGCGAATTTCGAAACAAGTCGAGGTTGGATTGCAAATTTCAGAAGAAGGTATGGTTTGCTTTCCTTAAAGTTAGGTACGAAAAGTTTTCTAATGATGAATCTGCTGTTGATCCATTTTTATCAGCTCTATCACAAAACATTAGAGAGCTTAATCTGGTTCCAACCCAATGCCGATGAGTCGGCACTATATTGGAAAATGCTTCCAGAAAAAAAATGTGCACCAGGTCGGAAGATAAGCAAAGAGCATGTTACATTTTTAGAGTGTGCAAATGCTGATGACTCGCACAAACTTCAACGTTTAGTGATAGGGAAAGCACAAAATCCAAGAGCCTTTAAAAATCAACACATACCAATGCAGTATAAGTCATCTTTTAATGCTTGGATGACGACAGCTATATTTAAAGAATGGTTTCACAAGTCATTTGTGCCACAAGTAAGAAAACATTAAAAAAATCAAAATCTGCCTGAACAGTCTCTTCTTCTTATTGACAATGCTTCGAGCCATGGATCTATTGAAAACCTAACTAGTGATGATGGTCATTTCACCGCATGTTTTTTTTCGACCGAACTGCACCGCACTTCTGCAGCTGATGGATCAAAACGTCATTATATTGATTAAATTATTCTACCGAAAAAGTCTCTTGGCACATATATTATTTCAAGACAATGAAAATGTTGCTCAGCTGTTGAAGAACATAAATCTGAAAAATACTGTTTACTTATTTAGCAATGCATGGTTGAAAGTTTCCGCTAAAGTCTTGGCAAAGTGCTGGGAAAAATTACTCAGATCTAACCAATAAGGCGGTTCAAATTCTGATTCGGAATGGGAAACTGAGGATTTAATCACCTTACATAATTTACGAGAACACCAAACTGCCCTCAAGGATGTTTCACACATGCTAAATCCTTTAAATAAAAAAGACAGTTTTGATGGTGTAGATATTAACGAATGGATAGAAAAAGATTTGCTGCCAAATGAAACACCTCAATGAAAAAAGCAGTTGCTTTGAATACGTTTCTAATGGACGTCGAGTTTTGTAATTTTCAGAATCGATATGGTCGGGCTTAGCCTGAAGATGTACATCTCGAAAGCGAAACGTTGCATACGTCATACCGGCCGATCGCATTTTATTTTTCGTAAATGGGATGACGCCTTTTTTTCGCGTTATTCGAGAAGAGTAGGCGAGTAAGAATCGGATCGTTATAATTGTTATTTTTTTTTCAAAAAAGTTCAGTTTGACGGTTGCGTAGGTATACAGGGTGTTTAGAGATGGGGAGCCGTTTCCGGTCTGATGACGTACTTTTTGAAAACGCGGTGTTGTACGTTATGGAGGTGCCACCATCTTTGTTTCCTTTTAACGCTGGCAATGCGATTTTGTTTCGTAAGGCAGAAATTGTACGATAATTTATTGAAAATCGACCGTTTCGACCTGTCAATGTCAAAATTGAAATTTGCGGATTTCGGATCGAGTCGGTAATTTGAAATGAGATGGGACGTGGTGGAAGCATATCGAGTTGGAAACGTGTTACCCATATAGTTATCTTATTTTATTGCTGCATTTCAGGAACGATTCCGGTTTCGATGCAAATAATACATATAAAGTTAACAATACTGATTAATTTTATCTACTTATCTTAAAATTTTTGATAGACACCCTATATACCATTATATATGCTTCCGGGCTAGAATTGTTCGTTAATTGATTCTGTATACATATGTATATCACACCAGAAATTGCTATTTCCTGTTAATGCTATCTTGGTCTATTGCCTGTGTGTGCGTTAATGCAAAAGCGCTTAAGCTGCTGTTATATTTGGGAAGAAGAAACTGTTTGCAAGTAATAAGTTTGAGTGAAATTTGAACCCCATCCGTAGCGTTGTCGGTAAAGGGAATAGGCGAGGGCGTCCATGGGCCGATCGATACAAGTCGCGGCGCTTATTCAAGTTATGCTAATAAATTAGACGGCTCTAAACAAACCGCAGTGCAGATCGATGCAATAAAACCCCATCCCCTTACGTCCGTAGACACAATAGAAATATATATAAAACACAAAAGGGGAAGAAAAAAAAAAAAGGAAAGAAAATAGCTAAGTAGTTCCTAACACGAAACAAATTAATAGCAACGGTGTTTTAATGCGAATGAATAGTAGCCAATAATATTTTATTTTTATGGTAAGTTAAGTAACTAAGAAGTATAAATAATACACTTAAAAACTTAAATCACAATATTTTATAGAGTTTTTCCTCGTCTTATCAAGTAATTTTATATATTTAATTATTATTGCTTTCAGTATTTCGTTTAGAACATGGGTCCGTTTTTGCTAACACGCAATTACAACGCATTTAAGTTTATCCAATTCAAACTCACGTAAAAATACTTGCAAAAGATAATTGGATTTACTATTATGATGTTTTATAAATGCTCTTGTCACATCTAAATATGGTATACTACTTAACAACTAGTAGCTTCTTCAATCATTTCACACGCTTCCACGAGCTACAAAAACATGATGCTGTCCATAGTTTTTTTTTCCTGATAGGATATTAAGTAGACGTTAGAAATGATTTCTTATTATATTCTAATGTACAGGGTCTTTCATTAAGCGCTTTCTATCTTTAAATTTATCAGGCTGAATTTGACCGATAGCTTGGGTTATTTTGGCTTGGAGGGCCGCTGTGGTTTGCGGATTTGGCATAGACCTGCGTTTTAAGAAAACCCTACAAGAAACAGTCTACGGGCTTCAGATCACCTCCACGTGAGATGACCCTCCCCTCAAATAACTCCTGTTGAAACCACATGTCATTGATGTCCATATCATCCAATTCAGGCCAAAATAAGTTGAGGGTGATGGCCTGGCCAACGTCGTTCTGAGAGAAATATGGACCGATGATGCCGCCAGTCCAAAATTCACACCAAACAGTGACTCTTTCGGGACGCATTGGACGCTCTTGGATCTAATGTGGATTGGTGTCGTTTCAAATTCGACAATTTTATTTGTTGTTGTACCCATTCATCTAAAAATGGGCCTCATCGCTGAAGATGATTTTTTGATGAAAATTAGTATCAGTTTCCAACTGCTCCAGGACTCAATCAGCGTGGGGGTGCAGGCCCAAGTCACGACGCCATAATCGCCAAGTTGTGCTCTGCAAAAGGCCAAGTTCTCGAAATCGACTGCTTCGAAAGAGAAAGTATCAATTCATTAATAATTCTGCTGTTAGAGGGCCACTCATCCGAAAAGAAAGAACCATTTTTTTACAGAATAATTAAAGGAAAGCATTTATCGGAACTGTGATTTATCTCAACGGAAATGAATGCTCTGAAGTTGGCCAAATCCAACTAAGCCCAGAATGTGGAGTATTAACATTTAGAGTTGGAAAGGAAAACGTCTAGCTTCTGGCACACATCCCCATAGAGGCAGAACATTCTACCTCAACCAACAGGAAATTAAGGAGGTTAATAAAGAAGACCTTCCACATACCTATACAAGGCAAAGTTGACCCGATATAGTAGAAGGTATGAGAAGACATGGAAGAATTAAACGCTTTACATTAATAAATCTTTATCGTGCAAAAACTAATTTGAACGTGCTTGGTGTAAGATCTACGAAGGAAAAATTGAATGTGCTAGGTGGAGTGTGTGAAGGAATTGTGTAAAAATGACTCCAGCAATACAACTAAAAAAAAAATCTTTTAATATAAAGGAAAATCTAAGCTTGCCAATTCGAAGTTCACTTTCGCAATTATTTCTAATCGTATGATTTCAGTGGAATCACTACAGATGAGGGACCTAAAAATTAAGTTCTTTATACCTTCAGAAACTAGAGCAGAATCTACCCAACTGTAAGTTATCTTTTATCTTGGGAGCTTTAAAAGACCACAGACTTCAGAGACTAGGATAGATATTTCAAATTATCAAAGCTTAAGTGCGGATTGTGTAAATGGTTCCTTTTATTTTAAGTATGCTTTGGCACTTTCTAAAGACCAAACGATTTCTTGAGATCACGTGTTCTTCTAACTTTCAATACCCCTTTAGTTGGGGTAAATATTCCTTTGAGCATATTTATAAAAAAAATATTTTATTTAATATCTAAATTTCTACCAAATTTAGAGCAAATGCTTTGTTCGTAATTGATAATAGTTTTTATTGTTTATGAAAATGCGCTGCAATCTATATTAGGCCGACGTTTGACGATTCGTGGTGCTGCAAAATAATTAAAAATCTGCTGTGGAAGTTTTTACAATAGATATAAAGGACAATACATAAATAAACCTGGAGCGCAAACTGTGTTCATTGACGCCCAAGAAAAGGCTATAGTTAAATCAGCAGCAAAGTGTGCAAAGTGTCTTAGACATGCGTATGTTCGCTAAAGCTTGTTTAGACCGAACTGGGCGAATTATTGCCAAATTTTCCAATAATGTGCCCGGTACTGACTGGACCTACTTGGTTTTACGACGTCATCAGGATTCTTATAGTCAGCGTCTTGCAGCTAATATAAAAAGGGCTCGAGCTGGAGTTTCCAAAAAAACTATAGAAGAATATTTTAAACATTTCGAAAGTATTGTTAAAAACATGTCTAACTACGACAAGTCAAATTTAAGCGACGACCCGGACGAGGAGTCAAGCATCCAGAAAAAATAATAAACTTTTCCAAGAGCTGCACGTCTATCATGGTTTGTGGGTCTGCAAATGGTGGTCTTTTACCAACTTATGTGATATATAAGAGCACACATCTATATGACACTTGGAAGGAGAGAGGACCGTGTGGCTTACCGTGTTGCAATGAACCATGTTGCTCACGTGGAACTAGGTGTAACCGAATTGCAGGTGGCTGGATATTTTTTTGCCACACGAGAAAAGACTAAACGGTCATAAAGTGTTAATTGAAGACAATTTGTCGTCTCATACCGATGAAGATGTATTACGACTATGTGCAGAAAACGATATCAATTTGGTTTTCTTTGTACCACACTCGACCCATCTGCTTCAGCCCTTGGACGTAGTATTTTTTCGTCCAATGAAAGAGGCATGGCGAAGTACATCAACGAAATGTAAACTTGAGAACTTAAGGCTGACCATTGTTCCAAAAGACATATTTCCGAATCTCTTCAACAAGACACTTCTATGAATTTACGAAATAAAACCGTTGGATAATGAAAACGGTGCCATCAAACTAAATCTTAATGCAACAGGAATATTGCCGTTTAACCCTGATCAGGTGTACAAGCGCTTACCATCTGATAATAGTAACGTTGAGGCTGAAACTGAGTGCGTTCTGACTGAACTATTAAGAACTCAAAGATTTGGAGAATCATCCCATACTGTAAAAAGAAAGAAAAAACTAAATGTTGCTGCTGGAAAGAGTATTTCGACAGCGGATTTAATAGATGACCCCCCGCCAAGTGTAGAAAAAAAGTGGAAGACAAAGAAAACTAATCAGACTATTGACACACCACTTGAAGAAAACATATCTGATGACAATGAGCTTGTAGAGGAAACATTGAAGAAGACGAAAACGGGGGAGAGCATGAAGAGAAAGAAGATAATAGCCAAATTATTTTTCTTTTTCAATATATTCACCTGCAAGACGGATACATTTTTCACATCTTTCAATTAATTTATTTATACCCTCATAAAAAAAAAATGATTTCTCTTTATCTGCAAAATACGCCGAAACTGCCTCCTTGACTTCATCATCGGCAGTAAATTTTTTACCCGGCAGCTCTTTTTTCATTTTCGGAAACAGGTAATAATCACTCGGGGCCAGGTCTGGGCTGTAGGGTGGGTGATTCACAATTTTGAAGCCCAACTTATGCAGGGCAGCTAACGCAACGCGGCTCTTGTGGACGGGTGCGTTGTCGTGCAAAAGCAGCACACCTTTCGTCAATTTTCCCCGTCTTTTCTCTTTAATGGCTTCTTTTATTCGCTCTAATATTGAAGCGTAATATTCTCCGGTTATAGAAACACCTTTATCTTTATAATCAATCAACAATATTCCTTCCGAGTCCCAAAATACCGTTGCCATGAGTTTTCCAGCTGATTGTGACACTTTAAATTTCTTGGGAGGTGCTGTTGTTACTTGGTTGGTTACTTGGTTTATGTTACTTGGTTGACGATAGCTCAAAGACTAACTGTCTAACTTGGGTCGTCTTTTCTTTTTCTAGGGCCGAACGATGGTTTTTGAGCCCTATTTTCTTCTTGGGAAGCCTCCTCTAGGCTGGATGGTTGTTATGAAGGGGGTCCTCGCTGTCCATATGAAACCGAATTTGTGGATTGCATGGTCTTCCTAGGCGTCATCTTCACCATCAATTGCTAGGGCTCTTCTGATCGTTACCCTAGGTGGGGGCCTGTCAAGGTCAAGCCCGATGATCCTACTCAGCAGCGGATTGTCGGATCTCGCGATTCTTTCTCTGGTCTTCGCTGCCAGGCTTGTCAGATGCTGCTTCATAGTTGTGACCCCAAGGTCTTCGCGGAGTTGTATATTTCGGACAAACCATGGTGCCCCAGTTATCAGTCTCAGAACCCTATTTTGTAATGTCTCCAGCCTTTTGAGGTGCGACTTCGCCATGCTCGAAATGGGTAGGGCGCCGTAGCTAACAATAGGTCGAAGGAACGTGTAGTATATTAGAATTTTAATTCTCAGGGACAGGGCACTCTTTGAGCAAAGCAGCGGATATAGGAAATTTTTGCCGCATCGAATTTCTCCGCGGCTCTGGATACATGCAAGCGCAGCGTTTGACGTGAGTCTAAAATGACTCCCAGATAGAGGACCGAAGGGCTCCAGGGGAGTCTGAAGTTATCTACGAAAATGTTTTCGGGTGGAGGTCGTAGTCTTTTCGTAAACCGAACTGCTACACATTTTGATTCGTTTATCTACAGACGCCACCTGGAACTAACTATCTAATAACAATGAAACTTCGTATTTATACTAATTATGAGTCGCTGCACAGGCCACGCCCCCAACGCGCCTAATCACCCCCCTACAACCCGCTCATTCCGCGAATATAAAAACGCTCCCTCGTATGTTATATTGACGAAACCACTCCGCTGGTAGTTACCAGCTCAAAATCGTTGCCAAAACAAAAAAACATTCAGATTAATTAAAGACGACTTTTCTGAAATTGAACAGTCTGCTATTGTTGCATACCTGCCGTGTTTCTATACGAGATCAATGTTAATAATGAGGTTTAGAGCTTAAGAATTTGATTTTCTGTTTTAAAATGTTAATTTCAAATAAAATTATAACTGAAACATTTTTGTCTATACCAAAGTCACTTCAAGTGTTTTAAACAGCTTTATTAAAAAAACCTGTGGACAGATGTCAATTTTTTTTTTAATTTTATGTTCCTTTTGGCATTACTTTCAAATGTCACAAAAATAAGCATAGTGATCAAAGTAACCCCGATCAGTGTATCAATTTGATCAAGTGGCTTAATTTTTTTTTCTCAAAAACTAAATAAATTGATAATTTTTTCTGGTAGAAGACAAAAAATCGACATTTTGTTTTTTTTTTTACGTATTTTTCTGCCAATTTATACAAAAGATACAGTGTTTTTAAAATAAAAATCGATCAAAGTAACCCCATTTTACGGTATTCAACTTATTGATGTTCTTTTCAAAATTGCTGCTACTTTACAGCATTTTCTGCAGAAAGCATGGAGAGACGTATTAGAAGTAAAAAAATAACTCGAGAGTTTACTCTAAGGCCAAAAAAGATGTAAATGAAACTGAAAATCGAAAAGTCACATGACAACAACGAAAATTTTTTTTCGGAAATCGATATCACCAACAACGTACCGAAAAAAAAAATAGAGACGAAACAGATTGCATTCATGAACTGTTAACCTTTTGTAAACCATACCCCGAGATCTAAGAACGTCGGAGAACCTCGGAAAGGAGAAAAGTTAGTTCACTCACTACCACTCGACGAAAATTAAATCCCGCCCCTGAGAGGAAACGCGCGCCCTAAAAGAGCAATATGAATTTTTTAAATGTGGATCCTTGGAGTTCTTTTTCTTCTCCGCCTGTAAATTCCTCCATCGATGTAACGAGTTAACCGAGTTTGCATGAGAAGTTAAGTGTCGGAATGATAATGTTATCTAAATTTGCTCTCGGAGATTTAGTTGGCTGGCTGAACACCGTTGAATGAACGAGAAGAGGCGAGCCTCGTGTTTGTACGAAATCGAACGCGTACGACGGAGACGGTGAGACTAGGCAATCGAAGGAGACGGCATGGCATTAACGATGGTACGTGAAGGAAGACGGTAGCGGTGAGATGTGTGTGCGGGAGAGAAAACAGGCGACGTATAGTAAGTGTTTAGGGAGTCAATTTGTGAGCGTTTCTGCTAACGCAATCCATAATCAGCGCTTTGTGCATTATGTATCGGGAAAGATGTGTGTTGCGGCCCGCCAAACTCGATTTAAGGAACGACTCCAGACGAGATCGGAGAGACGGGGACGGTTTGGGTATAAGCAGCAATGACGAGCTCCGGGCACAATCAGGCTTCTTTCACGGAGATGCACCCAATCAGACCCACTATACAATACGTATGTACGGTAACGATATGTGCATGTATATCTGCGCTATGTCACTTCGGGTGCTTAGAGTTGGTCGAGGATGATTTACGATTCTTATTCTTTAACATAATGACCTGTAGTCAACTCAAATGGTTGTATTATCATGATCGAGATCGACTCATTGATGTATAATCTTGAGAAAATGTTAAAGGTGATAAAATAATTGGTAGGGAATTCAGATATTAACAGGATATTGATCCGACACCTTCCAGCATTCGATATCCAATAAACCTAACTCCCTAATCAGAATTACAATCTAGGGTGGATAGCTGCCAAGCCCCCCATGTCCCTTTCATGTTCAGATCTGGTAATATTCAGCTCCATAGAGACATACAATTTCCAATGTTAAGCAAGTAGATGATGGTACGATCCGGAAGTATCTTGGAGAGAGTTTCTTTAGTCGTAGAATCTATTCACGTGGCTTTTTATCCAGACAATAAACAAGTGCATAGAAATGAAAATATCTAGTTACTCTACAGATATTCGATTCCCAATCTTATTTTGGGCAAACAAATAGACCTCAGAATTCAGTATTTAATGGATAACGGGAATTTATTTTAGTACAATTGGTGCAGAAACTTCGATCAAGTCCTCGTTCCCGGTCATAGTAACAGCACTGAAAGGCTTTAGCCAGCATGGCCTATAACTTGCCTGTCACATTCATCTGGATGTTTTCCGATGTCCGTTTAAGACATTTTTACGTTTGAGGAAAAACAAGTTGCAATGATTAAGATTAGGGGAACAAGAGACTGAGGAACCAATCCTGAGTTTGGCCGGTTTGTCTCACGATCATATTAAAAAATTCGAGGTTCCCTACCTGTAATCACGCGAGTAAAGAAATCAAGGTCTTTGGTAATTCTTTCAAGAACATCAAGGCACACCTTTTTTCGAATGTCCATTTGCTCAACTGTTAAACGATGATCTGACCTCAAAAGAGCCCTCACAAGTTCCCCTAAATACGTTTGTCCAAAAATAATTGATAGTAATGTTCCCTATAGGCTTGCTTCAACTTTTCAAAAGTTACACTCGGGTATTGCTCAAGTTTGATACAAAACTTAATAGCGTAACGTTGCTCTAAATTCCGTTGTTCCTTTCTTTCTGACATAATACAAAAATACCATTCTCAAAAATCTCTAAACTCTCAAAAATCACGTGGTGACGGTAGAAGGTTCGAACGCTGATTGAGCATCTAGAGCAGACACGCATAGTGAAGAAGAACAACTATGACGTTGTAACGAACCGTTACATATGATAAAACTAAATTTCAATTTTTGTAATTACGTTCAGCTAATTAGTAGAAATTTTAAGTTTTATTTCCCGGAATTAGAATCCGAACAGTTACTTTTGAACATGCCTGTATTCACGACTTTTGGAGAAGAGTGTACAATTTGAATAACGTTCCGCGCATGCCCCGCGGCATGGAGAGGGTATCCCCGCGGCGAAGAGAGGGTATCCTCAGCAGTATTTAAGAGCCATGCATTGCCAAGATAAAGCAGTTCTCCCATGAACTCGAAGAAGCAGTTCTCCCATGAACTCGAAGAAGCGAGTTCTCTCATGAACTCGAAGAAACCCCCGAAGGTGGACCAGACGTGGACAGCCAGTAGGATGAAGGACCCCAGGACCATTGCCAGCCAAGGACCAGACCGTTGCCGTTGCCACAGCCGTCATCAGGACTTGGAAGGCCCTCATCCGCCGCTGTAGCCGTTTGTTTATCAGTGGACATAGCCGCTTCTGCCAGCCGTCGCAGAAGAGTCTCTCTGACAGCCCCGACGTACCGAGACACATGACACTTGTAACACATACTCTCTTCCAAAAGGACTTCGTAAGTCGTTAATCACTGACACAACCAGCATTTTATGTTACATTATCCGGACACACCGTTTTGTACATATTATGCTTCCGTTTTCCGGAAATTATCAGTGTTCCGTTAGAAATATTTATGTTATTTTTTCCTGTACATATGTTATACCAACCGTGCCGTTCTTGACAAAGTTATTTCCTGTTAGTTTGTTGTTTAGAAGCTTTCGATTACAATAATATGTTGTGCTATATTGTATTATCTCTATCATGTTTAACGATACATTTGATTTCATATGTTCCATTCCTGTAAACTGTACTAAATCATTTCTATGTTTGTTAATAAAACCATTGTAAATATTTTAAGTACCTGGACTTATAATTCTCCGACTTTATTTTGCTACCTGAAGTGTTTAAAATAAATAATGTTGTCTCAACGTCAAATGTCACCTTATCCACACGCTTGAAGTTGGCCTCAAGATGATTTAAAAGCATCGTAGGGACATCTACCGTCAACTAGCACGAGTTTCACCGACACATTGGACACAGTGACGAAAATAGTTGAGAACATCCATTACAACGTTGCCAGATCACTGGCAATGGTGACCGTCTCATTATATTTTGAAGACATCTCATAAAATAGGTAGCATAAATATGAAACATCAGGTAACATAAGCAAAGCCAAACAGAACTTCTTAGTTCTATCGAAAATATATAAATTCCTGGTCAACTCTACTAAAAACTAAAAAGTCTTATTTAGGAACTATGGGATTCATAAATCCCATCCTCAAAGTGAACCACACAAAAAACCTAACAAAATAAACAGTATTCCGACTAGGTATATATAATTTCTCCTAAACCCCTTTTTCAATGCATATGCTACGTTCTTAACCTTAAATTAGTGGGGTATAATATTTCAAAGATTGAGTTCTGGAGTATTTTGAAGAGGGCTAATGCAATTTTAAAGATTTGAAGGCAGATATGACTGGAAACTGGATGCGTCTGCATGCCGAAAAATCAAGTTTAAGGTTTTACTAGATCTATATACATCAATTATTAAGACGCAATGATCCAAGGCAGAGTTATAAAGTCTTTCATTTTAATATTCAAAAAAACGGCGAAAACATTTCTGAACTATAGTAGACTACCAATGAAGCAATATTAATAGCGCACTCATGTTAAATGTTTTTCCAATAGAGTCAGTTGTGTTTGTTTGTGTTCTTGTACAACTCAAAACCTTTATTGTGGTATGTATTTGTATTCACATTTTTGCGGTAGTTTTCAATTTATGGCTTCACCTATCACCAACTAACTATAATTTAGAGAGGAAGAGAACCCTTACAATGCTCTAATATTACTTCAAAATCCACAAAATCGAAAAGTTAATAGAATGCCTTTGAAATAAAGGTCTTCAGGTTCTTGAGGTTCGATGAGTATGGTGATTATTAGGAAGAGTTTTAACTTAATGAAAGATATGATAAACAATACAGACTGCTAAATTTTCGATCCTCATCATAGGGATCTCGCTTATTATTGGCGATAGAGAGGCAGGTCAAAAACTTCTACCAAGGTGTTATGATGGTCGAATGCAGAAGAAAAAAATATTTCTAATAGTGTCAAAAACTTAATCTGGCTTCCATAAACAATAACAAAGTTGACGATGGAGGGAAGGAACCGAAACATCATAGAAAAATTCTAAGCCTACGCCATTAGCGAGAAGATAAAAAGTGACCTTGAGAACGTGGTGTTAGTTTTTGTCTCCAAGGCTAAATAGAGTTCTTCCAAAAAATCTCGTGTCGAATTTTTGGTTGATGGAAGTTTCTACAGCTTCGATGATTTTCTCTTGATATTATATATTGTATTTTTAGTGTTAATTGGTTACATATTTTATAATTTTAACCTATAAATATTGTATGAGATTTTGACAATGTCTACATATATCATTAGATCATGGACAATAAAGATTATTATTATTTGTCATAAATCCATTTTCTCTTCAGTTTTATAACGACTAATAAATTTAGAAAGTTTGGTAAATTTGAACCTGCCCTCTATCTCCAATAATAAGTGAGATCTCATGGTGTGTGTCGAAAACTAATCAGCTTGAACAACGACAACAAAAAGTGTGACAACTTTCGAAATGTTTGTAATGACAGATTTACAGAACATAGTACATGGTTTGATGGTTCGTCAATTCAGACATTATATGTGTTAGATATCATTATTCTTCTTCTAGCAATATCCTGGACCATTGGGATACCTAGCAGTGGATGGATAAACACTAACATTATATGAAGTTGTTGAAAATATTATTAAATCAACGACTGCTACAAACGACAATCCAACCTTACTAGTTGTAGGCAAGCATTCCAATAAAAAATTCCTGAAAGCTATAAAATGATGTGGAGAACATAATATTACAATAATTAAAATATTCGAGCGTACAGTACCTAGTTGATGGTGTGAAGCCGGCTTAAGTGCAGACGGCCCATTATAAAACCCCAAACACCGACGGCAAAGCGAGCACGTTAACCAAGAAAGAGTTCAGTTTACTAGAAGAACCATCTGAACAGTTTAGTGATGTTAGTTGTACTGAAAACGGTTAAATACCCAGCGTCAGTAATGATATCGTCTTGTACAGGAGCAGAAGGGTAGCATCAATCAACACCAATATAAGAGTGTATTTGAGGACCCTTTGTTGCCATATCTTAACGATTTAGATCCAAATAAAAGCCCTCACACATTCATTCACGACAATGCACCAAACCACATGGCAAAATCCATCAAAACAGTTATGGAAACAGTCGGTCTGACAGTGTTACCTTGGCTGGACAATTCTCCTGAAGTCAATGCAATTGAGAATGTCTGGAGTGTTAGATTCCAGAAACAACTCTACATAAGAGCTCTTAATCAAAAATATTGAGGATGTGTGGAAAAATGACCCCAAAGTTCGACATACTATTAAGGCTTGCATAGACAGTAAGTCAAAAAGAATAAAAGAAATTATAAACCTCAAAATATTAGTTTTATAGTTATGACGATCTTGTAAAAGCTGTTGAATAAACTTGTGCTTGTGCAATACTTTTTTCATTGAATATTGTAATAAAATCGTTATTTTGGGAAGTGGCTCTAATAAACTGGCCAGGGACTGTAGTCCTTCTGCAATAAATAAGCAGTAGATATGTTGCACGGGATGTTTAGAATGGTTACACCAAATATGAACAGATGTAGAATCAATAACTGAAGCATTCTTGTGTTATTTCTGTATGCATGTCTTTCGACGCATTTTTGAAAGCGTTCTGAGAGCTTCGCTGATTAACAAAAATACTTTTCTGCATTTTTGATTTACGAAGAACACCGTAATGTGCGAAGTAGAAATAAACACTTTCATATTGACGCAGAACTCATCCATTGGCTTAAAATGGTCACAATATTATTTAAAATCCTTTCCAAACATATAATAATAATAATAATAATAATGGACTTTATTACAGAGGTGGAGTCCAGCTAAAGCTGTTCTCCTCAACCTCCACATCAGTATAATATACAAACATATGAAGTTTGAATTTTGTATGTCCAAATCATCTTGTGTCACTCTTCTACATAGTGACCAAGCTCGATGTGTACTCACTCAAATTTGTTGATTGATTTGTCGATTTATCAGTTCAGATCACATTTTTTTATTTAATTCTTTAACTGTCTCAATTCTATGAACGCGTTTGTTGCTATACAATAAGATCTTAATCGTGACAATATCTAATCAGTCTAAGCAAAGCTATTTAAGGTCATTGTTGAACAATCGACCACAAGGAAAAATATTTAGGAAATTAAGATATTTCCAAGTGTATAATAGTGACACAAGAAAGATTCAATTATCCGCGAATTAATATTTAAATGAGTCACGACCTTCCACAACTAATTCCAACTAACATGAGAATCGTTTATCGACTTTTAAAACTACGAAACTGTGCCGGCGGTTGAATGGTAAAGACATTCAGCTTTAAATTCACCGTTGCTTGCCTGCTGTTGTTATTGTTGTTGTTGTTGTGGTCGTAACGTAGCGGTACAGAACGTTATTGGCGAACTGCCACGCCAAGAATTCCCATTTTATTTACCCTGTCAGGCTAGAGCACGCAGAACGATTATTGTGTTTAAAGATATTTACAAGCGACTTAAAGATCGCGATGATTGGTATTCTCTTGAAGTTCACGTCTGTCAACGGGACGAGCTCGAATCGTTACATACTCCAATCGAAATAACTTTTAACAATAACGCAGAAAAACTTGTCTTTTAAATTGACTCTGATATAAAATATAAATAACCTTCATCGCCAGCTTAGTCAAGTTGCAAACATGCAATAACAAAATGGCGAAATCATCGTTAGTATATTTACCTCATGTAATCCTGCTTGCAGAGTATCATGCCACCTTTTGTAAAGCAGGACGATCCGATGTCCGCGAGCATCGCCGAACAACATGTGCACTTCAGACAACCGTTGTGCCAGTAGCGGTCCAGCGCGTGTAAAAGGAATCTTTCCATTATTTTACCGCCGCAACCCGCGCACACTTTCACCGTGTTATTGTTGTTATTGTTGTTGACTGAGTGGTGGGGGTGGTGGGGTGCGCCAGGCGGTGGTCCGCCGCTACTGAAAGCGGGATGGTGGTGACTATGGGGCATCGGATCGTGTGGTCCGCCAGGATGTCCTTAAAAGAACAAAATCAATATATATCACAGAATTTTAAAAACTGTTGTTAAATACTAACTAAAACCCATTAACGCCTATGGGTCCCATATAGGGACACAAAACCAACCTCTGTTTATGTGCCTGTCTTAACCACTAAATTCAATTGCTAGTCAAGAAACAATTATTCTAAATGCCTGTGGATGAGCATGACCAGTGCTACGCATGACAGAGATGTGTTGCTTGTTGTTAAAATTTACTCACTTTTTACTATAATACTGCTTTTTTTTACCTAAAATGGTGAACTTATAGGGACTGCTATAGCAAAGTTATAGAATATTTAAGTCTGTGTTTTACTGATCAGTAATATACACGGTGTTCCATTTAAATTAACCGAGATTTTTCATATTTTGCTTCGTCAAATTTGACAACATTTACTGGGCACCCCTTACACTGTAGGTCAGTTTCTGACATGGTGTTTTAAACAACCATAATTGCCTAACATTTGGTCTAAAAATTGCTTTTCTGTTAATTAGCGTAACCGCAAAATTTGCTATATTATAATAAAATATCTCAAAAACCGTCAGTTTTTTCATATCAATACCATGCATAAAGTCCCATATATTTTTCATGTAGATTCGAAATAAATTATAAAGAATATAGGATTGTATTAAAAAAAAACAAAGTTGCTGTCTGTGCAGAGGAAATGGAACACCCTGTATAATCGGCATTATTTTAGGTTTGTAGATATGGAAAAAGCTAGACACGTGAAATAAAAAAAGTTTCAATTATCTCTCTTATCAACCAACTGGACTTCCGTGTACTAGGTGGGCACTCTGTATAATTTGAGTTTTTCACAATTTTATAGTAAAGGTCACCGTCCCCATATGGAACCGGTAGGCATGCTACAGACAATTTGACAATTTGTATTAGTCTACATTTTTATACGAGGATATTAGTTTCAGAGGAATAACTCTTCAGGAAGCACTGGATATCACGAATCAGATAACGAAGTGGTTGAAATATGCATACAGCCACCGGATTGTCAAGATCTTACAGATGAGGATTTAGCAGATGAAGATGAGGGTGGAACGGCTGAAATTTTTTTAGCTCTAGCTGCAGTTGTACTTTCAAATGGTAGGAGAACAGATGATACCTCGGAGGTTAGGTTAGATTAGGAATGGGGTGGCATGCGGGCCTGTTTCACCGCGATCTTTGCATGTCTATTGTGATCCCCTTTACCTTAGAGAACGCTCTCCAGTTTCGCCTTCTTAATCAGACATATCATTTTTGAGAGCGGCTCTTTTATGTAGCCGTTGGCTGTGGGGTTCTCTACCCCCATTACTAGAAACCTTGTCCTCGAAAAGCTGTCACAGTGGCACAAAACATGAACTTGGGTTTCTTCTTCCTCTTGACAGAATCTGCAGAGAGCATTTTCTGCCAGGCCTATGTTCAACATATGTCTATTCAGTCTGCAATGACCGGTCATCAGACTTACTATCATTTTGACAGTCTTCCTGTCTTTACTCAATAGGTCTTCAGTAAACTTAGGCCTCTGTTGCCTTAGGAACTCCTTAGCCTGTCTTTGTCCTGGTGATCTTTCCCACCATTCCTTGGACTTATTATGTGACCATTCGTAGATGGAACTCTTAATTTGTGATTTGGTAATGCCGAAGGAAGAGGCCGCTCCTATGAAAGGCCTTGACGAACCTCGTCTGGCCAGCTGATCTGCAGCCTTCCTTAGGGTGCCCACCTCGGAGGTTACAAACGAGGATTTAGAAAATGTTCAGTTACCTACTACAGTGGTCCAAAATGATGCAAAAATAGAATCACGATTGAATGTACTTACAAAATCAGAGAAAAGTGAATTTCTTGAGGGTGACCTCGTTTATCCCGATTATCAATTTCAAACATCGAGTTACTCACAATATGAAAATTTGAGCCCAGTTTTAGTTTCAGAATCTATGAGACGCGACCCATTTTTATAAATTTGCATTTTGCGAGCAACGAAAACATCGACTACAGTGACAAAATTTATAAATTACACCACGTAGTCAGTCACTTCAAAAATAAGTTTTTAGAACATTTCGTACCCGAACAAATCCTTTCATGTGACGAGAGTATGATAAACTACTATGGGAGGCATGGATACAAACAATTTCGTGGTAAACCTATCAGGTTCGGGTATAAAGTTTGGAGTCTTAACACCAATAGTGGATACTTGATAAATTTCGAAGTTTTTTCGAAGGAAAAAATATTGAAAAAAAAACAAGGTTATGAGGCAATATTTGGAAAACCTGCTGCTCCACTTATACACGTGATTGGAAATTTAGGAGGCAAAAAAGATCTTCGCTATAATTTCTTTATAGATAACCTATTACACAGGTGCTAATCGTCTCTATACCTTGAAAGCAAATGGATATAAAGCAACTGAGACGACATAATTCAAAAAGATGTTCCTGACCCATCAAAAAAGAATATGGCCAAAGAATGTCGAGGTACCTACGCTTCTGCTCTCGAGAAGAATGATGGTATTCTTTATGTGCAATGGATGGACAATAATGTTGTTACGGTGACCAGCATGTGTTTTGGGGTTGCTCCAGTGAAATCTGTGGATATTTTCAAGGAAAGATAAAGGAAATATATCTATACCACCTTCAGATAAAATTTCTAAATATAATAAAAACATGGGAGGCACCGATCTAATGGATGCAAATGTATCTTGGTATGGTAAAGTTTATTGATTATAATAACATAATTACAATATTACTATTTTAGTTATCGTATTGATGTAAGATCCAAAAAGTGGTACTGATCGATATTTACATATCTTATTGATGTACAGGGTGTCCGCCGGGAAGGTATACTACTTTTTTTGCCGCCATTTTGGTAAACATTACTTTTGACAGTTCATATTTGGCAGTCGTGAAGTAGAGACGTGTCAAATTTATTATGGAAAAATATTCGGTTAACCAACATGTTAAAACATTTTATCAAAATCTATCATCGATTACTGTGACGATGAGAAAGTTACGTGACATTTTTGGGGGAAACAACGTGCCAACAAGACGCACTATTTATCGTGAAGTGAATGATTTCGAAGAAAGAGGGACTGTAGCTGATAGGCCCAAGCATGGACCACAACGTACTAGAAGATCGGCTGAAAACATTACTGCTGCTCAATCCATCAACCTCAATTCGACGCCGTGCTCAGGAGCTTGGTCTTTAAAGAACAACTTTGACCACAATTTTGCACAAGGATTTGCATTTGTTTCCATTTAAGATTCAGTTGACACAAGAGCTTCTTCCAGAAGACCATTTACGCCGCTGTACATATGCCGATAGGATGCTGCAGCTCGCCCACGACAACCTCGATTTTCATGAAAAAATCATAATGAGTGACGAGGAACATTTTCATTTGAATAGTCGGTTCTGGGCAATGGAAAACCCTCAAATTATTCATCAGTCACCTTTGCATCCATTAAAAGTGACAGTCTGGTGTGCAATTTGGTCAGGAGGAATCATTCGACCTTACTTCTTTGAATCTGAAAACGGCGTAACGGTAACTGTCAATGGGGAGCGATATCGTGATATGATTGAAAACTTTTTAAGGCCACAACTGCATGCTTTGGGCTTGATTAACATGTGGTATCAACAAGACGGTGCCACATCGCATACAGCCAGGATTACAATGGAATTACTGCGAGACCTCTTTCCACAACAAGTTATTTCAAGAAATGGTGATGTTGATTGGCCTCCACGGTCACCTGATTTGACTGCTCCAGACTTCTTTTTGTGGGGATATCTGAAAAGCAAGGTTTATGCAAACAAACCAGAAACGCTGGAGTAACTCAAATAAAATATTTTGATGAAATTAATGAAATACCGCGTGAAATGTGTGAGAATGTAATGAAAAATGTGCTCAAAAGGGCTCGCATTTGTGAGGCTAACAGAGGCCGGCATTTATCTGATATTCCATTCCATAATAATTGCCGACACTAAATAAAACATTTATCATTTAAGATCCATTCTCTTTCATTTAATCAAAAATTATAAACAAACAAAGTAGTATACCTTCCCGGCGGACACCTCTATACAAAATGCTTGGATTCTTTAGCGCAAAATTGGTCGGTCAGTTGGAGTTTAGGAGGATTATTGCTCGGGTAATCTTATAATTCAGTTCATCTTTTACTTAGTTTTACACTTTGCTATAATTTTTAGACATATTTAACAAATTACAAAACCATAGCTAAAGCTCCAGGTCGACCACCTAAAGCTGCTGGAAGTAATAGCCGGCTTGGAGACGACGTTAGTTTTGATGGACTAACTCATTTTGTAGTAGTAGTACCAGAAGGAAAAAGGAGAAGATGTGGAGAGTTGAACTGTACAAGTGAAGGATGCATTTTTAAATTGGGATATATGAATTTTCCTGGTTTAGTATTTTTTTAAATAATTTGAGTTGGGAAAAAGATATTAAGATGCGGCTTGCGCAGGCTTATTGGTTGGTCATTTGTCTATTTTCTAGTCTAAAAAAAGTCATATCATCGCATTTAAATTTTTTGAGAAAATCCAATATTTTGGTTATAATATCGAATAACGCCCTCTATCGGCGGCCCTGTAGGTCACAACTGTCATGATTGCGAGAAACCTAAAAGCCCAAGAAATGCTCCTTTCAATGATACTAAATTTATCCAAATCCATTAAGCCGTTTCGAAGTTACAGGCATTTATTTAAAACAACATTCAAATACCCTCCACCACTTTATTTCGAAAGATAGAGAAAAATTGTTTTTACAAAAAATGTTTGACTTTCAGCTAACATTAAAACGCAAATACTTTTTTGTTATATTCATTGGAGAAAATCGCGAGAAACGTAACTTTATGTAATTCAAGATGGTGGAAACGCCCACTGGCGGCCATTTTGGAAACTTGAAAATAATTTCCAGCATTTTCTCTTGCTCACTTTACCTATACAAATTTTTACTGTAACCCTATACGATCATTAGTTTCTGAGATATAGCCGCTTACGTCGCTTATTTGCCCACCCTGTACATTTTACAGTTGTTCATTTTACAGCTTCCTTTATCAAAGTTATAAAAAAAATTGAATTCAAAAAAATTTGTTTCTCGGCGTTAATGGGTTAACCTATAAATGCAAATATTCGAATGAAGGCGACATCGAATTGTGTTGCGAAGGTTTAGAGGCACAAAAAAGCACTTCTATGACATCTCACGTTTAAGGTCCGATCAATTTTTTTTAAGTCAAATACTACATATTTGTATTTGGTACTGAACTAAAAAAAAAAAAGCTCTATAGTTACCAAACTTACCAAGTGGTCCCATGCTGTGGCCGTTGCTTGGATGCATGTGTGGTCCTCCTGGACCAGGGTGTCCATGGTAGTTATTATTGTCCGGTGAGGGGGGATGTGGAGATGTAAGCTCCGGACCTCCATAGGAGTGAAAATGGGTATTCATAGCTGCGAGGGCGCTGGCTGCCAGCTTGCCGGTAGGAGCGCCTTCCAGAGCGCTTACACGACACTCGAAAATAATCCTTCCAGCGGATTTAAAGCGCAGGTAAAGAAATGTGCAGTTTCTATTTTACTCTGAAACAACGAGAAAAAAAATATACCAATAAATGACAACTCCTCTATTTAATATTGCTTCGCTTATAAAATTTTAACGCGATTTAAGAGAGCAACCTTCTTATACAACAATGTTCGTAGGTGCACTCGAATTCTGAAAGCTGACTCGGAAACTGTTACAGATACCGCAAAAGTTACCCGCTCGATAATGTAATTAGACCAAAACCGCAGGCAAAATTAAACGTGAAAACTGAATGGGAATGTCAGTCTAATTAGAATAGGAAAGGGATAGCGCAAGTTAAAATTCAACCGTAAAGAAATTGATATGGAATTGGGTTGAGTGGAGGGATCGCTAATACACGCCGCACATGGGAAAGGAGTAAGGGAGCCATCTCGTGGCGTATTGTAGAAGCTAACCGTTAAAATGTGAGGTTACATTCACGAAAAGTCACTTATATTGTTAAGGACTTTATTAGCGTATACTCACTGACATTAGAAGTGTTACAACTAGAAGGAATCATTTGTTTAACTTGATTTTTTGCAATGTTATAGATAACATTTGTAAGAAATTTTAACAATTAATAATGTGTTTGAGGACTTCGTAGCTGAATGCACTCCTGTACAGGTCTAGGCATCGACAAAATGAGATGATCGATATCTGCTTGTGGCACCTCGTTCCAAGCAACTTGAACTTCGTTGATTAACTGAGCCAAAGTTTGTGGTGGATGGTGCAAAGTAAACAGTCTCCTGTCCATCATATCCCACACACCTTCGATGGGATGGCTACTGCAAAACATTAACGCCTGCTTCTTGGAGAAAGTTCATAGTTCGACGAGCAATATGGGGACGTGCATTGCCTTGCTGAAAAAGGACGTGTGGAAGGCCATCTAGATAAGGTTCTAAAGTGGTTTGTAGGACTTTATCAACAAAAAGCGCAGCTGTCATACTGACTCGAATAAAGAGAAGTGGTGTTGGGCTACCATAAGGAATACCCCCCTCCTCTGCCCCTCCCTCCTCCCCCGCCATCCCGTTACTCCAACAGTCCTGTGTACATGACTCTCAACAGCAAACCCAATATCGCGTCGCTCTCCACTACTACGGCCATCGTGCATACCTAGACAGCATCGCGATTCGTTGCTGAAGACGACATTATGCGATTCTGCTTCCCAATGCTGTCGTTCTCTGCACCAGTTCAATCGTGGACGTCCAAAAGTTCGAATGCGGCGATATAGTGTACGCATGGTAACCTACCTTCTTCTCCAAACCATTGATCAGACCTAGTTGTCTGAAGCGCCTATCTTGACGTTGTGTGGTACGCCTCGGTTGATCAGTGGGTCTCCTTCGTGCTTCTCTGCCTCCTTCTGTCCACACTTGACACGCACGCATTACCGTCATTGTAGCACATTTAGCATGACTGCCAATTTCGCGATAGGACAAAGGAACATCTCGATAGGCAAAAATTCTATCCCTGTCAAAATCACTAACACGGTGATAATTTTGACGTCATCGAACTCATTTTGTCACGCTTAACACTTGTAGACTGTCACGTAATAACTAAACTTTTCTATATTAGTCAGCTCTCACGCTCTTCGCAAAAAAGTAAGAGAATTTTTTTTTTCGCAAAAAAAGTATCAATGATAAAAAGTTGACATGCTTATCATAGCATGCCTCAAATATACTCATTTTGATGCTAAAACATCAAGTTGAACAAATTACTCTCACTGGGTGTAACACTTCTAATGTCAGTGAGTATATTTTATGTGAAACAAAAGACAACTTCTAAAATTATTTTTTTCTTGGGAGAATTGTTAATGTCTCAGATAGTGTTGGTGGTTCATCTGCTTCCTGTGTGTATTAAACTTCCATATAAAGCAAACTTCTCTTTTTTATACGTATATTTTCCAGTAGTAATTGAAATGCCGCAGGACTCGATTTTGGGACCTCTGTTATTTCTGAACTTCATCTTTATGCAAACTGAATAGAGCTTATAATCCAAAGAAATCAAGAGGTGTTGTGCCTTTCTAAAGACGAATTATAAACTCTGAGACTTTAATTTGAAATAGAACTGCCATGTGCTGAGTAATTAAGAAATTTGTAGATAATTTACAAAACCCACAAAATAGGAGTTTTGCTGGGAAGCCGTGGCGATGAGTGTTGGACAAGCTGGCATGAATTGATTCAGATTAGAATATACAATAAGATAATCTGAGTGGTGGTGGTGTCTGATATGGTCAAAGCCAAGAATATTACAGAAGAAAAAGCTATACAAACAGAATTAAATTAATACTGTAAGAAAAGGTCAGAATTATGTATGTAGACCAGTTTCTGCCTACCACAGGTCATCAGCATTGTTTCGAATACTTGTATTGAACAACAATACGTTTGGCCAACTAGTTCTGATCTTGTTCTTCCTCTCGGGCAAGATCAGAGCTAGTTTAGTATTTGAAGGGATGTTGATGACGACAGATAGGTAGATTTTATTATCACCTTGATAATGACAGCTTGGCTGTCGAAACGCGTCGGTGTTTAGTGAAAGTTTTTGGTGTTTAGTGGGTTGAAGTGTTTAGTGTTCTAATCTCTTTTATTCCTTTTACCAATATATGCCAATTCTTAAAACTGTGCCACGTAAATCACTTTTGTGTTCATTTTTACGACTTTGGCTCCACCAACTGATATGCTAATTGTTTTGGTAGGGCCTCTGTCTTGTTGAGGTTGGAACTGCTCCTGCTTTAGCCCTTTTTTCTTCTAGAGTACGTGGTACGTTGCCACGTGACGGATTTGATAATGGGGTCCTCTTATTTGTGTGGCTCGGCTACAGCTGAGACTACTGAGCCAATTCCAGGACTCGCAGAAGGGAGGAGAGGGGGTGTCCAGATCCAGTTCCACCAGGTGTTGTATTAACGAGTTCTCCGACAGAGACGCCCTCTCTAACGTTTTTACTGTTTGGAGCTGTAAGTCTCTGCAAATTTGAACGTAGGTCACATGCCAGGGTGACGCAAGAATGATTCGCAACACCCGGTTCTGTAGTACATTGAGATGCTTGAATTGAGATGCTTGGCGCTGTACCAGGTTAGGGCTCCATACGTTAAGATCAGCCTAAATCAGTAACTTGATTTTGAGATTTAATGAGCTTCTGGCACAGAGGAGTGGATACAGGACAGCCCTCGCCTGCGCTAATTGTCTGCTTTGCTGAGTTCAGCATTATTTCCAAATGATGGATGTCAAATATGTGCCTACATTTAGAGCACTTACTCTAATATGCAAAATTACATGACCATTGGCCATCTCTTTGATCTCTAACTTGTTGAATATTTTGCACATTTTTCGGTCTTTGCATCCCATGAACTCAAAAAGGTATAAATAAATTTTTTGTAGTTCCATTAGATCGAGACTTTGGAAGCATATGCTTTTAAGGCTTCTTTTTATTCTTTCGAAGCAAGTAAGTATTCTGCATTTCATTTTGTTCACCAATTTCATACTAGTGAGTCAGTTCTCCTGTGTAATACAGCTATGCATGTCCATCTACAGTTTTGCCAGTAAAACATAACCAATGTAAAACTTTTAATTGATGATATTTATTTTATGATGGAAATAAAACCAGTTTTGAGCAGTAGTGAACAATTAAAGATGCAGTGACGGTTTTATATTTATAAATCAGTATATAATGAGAATAGCCTTAATTTTTCAATACTGCGAACCAATTCTCGACAGCGTTCAGGAGATATGAACGACCAAATTCTTGCCACGATTTTCCAAAGTTCTTCTTGCGTTCTATTGTTGGCTTTAAATATACTTTCCTTAAGTTCTAAATAGGATTGAGGTCTGGAGCTGGCCCTCTCCAGAATCTCAATCCTATTTCTCTAAACTGTATTGGGATTGAAAAGCTGTTCTTCTTCTGGTCTTATGACTAACGATCTACAGTCACTCTGACCAAATAGCACAGATTTGGTTTCATATTTAACTGTAAATCTTGTTTTAGTTTAGTAGTTTAGTTTAGCGAAAGCATGTGAGACTTCCCTGAGATGTAAGAATACAGTTGAGTAAATAAGATGAATATTATTTGTAAAGACATTCTAATATCGTGCTACTATTATATTGGCCATAACTGTACTCGTATAATTTTGATCAAGTCTTTTTATTTAATTATGTGTTATTAAGACTGTGCATGCAATTGCCTTTAATTTTGTCCTCTTTGTACGCCTGTAGAAATTGAATAAACTGAAAAAAAAACAGTTTAAAATACACTCTCTCGCGATTTACTTAAAGTAATAGGTCTAAAAAAATAAACTGAGATATTATATGAATTAATTGAGAACCAGGATCATCTTTAATAACTACTTTCATTTTTTCAACGCTTCGCCTCTTAAATAAAATCCTAATTAATGCTGATTACTCTTATATTCCTCGAAATAACCTCCACATAAAATATTCGACTTCATCTTTCCCCACTTCGGCAACGTATATAATAAAATACAACATATTTTCGGGTAATAAGATATAATTAATGATATAGGCGGTTAGATGAAAAGGCAACCTGTTGAAATTAATACGAAAAGAAGAGATGTTCGACCGAGAAAAATATTCATCTCTCTCGTCTGTTAAACGCGACAAAACGCGGCCTCCGTATTTATAAAACCAAAATTGCTAAACTGAGACTTCACTTGTTACTCGTCTCCTCCACATTTCCGTCTCCGCTTCAACTTTCGCCGCTCGAAATAGGAAGATCCGTTTAATTGTTCATTATATGGTGCCTAAGTTACTTTTAATGAAGATTAATAAAGTATCTGATTAAAAGCATCTCCTAGTCGAACGCTTCTCCAACTTTCCACTTGTTAATAGCTCGCCGCGAAGCAACGGATTTATAAAAGCGGCTTCTACACAGACAGGCTTTTGCATACGACTCGATTGGAGTTATAGTCTCTCCAGGTAGATTTCTGGAATTCTAATACCGTGCTTTACAGGGAAGATTTAAAAAAGAAATGCTAAAGGGAGTGTGGGAGGGATTTGCGATAGTTTAAAATGCTACTAACAACATGAAATACATAATACACACAATGTCCAATAGGGATTTTGCTCAAAGCTATTGTGACTTGTTTGGATTCAATACTCCCATATTTTGGTACTACTGTAGGCACAATTTGTGCTGCCTCCAAAGCGGATATTCTGCCAAAATAGTGCTACACAATCGTTTGAAAAAAGACTGAAGGCACATCAAAATTAAAGCTAGCTGTAGCTGATGAGCTTCAAATGCTGGAGCCAATATGAGTTCAATTAGCTGCAAACTATCTCTGGCGTTTCCAAGAAAAAACTTAGGAAACAAGTGTAATATTTACAAGTCTACCAAGTGGTCATTACTCAGAAAGATATGTCGATTTAGCAAAATTAGAACTGAGACTTATTTTTCAGTCTAACGCCAGATGAGATCAAAATCATGGTATCAAAATAAGAATATCAGGTCGTGCAGGGGGGGTGGGACACTAATACGAGATAGATGTTTGACACCTGACCAACCTTTCTACAATATAATAATAACGTTAAGCAATTATATATTAAAGCTAACACTAATTAATGAAGGACTGAACCAGGTGAAGCAAATTAAAAATTGTAGTTTTGTTTTAGCCTTATTTGTCCCAAAGTTGATGTCCAACTCTTGATTATGGACATTCAGCAGTCTAAGAAAAGCAAACTAGGCAAGTAATATAAAAATGTTAGCATTTAGCAACGAACTCGGGAAAGTAGAAGTTTGTCAAAATGAGTCCGTGAACTAGCATTGCTCCAGGATTGGAAATATCTACATTTTAGTGCCTTTACCTGCCGACGAGAGCAGGATGGCCTAAATCCGCTTACCCTTCAACGTAAGCGGGAGTAACCTAGAGATGGTGGGGAAGATAAAGTCCCTTGGAGTAATACTAGACTCCAAACTTACCTGGAATCAACATTTGGATAGAATTACCAAAAAAGCGGTGACAGCATTAACACTGATCAGATGGTTATATAGAAAGAAATGGGGATTAAATCCAGACGTATTGAATTGGATATACAGCATTGTGGGTAAGCCAACCATGACGTATGCAGCTTTGATATGGTAGACAAAGACACAACAAAAAACGCCATTCAGAAGCTGAGCATGGTGCAAAAAATTGCCTGCTTAGGAATAATGGGAGCAATGCGGTCGACGCCGACGGCAGCTATGGAGGCACTCTTAGACTTGCCACCGTTGCACCTGGTTACAGAGGGAGAAGCAAGGATGGAGGCAAACAAAAAATAACGACTCCGAAAGAGATCAAAACAAAACTTGCAATCAAAAAGCAAGACGGATCTAAGACGGCTTATTATGGAACGGAACTAGTGGAACTCACGAACCGGAAGAAGGTCTGCGTGACTTGGATACCGGGTCATCAAGGGATTGATAGCAACGCAAGGGCTGACGAGCTCGCAAAGAGGGACTCCGAAATGGAAATGTACGGCCCAGAACCTACGGCCCTGGAGAACTATACCAGATTTAAAAGTTGGTAAAACCTTTACAAGGAAATCATGTTGGAAAATGGCTAGAGAACTACTATAGCTTAGCAGGAAACAGCTCTGCATTGTTACGGGCCTAATGATCGGACATGCTGCAGTGAAAGAACACCTACACAAAATCGGAGTGTTTGACGAGGACACAAAGTGTAGACTTTACGAGATAGAACCGGAGACAGCCGATCATTTACTACGCGATTGCCAGGCACTAGATCGCAAAAGGCAAAATCCATTTGGGAGAACGAAAGGAGACCCAAAGACATACCTTAACCCACTCGGTTAGGGACAGATTACAGATTACTGAAGGGGACTACCATGTTAGAGTGGATGACTTGAACACACAGACGTGGCACAATAAGCATGAAGGTTGCGGTGCCTTATCGGTGACCATAGGTCTGACGAGGTCTGGTATCAGAGAAAAAAAACAAAAAAAAAGATAGCAGTTGCTGCAATCGACATCAGAATATAAAAAGAAATTCCACTGATGTATCAGTCAACAACGATTTAAATCCCAACAAATGACCACGTTTCCGAAAAATAAATTGGTCCGTTCTATGTAGAACAATTAAAGCAAAGAGTGGCAATACAAATTGACAACTAGACGTGTCAAATATAACAATAAGAGGATGCAAAATCAAACGAAACAAAGAGCAAGAGGACTTGCGACTCTATGCAGATCCAAGATATTTTACGGCATAGAATCTTTACTTTTACCTCTTACTGTACAAAAATAACTACTAACAAAGAAAATTGCGGCAGCGTTGTAATTGTTTAGTCGACCCCGGCCTCATGGAAACAACAGGAACAACGCTACGAGCTTCAACGAAGGAATTCCCATGGGGAAATATATTTAATTTCATTACTCGCGGATTTATTATAATACCGGAGATCGGTGCAGAAGGTGATCCGAAGTAGATGAATATCTCATTTTTTAATTTTACGCTTCGGTAAATTGTCGTTAGCTGCCTTACGTTTTGGTTCACTCTACCTGAACGCATGTCCTCACTACAATTAATAATCCAGGTGTCTACTTCGGTGTGTACGGTCGGTTCTGGGAAACAGGGATTCGAGGTCATTGTTTTAAAAATTGGACGGCATTTTCGAGAAAAAGAAATAGCAGACACCTGCGATGGACCTCCTACATCTGATGAGAACCGAATAGAATTTATGGAATTACGAATGAATGAAATGATATCGATGCACTTCACTGAATTCTTGACTAATAATATTAGTAAATAAAATAAATTTTTAAGCTGGGCGGTTTAATTAGTATACTTAGTAACACAAAAGCTTTCGTTACGATGATGTCGTACCATTAAAAGTTTTA
This sequence comes from Holotrichia oblita, assembly GCA_023690525.1. NCBI lineage: Eukaryota > Metazoa > Arthropoda > Insecta > Coleoptera > Scarabaeidae > Holotrichia > Holotrichia oblita. The sequence continues at coordinate 174,296,460 of CM043017.1, forward strand.
AAGGAATTTAAACGAAAGCAAAAAAATATCATGTCGTTATTTTATATCGCTTCATTTTTGTATAATTGCAACGTTTCAATACAACGAACCCCTCGAAGTAATTCAATAGGCGACCATTACCTCATTATTCTCCTGAAAGGTCTGCCGTGAGTGCCAGCTGTCTTTGGCCTTTGAGCGCATTTGATTGAGTATGTGTAGTGAAGAATGACGCAATAAATCAAAAACTCTAAAGAACGTCATTAGAGTAAAATCATGAGAAACGTACCTACAGCGTTTTACATCTTCCCTTACCATGAAAATAAATGGTGTATTAAAGCTAAGATTCATTCTTGATCTTAGCTTCAATGTACAAATTAGACAAAATGGAATACTAAACTATAAAATAATAAATGACGTGACTTGCAAGGACAAAAAACTATTTGAAATAAAAGAATACAAGAATTACAGTACTTAACTTAAATATTAAAAAAACTTGAACAACTTGGTATTGATTTAGAATCCACTCAGCACTAAATAAAAAAAGGCTTTCGCAGCCATATAAAGTGGTATATAAAGTATAAAGAGCAAAGGCCCCAAGGTTAAACCCTGCAGAATTCCAACAAACCTCTTTCTATTTGTAATGTCAGACCTTTCATGCCGGTAACGTTTGAAATTTATAGATCATCAATGGTTAATAGACAGACTCAGTAAGGTGAATTTTGCTGAAGTCAGGTGTAGGGAGGATTTTGGAGAGGGACTATATACATGCTCGTCATGTGGGTCGAATGCTACAAACTCGATCTTGGAGAAGTCTGGGCATGGATAATAAGATGTTGAACAACCTAAAGTGAATGGCGTACCCTAACCCTGGGCGGCGGTCGATCCTGAGGTTTAACAACCATCTCCAGCACAGAATAGAAAGCGCTGTGTCCTTGAGGTGGTACTGGAGACCCGGAGTTTCAAAGTACCTGGGCATCTGGGTGTGGTCTTATATAACAGAAGTTTGTTTCACAGGTTGAGCTTGCTCTCCCTGCCCAAAAGTGGCAGTAACATGTTCCTGCCGATGAAGAATCCCCCGTTCAAGTGCTGGGTATGTGGTTTCCAAGTCAGCTTCTGGTCCAAAATTAGTCCCAAGTACCTGGTGGTGAAACTCCATGGAAGAACCAACCCATCCACCGAGATTCACTCACATCAGGCGGCCGTCTGCACCTGTAGGTAAATCTCATAGCTACACACTTTTCACGATTGATCCTCAACCGCCAGGAAGCGGCCCACCTCCAGATAGAATCTATAGCTCTTTGGAGACGTAAACGATCATTTCTGGACGATGTGTAGATAGTTTTGCCATCCGCATATACTGCCAGATTACAGCCTGGTTCAGATGCCATATCAGAGACGGAAATCAGGAAAGCTCCGGTTCTAACATGGAGCCCTGAGGCACCCCAGATCGTCTCCGACAAATCAAAAATGAAGTAGATGCCCCATCAGCAGCTAAACATTCAACAATTGTAGTTATAACTATTGGAATGCAACTCCAAATTCGTTTGGAAGCATTTACGGTTGTAATCAGTTTTAATGAAAGTATTTTCAACATGATGGACTGTGTGGATCACCTTCATCATTTGGCCAAGATGTGTACAAAGCTATGAATTAATCTGGGTAGCATCAAAGGTGCTTAGGGGTATCGTGAGGGTGTGGTCGATCAATGTGGACAAATTCAATAAAACAAGTTGATATTGTTTACCATAATCCAACAGTTTCACTTCAACAGTACCGACACAACGATCTATAAATATCTCAAACAAAAAAAGAAAAGTATCTACGCTGAGAACAAAAAGCTGCGTCGTGTTAAAATTTTGTCGCCTTGTCTTGAGTTATGTCTAAAACAATGCAGGTTTTTCTCGTTAAAAAATAAATCTTTTTTCAATATTTTTATTCGTTGACTCGTTATTATTTGCAAACAATTTAAATTAATGTCTGTTTGAAGTAAGTCAAAATTTTAATATTTAATCTAAAATATTGAAAATAAAGATTTATTTTAAATATTGAAAATAAAGATTTATTTTATGAAGGATCGAAAACCCGCATCAATCTTATCTAAAACTTTCTACAACGAAAAAAAAACTAAGACTGGTCCCACCGCCAGTTTTGTACTTTTTGGTTTTAGGACAGTCCATTGATAAGCAATAAGCTTTCTTAAATTGTGGGTTGTCAGTCTTTTTTTCAGATATACAACCAACTGTTTCTTTTAGTATAGAGACAAAATAGTGGTATTAGATCCAATTGTTAGGTTTATTAATTGATGAGGTTCATGATCTTCCTTTCTAAAGTTGTTTCTAGTTGCTTATTAGTTGCTCTTCTGTACCCTAGATGGTTCTGTATCCTAGATGATATTAAACCAAAGCAAGGAATGCGATTGTGATCTTCCCATGTTTCCTCCATATCAATACCTCCATCTTGCCTGTATAGGAAATCTTTTTGATAATGCCATTATCATATTGCCGATGATCTACTCTAAGTACTAGCGTTTTGATCGATGCACAAACCACAAAATAATTTATAAAAATGAAATTTCCTTTATGGAAACTTTCTTAAACTTTTTCCAAACTTGATATTTTGAAGATGATCCAGGTTGTTCTAGTTATCTTCTACATAATTCCTAAAACAACAGAACCATTTAAAACAGCTCTCATGAGTTCGATTTTGAGAAGACTAAAATTAAATTAAAACAATTTTCGAAACAATTCTAACCTGGAACAAGTTTTAAGATTAGGAATTTAGAAAGTTTTCATATTATTTTGCAAATGGAGAGAGATCATCTCTTGGTTACTTCAGAAGAAGAAACGCTACCACTTAAACAATATCTACTTAAACATGCATCAAGCATATATTGTGCTCAAAGCAAAATCTTCACGTTCAGATACTGCTATTGACCAAATCGGACCGTTCTAATTTTGTACCTTTCACAATTGAAACCCGTACGAATATACCTAGTAATTATATCATGTAATAACAATATAATTTACTCGAGGCAACTTAACTTACAAATTAAGTTTCTCATACAACAGGTATAAGGCAAAATCGATGTGTGTCTGGAGTTGACCTAAAATTGGCGTCGGCCGAACAGAACTACAAGAGTAGAAAACCGGAGAGACTTGGATGCACCGGTCGCTAAAATATAAGTTTGTAGGTAAATCTCCTTGCAACTGTTATTATGTCGGTAAGTGGAACTACAAATTACTAAGTGCTGGACGTGTATTTGTCGTAAATAACCTAACTTCGGTTCGGTCGGGCGGGACTCCTACTCAGAATACGGTATTCTTCCTTCTGTAATTATCTGTTCTTTTGCAGAACATCGACCGCGTTGCCGTGTTGAGAGAAAGAAACAAGAAAAAACAACATTCGTAATGACGTAAGACGATGCGGGTGGTAGGAGAGATTTAAACAAAGAATAGAATCGCGACCGTGTAGTATGATACTTAATTACATCACCGGCAATAGAGTCCTACATATAAACGAACTGTTAGTTTTACATTTTCGTGGGATTATAGGTACCGTAGGTAATAACCTAAGCATACATTATTACCCAATGACTGCATCCAGTACCCAAGGTATTTGAGACAACAAGAAAAATATTTTTGAGCAAAAGTTACTCAACGATGGTTCTTGAAAATACGATTTTAGAAACTGATCTAAAAAATAAAGAGTGCGTACTGTCAAATTTGACGAATAAAAACTGTCAAATTTGACGAATAAAAACTTATTATCTCCAGCCTTCTCAAGAAGTCTAGGATTTTCTTGAGGACTACGACTCAAATGTCAACTGGTTCTACATAATGTCTGCTCGGTACAGAATCCGCATTTTTCACAATCCGCCTTGCCCATCTTCTAGGTGATACCTTAGAGGGCCGTTGCCAGTGAGTGGAGGTGGTGCCGAGGTCTCTTCTGTTGAGCTCCAACACAGATCTCACCTTGTTGGCCGAAAAAATAATAATAAACTTTTTCGATTGTCTTAGTTTTGAAGTGTCCAATGCAGATTTTTTCTTCTTCTTCTTTTACCACTGTAGGAGATAAGCTCTTATATAGGTTTTGGTGAAACCACAAAATGGCTCAAGTCCAATATACCAGAATGCCATCCCTCTCTTTGCATAGGGCTCTGTATATGCCTCTAAAGTCTGTGGTGCTGACTGGTGAGATCAAATTAACCTTTTCCTCTCTGAGGTAAACGATACTACACCTTTGTTACACGATACTCACACATTAACTCATTGTGAAACAATTGTTGAACAAGAAGTTTTAGGCTGCTCAGTCTATTAATTCACCCCCTTGGAAAACGAGGAAGATGAAGCTGCCGAGGTAGAGAAAGAGGAGGGTGGTCATAAAACAGCTGTCAAGTACATTTAACAATAGCCGGAGCCAACAGCTGCTCAAACTATGCTTGTTAGGAATTGGCGAAACTTAGCTCATAAAAAGTTGAACAAAAAAAAATTAATTTATCTTAACAATTGACATTTACTTTTTTTGTGTTGATTAAAATTAGTACCATTTTCATCAATATCTCAGCTGGTTTTCAGTTACTTCATTGTCGAATATTTAAATATTTTAAAGATTGTAATAAATGTACCTACATGTTTTGGAGTCTTGTTCGTTTACTTTTTTTGTCGAATATGTTATACAAGGTGCGGCAGAACAAACAGTGCAGTTGCGGTGGGCGACTACATCCGCTGTGGTGGGGATGGGAACCTGGGAGGGGATTCATTATGTCCGGTCACTCACCCCGTTTTTAGTCGTAACAATGGTTTGGACCGAAAGTCACTATACTATTTCCAAATTTGGGGTTATTGGACCGTACTTTTTTGCGGAGGATGGGCGTACCATATGATGTTTCGATGCTCAAAAAATTTTTTGTGCCAGAATTGGCACAAGACGCGGCTACGGCCCACAAAGCGCAGATTTCAATTACAAAACTGCGGCAGATGTTCCCTGCGCGCCACGCCTCTCTGAGGGGCGATCTGGGGTCGCCGGCGAAATGTGTGGATAGGGATGAGGTTTTTAAGCATCATCCTTACAATTTGGAAGAACTGAGGATGAATATTACAGAGGAAATCGCCACCATTCCGATCGATATGTGCCACAACGCAGTTGAAAACTTCAGAAATCGCCTACATCAGTGCATCGCTTCTGGAAGACATCATCTTGCTGATGTGATCTTTAAAACTTAATTGAAAAAATGGGGTGTAATACTGACTCAAGCAGAAAAAAACCACTGTTTCGTAAGTTGTGCCATTTGTTGTTAATGGCCCTTCAAAACTGCACTGTTTGTTTTGCCGCACCCTGTATCTAGTTTATTGGACGTAAAATATAAAGAGTGCCCAGAAAATATTGTTAAACCGAATATCCTGTATATCACTGGTGAGTAACAATAAATAAGTAAATAATAAAAGAATATAGGTTTATATTGAAAAACACAAAGTTGCCTTCCGTGTAGAATCCCTTATTTAATCGGAATTATTTTAGATTTATTGATCAAACATCAAATGAGAAAAGATTCGGTTATCTGGTTTATCAAACAAGATATTGAACTTCCGCGTACTAACTGGACACAGCGCTTACAGCAACGTAAAAGGAATACTCCGATCAATGGAGTTGTAGTCTAAACTTTCAGAGGAGTGGGCATTCGTCAGCGAAGGAAGGCTCTCTTGTTGGAAAAAATATCCCAGAGTTCATATGCTTGTAGTATCTATTAAAAAGCTGTAGCAGCTAGTAATTTTTGCAAAAAAAAAAAATAGAAAGAAACTGATAGTAATACAGTGCAACAACCAAAATCGGAATGGGATGAATGAAAGGATAAAAAACCAAAAGCAAATGAAACTTTGGAAGGCTTGTGATAAAATAATGTTATTTATCTTTAGTATCTGTTTTTCTTACTGTTTCTGGGTAGAGGAATTCATTTTTGATATTTATGTTTAGATAATGATGATTAATGATTTTATCTTGTTAGACAGCTTTCCAAAATCACCAACTTCAAATGCGTTTAAAAAAATACTAGCACTAAACTAAAAAAAGCGTTGAGGGTTTTGCTATGGAAAACGTCAACTTTCATTTGCTTTTGGTTTTATCCTGTTCCGATGCGGAAAGTTCAATGTAAAACACGAAACTGAAACTTCAAGCCTAAAGCCCCTAGGCTTTAAACTTTAAGGACAGCAAAGAAAGAATCATGGTGTCGCTAATTCAAGGAGTCGTAAGATACCTACCACCCTCTGTTAAACCAAAAGCATTTAAAAACTTAAACATATTTGTTAAAGAGTTGGCAATTTTGGAATTCGTCCCAAAAGTGAAACATTATTTGTCGAATTCGAAAATGCCTTCAAAAAATACCAGCTGTACTCAAATATGCGTCCGTCTCACCCGTATAAGCTTGAATGTCAGGATGCAAGTAAGGTGAAGATCTTGTTTCTGTCACCTCTTCCAGAAATAGTTGATAAACTGAAGAATGGCAAAAACACAGGTTTTATAAAGACGCTATGGATGGCCAACATCAAAGTGGTTCTTCTTTCTGATGTGGATGATATTACACCTTCATTGCACGTTCGTCAGATATTGACTAATGATGAAAACATTGTTGAACAAGAGGTTCAGTCAATTACCAGAACAACGAGAAAGCTGCTGAGAGAGAGCGCAAGAGGAGGGTGGTGGTAAAATGACACAAATTCATGGAAAAGAAGCACTGAAACTGGCTACTAAATACATCGACCAACAGACGGAGACAACAGCAGTTGATGTCCAGCTTGTTAGTTAAAAAAAAAAAGTTCTGAAAAACTGATTTCTTTATCCCATGAGATTTTACTTAGCAATTGATATTTATGATTTTTTCTTTTTGCCCAATCTGTTTTAACTAGAATGTTTTCATTTTTTATTTGATGAAAAACGCTTGTCTTGAGGGAATAACATTTTTTCTTTGCCAAACAAAGCTTTTTCAAATAAATTTGTGTACCCAATTGACTAACATCGATACCACAATCTTTTTAATCAATTTTGATCACTATAGTTACAGAGGAACTAAATAATTGAGCCCAGTCCACGTTGCAGTTTGTTTTCATATAGGCTCATAGTGGTCTAAGTCCAAGTATCATCCATAGTTACATGATGATGTCTTTCTAACATTGATTAAAAAGTCATTTTATCGTCAATTTATTTAGTGATTCCATCTTTTACACGTGATTCCATCTTTTACACGTGATTCCATCTTTTGATTGTCGTGATTCCATTTTTACCATATTACAATCAATATTTTCCATTTTAAATAACTAACGCTGGCATGTTCATTGTAACCTGCTGTTTTTATACGAATTAATTGACAGAGAACCTCGTCTATAGTCTCATGTGTTCTCATTCTTATTTATGATTCTAATGCAAAAGAATCCGATTTGAGTGTAATTCATTCGATAGGTTGGAATATTATTTGAATTTGACCGTATTGTTTAGCAACCTATTATGTTCTCATAGTTAGAGAGATCGCTACCATTGTTATCATTGAATATTCAAAATCTAACCGACCAGAAGGAGGGCAGAAAGTAAAAATTCAATTTAGCAAATTTTCAATTTATCACCTGACTTACTTTCAGAAAATTTTCCTTTTTTTTTAACCCGAAGTATGCGAGCCCGTTAATTTGCAAGTTTGTTTTTCTTTTCCGGGAGAGAGAAGTCCAGGAGAACTGTGAAGTACGTAATTTTTACCCTCAAGGAAAATTACCACCACTCAAATATCCCGGTTTCGGTGGCGGAGGGTGAACTCAACGGCAAAGCGTTAAATAAAGAAAAAAAAAATTAGAAATTCCGATTTGCCCGATCATAAATAAGATATATGCATTCAATATACACACATAATTAAATAACATAAATTGTACGTTTCACTGCCGCGCTCCAACCCGACTAACTTAAAATATAAGCAATATTACATTACAAACAACAGAAACTGCTAAGGGTCGGGACCGTACGAATTATTACAGTCCCGGGGTGGGAATGGCTATTTTATCGAGTGGCGAGGGGAGGTTAGCCTGATACTCGCTCTCTTTCTTTTTTTCGTCATTTTGGGGAGAGAGAATTAGGAAGGTTAGGGAACTGTAATTATGTTACCCATAGGGGAAGGTAATTGCTTTTTAAAACGCGTTTCAAATCATAAAAAAGGTAAATTGCAAAATTTGATATTATTTTAATGCCGACGGATTATTTTGTAATTAAATTAACAGCTGGAAATTTTTGTTAGCTGGCAGCCGAGTTCGTTGTACATTACTGTCAACAAGGGAATTTAAAATTATTTTATTCTATATAATTTTAAAATTGAGCTAATTTAGCTATATTAGAGTTAGAAGCAATATCCATTTCAACAATGCACTCCATAGTCTAGCCATCTAACGTTTGGAATTTGAACTACCATTTAGTTTGATTTCGCCAGATAGAATGACAACAATGTTAAAAATCTTAGATAGCTTATGACAAATATGTACTTGCTTTTATTAGTTTTGTAATATTTTAGTAACTGTATGTCATTGAACTAAGACAAAACGGTTAAGTCGGTACCTAGTTCACGTATTTTCTTTTTCAATTTGTTTACTATTATTATATTATTTAAAGTTGCTGTTTATTCCTTTGCGTCCTACTGGTTAGTGAACGTAACTCACAATTTAAAAATTAGCTGGCTAAAAAATTTGCTGATGGGTCGTGGGTGGACTACAGGTCCTCTCAAGGAGAAGTTAGGGATTCTTACATCTCTAAAGTTATTTCTAGACACAGATTCTAATAGCCGCTAAGCAATTTGCATTTTGCAGACAATTCTCTATAGAACGTACAAGGAGTACTATTCTCCAGGCGGGTTTCAAGCTATTGACGAAAGCATGATCAAATACAAAGGTAGATCTCCGATGAAGCACTCTATGCTGGCAAAACTCACGAAACGTGGCTTCAAAGTTTGGGTACGCAGAATTTTTTTTACTGGTCCTCCGGATTTGAAACAAGATCAAATAGACGACTGTGGAAGGAGGACTGGAAGGAGAAAAAATGTTTACCAGCTGATTTCGTTGATGATAAAAGAGTTACTAGAGAGGTCAGTCGGATTGGCACAGGACTAAAGATATGTTATGTTTGAAATGGAAAAACAAAAAATCGGTATCATAATCCCGAGGACGTAGTGACCACTAATTGGTGCAATAAAGATGGCTCTCTACAAGAAATTGCTTGCCCAAGACTTGTCGTACATTACAACACAAGTTTAGGAAACGGTTACATATTGTTTCAAAAGAAATGCAGCGGTTCGATCCTCAGTCTGTAGCAATTCAGGATTAACGTTGCCGCAGGGTTGATCGGTTCTAGTTATGGGTGCAAGAAAAGGCGCCCTAACTCTTCTACTCGCTCTCTCTATTTTCTAAGTTTAAATCAAATATTTAAAAAATGAGGGATAAGTGTTGGTTATTCTAGTGTGTGAATTAGTTCGTTAGGCCAATATTTAACAATTTCGTTAAAAAGTGATGAATCGAGCACGTCATTTAAGCAATGATGAATGCGTAAGGGCTTCAACTTTGTTAGAAGAGGGAAGAAGTATGCATTATGTGGCCAATTTGCTAAGTGTTAATCATTCAACAATCAGTCGAATGGTTAGAAGATTTAGGGAAACCAGAACCTGGATTCCTGCCTTAATCGTTAGGAGGAGACGAAAAGAAGGCGGATTGGCTAGTAGAAGGTCTGCTACTGCACCACTACTAGCTGTAGATCACAGATCACGCAGATTAAGATTCGCTAGAGATCATGCACAGTGGACTGTTGATGACTGGAAGAGTGTTGTTAGATGAAACTCGAGTGAGCCTAAAATCTCCAGATGGTCGTACAACTGGAAAAAGATCTTCTGATTGTACTACCTCTCCAAAGGTGCGATTTGGTGGTGGTGGGTCAAAAATATTCTGGGAGGTAATATGTTTTGAAACACACACAGAGCTGGTTCCTATTCGTCCACGATCTATAAATGCAGAATTCTATCTGAAAAACATAATTCCAGATCATGTGATGCGCCATTTATAGGAAATACCTTCATATTCATGCACGATAATGCAAGGCCTCACATTGCAAGGATTGTTTTGGATTACTTAAATTAAATCAACATGCAGATCTTAGAGTGGACACCGCACAGCCCTGACTTAAATCCAATAGAGCACTTTTGGAATGTTCTAAAAAGATTAGTTTGGCATCATGTACCTGCCCCAATGACCCTGCAACAGTTAGAGCATGTTGTCTCTTGGAATAGGAAAACATTCCTCAAGCAACTATCCGAAACTGTATAACAAGCTTACCCCAACGAATGCAAGCGGTTATAAAAGCTCGAGGAGATACTAAGCTTTATTGAAGTTCATTTTTTTTGTATTTGTGTACCTGATTGCCAAATTCGATCGACAAAACAACCCGTTAACATTCTTGTCTAATCCGCTCAAAGCCGAAAGCGTTGCTGCTGTTGCCTAGAATGTCCGTGAAAATCCATCATCCATTAACTCGTCATCGTTCTCAGGAACTGAAAACGTCTCACCCTTCTCTGAGGAAAATTTTGCCTAAGAGTCCTCGGTCTGAAAGCTTACAAAGTTCAACTAGTCGAAGAACTTAAGCCTCATGACCATCCAATGCGTTTTTGCTTCGCTCAATGGGGTGGAGATCGTTTGGTTAAAGACGAGCATCAGAGCCTATGTCAGTGACATTTGCGTTTCAGAAAATCCAAACATCATCATTGAGAAGCTGACGCACCCAAAACGAATGACTGGTTCGGTCCGGTTTTTGGCACGATGGCGTCAATGTGTATTACTTATGCTTTTGCCTCCGCCACAATTTGCACCTTAATGCCGACTTTACTATAATATAGGCACCAGGACAGTAACAAGCTTTGCAATTTTTGAAATGGTACAGAAATTGCTGCAAGTTTATCAGTTTTGGTTCTGTCAATACTTGTATCATCAAATTGCTATCAAGATGCTAGTAAAAATAATTTTCTAACGCCTTTAGTAGATATGAAATATTGGTCTTCCTAGTTCATTTGTTGTTTTTTAATTTCGAATGAATTTGTTTTGAGACAATATCGGATAACAGTAACTGCCATGATTCTAGAGACAAAGATAGTAGATTCATCACAGGCAGTTCTTCTTAGTTCTGGTTAAGCACCCATAATGAGTAGGTGTTTGGACATGTTAATGTGGTGCTTCAGATCATTTGGTCTTGTATTTACTACACCAACTATTAGCAATAATTTTTAAAAGCCATGTAAATTATTACATAAAACGGTTCTACAGTTACAGCCATTATTTAATACTTTCATTACATCCTGTATATGCGATTTTTGCCCAAAAATATCCGTAAATATTATTAACAATTATAATTATCTACAGTTATTACTTTGTGGGTATAGCATTAATGAAGTTATTCGTTACAACATGCAGTATTTCATGTAATGTATACACTTTCCACGTGGAACATAGCCGCTTGACGTGTACTGCAGATGTAATTTCTCAACACTTTTTTTTTGATAAATTGATGCTTCATGCAATACAAACCACTTTTATTATATAGCGAAGCTCTTTTCACTCTTTTTTTTATTCATTTCATATTCTCTTAACATCATCGGTCGATGGATTTTAAATTTACTGTCCGTAATACTGTTATTAATATTGGTGACGGTGGTGTTTTGTGCAGATGAGAGTTTTCGGTGACGGCCAATTTTTTTTTTTTGTTCTCGACAAACCTGATACCAGTGCCTGTCGTGGAGCATCTATAATTACCGAAAATAAACCCGTTAAGTTTTTATAGCCGTTTAAATATAGCTGTTGTACGACGCTTTTGGATTCATGCGGCGAGATGTGGGTTTTGTTCGGATAAGTTATGTATTTTTGATAATCAAAATAAATTAATATTCCTTTCATCTCCGCGCAAAAATCAATTTGACACTGCACAGGCTTTATTTAACCGGTAAGATATTATCTGTACTTGCTTTTCAAAATTGCAAAGTGGGTATATATCAAGTGTAAACAAAAGAAATTAATAGTTATTTACACGTATGGTTTTATTAGAAAGATTTTTTCATTTAAGAATGAAATATTATTCAAATGACTGCTACGGTTGGCCCTAGATGACGCCATCCGATCAACCAAATTATCAAGTACTTTATCGATCGTTTTGGCTTGAATTTCATGAATGGCAACTTTGTTTTCGTGCTTCAAGGCTTCAATCGTGTTCGAGGCTTCAATCGAAGTAGCCAATTGACAGCAGAATCGAAAACGGTGACCAAAATTTCAATCGTTACGTTAGTATGTGGGAAACCAAAAGTCGAACCAAAAATTGAAGAGGATAACACTTCAATTTGTAGAAACAAAAATTCGTTGGAATGGCAACGCTCGTCATTGAACGTAATGGCGGCTTCTTGATAATTTTCGAAGAAAAATGATCCATTGATGCCAAAATCCGCACGTAACAGTGACTCCTTTTGGGCTCATCGGCTTCACAATGATGACGTTTGAATTTTCTGAGCCCAAAATACGACAATTTTGCTTACTGACATAGTCTGGGATGAAATGGGTTTCATCTGAAAAGATGATTTTTCGGTAAAAATGCGCATCTTCAATCCATTGGGCGAACCGAAAGCACTTCAGATCTTTATGCAAAATTTTCCTCGGCGAACTGCAGGAAATGTTCAATTCGTGAGAACGATAAGGATTTGATGTTGATGGATTTTGACGAATACTCTGGACAACAGCAGCAATGTTTTCGGCTGAGCGCACTGGATGAGGACGTGAACGGATTTTCCTGTCCAATAACGATCTAGTTTCACAAACTCGCTTCAAGAATTGATCTACAAACTGAGTTGAAGGCCTATCGTTTATTCCAAATTTTCCATCAAAGTTGCTTCCAGTTGGAGTGATGACCCATCACTGTCGAAGAAAGTTTTCAATATTTCCCATTTTTGATGAAGCGTAAGCCTCGCATTTTGCAAATATCAAACATAAAACTAATTTTTAGATATAATTTATAATTTTTCTTTTTTTTTGGTGTCGAAGAGTTAACCTATAGCAGTTTAACTTTTACATTGACATGCATAATTACCCATAGTGTCGAAGTTAATCCCAACTCGAAGTAATTTCGACATCAAAAGGAAACAAAAACAAACGGATGAGAAGGAGAAGGGTGAGGAGAAGAGGGGTGGAAAAATATATTTTTCAGTAAAAAGAATCAATGTTTTAATTGTTACGTTGGCACATAGCAAGACACAATAGTTTTCCTTTTCGTCATTGCTCTTTGATCTCCTAGGAGGCAAAGAGAGGAAAGAATAAACGGTGGAAAAGCTTGATGAGTAAGCAAAACTTATAGGCTAAAATTTCAAAGTTCCTTTGGAATCAGTCTGAGTTGACTAATCTGATAAATGCACAACGCATATGTGATCAAAAGTATTTACGAGGTCTAACAATTAAGTAACCGGAAAATTGGTTTTAAGAGTTCAAATTCGTTATAAATTAGATATTACATCCTTCAATACACTCCCTTCCGGCCCGAACACACGTTTCCATTCGTGATTTTCACGACTGGAAAAAATTTTGGAGAGCTTGTTCATCAAGACCCCTGTACGTGCCTGTTTCATGACCATTCCAGTCGTAAAAGGAGCCTTCTTCAGCACCTACTTCGTTTTAGGGAAAAGGAAAAAATTACATGGGGTAAATCTGGGCTGTAGGGTGAGTGTTCCATTCCCTGTAGATGCTAAAAATTCGCGAGTAAAGATAGCTGAATACGCTGACGCATTGTCGTATGGTCCAACAAGAGTTGGTTGGTACAACCAATTCTTCAGGTCTTTTTCGTGCAATCTGGCGCCGCAATGGTTTCAGGACCACAGCATAGTAGACAGCAGTTACAGTTTGCCCTTTGGGCACCCAGTGTTTCAAAATAATGCCTTTGGATTCGAAAAATGTGGTAATCATGGCCTCCATCTGCGATGTGGACATGGGCGCCTTTTTGGTTCTTGGCTCCCCAGGTTTCTTGCATTCACAACTCTGATGTTTGGTTTCTAGATCGTATTGGAATATCCAACTCTCATCACCAGTAATCACACGATCGAACATTCCCCAGTTGCCGAGCCAGTCCTGACAAATGCGTTGTCGAGTTTCCTTTTGGTTGGAAGTCAGCAATCTAGGAACCAACTTGGCGCACACGTTCTTCATGCCTAAACCGTCCCCACGATTGATATCAGTAACTTCCGTTATGTGTCTAATCTAGCATGGACGATCATCCTTCAACACTTGCATGACTTTTTGCAGAGTGGTGGCGGTGCGAACTTCAGCTGGTCGACCAGAGCGCGCACTCCTTTAGCCCCTCCTCAAACTTCTTGTACCACACATAGAATGACGATTTTTGCATTAGATTGTCGCCATACACTTCTTTCAACGCTATCAACGTTTCAAATCTCGATTTCCTCCACTTAACGAAAAATTTCAACATTACGCTCTGCTTAAAATATCTGGCGTAATTCTATACATGATGTCACAGAATTACGAAACACACGTTCACTCCTTCGGCTAACACGCGGACTACCACGTGAAACGAGTTTAAACTTGTCCGGATACTTAATTGTCAGACTTCGTAGATCTATTTTGATATTTCCTTGATCCTGGAAAATGATTTATCATTACTACTTTTTAAAAATATTGTTTAGTACTGCAACGCTCTGTATATGTGTGCTATAGTTTTAAAAACGTAATCTCACATTTTAGATTCGATTTATTTTTTCGGGGGTAGGAAATTCGAGTGTCTGCTTCCCATTTGAAATATAAATCTGAATCAGAAGGCAAGAAAAGCGAAGTTAATGTCAATTATCGCTGGAAATTCGCATCTGAACCGGTACAGGTTGTTATTATCGAATTACTCGGGCGTTTTTACGTCTTGCCGATTGAAATATATACACTTCGCCGACAGCGGCATTATTTTTAATTTGCACCGGTTATATTTTCGTTGCACTTCCCGAACAAATTCGCGTTAAATCAACCGAGGTTTTTGTTTTTCGAATTTCTGTACGAATAAAGGGTACTAATTTTCAATTTGTTCATTTACTAGTGATTATTTTTTTATTTATCTGCGTTGTGTGTTTGAATTTGAACCGTTCGCCCAACGTAAAAATTCCATTTCATGCTGCTCTAGGATATAAAGTAGTATACTATGGATATAAAAAAAATACAGTGAAATTGGAGTAAAATGATATTTTTGTGCGCTGAACTACATTTCACCGTTACAACAACAAAAAAATGGAAAAATATATGTGTGTGTGTTCATTACACGGCTGCAATAGGAATAAAATAATGTTTACTTAAAGATTTCGATACATTGAAACATATGTTAAAAAGGATAACATCAGACACCACAACGACTAATTAATTCGAAACATGTGTTTCAACGAATCGATTTCATTAAAGAATTCAACAACAGACAACAGAGAAAGAGATATTGAAAGATAATCTAGTATCAGGTATTACCTGCAATAATTGGTCCAATTTGTTAAACCAAATATGATTGGGCGAACATTGACTAACATATGCTGCTAGAATAAGAAAAATAAAAATCGACCAAAATGTACTAATACTAATGGCCGTCCTTCCTAGTCAAATTTATTTGAATATCAAGGAATCGTCAAATAAAAATCGGTAACACCACACAACATCACAACATTTAAGTAATTAATAATGATGTGATATCACCATCACCATCCTAGACCTTGAAGTTAGAAATGGATCATCATCATCGTCCTGAGAAATGTTGGTGGAAAACAGTGGATCTTTTTCACGCTTTTCAAGTGGGTGACGATTCAGACAGATCGTCAGCCAGTTGTGGAGAACGGTTCCGAATCTAGTCATCACGGCCATCGCGTACTTGATGAGTAATTCGCTTCCACTGCTCTCTGTCCTTCGTTTTTTTACACCTTTCTCCATTTCCGCCTTTTGGGCGACTTCCTCTACTTTAACCACCGATTTTTGTTTTCATTAACTGCTTTGGCGTTCGTATAACAGTTACTGTACTTGCGTCGTTGTAGAGCACCTGCACTTCTTGGGTTGTTCTTCTTGTCCATTTTTCTTCTGTTTTTTGCCTCCGAATGTCTTTCTAAGTACTTTCCTTTCCCATATTTCCAACATTGCTTGTTCTAGTTTATTTTTGGTCCACGGAGAACGGTTCCGAATCCATCTGATCGCGTACTATTCAATAATAAAAACTGAGCTGCAAATTTTTAAATGGTATAGGGAATTGTGGATTCGGTAGGCCGATTATGTAGACTATAAGCTGGTGTAAGCACAGGAAGCACATTTCTCGTAGAATACGAATTTTCGTAATATAGTCGAATAATACTGGGAAGACAGCTGCCATGACAGTTTGATCTATAACAATAAACATCAGTATCACCTCACACCACAACTTTGATTAATTATTCGGGACACGTGTCATCAACCGAATACCGAATGAATTCATTCGGTATTCGATGAAAACCCATGCGTTTTCGAAACACGTGTCCCGAATAATTAATCAAAGTTGTGGTGTGAGGTGATACCGATGTTTATTGTTATTACGAGCCCACAGTCCTTGAAATCACTCAGTTTGATCTATCATAAAATTCCTACTAAGAAAGGTATTCTTTAAATGAATCACCTGTTATTAGAGACACCTTTATTACATTATACGTTAGATTAACGGGAAAATGTATTATTCAATAACAAGAACTATGTATAAAAACAAATAAATTCCATTATCTGGGCCAAAATATCCTTCAACACATGTACTAGGCTCATATTTACATTTGAAAATGTTAAAGGGGAGGTGGTAATATCATCAGTGGAGATATTCACGTCAAAAGCTTCTTCGCAATTAATTTCAGAACAAATTTAAGTTTTTTGACTACAATTTTCTTGTCTTTTTGCCTAGTTTACAAATGTTAATCGATAATTTCTTTGCTTGTAAATATTTTTGTTGACAGGCATGGCTTTATCAATATGTAACCATATTTTACTCTACAGATAAAAATTCAATTGTTATGTTGGTGTTACCGATTTTTTAACTGTATCTTGTGAGCTCACAGTCCTTGAAATCACATATCTGACGTCGCTTGGAAAGTTTGATTTTTCGTTCATAGATATTTTACTGACCCACGAATGAACAATTTCAAAATTTAAATGATGAAAGAAGAAAAATCTTTGCGTCTAGTGGGCACTATGACGAACAAATTGAGGAAACAACTCATGAAATGAACTTCTGGTTTGTTCCTAACACAACACTTTAGAGTGTCACCAAAAGACAAACTTGACAACATGGATATGCGGTAGCAAAATATAGGACGAATTATTTCTCAGGTGTTCCAATGAAGACAGATTGTGTCACACACATCATTACAAAAGAGAAATCAACAAATTTTGCCAAATCAGAACAATAAATGCTTTGCTTTCACAGTGAAATTAATAACAATAGCGATACTGCAAATTATATAAAAAAATAGAAACTTTAATCCAAGGTAAGGCATAATTTAATGCAAATCTAATATGAAGTAGGTAAAGTCTCGACATATGTATGTGTTCGCGTGTAGACAACTTGCAACAATAAAACGTGAAATGCTCATAAACTTGAGCTTTTGGCTTTTTTATTTGATCTGTGATCTTCAAATAAAAATTAAATTGTATTTATCTACATCATTACTGTCGTAGATATGAGAATAACATAATTTACTCCATTAATTTCACTTATAAAAATCGTGACTATGTTAGAGAAACATAACCTTTGCGATTTGACTAACGATTTATCTTCATGTGTGCGAGACAATATGGAAGCTTTGTTCGGTAGCTACCTGATGTAGACAGGGGGTACGTATCAGCTGCAATTTAAAACTGAGTCCAGCCAGAGTTATTGTAATTATACGCAGTACTTAATTGATTTTATGTAATTAAAACACTTCAGAGGCACACTTACACTTTACAACAAATTAACAAAATTAAACTAACCCCTACCACGGAAATAATAGTCTAGTTGAAGGGCTTTTAAGAAGAAAAATGTAGGTGGAAGTGTGGCTTTTGAACATCGCTGTATCTAGCGAATTTTGGCCGGCCCTGTAATTAATTATTGAAAGGATTATAGGATAATTGACAATCATCGGATCTTTGAATCTAACTATTTGTCCAGAACGTTACTTCGTAAGAAAAAGCTTCTAACAGCGCTTAAAGCTTAACGGTACACCATGAAGCAACGAATAACATCAAAAATCACAGAAAGACTAACTGATCACCTATTGGTTTGGCCCTTCCGAAGATGACATCCTGCAGGACGGGGTTCTAGCGCCCGAAGATCGAAGAGATAGCTTTCAAAGCACACAGACACACACACATACACAAAAATCACACTAAAATTAAGGTAAATTAATATAATTAATGTTAATTTTCGGATTTGGCAAATTTATTTCCTTTTACAAGTTTAAGTAAGTTTTAGAAAACTGTTTTAAAATTAAAAATTATTTTTAAAATTAAAATAATGTAATAAATATTTAAATCAAAAAGCTAAGTATAAAATTTAACTTGTGGCGTCATCTCTAAGCAAGTATTTTATTTTCTAAACGCACTGCAGATTAAGAAATCATGAAGCCTGAGAAAATAGTCCAATTTTAATTAAAAGTAAATATTGTTTGAATTTTTTGTTAATTAACTTTATAAATATTGAGTAAATAGAATTGAGTTTTTAAATAGATATTTATGATTATTTCTTAAAAGTTAGCTTTCCTATCCTACTATTTATAATTATTTCTGAAAATATTTTAGTGTAAAAATATTCGAAAAATATGAGAAAGAAACTTTTTGGACATTTATATAGTCCCAGAAGGATCGGCATGCAAGTTTAACCGTGCACTGAGTCGGTCAGCCGCGTATTGAGTCGACTCTAACCAATCGGCTCAGACTGATCGAATGAGACCGATTGTTTCTGAACGGAAAAATTGAAACGTCAGTGCACAAAATCAGTCTGTCAGTTGATCTTCTGCAACCGTTCAACAGAGAGCTTGAAACAATTTCAAATATACTAACAACATTAATCTTAAAAGAAAAACTTATGGAGAGTTTTATCGTTTGTTTCCTGGTCTACTTGAAGGTGTTTGCCAACTTCTTGGGAAATAAATTTTAAAGTATGAAAAATATATTGCAACAACAGCACTGTTGGCCGTTTCAAATGGATTCTCTCTAATATGTTCCGCTAATCTATTATTATCGTCATTACTTGTCGCTTGACGGTAATCAAACCCAATTTTACAATCTTACTAATCTTCAAATTTAGACAACATATCTGCTTTCTATACTATACTTCGTTATCATTATCAAGTACGTCTTCATTATTGCCTTGACAAATTTTTACAATTCTACAATTAATGAAACTGGTAAAAAGGCGCAACAGATGAACTCTTTGTGGTTAAGTTCTTTGAGTGTTTTAAAATCTTTGGATTTTAATATTTCAAAATTCTACAATTATTTCATTTTCATTTTATATAAAAGCTCAGCCATACCCCCTTTTGATCACCACTGATGTACTACATATATATGTAAATGTGCATATGAGTTTATTCTATCAATTAACTTAATTGATCTGAAACTATGAACAATGTATTATATATTAGTCCTTACCTTAGATATAAATGTTCATATTTATCCAAACAATCATCACAACAACTTTAAATAAAAACGAAGACAGCCGTAACTATAAATACCATAACACTCTACACACAGCCCGAAATACAGGGAAAGAATTAATAACAAAACCAAACAGTACTCCAGCCGCAGAGATATGGAACAACACACAGACACGGATACACATAACGCACTTGTAAAACCTTAAACAAACATTTTTATTTAAGTGTCTAGATTTACACGGCGCTGTTCCGGCAACACGTCTACTAGATCTAGATCTAATCACGGACATTTATTGGCAAACTACACTGTACGCGATGATCACAGCACTAACTGCCACGCTAGAAAGGGAGACCAATATTGGAAAGCAATTTGTGAATTGTGGAACTTGTAGGTTTAGGGGATGATGCTACTACCCCTATTACGACGGTGAGAGTTTTCGTGGTGGGGATGTATGTGTTCGTGGTTCTTTGTTGCACCACCTGCAACTATCTCGCTCTCTTTTCTTCTAGGAAGAGGCTACGTAACTTTTGCCTTTGCAATTAAAAGAGCGGGTTTTTCCAGATATATAATAATAGTGGCCGCAGTGGCTCTCTCGCATACGGTTAAATAGGAATAGGTGGTGCGTCGGCTTCGGTAAAACCACGTCTCTTCCAATACGGATTTAAATATAATGTCATAAAACAGATTAGTTCGGAGTGGAACAAGTGTTTCGGCACTAAAATCGGTAATTTATAGGGTAAACTTTACAGCGTTTTATTGCTCTCGAACGTTTCGAACTGTATTGACTTTTGTCCCATCGTCCGCGTATCTCCCTTCGGAGAAATGTATTATTTTCGAACGTTTTGTTTGCAGTTTCGAGAGTATTATTGAAATCCGTTTTCTTTTACCGTATATACATACTTGTAAACTCGTTACTTGTTTAACATAGAAACAACTAAGTGAAACGTTTATTTCCAATGAAACAACAATGTAACTCCTTGAATATTGCAAGACTCGATATATATATGTAAACAAATAAGCAACAATAACAACATAGCAAAGTATTACAGTGTTCTGAGAAATTATGCCATTACTTTGTATTACATTACAAACCACAAGTTCTTATAATTTATTATCCTTACAGCCGCTCCTTATGAAGGTGTAGTCATCCAGTGACAGCACCCTGCAAACGAGTGCAATAACAATCGATCAAGCTTCATGAGACTCTCGCTTTTCCCCAAGGCTGTATGAAATATCCTTTAGCCTCCTCATCTCTTAATGAGAGTGTTTCAATTCAACCACATGACTGCAGATGTTAAACGGACTTATCAGTACACTGGGTCCTTTCAAGGGTAGATTTGGTCAGCGTCCTTATATAAGTACTCAAGACTTGCTAGTTGGTAAAAAATCACGAAGCTTTGACGTCCATCTTTATTTAAAACGCAATTTTGGAGGACATTCAACCTCTAAGTTTGAGTTCTTAAGGTGCTGACCTGGAGGTTATTATCGGCCTGAAAAATGTGACGTATTGAAGAGCTCCAGTTTTAGGCTGAAAGTGCTTCTTCAGCAGAAGAGCGGATACAGGTTAAACCTCGCAACAGCAACGTTGGAAAAGTGCTGTTGAAAGTTGAGACACATGTCGAGAGTAGCTGCAATGGTATTTAGGGTTAGTCACCCAAGGGAGCCTCTCACCACCCACGGAGATGTTGGTTGGGGGTGGCTTTCATTTTCCAAAAAATAGAGAACCTAATTGACAATAACATGATTATTGTCCAAATACATATATCGAAGTCTCGAAGTATACTTCACCACTCACTCCAAAAACAACTTGTCCGCTAAAATCATTTTTCAAGCTAAACGTGGAAGCTGCTGATTGAAAACCACTCGTCGGAGGAGCTTACCTGTACAATGCAAGCTACATAGATATTGTTATGTTATTTTGGTGATGTGAATCAAAATTAGTTAGAGTAATATATTAAGCACTGGAAATTTAGATTAGATTGAATTGTCAAAATTAGACGTATACACATGCTACTGCTATTTAGAAAAACTTTTTTTAAAAAGAACGAGGTCAAGAAAAACAAAAGGGAGAACGTTTCAAAAAGTTGATAAAAAAAATACAAAAGTCAGGTGAAGAAAAAGCTTTTTTTTTAAAGAAGAAAAGCCATTAATAAAATAGAAAGGGAAACAGTTTGAAAGAAGATTGAAAAAGAGGAAGGTCATGTGAAAAGAAAAGTTTTTAGAAAAGAAGAAAGACATTAAAAAGATAGAAACTCAAAAGTTTTAAAAGAAGATAAGACATTAAAAAGATAGAAGGACAAAAGAAGACGAAAAGAAAAGAGAAGATAAAGTAAAAACGTTTTTCCTTAAGAAGATTTAAAAAACATTTAAAGTGTTAAAGTGCTTAACTGTCCCTAGAAAGATAATTACGGAGACTGGAACAACAGAGCGATAGTTTTTTTTTAAATTTACACAATAGTTTAAGGTAAGAGAGGGTGGGTTTAGGTTAAAAAATTGTAAAGTGTTTAATATCTGTATTTTTGTTTACTTGATTTGATTTTGTACCGTGTAAGCGTAATATTACTGGTGTCGTATGAAACAAAATCACAGAGATCTTCGAAAGTAATCAGAAAACTTTTATACCTAAAGATACTCCTAAACAACTGACAACTTGGCGATAATGATTGTGTGTCGTGTTATGACAGGTAAGCTACTGTATAGGCGGCAATCTGCTGTGTCTAGTTCCAAAAAGTGGACCAACAATTCCAAAAAAAGAATTGGTGTGAAGCAGCATCAGCAATTCCAATCCTTTCTATATGGTTACATCTTCTTTACACAAGTTTTATTTCTTTTTTTGTGGGGAGTGCAGCTGCTAGGGCTTTGCAAACTGCATTGCTTATTGAGATGACTCATTGCAGCTATTGCTCGTAAATTGTATGTTTGCATGGCTTTGTTACAACAGTACTTACTTCGTCAAAAATAATATACCGATATAGTGAGACGTTGCCAGAAGAGTCACCGGCACGACTGGAAATCTGAACCATGAAAAATGACCTATCTGTAAAGGTGTCAAGACCATCAGTTATCGATTTAGAAGAGTTTACTTCTTCTCAACTAAATATTTCTTCCATTTGCCAGTTCTATGTAGTTGGTCTTCCTCTAGTTTATATTGCCTCTACTCGGTTAGTATTCTTATTGGCAAACTAATTTTTCTTCTGATTCGATCCGCAAAGCATTGTGGTATCCTTTTCTAAATCCTCTCATCTCCCACATTGTCCAAGAGACGTTTTAATATAATATTGTGCTGAAAATTGTGTTCTACAGCCCCAATTTCTTAAAAAATATTGGCTCGTAGAAAAGACGATACTGCCGACACATCAACTCAATTTTTAGTTAACGAGCCGATCACTACAAAAGATTGTTGGATTCTTAAAGAAGTTCGAAATGAATTTCAGAAAAACAGTCTTCAATAGAAGACATGTATTGCTACTAATGGAGCAGCAAACCCATTTATCGAAAAGTTAAAGATGTAGTTGCTTTTGTATTAGAGATTATAGAAAATGTTGGTGGTTCAAAACTATTCATCAAAAGTCTCCTCGTGAAAAATTCTGGCATTTGTCAGAAGTTTTGGAGCCAAGTATGTTGGTTATTAACTATATCAGATCCTATACGCTTTATCATTATCAATTCCACAAGTCTATTGAGAAAAAAAATGCAAATTTTTGAGATTTATTCAGCAATAATATATATAATAAAGTTTCTTAAATGAGTAGTAATCTCTCTTGGCTGAGTTCTAAACCAATGCAAAAACCAGCTCCAGAAATTTCAACCCATGGATTTTGATAATGAAGGTGTAAGAATTCGTGTGCGCAATTATTTGTCCAAATTACTATATCTTTGTTATGCAAGATGTAATTTCGTTGCTTGCTCTACCAACCTCTCTTTCCAAACACAGATATATCCTGAATATGTGTTGCAAAAGTGAATTCGCCACGTAAGTCTTGGGACAAACAGTACCTGCTGCAAACTAGAACTTTTTAAAAGAATCTTCCCAACCCCTCTTTTTGATTCTGCCTTTTTCATGACATCCTTTGCGACATTTCCTCCTGTTTTCCCATTCTTAAGTCTGCTAATAAGCTTTTACCATACATCAATGTCACGGTAGCTGCAGAAAACGCTGTCTAGTGGAGCTTTTTCTAGCTACTAAGACTAGTTTTGGCACTTAGCATCTTCGTGGAAGTGAAGCAAGCCACCTTTGCTCTTGGGTTGTAGTTTGGAAATCTTTGTTTTACACTACATATTATGGTTAGTAAACCAGCCTGCACGTGTAATATACCAAAGATGCCTAAAGTCAAGATTAATTAAAGATTTCTAAATCTTTTGCTTGTTCATAAATTTTCCTCCTTGCTTTTCCCAAATCTTGTTCCAAAACTTGTTGAGCTTCCACTTTCTTAAACACAATTCATCAAAATTTATTTTTAAAGATTTTTCTCCAACATTAATGAGAAGAAAAGAAAGAATTTTAATAGTTTTTATCAAATCTGATCCTACCACTCTCAAAAGTACGAAATCGAATCAAGATTATAGCTAAATATATAGGGTGTCTCAGTTTGATTGTGGTCTTCATTGCCTCCTCGATCCTTGTCCCAATTAAATTTGGGCTTTATCCTACAAAAGATGTAGATGACTAGTGTGAGTATAATGTTTAGCCTCCCCTAGAAAATAAAAATAGAACACCCTGTACGTTTAGACATCTAGATACCTAAATCTGTCATAA
This sequence comes from Holotrichia oblita, assembly GCA_023690525.1. Taxonomy (NCBI): domain Eukaryota; kingdom Metazoa; phylum Arthropoda; class Insecta; order Coleoptera; family Scarabaeidae; genus Holotrichia; species Holotrichia oblita. The sequence goes on from CM043017.1 coordinate 174,320,898, forward strand.
TATTACTGTGAAATATACCGCAATATTGTTCGAAGACGAAATTCCTCAAGTGTACCTCAGACACATTTATGTGTAACGAATTACAAACGCCATTAAAAAAATATACAAACACATTTCGCTGATTTATACGACAAAAGTATTTTTCATCCGTCTATAATCTACCCGTCAGACTTAATAATAATTACATCATTTCCAGAGAAAGACAATTTCACGGCAATCCATTCAACGTCGAATGGCAACCGTGGCGAATGTCGTACGGCCATTCTCCCATCGGCACTTCGGGTATGTAAGGGCCCCGCTGTACGCATACGTAAAATGCCACACACGCATACTTTCTCTCCTTCGACGGTGGTAAGTGTACGTGGGCCAGCATCAGTCTTGGACACGCAATGCACGCGCGTCACGCACTTCGAGTAAGACATCACCCCATCAAAGCGACGATAATTAGGCACGTAGATGCGGTGGCCGATTGTTTATTGACCATAATTCCAGAGCTAGCCGCAGGAATACAAAGTGATTACGCGATGTACGATATTGAAAGGCGGCAGCAATTGATACGTGGAAAATAATCTGAGGAAGTATTTCAGGAATATAAGAAAATGGTATTTGATGTTTGATTAGATAACGATTAACTCTTGTATTCGTAAAAAAATATTGTCGTGTTAAATTCAGTGATTTTAATTAATACACAATTATAATACCTAAACGAGTTGATAACCGCAGTATTTAGGAGGTTACTCAGTGGTGTGAGACATCATTAGGGTCCGAAGGAGGAGTGCAATTTTTTGTTATTACTTTGTGATGTCTAGTACTGCTGCTGCTTGTTGTTCTTAGGGAATCGGATGAGTAAAACGTCCAAGTATCCTCGGCAAGGAGCAACAGAGAGTGTGAGCAGCTGCAAAGAGCTTTGGGATAGAGCCTTGAGACAGAGTGTTCCAAAATAGTAGAGCAATTGACCTGAGGAACGTCTGGCTGACAGCTATTCTCATCACCACCATTTTCTCGAAAGCTTCGAAGTCATACTGCACGGTCTCTGTAATATTTCCTTGGGCACCATCGCGATTCCTAAATAAAAAAAAAATAGAGCAAAATATACAGCATTTTAAGAGCACATATCATACTATTTCGTTGCTCACAACAGACTCTTTTCGGCTCATTGCTCTCTCAGTTTTGATAGCTTCACTTTATTGCTATCAGTCTTCCTAACTTCACCTTTTATTTTGAACACTGACACTGGGAGGGTATTTCCGAGCCATCTTTTCGACCTGACCTTGATTGTCGTTGCTCCCTTGTACAATTTTCATTCCCATGGGCTTGGCAGAGTGACAGTATAAAGATTAGAGATTTATTTTTATTTAGAACTGTTTTATATTTCACTTTAGATCGACATACCATGAAAGTATGGAGTCAACACCTGCTATGGAGCAGCACGGTAGTTCTGATTTTGTAGATTCCTAATGTTTTATAAAAATATTCAAAATAGCGTCTTTGATCGGAATGCAAATCAAGTGGCAGGCCGAAGCGAGTAACAAATTCTTTAAATTCTTTTAAACAACCGTAATAATTTCTTGGTTGGGCAGTGCGTAGGCTCCTAACTACTTCTTGAAATAGTCCTTTGGAACTGTTTGTATTAGCGAATGGTAAAATGTCAATTCTGATTCTTTCATGTAAACTACCCACACCGTATTGCATCATTGGTACTGTTCTTATTCAATGACTTTTGACTGCTGCTATGGAGACAATAAGCACTGTAACAAGTTACTTATGCTGGTTCAAGCCAATTAAGTATACCAAAGTTCACTATTCAAAACAGAATGAAACGAATGACTCTTATAAGTTGTGTCAATGCTGGTAGAAGTAGTTTTCTTCGGAGTGACAGAAAAACGTTTGTAAGATAAAGTTTTCTGTTTGTAGTTTTTTATTAATCACCTAGTAACATGCGGGGAAATTTTTAATCCTATCCAGAAGTTAAAGAATTTTGCAAAATTTTTGTAAGACATCCAAATATTGTTAGTCCCAAGGAAATCTATTTTATAATTTTGGAATTACTAGAAAGAAAGCTTAAAAGGCTCAACATTAGTTCTCCAAAAACAAATAATTAAGTTATTCTTTCATAAATCTGGCTTCGATACATCATCTGCTGCAGCGGTAACCCCCAGAAAATGATCTAAATATGGATTCCGAAAGCAGTCATGCCATGGAACAGCTACATTTATACTTGTCTAAACAATAGTTGAAAATAGCTACAGATTCTCACCTCGTTTTCTCTCCTTCTTTTTATTTCAACGTTCCTAACGAATCTCAGGATTAGCTTGTGTGCCAAGGCTTTGATCTGTTCAGGTGTTAAGGTCGCCTGTCCTAAATACTGAAACCTTTGCCGGCTTAATGCTTCGCATTCACAAAGTATGTGCTCGGCTGTTTCAATTCCAAGTTCGCCCAGAATCGATACGAGTCTTGATCAACTTTGTCCATATTTTTAAGATGGTATCTTAGAGGGCAGTGGGCAGTCAGAAAGCTGGTAAGAATCCTTAAGCCTGACTTGCGCAGATCAGGTTTGGCGAGGAATTAATAAATTTCTTCGCTCGTGTTTGTCCAGGTGTTCCCCCAGAGGAAGGCCATTAATAAGCAATATGTGGGTTTATCTGTTGAAAATTGCTAACAAGTAAGTAAGTAAGTGCAAACCTCGGTGGACTCTCGTTGCAACCTCATCATTAACCTGCTAAAGATATTACAACACCAATTGTTCAGAATGAAGAAGCTACAAGAATCAAAACAATGGAAGCTTAGCGATCTAATCTGTTAGTTCAAAGTAAAAGATCCCTGAAGGTCACTAGTGCAAATGATTTCTCAAATTATGTATTTCAAATTATCCTCTCCCTAAAGAACAACAAATATGAGGATTGTTCTATATAGGTCAGACAGAAGCGACAGTAGTGCTAACCCAATATCAATAGAAAAATCATAAAGTGAATTTCAATAATGTCACCATTTTGTTCAATGAAACTAATTATAACAAAAGGATATTTCTCGAAACTTTAGCCATTAAAAAATACCCGGAGAATATTAATACCAAAGAACAGTTTTCAGCGTTCTCTAATATTTATAACAACTTACTTCAGTTTGTCAAATTAAAACCTATTTAATACCGCTGTTTTGTTTTTCGGAGTTTGGGTGTATAATGTTTAAATTTAACATACAGTGTGGAACAGCCAAATGGAATAAATTCGATAACAAATAAATGAGGGTGTATTGGGAGAAACGCTTGGACATGTCGATTTGTATTTCTAAATGCGCATTTTTTTCAAAAAAAAAATTATACAGGGTGTGTCATGTGACAGTGGCCAATACCAACTTTCTTATTTTAAATGGAAACCCCTGCATATTATTTATTTTTTGGGTTCTTCGGAAAATTCTAGACATAATTCATGTACAATGTCCCATACCTATCTTCAACTGTTTCGGAAATATTAAGTGTTTTCAGATTTATTACAAAAATTAACATTAAAAAAAGAAAATTATTTTATTTCACAAATTCGCTACATTACACTAAAAATCTATTTCCCATTTAGCTCTTGATATTGATAAAGTAAGCAAAAACCATTGCTGCGTTCCTTTTTATGATATGAAATTAAAAAAATACAAAGACCGTTTTGTTTATTTTCGTAAAAACTCATAGCCTTAGCAACATGTTGTCTGCCTGCATGACAGTAGTGATCAGTGTCAGTGCTATTGTCGTTTGAATTTCGTTAACTGTACGTAATAATATCAGAAAAATGGTTCATTTAACAGAAATGCACAAAATAACCATTCTACAAATGATTGGTTATGGAGATAACACACGAACACAAATGGAAGTTTCTCGCTTATTTCACGAAAAATTTCCAAATATGCCGCCTGTATCCCAAGGAACAATTAGCAAAATAGAAAAACAGTTTTGCGAGCTTGGTCATGTAAGACATATTACAAAAGTAGCTGCCAATGCAGTAAGTGATGATACGAAATTGGATATTATACTTGAGTTTCAAGAAAACCCACATAATTCTGGTCGAAAAGTAGCCCCGCTGTTCAACACTAGCCACACATCAATTTTTCGAGTATTAAAGGAAAGTAAAATGCATCCCTATAAAATGATGCCAACTCAGGAGCTCATGGAAGACGATTTCGATAGGAGAACGTATTTTTGTGAACAGATGATGGCAATGTTAGATAACAATGTGATCCAATTAGAAGATATTTTATTTTCTGATGAGAGCACATTTACACTTCACGGCCATGTTAATCGTCAAAATTGCCGCTATTGGTCTAATGAGAATTCTCACTGGTTGAGAGAGGAACATACGCAATATCCTGAAAAAGTTAATGTTTGGGCAGGAATTGTTGGAAATCACATCGTAGGTCCCTTTTTCATTGATGGTAACTTGAATGGAGATAAATATTTAGAACTGCTCCAAAATAATGTCGTGCCAACTTTCGCAAACTTATATCCTAATCCAGCAAACCCACAAGTTCCTGCCAATACAGTATGGTTTCAGCAAGATGGAGCACCGCCCCATTTCCAAATCAATGTCCGGCAGTACCTGAACCAAATTCTTCCAAATCGGTGGATAGGGAGGCGCGGATCGATAGAATGGCCAGCACGATCTCCTGATCTGACGCCATTACACTACTTTTTGTGGGGATATGTCAAAAGTCTTGTATACAAAACTAAACCGCTCAACTTAGATGACTTAAAAAGACGAATCACGCTTGCGATTAGATCAGTCACGCCTGAGATGTTGAGTAATGTTAGAAGACATTTCTATACCAGATTAGCATGTTGCCAAGACGTACGCGACGAGCATTTCGAACATTTACTACATTGACATTAATGTTTTTTGTTTTTTTTTTTACATTATTAAGAAATAATCAGTATTACTTATTAGGTTTTTAGTGTAATGTAGCGAATTTGTGAAATAAAATAATTTTCTTTTTTTAATGTTAATTTTCGTAATAAATCTGAAAACACTTAATATTTCCGAAACAGTTGAAGATAGGTATGGGACATTGTACATGAATTATGTCTAGAATTTTCCGAAGAACCCAAAAAATAAATAATATGCAGCGGTTTCCATTTAAAATAAGAAAGTTGATATTGGCCACTGTCACATGACGCACCCTGTATAATTTTTTTTTGTGAAAAAAATGCGCATTTAAAAATACAAATCGACATGTCCAAGCGTTTTTCCCAAACACCCTCATTTATTTGTTATCGAATTTATTCCATTTGGCTGTTCCACACTGTATATTGCATTTTATTTTGCCCTCCTTCACCGTTTTTTCCGTTTGCAGTGTGTACTTCTATGTCTCTCTTACCTACGTCTAACGTTCGTCTTCAATATAGTTGTCCGGTCATCAATAATATACACGCATGTGTTGCTCATTGCATTAATTGTAATCATAAAGAAAGAAGTAACTAAAAACTAAGTCTCTTCATAAATGGAATTGGCCCACACCTCTAAAAAGAATGACAATGATTTTATAACATTGTATTTAAACAACGTGCTAACATTTTTTGAATATCACCGCTATCTTTAAGTCTGTAAACGCACATATTTCCTTTACAAGATGTTAAACTTCATGTAAGTACTCAACGTTATCTGTCTTTTGGTTTAATGTTTTTTAATGTTTTTATTGTTAATTATAACAGGTCTGAAGAAGGAGCAATAAATGCCCTGAAACGTCACATAAGTTAATTGCGTTTTATTCAAATAATAAACCCAAATTCTGTGATTAATCTACAGCAAGTACTCAACTTTCTCTACATAGGAAACCAATGTCAGAAGCTACCAACTGATTGGTTTTTTCTAAGTTTTTACATTTTCCAATTTAAAATTACCTACATACATATATACTGATGTTTGACTTGCATCTACAAGAACTATATCCGCATAACTACAGTGTTACATAAGTTCTTTGAAACCGATACATTATCATTATAGCATTCCATAGATGAGCTAAAAAGGCGACAATCACATTTGAGTATTTTAAAGACGGCATTCAATTTCTTTTTATACAAACTAAAATGGTGATAACATTCCATGACTACAGAAAAAGTTGTTACAAGTTACGCGTATATATAGAAGTTGTGTAACTGTAAATATAAAATAAATAATTAGTGATTCTCTTACAACTGCTGTTAATTTACTAGGCTAATTATGTATATCCGTTCGCTTCAATCGATGACAATTAGTTTTTTCACGTTTTCACTAAAGGTCATCAATCCACGAATCCAAGGCTGCTGATATCCATACAGGTATAGTCATTTACCGTATAAAGATGTTAAATTCTTTACTATCGTTTCTAGCGGCGCTAAAGCACACAATACCAAACGTGTTTCGTAATTGAATACGTGTCAAGCCTGCAAGTGCCATAATGGGTACTATACTTAGTTATATTGCGATATAAACGCTAATTGCAGCTTCAAATTAAGTATTTAGTTATATTGTTAACTGGCTTCCCGATCGCGTTAGCTTATTGCTCAGTAAAACGTGTTACTGTCAGTAAATTTAATAGATTTAAACACCGATTATTGCTTTGTATTTCAATTTCAGGGTACTTACATATATAGTAACGATGTATCGACAATGATATAAACAAAATTAATGCAGTAAGAGATGATAATTAAAAAAAATGAATTGGAGTTTTTGACTTCTCTCCTCCTATCATTGTGAAATTGAAAGTGTAATTTCTGTACAACACTCAGCAGATTAAACCAGAGAACAAACAGGAGACTGACAAGCAAGGAGGTACCAAACAAATTTGATATTAGAATGAAACAGATTGGATCAATATTTTAAGCGAAAGCGATGAACCGCAATCCAATAAACGGTTTATATACATACTATATTATATTTATATTTATAAAACCTATCCTTAAAAAATCAGAAGATTACAACATAGAAAACTATAGACCTATTGCATTGATCCCGATTATAGCTAAAATTGTCGAAAAAGCACTTCTAAAGAGGTTAATGCAGTTTGCAGAATCGTGCAGTTTAATAACGAATTTACAAAATGCGTACGTCAAAGGTAGATCAACTATAAGAGCAATATATATGTCTGTTGATAAAATAATGGAACTAATCTCGGACAAAAAGAGTACCGCGGGTGTGTTCTTAGATCTGTCGAAAGCTTTTGATAGTGTTGACCATTCGATCTTGTTAAAGAAATTAGAACTAATGGGCTTCCGAGGAATTGTGCTCAGCTTACTAGAATCATATTTGACAGGACGCAAACAATGTGTCCAAGTTAATATAAAGGGTGAAATCATACAATCCGATTGGCTAGACATGAAAAGAGGTGTACCTCAGGGTTCTATACTGGGTGCTTTCCTATTCACATTGTACACAAACGACTTACCGGAAACAACTAATCACTTTGTGAATATGTATGCTGATGATACATCGGTGATTACTACGGAACGAACCCACACTCTGGAAGATGAAATTATCAATGTTATTACCACCATGAATAACTGGTTCGAAGAAAATAATTTATCGTTAAACGTCAATAAAACCAATACAATAAAATTCTCCTTAAAGAAAAACGAATCGTTGAAACTTAACTACAACAAACAAGAGTTAACATCAGTAAATACGGTAAAATTCCTAGGTGTATACCTAGACAGCATTCTAAATTGGAAAGAACATGTAAATATGCTCACGAAAAAATTATCGGGAATGGTATATGCACTTAGAACGATATCCTCTGATGTTCACACAGAAGCAGCGCTCGCAGCATATCATGCCTATGTATCAGCTAAGTTGCGCTATGGAATTATTTTCTGGGGTAATTCTGTTGAAGTAGACAGAATTTTCAGACTACAAAAAGCATGTTTAAGAGGGATTTTCAAATTGAGAACTAGAGAAACATGTAGGGACATATTTAAAAAATATAACATACTTACCGTACCTGGACTATACATCTACGAATGTGCGTGTTTTGCAAAACAACATTATACTGAATTACTAGTGCAACACGATACTAATCATAATTATAATACTCGCGAGTGCAAGAGATCTGTTCTACGTGTACCTCAAACAACGTACGCGCAGATACATAAAGGTGTAGTGACACAGGTCCTGAAGATTTTCAATAGCATTCCCATGGACATGAAGAATGAAACAAACCTAAAGACATTTAAATCAAAAACAAAAGAACTGTTAGTTAGAAACTGTCTTTATAAAGTATCGGATTTCTTCCTATTATTGTAATAACATGTACAAAATATTCATTGATTCTTAAACTCTCCATCTGTCTAGTTATATACATATATGTGAATAGTTCTTTATTGATCTGTTTCATGCTTGTTTGCATTATGAAATAAATGTTATTATTATTATTATTCGCGGAATGAGCGGGTCATAGGGGGGTGATTAGGCGCATTGGGGGCGTGGCCTGTGCAGCGACTCATAATTAGTATAAATACAAAGTTTCATTGTTATTAGACAGTTAGTCTTTGAGCTATCGTTAACCAAGTAACATAATCAGGAGTGAAAAGTGAAATATGGAAAAAAACGAATATCGTGCCGTTATAAAGTTCCTTACCAGGCAAGGAAAATCAGTCGCGACCATAATGAATGAGATGTCATTGATTTACGGCGACTCCACTTGTCCAGGAAAAACCATGGTGTACAAGTGGCATAGTTTATTTAAACAAGGAAGGGAATCCATTGAAGACGACCCGAGGCCGGGCAGGAGCATTGAGGTGACCACGCCAGCACTTATCCAAAAAGTTGAAAAAATTGTACTCGAAGATGCTCGACTAAAGAAGAAACAACTCGCAGAAATGGTTGGAGTATCCGATACAACAATTTTTAAAATCCTACACGATCATCCCGGCATGTCTAAGGTCAGCGCAAAATGGGTGCCGAGAATGCTCACGCCGCCGTAAAAACAACAGCGCGTAGAGTGTTCGCGTGCATTTTTAGACCTCTGTAATGAAGACAAGGATGGTGTATTGAGTCGAATTGTTACTGGAGACGAAACTTGGCTTCATCATTATGAAACTGAGTCCAAACAAGACTCCATGCAGTGGCATAAAAAGAGCACAGCACCTCTCAAGAAATTTAAAGTGTCACAATCAGCTGGGAAACTCATGGCAACGGTATTTTGGGACTCGGAAGGAATATCGTTGATTGATTATAAAGATAAAGGTGTTTCTATAACCGGAGAATATTACGCTTCAATATTAGAGCGACTAAAAGAAGCCATTAAAGAGAAAAGACGGGGAAAATTGACGAAAGGTGTGCTGCTTTTGCACGACAACGCGCCCGTCCACAAGAGCCGCGTTGCGTTAGCTGCCCTGCATAAGGTGGGCTTCGAAATTGTGAATCACCCACCCTACAGCCCAGACCTGGCCCCGAGTGATTATTACCTGTTTCCGAAAATGAAAAAAGAGCTGCGGGGTAAAAAATTTACTGCCGATGATGAAGTCAAGGAGGCAGTTTCGGCGTATTTTGCAGATAAAGAGAAATAATTTTTTTATGAGGGTATAAATAAATTAATTGAAAGATGTGAAAAATGTATCTGTCTTGCAGGTGAATATATTGAAAAAGAAAAATAATTTGGTTTTTTTATTTCCACCCCTTATCCCCCATTCCGCGAATATAAAAAAGCTCCCTCGTATGTATGTCAGTTGGTCTTTCTTACCCATTATATGACATCCTCAATTCCAGCTCATTCATCGTGCACCCATCGCTAACAACCTTGACTCATTATCCATCCTTCTCCTTGTCCGTTATTTTTGTATAAGCTGCAGACTTTTTATTGGATTTCATTTGCTCCTCTCCTCTTTGTTAGTATGACGATCCTATTGGGAAAACGGGTTGCAAAACATTTGCGGCAGCAGAGTGTGGTTATTACACTGCGAGCCTACTATTTTTTATAGTCGAAGGTAAAAAATCAGATAAATACAACTTTTCTCGAATCCTTTGACAGCTTCATCGATTGTAGCTACTTCTGGAAAGCATTGCCGCCTAAACTGGGTATATTCTGGACTGTAATTACCGTTCCTTTAGGACTTATCTTATAATAATGACATTCCTGGGAGTATTGTGATTTGAAAAGAGCAAGAAATGTCAGATCAAGTGGTTGCAGTCAATAAATACAGTGAAAGGGAAGAATTACTACCACTATATGGTTTTCCTTTCCTTTAATACAGCTCCCAGTCGTTTGTGGCTGATGATGATGACCATCTAAAATCATTACTCTTGGTTATCGGCAGACCTAGTTCAGGTGCAGTAAATTTTGTTTCAAAACACTTTCTTGCCAGCTTGTTTACTAGTTCGTTGCCTGGTATGCCCTTATGCCTCGGTACCTATACCAAAGTGAAGCTCTTGGAGATGCATCTTTTAAGAATACTGGTACTAATTTTTTTCCAACGACACAAATAAAACAAACGAATATAATTCCTGATAGAAATTGCACAAGCGAAAGTTACATTGAAACCTCGCCTTCCACTAACGATTCCACTCCTTTTTCACTAATATTTTAGTAGGTTTTGTCACAGTGATAATACCGCTCTCCTTGCAGTTGTAGATACTGTGTAGTTTTCTAAACCTTGTACATTAATCAATAGAAACCTTACTGTAATAATTTGTTAAAGCGGTCCTTGCTGCCTCGGTTCCTCTTGCTGAAAAATGGAAAGGCAAAGGCGGTCAAAATATTAAGAGGAATGTTCACGGTCTGTCCCAGATGCGATGAGACTGTTTCCAGTTAGTAGTTCTTAGCGCAGTGACATTTATGAATGAATGATGGTGGATTTAACATTTTATCTAAACGGGTACCGAGCAGCAACGCCAAAAACTACTCGAAATGAAGAAGACATCAAGAAAATCAAAGAAATTCGTCGACGCGACCTCTGTGTGTGTGTGCGAGATTCATCAAAAAAGAAAGAAGGATATAGAATAGTATAATCCATCGAGTTTTGACCGAAGATTTGGGCAAACAGAAGGTCTGTGCCCGCTTCATTCCACACACTCTGACAGATGACCAAAAATATTGGAGTGTTTCAGAAAAAACGTCCCAAAAGAATCCAGCAAGCTTGTCAACCATTGGAACTGGTGATGAAAGGTGATGTTTTCTATATGAGCCGAAACTGAAACGTGAGAGTGTGGCATGGAAGACGGCAGAGGAGCCAAAAGCCAACAAATTGCACTTTCAGAAGAGCAAAATCAAGAAATACTGATGAGATTCCTTCGATTCAAAAGGAATTGCTCACAGTCAATTCGTCCCAGATGGTCAGACGGTAAACAAAGAATATTATCTGAGAATTCTACAATGATTGTGGGCCAGAATATGATGAGTTTGACCCCAGTATCGAGAGCCAGGCAGTTGGTTTTTGTTGCAGGACAATGCACCATCGCACAAAGCCATCATAGTACGTTAATTCTTGACGAAACGAGGTAACATTGTTGGCAATTTGGCTCCGTACGACGTATGTCTATTTCCAAAACTGAAATTGGCGATGACAGGAAATGGTTTCTGTACCGTCCCAGTCATCCAAAGACTTCTATTAAGAGAATCTCCGCTGCATCCCAGAAAATTATAATCATGGCATGTTTTTGCCTCTATGGGTGGTGGAGAGTCTTTATAAATTTATTCCATGAACTTTTGTTTCGTGAAAAGGTCTCAGTAGGGTACCCAAGCATAATTACCAATTAGAATTCTGTTTAAGAAGTCTTCATTTTGAAATAAAGGAGTCAAAATCCGTCCACAAATTTGAAATCCACACAATTTTTGTTGGGCACTGAGTAGCCTGGTATATATTGCTATTTCTCTAGCTAGCTCTCTTTGTTTTCTTCAGTTCCTGCTTCTAAAAGTCTTCCACAATTTTGCTCATCAAATCATTCATTTAGCCATACTGTTTTCATAGCTAGATAGATTTATTAACTTGAAATATTTTCGTAAAATTCGCCTAAATTCACTTCAAAATTGGAGCTAGATACCTTTCCCTCATGTGAACCGTTCACTTTTTCGATTTTTTAAACTAGTCCGTCCAACCTTGAATTACATGCAAATTCCGGCATTTTTAGTTTTCTTTTCCGGCGCGAACATACATTAATGCCTACCGTTACAAACGGTGAGGGTAGATCGCTTTTTCGTATTCGCGCTCTGCTTTTTTTTTGCCCATACCATGGGCAACGCGATATTTCGTGTAGTGGAAATTAGTGTATCTGTTGCCTCGAGAGCAAGAAGTTAGCTGGATGCGGTGTTCAGCTCGTTCCCATGTAAATTGTTTTAAACGTCTACTTTTGCATAATGGCCCGATTTGCATGATAATCTTTTTCCTTTGCCGTCTCGAAAATGAATGTACTCTCTGCGCCCATGCACTTGCTGAAAAGTGCCCACCACTCGAGACTCGACGTCGTTAATCTTTTCTAATGTAATTTATGGCAACAAGGATGCCAGTACTACCTTCCAGCATTGTCTCCTGGACGTTTTATGGTGCAGCATTGCTTATGATCGTAGTATTTTTTCGAAAGTACGTCCTGGAGAAATAAGGTTAAATAGCTATTAAGTATACTGTTTAATCTGAAACTGAGAAGTATGAAAACTAATATAATAGAATATATTGTCGGTAAGATAAGATAAGGTGATCTCCAGGTAGAAGCAAGCTTTTAAAACAGATTTCATATAAATTCTATCCATAATAGTGTTATTAAGTCATTTTATTTCAAGAAAATATATTCAAATAGACCAATTCTGTATAAATTCGATTTTGTCGTGAATGTTAACGCGTCCATTGATTTCCGAATTAACTATGTACATTTATGCAATCACATTTTTCAAAATGACATCATTTTTATACGGATTAGACCCTCCTATCGTTCACTAATGGAGTAACAGAGAAGCAATTTTTCGGGTAATGTCCTTGGCGAGAGCGAGACGCGACGTATCTAAATCCTGAAATACTGTCGCGCCACCTGTGGCCAACCAAGGAAAATATGCTAATAATATCAGAAGTTGTTCATCCTCACTTATTTCCTCGTTTCGAAGCGCGCGGCTGGCCATCAAGTAACACCTGAAAACACCCTCCATTCTCGCGCTGTATTTCCCGTTTGCCTTCAACACAGTACGATGGGGACGACTAAGAATGAGCGGCCACCACCGCCAACGCGCCCGGTTTCGAGTCGAGGGCCCTCTTCACAAAAGCCTGAGCGCACATCAAAAGACAGTCTGAGGATTGGAAATTACATTTGTATCGTCTTGTGTTTGAATAAATTTCATGCAAATGCTCCTCACTCGCCGCCGTTTTGCCTTGTCTTTTTTTTCCTTCTTCTCCGTGCTTCTTCCCAGCCGCTTTGCGCGATAGAATTTTAAACACGGAAAAGTCTACTTCGCTCGTTCACTACGTGATGCTTACGGCCTTATATACATACCACACTATTCGCAGTCTTTAAACTGACATTTGCGAAGTTGATGTGGCTTCATTATGTCGATTACCATGTGTCGTACTTCAGAATACTTTTGCAAGGGCGGAAATCTATGTATATGTTATGGAAGTGTATTTCAACATAGAGTATTACATCACCTACCATCTTTATCTGTTTTTACTAAGATTAACGTAAAATTTAAAAATTATTCCGTGAAGGACGACGGCAACTATAGAGGATACGACGTCACACATTCTAGAGAGAAATAGAGAATTCTAATAAATTAGTTATCGTGAAATACACTAAAATAGAAGCTTCTGGAATCAATTCATGCAGATTGCCAAATAGTTCAAACGCTCCAATTAGTATCCTAGCAAGCAGTATCTACCAAGATATTCGGGAGGGTGATGCATGAACAGTTGGTGAAACATTTTGGCATTCAAGAGGTGTCGAAATAATTGGAAAGATGTTAGAATTAATAAGGTTGCTATCCCTATAACATCTGAGGCGAAAAACTTGGGACTGACCATCGATAACAACTGGAATCCGGTGCACCAAGAAATGTTGGGCTCTCCTGATCGGGTTAGACGATCGTTGGAGTAATGGAATCGCCAGCTCGTGGCGCCGATCCGTGTTGATAATGAATCACAGGGCGTTAACGATCATCCTCAGAACTTTGTTCTGTTGAAACTCCATTCTTCTCCGGTGAGCCTTGGAAGCACAGACCTAGGACAACGTTCCATAGGTGAGAACCGGACAGAGTAAGACGCAATAGATGAATAGACTTCGGAGGAAGAAGACGACCCCCGAAGCGATTGATGACCTTACTCACATGTTGGAGCAGTGTCAATGCGCTGTCCATAACACACGTCTGCGACTAAAAGAACAGCATAGATTTGTTCAACATTTTCTTATAGATTTTGACCTCCCATAGGTTTTTATGGGTTTTGCAGTAATAATTGATAAAAAAAACTTGAATTTAAAAAATGTACAATGTTAACTATTCTTTGTTATCACTTCATGACAAAGGGCGGAGGGGAGGGAGAGGTATGGTACAGTAGATTTTGTGTTAAGTCGTTCAGAGATCGTGTTCATTCACATTGAAGGGCTTTTAATTGATAAATGGGGAATTTGGCTGGTGGGATTGAGCAGGTTTTAACGTGAACTCCTGGGCGCTAGAAGCAAATGCAAATAATCTTATTATTCAGTTTTATCGTGCTGCAACAAGTCAAATGACAATTTGCATCGCGCATGAAATGAAGTGAAACGCTCAGTAGACATACTGCTATTCAAGTGAACAGTGCTGTTGTTGTGTGTGCTGTGGTGAATACACTATTAAAAGTCAACAGAGAAACAAGTGTTTTTGCGAGGAAAGTTTATTTTGCTTGCTTTAAATTAAAACTTGGTGATCAAGATAAACCATAGGCATCGCACAAGATGTGTAGAAGACGTGAAGATCTTCGTTTGTGGTTTAAGGGTAAGAAAAATGCAATTCGATTTGAAGTTGCTGTGATATGGCGTGAGCAGAAAAACCATACCACAGATTGCTACTTCTGTTCAGTTGACGTAAAGGGATTCAATTCAAAAAACAAAAGAAGCTGACTCAGCTATACGTCCAGTGCCTCACAGCCGCCTTCCCAGTTTGGATGAATACCCGAGTGAGTTGGAGGACGAAGTTAGATTACCTCCTCAGGATGAATCACACTCAGATTTTTCTTTAGACGAAGATGCAAGGCCTTAGCTATTATCTCAAAGTGAGCTCAATGATCTAGTAAAAGATTTAGGTCTTTCAAAAGATGCAGCCGAACTGTTAGGTTCCAGATTAAAAAATAAAAACCCTTTATCATCTGGTATCTCATTTTCATGGTACAGACACCCAGAAAAATAATTTATCCAGTTGTTCACAAAGGGAGGAAATTTAGTTTTTGCAATGATGTGGAAGGACTCATGCATTGCCTTGATATACAGTATGGCTCATCTGAATTCATTGATTCATCCAAAACTAGTCTTAAAATAGTATTATTGCATAATGGAAATGAATTAGCATCACTTCCGATTGGCCAATTTGGCCATTATCCTGGAAACAATCAAATACCAGGACCATCTATGGATGGTTTGTGAGGACTTCAAAATATGATGCTTTATGATCAGCAGGCAAGCTATACTAACTACCCATGCTTCTTATGCCTGTGAGATAGTAGAGCCAGAGAACAGCACTGGACTAAGAGTGATTGGCGACCCCGAGAAACTTTAAAACCTGGAGAGAAAAATGTTATCAATACTACTTTGGTACCACCAGAAAAGGTTTTGTTGTCCCCTCCCCATATTAAATTGGAGTTGATAAAACAATTTGTAAAGTCGCTGCAAAAGGATGCGGACTGTTTTAAATATCTATGTACAAAATTCCCGAAGATGTCAGAAGCAAAATTAAAAGAGGGAGTTTTCACTGGCCCTGACATAAGAAAACTTTTAAGCGACACCCTCTTTGTAGAAAGTATGAATGAGAAGAAAAAAGAAGCTTGGGTATCCTTCAAGGATGTAGTCCGAAAATTTTTGGGAAATACTAAGGATCCTGACTACAAAACCATTGTTCAACGGATGCTAGCAGCATACGGAGCTCAAGGCTGCAAGATGAGCTTGAAGGTTCATTTTTGACACTCCAACATAGACTATTCCTGAAAACCTGGGAGCTTACAGTGAAGAACAGGGGATGTCCGTGATATCGAGAGACGATGCCAAGGAAGATGGGATGTCACTATGCTTGCAGACTACTAAACTAAAGATGGAAATCAGAAAAGGATTCGGCGAAGTATCAAGGAAAACAAGAAAATGTTTAATACAAAACATGAATAAGTCTAATATTGTTACTATATGTCTCAAAATAATGTTTCATTGATTGTAAAAAAATATTAACTATGTTTTATAAGTTTGAATAAACGAGTGCTTTTACCAATTTTTTGTGTTTGAATTTGCAAAAAAAATATTGTGTGCAGCTGACAAAAAAAATTCGCAGACCATTCCCTTCATTCAGTCGAGATTCGTAACCGAGGGGCTCCAAGGTAGGCGGTAATAGTCGACGTCAAGGTGGTCGTGGGCTAGTCTGCGTCGCTTGGTGAAACGGACAGCTTGACACACTTCGTTTCATCCAATTTAAGGCCAATCCAAGGCTGGTGGACTAGCGCCAGATTTCGATAAAGCTACGCTGGAGAGGGCATCACACCAAGAGATTGCGGCTGGATGGACTATGAAAATAGTAGTAACCATCCGTGAATATAGCCAAATGTACGCCCTAAAATCTGGGAAGGTCATGGATGAATATCAAAAAGATAGTTGGGCCGAAGACCGAGCCCTGTGGAACGCCTGTTTTTATCTATCTTGACGCTTAATTCCACGACCACCATTTTATAAATAAGTCCATGGTGTGAAGTGCAAAATTAAGAAACACCGCTCGAAGAGCTTAAAATCTGTGGACAGATCCTCCCTAAAACTGAATTGCTCGTCCTGTATAATATTGTGTAGTAGGAGGAGCTCGTCCTGAAGGCGCCTGAGAATGGTGACTTCAGCAATTTCTGAGAGGTTGGATAGAAGTGAGATGGGGTGGTAGTTTTGTGAGAGGGTTTTTTGGGATGACAACAATGGTGGCATGTGTCCATGCCTTAGGAAAATACCCAAGATGGAGGATGGCATTGATAATAGAAGTGAGGATTAGCAGCACAGAATCTGGAAATCTCTCATAGCAACGTTAGTGTTATACATTCTTAGTACTAATTACATATCCTAGGTTTTTGATTATGCTTTCAGTTAAAGACTGCAAGTTTAAAATTGTTGGCTAGCACTATTATAAGAAAGTTGATTGAACATTTAAACAATACCTTCTAGAAAGCTTTGTAATGACGAAATCGATTCTGTTCCTTACCTGCAACAAAAGAGAGATATATTAATAAACTTGCGCTGTATGTAGTGCATGATATCATTAATTTTTACGTTGATTACATTTCTTAATTAATAAATGCCTTTGCTTGATAAACTTGTATTATAAATTCTAAATAAGAGAGTTTTAAAATTAATCTTAAAGTTTCTTTCTCCTTAAAACTAATTTAACTTAATTAAAGTTTCTTTAAAAATAAGCGATTACAGAGCAGGACATAAAATTAATGATAGTATCTCGTGTTTAATTATAACTTACTCTTGTATGAGCGAGCACCAGACAAACAATACCTTAGCGTGACTCTATATCAATAAAAAATAATAGTTTTTAACGGATATAATTTTTTATTTACGGTGGTGTACTCGTGTGTACGGTGTATACCGAAGGACGGACCTGTTTCGGAGTATAATGCTGCACATCAACGAAATAGTTGCAGGAAAGACAGTAAATTTGCTTTTACGATTGCGGTTGTAGAGAAAAAAAGAGGTCAAACTACTATTGGGGTAGCCTCTGAGGACAAATTAAACAAGGGATTCAATTAAGACTGCTATTAATTTCCGGTAGTGTACTAGGTAAAGACTAATATCGTCTCTGGTTAGACAACGTAATTAAATGGTTTGCATCGTCCTAAATAATAAAAATCATTCGTCGGAAATTGAATTTCCTGTTTGCAAGTGAGCCAAGTTCACCCCTCTTTAACTTATAAGCTTTTTTTGTCGCCTCCCAGTCTGGTAAAACAATTCAGATCGCAACTTAATATAACCGAATATAACTGTGTATATATATATAATATAATTACCAACCTACAGAGTCGACTACTACAAAGTGATGCCCACATTCCGAAACGGACAAATTTGAAAACAGACCCAGAGAACAAATATCTCTGGAGGAAAGCGTAAAAAAGTCATATCGATATGATACACGTAATGGGCGAATCTGCACCTTCATATCTGGTGGTGAAGAATTAGCTAAGGGATTTTAAACTTGGCAGAGAGACCTGTAAATAAGGTTGGCGCTGGACGATCGAAAGCTATAGTTTGCAAAAGAAAACATTGATCTGGTCCATGACATGATCATAGTTGTGGAATTCAATAGGTAAGGTAGAAACCATTTTACATCAAGAATTAGATCTCAAAAGGGTGGCTGCACGATGGGTACCAAAACTGTTGACGCCAGTCCAAAAGCAGAGACGAATTTGGCCAATGTGGATTAAACCTGGGTTCATTTTTATGATCCTGAATCAAAAAGGCAGTACATGGAAAAGGGCAGAAGGGTTCACCATTCCCTTGGAACTTTCGTGCAACAGCATCTGCGAGAATCACGATCATGGTCACAGTTTTTTGAAATGCCACAGGAATTATCTTTGTGTGATTCCATCAAAGAAAAATAAAGGGAAAAACTCAGACGTGGTGTGCTGTTTCATCAGGGCAATACTCCTGCCCGCTTGAACTATGTTTCAATGCCCGCAATGCATAATGCTTCCATGTATTCCCCAAACTCAAAGAATACCTTCATGGGATGGTAGAGATGAGCGAATGGTTGCGTTAAAGCACTTTACCATCGTTATACGAAGTGTGTCAACGTCTTAGGAGACAATGTTGAAAAATAAAAAAAGTCTACCTGTCCAGGTCGTCTCATTCTATGTCAGGGACTATGATATGGCCAATCTACCATCTGGCAAAAACTTGGTCTACAACCTGCCGAGCATTAACTGTAAAGTGCTACTGAGTTGAATAAGATATAATACTAGAATTGTAGGCAGTGATAACATGCTGAGTCTTCAGCGGGATGGCAGAACATGATTTGAATCGTGACACGACTTGAATAGTCTTCAGCCGGTCACAGTGAGCGAAGTGGACGTGAGTGTTTCTCAACTAGAATTATGGGTCGCACATTGCATGCATTAATTTTTGTCCAGATTCAAGATTAAAATTAATTAGATGTTTTGCTTCGCGGACCACATGAAAATTGCCTGCGGACCACAGGTTGAGAATCACTGATCACAGACTTCTCACTTTTCCCTTCAACTAGGCGAGGTATCTCTTTCTCATACCTCGCCTAGTTAAAATTATAAAATATGCGGCCAAGTGTAATGGTTTCCAGCCTCAGCATATCTATAAGTTAATTAGGAAGTTTAATTATAAGAAAACTGTGAAAGAATCTACGACTTTACGAGAGGATGTTAAAGCTTCACACATTGTGACCCTCCCTTACGCTCCCTTTATCACTAAAGGTTTGAGTAAAATCTTCAAAGAGCTAGATCTCAGAATAGTTTACAGTTCTGGGACTAGTTTACGAAGTCTCATCGGTAACCCTAAAGATAAAATACAACCTCTAGAACAGTCAGGTATTTACGAAATCAATTGTAAAGATTGTAATCAAAAATATATTGGGCAAACCAGGAGAGCAGTCTCAACTAGATTCAAAGAGCATATGGCTAATCTTAGATTTAATAGAATTGAGAAATCGAGCGTTGCCCAACACATTTTTGAAACAGATCACAACATCGATCATACGAATGTGAAATTAATTAGATAAATAAACAATTGTAAGTTTGTACAGCATTTCTGTTGAAACGCGTCGGTGTTTTAGTTTAAACTTGTTTGGTGTTTAGTGGGTTAAAGTGTTTAGTGTTCTACTTCTGCACCAAGAGATCCAGTGAAGAACTTCGTAATAGATATAAGCAAAATCGAAATAACACCGCAACCTGTTCTATCACGACTTGATTGCATACTCAGAAGACGAACATACCTATATACGTTTCCACGTGCATAGAAGACACAATATTCTATTTAATAGAAGGCGCCGCGAACCGGTCAAGCGTGCAGTTTGACATTTCCTACTCCGGGAGTTTCCTAGTTTATCGACGGTTACACACACTCTAGCAACATTTCAGTATTTAGATCAACTCAATCGCTGTTAGACCGTCGCGTTTTCGAGATACACACGCAGTCCTTCTTCTCTCTTTATCTACGAGAATCACACACCGTCTCACCTTTGATCCCATTAGCGTGTTAGGTTCCCTTTTTTCTCGTTCCACCGTCTTGTCTTCAGTATTTTTTTTACCTTTTTTCTCCATCTTTCTCTCGTGTCTTGTTTGTTTATTTATGATCCGACGCACCACGGGACCGTTATTTGTTGTATCCAACGTATGATAGCATCTTCAGTGTTGAGAGTATAGCATACTGTAATTACTATTATTATTGTAAACTGCTGAATGTTTAAAATGATTATTTCGGTGAATTCTCTTTTTCGTTTGCGCAATGATGTATGTTGGTGTTATTGTTGATCTGCTCGGTGTTGTGTAAGTATAACTGGTTTTAAAAGATATACATTCATGTGTATGTATGTATGTATGAACATACATAAGTTCGTTGTAGTAACGGTGAACCTTTCCTTTTTTTTTTCATCGTCGTATTTACTCTTCTCATCTTATTGCTTCTGTTGGTGTTATTACAAAGCAATATTTTTCGCTTCTTCGTTGTAAAAGACATTTTTATGTAATTCAGAAACTTGATTATATTCCTATTTGGATCTTTTCATTAATTACACAACATCCTCAGGCAAAACGCTAATTTTATATGCATGTACATACAGTTGTTTAGTACACACTTCTTATTTGTATAATATCTCGTAACGGTGAGAAAATTCTCAAGTTGTCTCTCAAAAGCTGTGACGCGTGTATATTTATCAATAAATTACATCGAAAATTAACGCTGTTGATTTTACATGTTAGGGACGAACGTTAGGAGAGCCAGTCTAATTAGTAATCTTAACGAAAACCGATTATGATGTACATACAGGAATATATAATATTAAGTTGACAAGTTCCACTTCTCAATTCATCACGTGTTCCTCATTAGCGGGGTTGGTTAGATTAGTAAATCCGTGTGTATCTCTAATTTATTTGTAGAGTAACAGGGTTCTCTTTTTCTCTACTTATTTGCTCGAACTTTGGGCGTGTTAATTTTTTAGGCATGTTTACAATTTATCCAACTAGTTAACGTTAATTATGGGCTTTTTCATCAGAGGACAGAATAATTAGGATGGAGTTGAATTTGTTCTTCTTGTTGACGAAATTAGCGTCGGAGTTGTCAAATTCGTCTAAACATATCGAATGTTTGCCGTTCGTATATAGATGTAGACAGGAATAACAGTTTCTCTTTGGGAAAGAATTTACGTGTGTCCGTATTCTAATAACATATACTAGTTAAGTGTACAGTAAGCGAGGAATTAATCCGGACAGTTTAAAATTTGTATTATCTTCCCAAAAAAATATATTATAGAAGAACACAAACGAAATATTGCAGAAAATATTAAATAAACATACCAAGCTTAAAACAAGAAACAATTTGTAAAAGCTGTAATTAATAGGAAGCCCAAATGTTGCAGAATACAAAAGCGCATACATGGTCCATCACCAAACATGAGAGAATGGAGCTTAATGGGCTCCCCCTAGGTGTTCTATATATTTGTTTCAAGTTGACATCCTCAAAAGTAAAGGTAGGTAAACCAAAATGAAATTTGATAATATCGACCAAGGCATCTCTTGGAATGTCGGTGTGCTGAGTAACCTCATTTCAATTGATCTCTATTATTTCCAAAACCAAATCAAGAGAAACGAGGCGGCAGATAAGCTGGCCAGACGAGGTTCGTCAAGGCCTTTCATAGAAGCTGGCCATTCCTTCGGCATCACCAAATCGCAAATTAATCCATCCATCTACGAATGGAAATATAACACGTTCAAGGAGTGGTGGAAAAATCACCAGGACAAAGACAGACAAACGAGTTCCTAAGGGAACATAAGCCTGAGTTTACTAGTGATAGTAGGTCTGTTGACCTGGTCAAGAGGAAGAAGAAACCCAAGTTCATGTTTTGTGCCACTGCGATGGCCATGCAAGGACAAGGTTTCTAAAAATGGGCGTAGAGAACCCCTAGCTAACGGCTAGATAAAAGAACCTAATTAAGAAGGCAAAATTAGAGAGCGTTGTCTAGGATAAAAAGGGATCATAATAGACATGCAAAGGTCGCGGTGAAACAGTTTCCCATGGCTATCCCACTCCTAATCTAATCTAATCTCATTGAACATTCCCCAAAAATCCCTTTTGGTCTTCCTCCTTTCAAAAAATCGCGTAAATTTATAAACAGATATTTGAATATTTAATATGATTAATTGCATTGCCAGTTGCCGCCAGACAATTATCAAAAGGACCGCCATACGCTCTGTTGGGACATTAGATTACGATATGACGCACTGTTTGCCTTACTACCCCGCAATAGTTTGGAGATGGGGCTTGGAATGGTACGTAATCTGTTAATAGTGGTCCATATTGTCGCTATGGTTGATCGAAGGTGGAGAGGGGGAGAGGGCAAATTTTGCCAATATGGAGGTCTGAGAGTTGAAATACGATGTTTCGAGGCAGTTGTCATGGTCCCTAGATCGAAGCCTATTTCTTTGAAGGATAATTGTATCTTGATAAATATGGAAACCAGGATTATGTTGTATTCGTTTAAATTACAAAGAGCACCTTTTCGTAGAACGGCGGGAGGAAAGGGGGTGGGGAGGTATGGCTGGAGGTTGGCAGCCATTTGGCAGTGGTTGGTCTAAGTGTTCCGATTATAATTCTCATGGTATTGTTCAGTTGTGCATCAAGCTTTTGTGTTTGTGTGTGCTGTTGAGCCACATTGGAGCGCTATATTCAGTGGTAGAGTACACTGTTGCAAATGCTGAAATGCACAAAGCTTCAGCAGAAGCACTCCATGTCGTTCTAGTGTGTATCATCGCAGCTATATTATCCAGATGTCGCTTGTAGGAGAGCGTTCAATCCAAAGTGATCCCTAAGTATTTTGGATGTTTGTTGTATTGAAGCAATCTTGGTGGACCTATAGCTATCTATTTCCTTCTGACCTATGTAATAGGTGAAAGCAAGTTGCCTCTGTTGTCTTATTTGGGGATTTAGTTTCAGTCTACACCTCCGGAAATATGCTCCCATTATAGCAAGATTAGTTGTTAAGATGGTTTCAGTTTCTTCAAAGTTTCGATGTCCCACTGTCAGAACCCAGACATCCGCATATACAAACTGTCTCGATCTAGTTTCAGGCATATGAGAGATATATAGGTTAAATAATAATTGGGCGAGCACTGATTTTTGAAGCAGACCATTATACAATGTTTTTGTCGAGCTTTTTTTGATAACCTCTTTCTGTGTAGGTCGTAACTGACATAACTGATCTGTGAAACATCTTTCTGGGAGAAACCCAACCTGTCCTATCACGATTGTCTCAAGTATACTGACCCCAATCCTGTTGCAGATATGTAAGTCTCTGAAGAAGCTTATATAATGTGCTTAGTAGGATTATTGGTATATAGATAGTTTTTTGAATCGTTATCTAGTTTGGCGACAGAGTTAGACTTTTTCATGCCGTTAGGTATTCTACCTTCTGCCATGGAGTCTCTGAAATACTGAGCTAGCCATTGCTTTGCATATTTACCACAGTTAGGAAGATTCAAGATGGATTCCGACAAGTTCTGCAGCTTTTCCTTTGTTCTTCGAGAGCTCTCCTTGATGTCATCTTAAATTGCGGGAGTATTTAGTCTGTTCTGGACTGGTGGTCTTAAATACTGTGAGCTCACGTTTGATGTGGGTTACATGCTCTTTGTCTCGTATATTTCTTGACATTTTCCTAAATAATTCTTAAAATAAAACCTGTACCTATATATAAGGTGTCTCAGCGAAATCGTTCATTAGAAGTTTATGGAGTTCTGTCCAAAATATAAATTTGAAAATTCAGAATCGTGTATAATCGATTGTGTTCTCTTCATTTAAAATATGTATACATACACGATACGACTGCATTCTAATTTGGCATTCAAGGATCTTTTCATAACGTCCAGCGAGCTACCGATTGCAAGGCCGATTTTTTTCGGATGAAGGGTTGTTTAACCTCAATCCTCATGCGATCCGTGAAAGAAATTATCAGACCAGATTTAGTTTAAATGTCTTTTGCCTTATGATGAATGACAGGATCTCTTACGTCATGAATTTATCATGGACAGTGGTTGAAGACTTTCTTGACAATCCTTTGAACTTAAAAAGAAGCTGCTGGTATCAACATGATGGAGCATTACACCCAGGAAGTAGCCCATGAACTCACCTTAATGTTGAATGACAGGTGGATAAGACGGTTAGGACCGTGGAACTAGCTTGTAAGTCTCCAGATCTGACACCTGTAGACTTTTTTACATTGACAATGAATAATAAATAAAAAATTTGAGAACGTTTATTTTCCATGACATCCTGAATAAATATCTATTGTTGTGAGTTAGGAGTGCATTTTTTTCAAAAAAACCATAACTATTTAGTAAACTATTAATTTCATAACTGGAAGCTCTAGTAATCTAAATATATTTCAATTGAAAAGAACACAATCGATTATATACGATTCTGAATTTTCAAATTTATAATTTGGCCAGAACCCCATAAACATATATACATGGCTTCAAATAAAACCTTGCATCATGTGACACATTAATTTATACGTAAGTGCAATTCATTACTAAACATTCTTCAGTACTTTAGCGTGTTGGAATAATTGCCACTTACTATAATAAAGTAAACGCACTAAAGGTTAAATATAGCAATATACTTAAAGTGAATACACAAAAAATACAAGTGTAGGTACTGTTATCTGAAATATGGAAATCATTGGAGCCACGCGAAAATTAAGAAAACAAGTATTGACTCGCTAAATTCGAGTACTGGTCATTAAATAAATAAAATATCTGTATGATATGCTACTCCTTTGCGACCGGACAATAGAGCTACAGATTAAGTTCGTACACTCAAAATATTAACACATACAACACTGTATTCAAACCGATTATCATATTATGTTTTCTTTAGGGTTCGAAGACTTCCAAATGAAGAAATGAGAAAGTTAAATAAAATTTAAATCGAAAGGAAGATATATTTAAGTTAGTAAATTAGTTTATTGACATGTTTCACTAAATCAGCGACAAAAATAAATATTTCGTGTTTGATTCTTTAATGCCAAATTGGAGATAATAATTATCATCTTTAACTTTTAATTCAATAATAATTTTTGACACGAAACCATTCCCTCAGTACAATAAAATTTCTTAAATCCCGAACGTCTATATTCCTCTGTGGTCTCCTTGTTAGGAAGTTCCGGGGACCCTTCTCCTCTATTGTATCCAGCGCGTCGTTACCGCCAAACTTTCCACTTGTTATCTAATTAGTAGTTCTTGTTCTACAATACAATGTCTTTATAACTAGTCGATTCAATTGGAATTCCGATAAGCTCCCCGGAATTCCTTCGTCCATGCTCTCTCTATACTACTATTCGAATAGATACTGGCAGTCGTTACGATAACTACACCCATCTCCGTCTCTCTCTCCCGTTTCGGAATCGTACGGATAAGGCGCCATGGGTACTATCTACGCTAAAACTGAAGCTCTCCTCTACAAGCTCAACCAACCCTCAAGACCACCCGCCTATCCATACCACCAAGCGAATATTTCGACTAAGTGTCCTACGCTATCTTCAACCCCAGTTGTTTCGGCTATGAATTGTGTAGACATTGGATTTATCTAAATTGTTTCGAGCCTGCTTACGAATAGCATCGCCCTCCCCCGTGTTTCGTTTGATAATGTGAATGCGATTTGATCCTGTACATTTACTCCACTTCCAATTGCCTGCTACCCCACCCCTCTTCATATACCGGTTATTACGTTCTATGTACTTACACATATACTACTATAATAGCTAATGATACTTTAAACTTTAGCCGTCGTTTCTGTTCGGTTTCAATTCAGTCAGTGTCTTGTTGTATACACATATTCCATGTAACTATATCTACTATAATATGTATATGCAGACATGTTTCCGGTCAAATATTCTAACATTATCGAAGTGGGATTATGTAGTTATAGTTGCTAAATGGTTATTGTTTATTAGAAACGTATATCTTACCGTTGACCTAATTTTATTGTCAATGATGGCTATACGTGTAAACTTAGGGCACAGCAGAAACTCACAAAACATTTAGATTTTTCTGGTGGACATATAGTCATCGTCTAGGTAACAAGCGAAGAATAGTGAAGATCATGATGAGGCCCAAGTGTTCGGAGTGAGACAAAGTGTAAGTTCCCAACTAAGACTAGATCGACCAGAATCAACAACACTAAGGGATGATCGGTTACTGCTCTGACAAGTGCAGCATTTAGTAGATACGCCTCAGGCAATTGTTGATAATTTTGCTACTAAATTTTGTTCTAACTATCTCTCTGAGTCATCTTTGACTGATATTGAGTCCTTGACCAGTCGTTTTCTTTGCCACTTATAGTTGAAGAGGATGTAATTAAAATTATGGGTTCCTTTCCTGACAACGCTGTAGCTGGAGATGATTTGATACCGTCTTTTATTTTACGCAAACTTGGAACAGTTTTTGCCAAACCTTTAACTATGCTAATTAATTTATCGATAAAAACATCTTCCTTCCCTCATTTATGGCAGCGAACCAAGGATGTGTTCAAGAAAGGTGCAAAATCTGAAATTAACAACTACAGACCTATATCCATTCTGTCCAATTTTGCCAAAGTGTATGAGAATGTGATTTTTTCTTACGTATATGAAAACACTAGGTCATTTATATCGCCTCATCAACATGGCTTCGTACGTGGCCGTTCAACAGTCACTAACCTCGTAACGGTCTGCCAATACATTTGTCAAGATTTGGATAAACAAGGACAAGTTGACGTTGTGTATACCGATTTTAGTAGCGCCTTTGATACTGTTGACCACATGATTTTACTTCAGAAGCTTTCTGACTTTGGTTTAAGCTCCTCCTTTTTACGATTAATCCAGTCTTATTTAATCGGTGGATGTAATTATATCCACTATAATGGCTATAAATCGTTCACCTTTTTTTCCATCTTCTGGTGTGCCGCAGGGTTCAAGCCTAGGCCCCCTACTCTTTGTTTTATACATAAACGATCTTTTAGAAAACCTATCCTGTCCTGTACTTGCGTATGCAGACGATATAAAAGTTTATGGGTCTACAGCTAGTTGGGATGACGTTCTGCACTTACAGAACAATATTCAATACATTATCGATTGGTGTACTAGATATAGGTTGAAATTGAATATTGGCAAATGCTGTTTTGTTTCCTACACTCGCAAACGGAATCCAACTGCATCTATTTATAATGTTAATGGTCAGTTGTTGAAGAAGGTCGACACCTTCAATGACCTTGGGGTACTCTTCGATTCTAGGATGAGCTTTTCTCAACATATTACAAATCTTTCCTTGTCTGCATCAAGATTTTTACGTGCAAAAACGACCAACTATTAAAGACGTTATTTTTTACATTCGTTGTTAGTAAATTGGAATATGCGTCACAAGTCTGGTCACCACACTACATCTACCTTCAGCTTTCAATTGAGGAAGTACAACGTCGCTTTCTTAAATATCTATCCTTCAAAGCCGATGGAGTGTATCCGGAACGTGGGATGGACTATACATCGCTACTCCATAGACATGGTATGACATCTCTGGGCCGTGAATGCCAATGTGTCCGTTTCATATGGAAGTTGGTCCATGGAGTTATTGATAGCCCGTCTCTTCTTCCTCCCCTTAACTTTCGTATTCCCCGATTTACCTCACGTTCCTTCACTTCATTTTCTCTTCCTCTCTCTAGATCTAACATCGTTACTGCTTCACCACTTGCTACTATGTGTCTTTCTACAGACCTCCATTACAATGAGACATAGAGAAACTCTTTTGTTTCAAATCTCTATATTTCAACCAACATTTGTGGCCTTCTTCAGGAGAAATTACTACAAAGATACAATATGTCAATTAAAATAAAAACAATTATTTAAAAAAAGAAAACTTACAACTAAGTTCCTTAACATATAAAGATGTAATAATAAAGGCTGACAGGATTTATCATCGCGATGCAACGAAACAAATTAAATTACAAATAAATTATAAATCTTATCTGGTTAAGGATATTAATAAAATGTCTTTAAGAACTGAGAAAATAAGAAAATGTTTAAAATGCGAGTCAAAAAAAAAATTTTATAAAACAAAAAATACAAATGGATGTATAAGACAGCTGTAATATACAAACATTGATATACAAGGTTTAGTCAGAAAGTAAAGTTACAAGGTGTGTTAAAAAAATTTTGACAAAAATTTTCTTTTTTTATTTTTACAGTAACAAGTTTAGTTAATTTACTCTGTTTAAAATATTACCGTAAATATTGCTCAATTGGTTTGTATCGGATTTAAAATTAATATTAGTTTTCTGATTTTGTATGTGATACATTTCCAAAAATATTCTATTTTTGTAGTATGGTTCTAATTGAAGGATTTCGACATCAACAAAATCAAAGTGGTGGTCATGTTCCTTGGCATGGTTTGCAAGTGCACAGGATCTTTTACCTATCCGACAGTCGCTCTTGTGTTGGCTAATGCGGTGTTTGAGCCATTGTGACGTTTGTCCCACATAACACCCCCTACAGTCAAGGCAATTGACTTTATAAATCAAGTTATTATTATGCCAGAAGGGCGTGGTATCTTTTAAAGTGGAGAACAGGTCTCTGATCTTTTTAGAATTGTATCTAGCAATTTTCAAATTGGGAATATTGCTGAAAAACGGTACAATATTATCAGTGACGTGTTTGATGTAAGGAAGTTTTTTATAGAGCACCTGTTCTGTTCTGGTCTCAGTAGGGCCATCGTAAAAGTTGGAACTGTAAATCAATTTTTGTAAAAGTGGTTTGGGATATCCGTTATTGGCAAAGATGTCAAATAACTTTTTCAAGTTGTTGTTTAGAAACCGGTCGTTAGAGATATGAGTAACTCTGTTTTTCATGGCAATTATGGTGTTGTTCTTCTGGTTGGTGGGATGATTAGAATAATAGTTTATGAATCTGCCTGATGCAGTTGGTTTTTGATACCAATCTAAGATGATATGGTTAGTGTTGCTTCTAATCAGTTTTGTATCTAAAAAGGTTATGCTGTTATCTGTTTCCCTTTCTAGTGTGAATTGCAAATGTGCATTGAATGAATTGAAAGCATCCAGAATGATGTTGTGACAATCACGAGGAATAGCGCAGGCAATGTCATCAACGTATTTATAAATAAAAGGTAACCCGAAGGGAAGGTTAGGTATCACAGAGTCCAATGGATGAGTCCAACTCATCCATAACCATCAAGGCCAATATTGGACTATATTGGACTAATCGGCGTTTTTTAGGAAATTTGATTCTTCCTAACGTAGTACGGTCGAAGTACTTCCTCTCGATTATTATTATTATTATTATTTCGTCAGCATAGAAACCGAAACGGGTGGAAAAAAACCGGCCGCTTTTACTGTGGTGCAAAGGGGTACTACATATGTGCAGTCACTGACAGAAATAATGTTCCCCTCCCCCTCCCCCCGCCCCTCAGAGACCTGAAATCAAACCTTTCTTCCTAATGGGAGTGGCTTGTTTTCAAGCGTTGTCACAAGTCGGTACCTCATTTACTCATATTTGCTTAGAGGGATTTATTGCCACACAGTTCAATTTATATTTCCAAGAAATAAAGGTGGATTTATCAATGTGAGGATAAATAAATTAACTTGATGATAATGATATATAAAATATATACAATACGGGCCTTGTTTTCAGATAAAAGTGGCACGACAATTTCATATAATTCTCTGTTGATGTGAAATGTTTTTATAATAATATATTTGGAATTATTATAAAAATTACTGCCATGAAAATTATGTTCAAAATATCAAGAAATGTAGTTAATTAAATAAAACAAAATTCGGGATCTGTTGTCAGTCTAATATCAGATACTGAAGATACTGGACAAAGATACATAAAGCAAGCTCACGACAACGCCACAAAACGCCAAAGAAAATTACATTGCAATTCCCAATTTCAATAGAGGTAAACGCTAGTAAGCAAATTAAAAAAGAGAACTAGAAAGCATAAATTCTGCAAATATAACGTAAAAAAATAATTAATTAATAGTTGATATATGTAGTAGCCGATTTTGAAAACCAGCTTATCTGCTTTAAGCTGGTTTTGAAAACAGCTCACCTGGTTTTCAAACTAGATTCAAGTCCGCTGGCAACTGATGAGGCAGTACAGTGCGTATAAGGGTGTCCATGTCGAGTGGTTGTGCCGAAAATGAGATAGTTTACCTACTGTCCACAAATTAGGAAGTTTTTCAAAATTTTGAACGTACCATCAATGATTTACAGCTAGCAGCATGGTTTTCGTTTAAAACTGTTTAAAACTGTTTTCTGAGAAATCAAAGGAGAAAAAACTACCAATATATCGTTCAAAGATTATTTTTTACATTTGTTTTTCTTCCCTGCTAATTTAGGAAGAATGAGTGACGAGCAGGGGGGTAAAGATTCCATCAAGATATTGTATAAATGGGAAAGCGATAGCAGGGTTTCATGGAATTCTGAGGGTCCGCAGAACACAGTTTCAGAAACGCTGTTGAAAATATTAAAATTTAAGTACTATACTTATTTGACAGATATAGACGACGTGCATTTATAGTACAAATACAATATTAATTATTTTGACATTCCAGGATTACTAAGATTTTAAATGCACGAAAAATGCATATTTTTCGGACTGTCTGTGAACATTAATTTTGGATGACCCTATATAAATAGACATAATTTTGAAAGTGTAGATTTGTTGCACTATATTTCAGGTATTGCCGTGTCAAATATCAAGAATGATAGAACTGGAATGGTGCTAGAAATACAAAATTTTTAACATAACGTTGCAGAGCCTATTTTTGAAAAAAATTGAATAATTCAAAAACGAGCTGTCATTTTGGGTGTAAGGTACCCCAGGTAATAAAATGTTGATGCACAATTGCATAAGCGATCTAAAAAAAAATTCATAAAAATATACCACGCTATTTAAATTAAGAAAGTTGACGTGAACTTCCGGTAAACCGGAACTGATACAAAAGCGTGAATAATTATAATTTAATATAATATAATTAATTAATATTGTCTGGCTATCACTGCAATGTGCGGTTTGATATTCTTTGCTTTGTGGGGAATCACTTTGGCGAGGGCGAATATTAAAAAATGTCACATTGAACCGCGCAATGGAAGGCTGTTCGCGTTCGACCCGTCAATTAATTAATTAATATGATGTAGGTTTGATATTCTTTGCTTTGTGGGGGAGATATTACTTCTGTCAGTGAACATTGTGCCAATGGAAGGCTGTTCGCGTTACCGGAGTGAGTTTGAGCGAGGAATGGTGAAACCGTGAAACCGAGCGCAGTTTCGAGATGTCATTGTGGGCATCGCAATGGGCATGGCAAGAATGGAATGAGCAAGGACATATACGTTTTCAGCCGCCGAGCATGACGCCTCGGCGTAACCACAGCAAGCAAGAACCGTGCCCTTGTCTTCACTGCTATGGCGATGTCCTCCTCAGGAGAACTTGAAGCTGTTTGGCCAGCAGGAAGGGAAGGCGTACTCACTACGCGAACTGTACGGAGGCGTTTGCTACAGAGTTCAAAAATACCGGAGTAAAAAAGACATTAAATACACTGCTTATGAAAAATGGTGAGTAACATTGGTCATGCATCTAAGTAAGTGAGGAATCATTACAGCCGTTTTCATTTTGTAAGTAAGTATGCTACAACATTAATTGGAAGAAATGTTTGAATTATAATTTTAAATCGAAGAATTGGAGTCACTCAAATTAAAGAAGCACGCTGCTATTGAACCAAAGTTAACACACAGACAAGGTTAAGGGAAATTGCGATTTATCTGAAATTCAGAATTTATTAATTTTTTTTGTATACCTAGGTAGATTTACTAAACGAGTAAAACATCTAATTTGCGGTTCTTCTACAAACGTAGAAGAAAAGATGAACCGTTATGTGAAACTTAAAGGCGGTAATTTCTATCTCGGCAGAGCTATAGGAAGCTCGTGAGTAAGGGGTTGGAGGTACCGGGTCTTGGTGGACGTTACGCCGTCTGGTGACATTCCGCTCTCCTTCTTTGTCGCGCCGAAGGCCAGAGACGTGTACACAACTATATATAGCGTCTATGTGTCTGCGTGTAAGAAGTCGTCGTGGAGACTTCCCGAAGTGGTCGGTTCCGCAACCGGACCCCGTTTTCTGTGTGTGTTTACCGGAACTCGGTGGCCGTAACGAGATTATGTTGTAATAGCGGATAACCACCGGTCGGAGGAGGCGTTTAACCGCAAGTTTCTGTCACATTACTGATAAACCTAATGTCACCCGGAGGAACGACGAGAACTGTTTCGGTGTTTCGGGTCGGTCGTTCTCACTCGCTGCCTCGTTCCCTTATCGCCGGTAATTATTTATTAGATGTTAAACGTACTACGTCTAGTAAACGACTGAGTCGCTGTGGAAGATAATGGTAATTTGATGAAATTTTATAATATTTCAGTTGGGATACAGATTTTGCTAGACGGTAGCTTCAGAAATCAACAAGTAGTATGTACAATTTAAATTTTTTTCGGTATATAACAGA
Source organism: Holotrichia oblita (assembly GCA_023690525.1). Taxonomy (NCBI): domain Eukaryota; kingdom Metazoa; phylum Arthropoda; class Insecta; order Coleoptera; family Scarabaeidae; genus Holotrichia; species Holotrichia oblita. The sequence continues at coordinate 174,353,810 of CM043017.1, forward strand.
TACTCTCGTTAATGTGATTATCTATTGAAATTATCTCTAATAAAAAGAAAACCAAAAAGAAAATAACAACAGTTCTATAGCCTCTTTTATGTTTAATAGCTTATAGCCATAGTTTCCTGTCAATTCCTTCATGGGACTAGTAAGAAAGGAAAGTCTTTTTAAAGAGCGTTTCCATGCTGTGGCCGCCACTTTACAACAATCAACCTGTGATTTCGTCAGTGGAGAGGTCATACCGGCTGTGATTTTGAATTAGAGAACAGGGTCTGCATTCTAGAACTGGTGTGCCAAAACTCCCTGGCCACGTAAGCTATATCATTTTTCAACCGTCTAAAGCAGTCCTAAAAAATAGGAACTCATCAATAAATCTGGAAAATTACCAAGAGAATAAAAGCACTAACGCCTCAAAAAAAAAATTTAGGAGCTTTTAGGAAAAATTTGGCAGCTTTCACTGGGACTAGATATTATAATTTCAGGATCTAGTAGTACAGTAAAACATTTTCGAGTGTCTAGAGCAAGACTTCAACTTCGTTGACCTACAAAGACATAAGAAAGATAACGAAGAAGAGAGAAAATATATAGACAGGGAAGAGAGGGGGGAGGACCAAAGATGAAGACAATAGAGGAAAAGCTTACACCAGTCCGCATTAACCAACCCCCTTATGTTTAATAGCTCAACGCCATAGTTCCCTGTCAGTTCCTTTGTGGGACTAGCAAGAGAGGAAAATCTCTTTTAAAAGTGTTTTCATTCTCTGGCCGTCAATCTACAACAATCACAAGCTGTAGTTTCGCCAGTGGAGAGGCCACACCATCTGTGAAAGTTTTCAAAGGTACTGATGTTCAAAATGTGTCTCCAAACATAAGTATACTACATCTGGCGTGCCAAAACAGATTGGCTACATAAGCGACATCATTTTTCAACTGTCTAAAGCAGCTCTAAAAATCTTAGGGTCACATTTATAGTCCGTGTTTGAGGTTGTGCCCATACTTGAGCATGAGATTTTGACAGATCTTTAATGACATTTACGTCAAAATCGCGTGCTCAATCATTAACAACCTCAAGCACGGACTATAAATATGAACCTTGGACACTCATCAAAACTTGTATATTTTAGCTTGTTAAAATAAACTGAAAAAGACAACTAGACGAACCTGGAAAATCAGCATTAGAATGAAATCATTAGCGCCTATCAAAAAAAAAAAATATTGTGGAGCTTTTAAGACAAATTTGTCAGCTTTCATTGAGACTAGATATTATAATTTCAGGATTTGGCAATACAGTAAAACACTTTCGAGTTTCCAGAGCGAGACTTCAACCCGGTTGACCTACAAAGACATGAGAAAGACAACGAAGAAGAGAGAAAATATATAGACGGGAGGGGGTGGTACCAAAGAAGAAGACAATAGAGAATAAGGAATCTTCAACCTACGTTTATAGGTTGAAGATTCCTTATTCCCTATTGTCTTCTTCTTTGATACCACCTCCTCCCGTCTATATATTTTCTTTCTTCTTCGTTGTCTTTCTCTAGGGAGGGGTGGTACCAAAGAAGAAGACAATAGAGAATAAGGAATCTTCAACCTGCGTTTATAGGTTGAAGATTCCTTATTCCCTACTGTCTTCTTCTTTTGTACCACGACCTCCCGTCTATATATTTTCTCCCTTCTTCGTTGTCTTTCTTATATATAGACGGGAAAGAGTGGTACCAAAGAAGAAGACAATAGGGAATAAGGAATCTCCAATCTATGTTTATAGGTAGGTATAGATTTATAGGTTATAGTGGGAGAAAGTATAAAAGGATAGCTACAAATGTAGAAATGGAAAACAAGGCAGAAAAAGTTCGAATACAGTGTTATTCAATGTCTTCCTCAGATACTGATGACATCAGTAAATTTTGTACTTAGTGATTTAGAATTTAGAACAACCAGTTGAGTTTCATTCAAAGCCTGGAGTGCTTGAAACGGTCAAATGTTTTGGAAAATTTCAGAGATTCAAACAAGATTTGCGTTACGATAGCGAGATTAGCTACAGTAGAACGTCAGTCGTAAGAAACCCGTGATCAAAATGGTGCGAGCATAACGGAGATTGATGATTGCAATATGCCTTTTCTGCCTTCAGCTTCCATGGCTAACCAAAAAGCTAGGTATGTTATCATCACCTACGGTGCCGGTGGTTGAATCGTTTAGTTATTTCTTGTAGAACATCAACCTCAGTTACTGATCCAGTATGGATTAAAATCAGATTAGAGTGCTAGCGAAAGGAACTAAATCATTACCGTTATTCTTGTTACGGATAAAAGACCAGAATGATAAAGAATGATTGTCGGTAGGTTGTCGCTATTCAGAACGTGTTTGTATTACGTCAAAATCAGCTGTTTCTATTATGGATGCTGCTTTAACTGATGAGAAATTGTTACCACCCTACGTGGTGTACAAAGCGAAAAATCTCTATATATACATCTTGAAGAGAAGAAGTTGGTTGGTTGGTTTCATGTGATTGTAAACCTTCTAAAAACAATGATCTATGGCGATGATCAAAATGAAAGGAGATGATAGTATAAAATTCAAGTTACTGCTAGCAAAAGCGTTAGATTTAGATCTAATTAAGGGTGAGACTGCACTGCGACCTATTGATCTATTGTGCCCCCTTGCATGACCTGTAATTTGCTGGTATTTGTCGACCCTCAGAACTCCCCATGCAGTTGAAGAGCTTGAATAAACTGCAATAACTGTGTGTGATGGTTTCAGAGAAGGTTTCTTCTTCCTTTATGACGTCTTTTCCGAAATAATTGGCTCGGGTCTTCGTAATAGCGGTGCAGTTAGTTTCAAACCAAACCTTGTAATGTGTTCCTTAAGTTGATAATGCCCTGTAAGAAAACCTGTGAGGTCTGTTTCTATTTAATGCATCTTGGAATGTCTCAAGAGGGATACTCTGATCCTTACTCTGTTCTCTATCTTTGAGTTCTTTTTTGTAGGTACTCCTCCCTATACAGCAAAATGCTTCTGGTACCACCAACAAAGTTGTGGTAGCTTTCTTTGCTAATGGATTAGATTCTTCGTTGCCGCTGATTCCAGTATGTCTTAAGCAAAAACATTAAAAGTACAGATCTTGAAAGCTTATATGAAAAAATAATCGACGGATAAAGAAGATCAAGCGGAAAATGGCAGAAGTCACATGAAAATCACAGATGGGGATTTAGACCGGGAAATGGATTTGTGCCTTAGTCATTACAAGCAAATAATCGACAAAGCTTAAGAATATGCTACAGAGAATTCAGATGAAGTCTGGAATATGTCGTCGAATAAGTCGTTCCAGCATGCAGTTTTTGTGATATATTCATGGATTTTCCAATGAAGCTCCACCTCTAACTTCAAATTCCATATTTTTTGTCGTCGAAAGAGTGACCACAACTGTTTCTAATCTCTAATAATTATTGCCTTGATAATGTCAGCTTTGCTGTCAAAACGCGTTGGTGTTGTGGGTTGAAGTGTTCAACTTTTCAAGTGTCTAAAATATTTATCAGCACAACTATTCAATTAAAACATCGCTCTGCTTTTATTGTATTTAGACAAACGTAACAAGCATCAACGTTCATCATATTTCAGCAATATTGGAATACGTGGAACTGTTACCTCGAAATAATTTTTACAGCGGTACCAACTATAAATAAATTTTCGGACAGATTCATCACAGACCTTAACTTTCATGGTCCCAAATTAATCTTAACGGATTGTAACCATAAACGTTGGTCATTTAGCGTTACGATCATTATAAAATTCCTTTAATAGATTCGATACGGTGTATATAATTCCCCGACTACAGTTACGAATCGCGACAAGATCGTGAGAATGGATTTTTCTTCGCTGTCAACTGTTTTAACAGCCGAAATCTATTTCCAACATCGCCGAATTTATGGAGGACGTTCCGAGAGCACAGGCCGTCGTGTTTCACGTTTTATACACACCGTGCTCCAGTTTTAATTCATTTGCTACATCGAAGCAAAGTGAATCGCAATGAAAACAAAAAACGAAAATAAATGATCGGAGAGTATTAAAGGATGAGAACGAAAGAATAGGAAAAAACTCACGAGTAACTTGTGGTCATTAATTTGCCATCTTCAGTTTATTTCACTTCCTGTTAATATATCTATATTTTGACCTGCAAGTATTTATTTTTTAATTCCAGATATATTATGTTTTCGTTTAAAATACATCTTCATACTATGCCTATCAAGTCAGTCAAAAAAACTACGTAGAATAAAGAGAGAAATTAAATTTCGCGGAATGAGCGGGTTGTAGGGGGTGATTAGGCGCATTGGGGGGGGTGGCCTGTGCAGCGACTCATAATTAGTATAAATACGAAGTTTCATTGTTATTAGACAGTTAGTCTTTGAGCTATCGTCAACCAAGTAACATGAAAAGTGAAATATGGAAAAAAAATATCGTGCCGCTATAAAGTTCCTTACCAGGAAAAAATCAGTCGCGACCATAATGAATGAGATGTCATTGGTTTACGGCGACTCTTGTCCAGGAAAAACCATGGTGTACAAGTGGCATAGTTTATTTAAACAAGGAAGGGAATCCCTTGAAGACGACCCGAGGCCGGGCAGGAGCATTGAGGTGACCACGCCAGCACTTATCCAAAAAGTTGAAAAAATTGTACTCGAAGATGCTCGACTAAAGAAGAAACAACTCGCAGAAATGGTTGGAGTATCCGATACAACAATTTTTAAAATCCTACACGATCATCTCGGCATGTCTAAGGTCAGCGCAAGATGGGTGCCGAGAATGCTCACGCCGCCGTAAAAACAACAGCGCGTAGAGTGTTCGCGTGCATTTTTGGACCTCTGTAATGAAGACAAGGATGGTGTATTGAGTCGAATTGTTACTGGAGACGAAACTTGGGTTCATCATTATGAACCTGAGTCCAAACAAGACTCCATGCAGTGGCATAAAAAGGGCACAGCACCTCCCAAGAAATTTAAAGTGTCACAATCAGCTGGTAAACTCATGGCAACGGTATTTTGGGACTCGGAAGGAATATTGTTGATTGATTATAAAGATAAAGGTGTTTCTATAACCGGAGAATATTACGCTTCAATATTAGAGCGATTAAAAGAAGCCATTAAAGAGAAAAGACGGGGAAAATTGACGAAAGGTGTGCTGCTTTTGCACGACAACGCGCCCGTCCACAAGAGCCGCGTTGCGTTAGCTGCCCTGCATAAGGTGGGCTTCGAAATTGTGAATCACCCACCCTACAGCCCAGACCTGGGCCCGAGTGATTATTACCTGTTTCCGAAAATGAAAAAAGAGCTGCGGGGTAAAAAATTTACTGCCGATGATGAAGTCAAGGGGGCAGTTTCGGCGTATTTTGCAGATAAAGAGAAATCATTTTTTTATGAGGGTATAAATAAATTAATTGAAAGATGTGAAAAATGTATCCGTCTTGCAGGTGAATATATTGAAAAAAAAAATAATTTGGTTTTTTTTATTTCCACCCCTTATCCCCCATTCCGCGAATATAAAAACGCTCCCTCGTAGGTAAGAGTAGTGCAGAATTCATCTCAACATTTGTAGAAATTAAAGGTTTAAAATCCAAGATACAACAATTTATTTGATATGCAGATGCCTACAAATGTAGTAAATTAAACACTTTCAGAAGACGTTCCTTATCTAAAAAAAAAAAATTCGTGTAAGCCGAGTAGTCGTTTAACTCGTTGGCATTACAACAACACGGCTCCATGAGATAATAATGCGGGATCAAAGGTTGTATCTACGGGTTATTACAAATTTTCCATGTCATTCTCGTTATCCTCCGTGTTCGATTCGCAAGTTTAGGTAAACCAACCGCATTCCAAAGTAAATGTCCGATAGAACTGTCCCACTCCCACACGCGTGTATATATATATGTATATATGCATTGTGTGTGCATCGACCGACAACAACAACACAACAGACTGAACCGGTTTTCTTTCTGTATAGACGACTTCTTCTTCGACCGGCCATACCACCCCCGCACGTCCCGTGTTTGACTCCCTTCCGTCGCTAACGTCCCTTATCGTCGTCTGACGAGTACTTCACGTGAACGCGACACCTACTATATACAACCATGGTTCTTTAAAAATCCTGAAATTAGATTTATTCGGTAGTGTTTTATTATTCTTCTACATATACAGTTATAACAGTTATAATAATAATTTTTTTATTCTAAAGTAACACTGCTTGATATTTCTTGCTTTGATATAGTAAAAATTGAGGCTAAAATATAATGTATATAATCAAATTAGTCAGGAATGGATAATGAATCGTACTGCTTCTTTCGTAAGATTCGAAAGAATACACCAATTCGTTTAGAAAATGAAGCAGGATCAAGTTGAAGAATGACCATCTTCAAAGTCTCTGAAGCCTATAAAATTCCATAGGGTACCATTTACAGCCGTTCAAAACGTCCAGGGAGTGGAGATCAATGAAAGATAGACAGATCAACTGCATTAGAATTATATCAGAAGCTTTAAGAAATTTGGAAAAGCGGAGATATAGATTATCCCCAAAAAAGGAACCTTTACAGATAGTTTTCAAGTTTATAAACGAGCATAAACTTGTAAATTCTCGATTTAAAGGTAGCATGCCAAGAACTAATTACAGCCTACAGAATTTGCAAGAAAGAAATCAGCTGAGCCTTTTCTTTATTTGTGAATATTTGTTAGATTTTTGGTAAAAGCATTAATTAGACTTACAAAAGAAAATTAAGCAGCAAAAGAGGTACACTATCGAGTTAATATATCCAGAGATTGCGAAGGCCAAACCATGTTTAACAAAATTCCTTCTACTTCCTTTTGTTGCAGGAAGTCTCTGCAGAGTTTGGATGTGTGTTTGGGGTCGTTGTCCTGTTGTAGGTGGAAATTGTCTCCAATTAATCGTTGTCCAGAAGGAATCGCATGCTCCTCCTTTAATATTGCTTTCTAGCCTTCTTTATTTAAGATAAGAAAGAACCCCCACACAAGTACCCCCACACCTCCATGCTTCACAGTTGGCACCACACACTCTGAATGCATTCTCTCGCCCAACTTTCTTCGCACGAAAATTCGCTGATTGCTGCCGAAAACTTGGAACTTCGACTCATCGCTCCACAATATTTTTTTCCACATTTCCATATCCCAGTTTTGATGGTCTTTAGCCTATTGTAGCCGTTTTCGACGATTTTTTGGGCGTAGAAAAGGTTTACGAGCAGCAACTTTGCTAGGCGCTGCTTCACTGTACTTAGTGACACTGGGTTTTGGCGACCTTCATTAAATTCTGCTCGGATTTGTGGAGCTGTCAGTCGGCGATTACGTTTAGATATTAATTCTATACGCAATTCATCAGCTGCAGTAGTAACTTTTGGTCTTCGGGAGCGCTTTCTTGATGCCCGTTGATTCGGTTTCTTGATATTTTCTTCAGCTATTATTCTTCACATATAATGAGAATTCGTCAGCATACGAATGATTGACTTGGAAACACGACAAAATATTACAACTCTAAAATTTTCGACATCTCCTATTTAAATCTGCGAAGACAATTTGGGATATAATAAGTTCGGTAAGTGGTAGAGACACAATGTTGGGCATAAACTGTCAAATATAGATGTTTTTAAAAGATTACGGAAACATGAACCGACACTAAGGCACATATAATGTGGTTCTAGTAAGACAATAGAAAAATTTGACAACGAAGCATTAGAACGATGAGATTCTCCAAAATATGATAGCCACAAATAACAGTGTACAAAATAATAATGACTCACAAATTCAACTTGCAAATTCTTCAACTGACTTTCAACAAATTCTAACGAAAATATAATAAAAACAAAGAAAAATTCGTCAGAAAGTCATTATAAATATTTCTGATTCGTTTCTTGAATCAAATTACGAACTAATCAAAAATTGGATGAAGAATTCTTACAGGAATTGCTAAGCTTAGAAGCAAACGTATGTTTCAATCAAAGTCATACTCTTGAAAATGAGAAGTGGGTTTTACTGTAATATGCAACCAAAAATGTTCTGAAACCTTTTGTTGAAGTATGGTTTCTCAAGTTTTTGGGATTGAACAAACCATCGACCAGGTACGCTGTACAGTATCAATTGCGTTACTAGTTTGTAAGAAGAAAGTTCAGTGCAGCGATAAAAAGTTAGAAGTGAGAAATGTAAGAGTAATGTAAAGGAATCAATAAGTAAGAGTGGTGGTTGTATCCTTCTGTAAAATCGAGCGCCATCTTAAGTAGTCGTTATCGATAGTACAACGGGCACGGTGAAAATTGAATGAGCAAGAACGTTAGTGGGACGCCACCCCACAATCACAGCACTCGAAGCCCGCACCCTAGTGTTCAGCACTATAGCATCGCGCATGTCCTCCTCAAGACAACTTGAATCTATTCGGGCAGCAGGACTTGAAGGCGTACTCACTCACAATGTTCATATTAGTTTTAAATTCTTTTAACTAATAATCCATTACTACCCCAATTTGAAACTTTGCACACTGCTTAGTATTATAGTAAACAACTTCTGGGAATTTTTTGAAATTTGATGAAAATGACATGGAATGACTCTTGACTTCGACATTATCCGAGTCCTCCAGCGATGAACACGAGTTGAAGCAATATGGTTGGCCACCTCTCCCTCTACCGCCCCACGACTTGTTCACTTCATACCTCGTCGTGTAACGATTACATTGCGTTAGAACCACACGTTTAGATTAGGGTAAACCGAGGAGAGATGCCTTAGGAGGAGAGATGCCAAAAGTGAATAGTTCGACCTCTAACTAATAGATGGCTTCAACTGTTGGTCCGCTAGTATCTATCTATTGCTTCTGTTGTTGGTATGGTTATAGCAGAAAAGGGTTCGAAAGCGCTTTCTGTTGCAACTCCTCAAGAACGGGGCGAAACAATAACCGTGATTACGTGCTGCAATGCCGAAGGCACTTTCTTGCCACAAGCATGTATCTTCAAAGGAACAAATAGGAAAGCAGCATTTCTGGACGATATGCTCTCTGGCTCGCAAATTTATATGTCCAAAAAATCAGCCTATAATCAATAGTGACCAGTTCCTCGAATGGTTGCAAAATCATTTTTGCCTTAGAAAATCCGCTGGAAAGTGTTTGTTAATTTTAGATGGACATGCTTCGCATACCAACAGTTTTGATGTTCTGGACTTTGCCGACAAAAATGATATACTGCTACTCTGTTTGCCACTCCACACCACACACTACTTGCAACCGTTAGATAGGATTGTTTTCAAATCTCTAAAATCCGGTTACAACCAAGCTTGATATTCGTTATTGAAATCGAAAGAAGACCGCAGAATTACCCGGCTCAACTTTGGCAAACTGCTTCATGATGCTTGGGGAAAGGCAGCATCAGTTCAAAACGCCGTTTCTGGGTTCAGGGTCACAGGTAAAACAATACAAAAATGGCTATCCAAAAAATATTTGATGTAAAATTTTTGGGAATCTTTCCGTACAACCCAGCCGTGATCCCGGACTATGCTTTCATTGAACAACCTGACGGAGAACTATCTCAGCAAAATCAACAAGAAAATGGAAACGAAGGTATTACCTTGCAACAGCATGCAAATAATCTGAGTATTGTGACCAGATTTTCAAACGAAATAGATTCTGAAAATGCATCGAGAGAGACTAGTTGTTTCAATAGTAATCCTGAGGAGGTTTCTATGAACAAATCTGAAACCAATGACAACGCTGAAACACCAGAAAAACTCATAAACAAAATTGTCCCTCTTCCATACAAAATTGAAACGGTAAAGGCGAAGGCAAGAAAAGTAGACGAACTTTTAACTTCCCCAGAGAATTTGAAGAAGCGAAAAATACTGAGCGTTAGAAAGAAGGAGAAACTTAAGCAATCTTGTAGTAAGACGGCGCTGGCTAGGCCAGATTCGTCAGGTATTAGCAGAGCTAAACGTTCGCAAAAGAAGACGAGAACATGGAAGCGTCGAACCATGGAAAGCAGTTCAGAGGAAGATGGTTTTTCAGTTCACGACAGTAGCTCAGATATTGACATGGAGAATGTTGATGAAAATATTTGTAAAGGCTACGATAAAGACTACAATGCCACAACGAAGGGAGAAGACTGGATACAGTGCATCCATTGTCATGTCTGGCTGCATGAGGGATGCACTAAATACATAAATATTTGTCAACCTTGTGGTAAAATGTTATTAATGACTAAATGAAGCAGTCGGCATCTCTCCTATCACTTGTTGGCATCTTTCCTCCACTATAGAGGAGAGATGCCAATATGTAACGTTTTGAACAAATTGTAGTTTGTTCAAGTTTTTTGTCCTCTTTTTGTATAAATAAAAAAATCATGGCGTCTATCCTCGGTTTACCCTATACAGGATGTGGTCGTCACTTTTTCCCAACAGTGTACAATATGTACCCCAGTAATTAATTTATAAAGCTAACAGGATAAAAATTATTTATAAAATCTAACTTGTCAAAACCTAAAATTTTAATTCATCTTCATTTGCTAATGAAATCCTTTGTACGAACTGAAAGATAATTAGTCGTCCTATTTTATATCTAGGCCAGTTGACATTGTTTACCTCGACGTGGATGAATAGCGACGAGCACTAAGACAGACACTAAGCACACGACTCAACTTTTTAATTTAATTGAAGAAAACGTTGTTATCGATCAAAGAAGGAATAAAATCAGATACGTGGTAATAGTTGGTAGAGAGAGATTGGGACACCTGAATCAATTGCAACGGATATTAAAAAGAAAACAAACAAAAAAGATTTTCCTGTTTATATCAACATACATTATACTTAATATTCACCACCGATACTAGCACTGCATTTCGTTTTAACCGTACTTATTCAGCTCATGTCTTCGACAATGTAATTTATGTGATCACACGTTCGATTTAAGTTCACCGATACGCATCTGAAATCGTTTCGATATAACTTAAGGATATAATATATTAGTTTGTGTACGCGATTAAGATATCGCTCGTAATTTATTCTCCTCAAAAGTGAAAGAAAAAAAAAGGAGAAAAAGCGCGCAAAGAACACACATGCATATCGAAGAGCTGCAGAAAAAGAACGAGACGATATATCTAGAGAGGTATACGACACGATATTTAAAGCGGCGTTTACATATATCAGAATTTTACAGAATTCAATATTTTTGAACGTGTTGAGCCCGTGAGATATGAATAGAATTTTAAGCTCAGAATTATTCGTATTCGTGTCCGTTGGAATTTTCTTTATTTTGCGTTAAAAGATGACGTTATAAACAAACCACGCACAAAATTACTCCGTGTAAACGCAGCTTTATTCCCCGATTCAAAGGAAACCCTTCAACATACATCAACACGTGTAGACGTGGCTTAAGCGACAATCTTCTCCGCGTACGCATCGGTATTTGACTTATGTATACAGAGTGTACTTAATTGGCGCACTTCCGAGAAAAGCGGCCGCTACCTAGTCCTCGAGCAGATAGATGAGCATTCAATTTCATCTCTAGCCGGATTAATTAGTGCTGTTTTATGGGTTTACGAGTGCATGTACGTAGACGAGAAGAGCGCGCGCGCGAAAGCTTATTTAAAAAGGAGTCAAAGGAGCCGCTTCCACGGGAGCAATTACGACTTATCGGCGTACTTTTATTGCGGCGGAATCAATTAATCACTCTCTGTGCTCGCGCGCTTCTCTCTTTCAGCCGTCCTTTTCCGCTTCTGGACGGTTGACCAGTATTACGGATAATTTTAATTATATTCTTAGGTAATTTCTACCGTTTCCCGTATTTAGTATCGTGTAAGTCTTGCTCTCGTATATACCGCCCACTTTTAATTAAATGTAGATTAAGTTTTAATGGTACAGAATATGTTGTAGACCATAGCGACGCTAACGTTAAGATTTATAATTCATAATAGTAGAATGTGGACTGCAATTAAAATATTTTCAACTTTATTCGTAATATTATAGCAGTTTATATGAGCTCAATTACATACTAGTGTCATGACATCATTATAATATGACATCACACACTTATCAACATTTCTGTAGTGCCATTTTAACAGAATATTTCATTTTCTTAAGATCCTCGACAAATTATGCATCAAACTTAATCCTGAACTATGAAGGCGACATGAAATGTTTTCGGAATCGGCAAAAGATGGCGCACGAAGGTTAAAATGGATTCATTGGTCGGCGAGAGCGACTCCTTTTTATGGCAACTGTCAAAATTTCAAACGCCTACTGTCAATCGTTCTTGTTTAAGAGTGTGCTTTGTCTAGCAAGTCAGGCGATTTCGCAAAAATGGATAAAATCGTCGACAAGATTAATGAAAAAGCTTTCGTCGCGACGGGTACCGCGTTAGCTCACACCGGAGCAAAAATGAAATTGGGTGACTGTTTCGGAGGAGTGTCTGGCTAGGATTCAACGCAATCCAAGGGATTTCTTCATGCGTTTCATAACCGTGGATGAGATTTGGAACCACCACTACATACCGGAGACCAAGTTTGCTGCTTCGACTGTTCGAAGCAGTGAACTTCTCCGGGCGAATCAGCTCTGAAGAAAGCAGTCCCTCATCCCCCATACCCCCTCTCCCCCCACAACTTTCTCCTCTTCCCAAACCTGAAAAAATCGCTGGCAAGAAAGAGATTTGCCTCAAATGAGGAGGTCATCGCTGCTACAGATGATTATTTTGCAGACTTCGAACCATCCTACTTTTCCGACGGCTTGAAGAGGCTGGAGCACCGTTTGAAAAAGTGTATTGGTCTTCGATGGGACAACATCGAAAAAGTCACACTAATACTGTGCAACTAACGTTGTATTGTTATGGTATCGTATTTTCATACATCTCTCTTGCCAATATTCCCAAACATTTTCGATGGTGTTCAAATTGTGCGAGCGAGCAAGTCACTGTAATAAACTGATCTCCTTTTGATTGAATCACGTCCTCGTTTTTCTAAAATTACGGATAGCTGCATCAGCTTCCTGAAATATCCAATCTTGCATCGGTAATTGCTCACCAGAGTCTATCAGAACCATTTCGCATAGAAATAAAACATACAAGTAAACATACAATCCGCCCAGATCATTATACTACCGCAACCAAAATTTCGGCTTATTCCAAATTCTATTCTTGCGCGAAAACATTTCAAACCATCAGGTCCGTCCAAGTTAAATTTGTTCTCCTCGTGAAAAATGGCCCCACAGTTTTGCTCAGGAGACTCTGCTTCTATACAACACCCGCAGACTATATACGGCATCAAACCTAACAGTACTGTAGTGCTGTAAGTGCAGCCTATCTGTCAGATAAAATGTCTAGCGCTTCGTTCACCTGCAGGCAGTTTAAAATGCCTTCTGCATAGGCTTGGATGACAATGATTTCGGCCTGGATGGTGGACGGCGAGCTTCGGAAGTTGAGGGCCTAACCGTTGGGTTCTCCATCCCTCCACATTTCAATTGTCGTGCGTTTCGGCGTTTTAGAAGCATCCACAAAATTTTTTGGCCGCCCTTATGGACAGTGATGCTGGCTGATCGATATATGTAGGTGATATGGATTCCAGTTTTATCGGAGAAACTTCTGTACCCACTACATTTTGCTCTACAGTCGCCTAGAGCTGCCTCCGACCACAACATCATCTGCAGTGGAGGATGCCCAAGGACTGTCTTCATCACCCGCAGTAGGCGTCGAGGATAGGGTCTCCAGCATTCAACATATCTATAGTTTGCTGACAAATTCTAACACGTTCTGCTTTTTCTAAATCTGTCAGATTTGTCAGGGTACAAACCGAGTTACAACTTTTTCAAATGTAAATGTTCGTGCAATATTGATCTCACTTGCGAGGATTCAATCTTCAGATTGGATTCTATCATTGCATAGCTAATGCGGTTATAGTCTTCTACCATCTTCTTCACCACAGCAATGTTTCTGGGAAGTTTAATATTAAACAGTTTTAAAACCTCATTCAAAATTTCCAGCACAGCGACCGATATGTAAGCTGTTTGAACACGAAAATATTGGTTTTTAATGCTTCCAGAGTTGCAGAACCGTTGTTATAGATGATGACTTAGATTTGAGGTAGCCTCATAAAAAGAATCACATGAGACTAAATCTGGCGAGAGTGTGGGCCACAAGATGTCACCTTTGTTGGAGATAAGTTGCCCTAGAGCTGTCTCCGACCACAACACCATCTGCAGTGGAGAAAGTCCCTACTTTCTACCAAGCATTCCTCTACAGGCCCAAAAGGACTTTGTGGCTTCATTTGTCATACGTTCCAAGTGTGGTTTGTACGTCCATTTGGCGTCCAAAGTCACCCCTGATATTTGACCTCAGCAGATACAAGTATCTTAGAGCCGAAAACGGTCAGACACTGGAGGTTAGAGAGCTTCTTCCTCCGAGTGAACAGAACCATAATTGTTTTTGTAGTGTTAGGATTTAGCCCTTTTCTTTTGCACCATCTCTCCACGAGTCTGAGTGCGACTTGCATCTTCTCGGACCATGATGGTAATATCATTGGCATTGGTTCAGAAAACAAACCGTCCACCACTAGGCATCATAGCAAAGGTGACAACACTCCGCATGGTGGAGAGCCAGCTGCCACGGTTGTCTTTATAGTGCACGGGTTTGGGGACACATGAACCGTTCTGTTTGTTATCATGGCCAATCCAGCCATCATTTCGTTAAGTTCGTTTTATAACTTGCCATATCTTGATCTTAACTTTGGTAAGATTTTTCACGCATAAAGTGTTATACATGAATAAGGTAAGGTGAAAGAGGTGACGGCCTGACGGTAACTGAACTAAAATCTGTAAAGTATAATCTAGGACGAATTATAGAAGACAAACTTTTGTATATTGAGAGAATGTGGGTGCCGGTGGTAAAAAGATTCGAAAAAGAATCTAGATATTGCTGTGCTCGTGTCATACGAGGCCACTTCTTTGAAACAGCAGCTACGATTTGCGAAAACGTTGGACTACATACCATATTATGTTATGATAATTAAATTTTATGTATGCTCCAAGAAACGTCTTTACAAACAATGGTTACAAAATCAGGTTTTAACCTGTTGGTTGTATTAAAGCTGCCTAGAAGGAAATCTACCATCTGTACTACCTGTGCTAAGTGATAATTATCAGACTTGTATAAGCTAGATATTTTACAAATCACTCTCTTACGTTATGAATAAGAGTGTAATTAATATTTTTCATGTACCTACTTCTCACACGAGCAGCGTTAACAGCGACAAACCGGAAAAAAAAGCAGATCAATTGGACAGCATAACACGATTAACTCATGTACGCGATCCGAGAGAAAGGAATGTTCACGAAGATGTGTCGCAATCGGAAAAACTTGTCGAAGGAATGCCCCCGGTTCATCCGATATTCCACGCCAAGTCGGGTGCGACGCTGCCACAATTATAACTCGAAGTTAAGCGGTGGAACGAACGAACATAATATTTTACGTAGCAAATGTATACGTGGGTGAATGAATGATCGCTTTTATTGATGGAGTCGCGCCTACAGAATTATCGACTATTTTTGTCTCTCTTCTTCCTCCTCGCTAAATTAATAGTAATTAGAAACTGATACTTTGTTTTATTAAGAAAGCTTAAGAATGATGCTTTCTTGGAAAAACTACAACTGAGACAACGCGAAAATCAAATTCCACAAGATCTAGAGCACTTCGCGTACTTATATTTAATTTTGGATTCAGAAGACGGTGGCGCGTTTCGTTAACGAACCAGATTCACGGAGGTCCCCAACGAATCAATGGTTACTTAACGCGGACGTGACTCCGACGCCCACCGCTTTTATTTTTTCGCTGATTTATAGCGGCGAGGTGGTGGAAAGTGTCGTGCCGGTGGAAGGTAAATCACCCGCTTCTAATTGACTTGATTTGTACTGAATAACGTTTCTTTACGCGCCAGCGCGAGAGACATCGGGTCCGCGTTCGTTAATGGTGGCTGGTGTGTATAAGGGTCGCTTGTTGTAATTAATAGTCAGTTTTTATGATGGCGTGTCGCTTTAGCTTCATGCCGGTACACATATTGCGTTTCGTCCTAAATAAACGTTTGTCCCTCTCGCATTTGATGGTAAATTATTAGAAATTGGAAATATGTAGATAGATGCTGGTGAATACCTTAATTGATGTGATTTTTTTCAGGGCTGAAGCAGAGTGTGATGTAAGGTAATCTAAATTGTATCGTGAAAAAAATTAATCTTTTATTTCATTATTATTTAACATATTATCGCATTCTGAACATTTCAGGGAACTTTGAGGAGTCTTCTTTGCTGCCTCCTTTGATTCAAACTTCTTTGATGTATTCACATAACAGTTAAAACAACGCCTGCTTTTACTTCGATCTAGATCTTCGAGTACATGAGCAGCTTGTTCGGATCTTACGTTAGGTATTTGGTCTATCTAACATCTTCATCTTTCAGCAGTCCCTTCACAACTTCTTTGAATTTGCTGATACTCAATTTTTCACTGGCAATTCTTGATGTGCAATATGAGCATTTACTAGAGCCGTTCCAGTCAGAAGCTCTAAAGCTAACTTTCTGTACCGTTTCAAACTTCGGCGTAAAGATGTGTTGTAAGCTTTTATCTGTTCTGAAAGATCAATAAAAGCTTTACATTTATTATACTCAAAAACTATTTTAGGTTTGAAAATGGCTTGACCTCTTTTAGCTGCATTTACCATTTCATCTGTATGTTTGGTACTTGGACATAACAACAATGACATAACACATCACGCTTGTCTCGCCATTTTTGTACCACAATTTCTTCTTTGCATTCTGCACCAACTGTTTCGCCCTTTTTCAACTTATATTAAGTGACAGACTTCGGATTAAATTTTCGATTTATCCGTAATGTACCGACTGTGTATTACGTTTTAGTAGCTCACTGCTAACATTTTTATCGGTACAAACACCAAGATTTCGTCAATCAAACGTTTTCTTGGCAATATTACTCCTCGCATTCTGCACCAAAAATGCAACATTTACAATAACAATTGGAATCTGTTACGTGACGTAATATTTCGTATATAATTAGTATATATTTTGTCTTTTGACCAATAGAACTAAAACTGACGAAAATGACATAAACCCATCCAAAGAATAATTCCAAGGAATTTTTCTATTACTTCTGCGGTCGTTACCTTCCAAGCTTTTACTCGTGCATTTCGGTAAATGTTCTTAACAATGTGGTGCAAAGCATAGCGATTCGTTTCAACCACCTAAAAACACAAAAAGATAAAGAAAGCACCAATAACAAACCAGCAACAAATAATTACTCACTATTAGGTTTATAATGCCGTTAGTTACAAATAACTTATACAAATCATATGGGGATTTATTGTACCGGGTGCCCAACTAAGAATGTGGCTCGGCCATATCTCAGGAACGGCTCACAGTACAGCTTTGGGAAAAAATTATTATTGACCAAAGTGATCCCGAGAAAAGTGTAGGATGACCACTAGAGGACGTAACTGATCACCAAAAACTTTAATTCTTATTTTACGCAAAATTTACCAACTTAAGGTCTATCACAAATCTAAAGAAAATTTTGTGTATTTTACATCGGACAACTTTTTTGTATTTTGTCAAATAAGGGGTGGGGAGGAGGGGAAATTTTGTATTGCAAACTTAGTCTCTTTGAAAACAGCATTAATCCGCCAATCTGATGCTTACAAATTGGAATCAATCTAATAAGTGACGTGCATGCTAGAGAACGCTGTTTAATTTTTTCGGGAATTTTGTTTTTTCTCGAATACATATATTAAATGGAAACATACATTTTTGACAACAAGTTATAAAAGTAGGGTAAATTACCAACAAATCAGCGAAAACCGGGTATCGCTATCTTTTACCAATCCGAAGATATCTTCGGAGACGTGTGAATGGTAAAAATGTCTCCTATAAATTTAAATTATTCTGCTTTTCGTGAACAAAATTTAGATAAATTTGGTCTTATTAGAAAGGATTTTCATTGTCCTATGTTTAGTGATTGAAGTTGTTTAATTTTATCTTGTCCGTCACCACTAGAGGGCGATAAAGAAATTTAAATACGTAGAATGCTTGGCGGGGCAAAAAAATAGACTATCATGGATTTTTCTAAACCTACTGCTAGTGATTCAAATTGTTGAATCTCTTTATTTCTGTCAGCGCTAGAGGGAGTTAAAGAGAACAGAATAGAAGACATGTCGCTAACAATTTGCAACTATATGCTTTTCAATCTAATGAGTGTACGGCCACTTCTCCGTAAATGTTAGTCTACATATTTCTATGGCCTCCCAAGACCCCAAATTTGACTTGTTTAGATTTTTATTTGAGGGAGCGAAACAAATATCTTATTTTTGCAACGCGATCTACTGCTTGTAACAACTTGGTTGTGGGAATAGGAAATATCGTTCAAAGTATTTCTAAGACAGAAATAGAGACTGTAGTTCTATCAACTCGTTGTAGAGTGAAAGTTTGCATCGAAAATAATAGGAGACAACTTCAAGATTTAGGCCGCCACTAATATTAACTTTATTATGCTGTTTCCTTCTTTGTTGTTTTTCTGCATTGTTTATATGAATTATGCCGTTGTGCTTTTCACTAATATCTTAAGCCCCACACTGTTGTTTTCAAAAGCCATAAAATTTACATATTTAAATTTCCTTAACGCCGTCTAGCGGTAATGGTCAAAACAATAATAAACAATTTGAATCACCAAACATAGGCCTCTGAAAATCCTTTCTAATAACAACAAATTTGCTAAATTCCGTTCACGTGAAGCAGAATTATTAAAATTTATAGAAAAAAATTTCACCATCCACACGTCTTCGAAGATATCTTCGGATTGGTAAAAGATAGCGATTTTCGCTGATTTGTTGGTAATTTAGCCTACTTTTTTAATTTGTTGTCAAAAATGTATGTTTCTATTTAATATTTTTGAGAAAAAATAAAATTCCCGAAAAAAATTAAACAGCGCCCCCTAGCATGCACGTCACTTGCAAGCATTAGATTGGAGGAGCAATGCTGTATCCAACGAGACTAAGTTGGCAAAATTTGGTTCGACAGAACCGAAGATATAAGTGTTCCTTCAATACAAAATTTTCCTCCAACCCCTCCCCTTATTTGACAAAATACAAAAAAATTGATTCTGTAGATTCCGATTTTCATATTTATGATAGACCTTAAGTTGGTAAATTTTGCGTAAAATCAGAATTAAAATTTTTTGTGATCAGTTACGCCCTCTAGCGGTCATCCTACACTTGTCTAAATAATTTCAATATGTTTCTCGGGGTCACATTAGTTAATAATATTTTTTTCCCGGAGCTCTACTGTGAACCGTTCCTGAGATATGGCCAAGCGACATCCTTAGTTGGCCACCCGGTACATGGCTTCGTATAATTTCGCCTGAAAACCAGTGTTATTTTCGTTGAAATTAATTTTTCTTTCATCCTCTTCCTCATCACTTGATGATACATACTGCATTTGTCTAATAACATTCTCAATTGTATCATCTATATGTTGCGTTTTATCGGTCGGTTGCAAATTAATAATTACTTTAGATCTTGATGGACTTACTTTGATTTCTTTATCATTTTGTAAACCATCGATGCCCTCTAAATTTTTCCTTGTAAATTTTTCTTTTTATTTTGATGCTGGGAATCGTAATTTGTTGAATCGGAGGAGGAATCTTCACTCGATTCGGGTTCATAGTCATCCGACGTAGCATTGGACGCAAAAATGTCATTATCCATGTCCAAAAGACATTCTTGCAACAAACGTTGTAATCTTTGTTGTTCTTCTTCGTATGACATCTTTACCATACGCAAACGCAGTAAGAACTAAATGCACAATTACACACTAAACGCAGCACAGTTATAACTAGGATAACAGACTTGTCAGGACTTGCATTTGCGCACAATATAAACATGATGAAGCGTTGGTGGCCACCTAGAACCAATGTTACACCATTCTTGATTTAGAGCAAATTATCAAGGAAACAATATTGGCACGTCAGTTTCAACTTCTTTTATACATGGTGGTACTCAACGTGTTAATCGATGAAGTTAAAAAGAATGGCGGTTTGCCTGACAATCAATTTGACTTCAGAACAAACAGGTCCACGATCTATGCAATCGAAGTTGTAAAAAACACGGTTCGGAGCTGCCAGAAGAAATGGTACGCGTTGATTACGCTAGATGTTAAAAATGCCTTTAATTCTGCCAATTGCAATCACATAATGGACAACCTTGAATTGAAGGGCATATTTGCTCAACGTGATTAGACTGAACGACAGGCACCTACAACTAGAGAAGAAAGATATTGATATAGAGGCAGGAGTGCCGCAAGGGTCATTACTAGGCCCCACTCTCTGGAATATTCTGTTCGACGACATCTTCCAGGTAGAATTGTCTCGAGCAAAACAAGCTGCAAGTTGCCCCAGAGAAGTCAGAGGCAATCATCTTCAAAGGAATGAGGGATAGAGCACAGGTGAACTTCAGCATAGGCAATGCTACTATAGTACCAAAGAAGACTATAAAGTATCTTGGAAATATACTGGACAACCGTTTGTACTTTGGTGAGCACGTGAAATACGTAATCAAAACAGGGGAACAAGTAACACAAAACGCCAAGTCTTAAATGAGGTAGTACACTCAAAGTTCGATCCCCTTCAATAATATCAGCACACTGTTTGGTTCTACATTGTCTCGAACAAGCTTCTCTCATTTGATATATGCTTCTTCACTGAACTGAAGCGATAGAAGTAGAAAAAATTTATCCTCTTTAGATGATTAGTTAATCGTGTCGCAGATGTTCATCTTTAAACACAAGAGATTTCCCCTATTTACCCAACATGGAATAGACAGTAATTTCAGAAGAAATAATTGTTAAAAATAACTTCAAAACAAGTTGTTAATGTTTAGTACAGGATATATGCAATAAAAGAGAAGCACGGATCAATTGATAGATATATAAATGGAGATTAGTACGAAGAAACCAAAAACAAAATGAGTAACCAGACCATATTTAAATTTTAAATACATCCATTAAAGCAACACAATATACATTTCCATGTTAATTGCAACTTCCACCTGCTATACAGTAATAATCTTAAACTCAATCAATATAACATATTTAGCGTCCTTAACGTCAGTGATTCTATCTCTTTCCGTTAAATTAGCGGATCCGTATAAGGCGACGTGCGTCTCTCACTCTCCTATTTGCAAGTTTTGTCTTTTATTGATCGAACTAAATACATCACAGTTGAAATTTGCATTTGCATGTATACGTTCCTTCCATCAGCGCCATAAATAAATCTTATTGTTCGGAGTTGGAATTAAACGAATCTCTCCAACTCTGCGATGGTATAGCATTCATACATATATAAAATTATAATTGGGTCTAAATATTGAATATATTAACAAATAAATTGAAGGGTAATCCTTACAATAGGAGTGCCCTTCTGGCGAAATTAGGGGTTAACGTTTTATCACCTGCCTCCCTTGCCCTATTGTAACTTTTCTGCACAATTCTCGACCGTATTGATCTAATATTCAATTTCGGCTCATTGTGCATTGTATACTACATATCCTAGTACTATATACGCTCCTCTCTTTTTTATTTGTCCCCGCTAGTAACGTATGTTGTGTGTACCTTATATGCATTACGTTATAATTAAGACCTCCGTTATGAAAGCACTGCTCGCTGTAATATTTATAGAGTTAGTGTTCTCTATGGATGAAAGAAAATTTATGCGAGAGGGGGATTCTAATGCCTGCATGCAAGTGAAACGACAAGAGACCGTGTTCATCGCAAGAATGTGGAATGTCTGTGTTTAATTGCGGGTTTTACTAGGAATGCCATGTTTAAGTGGTGATTGTACGAAAATAATTACTGATTGCGAATATCTTGGACAAACAACACCGCCGAAGGTTATAAATAATGCTTGCCGGATATATTCAACTTGCAGCTTTCAGTTACAGATTATAAAAATATTTTTTTTTCATTTGTTGCTTCAAAGATTTTCAATTTCTCACAAAGCAACCTTCATCTTCCAGAAGATTTTAACTCAAAAAATATTACTATAACAAGTGCAATATTTAAAAGAGGATGAAAGAAAGGTTTTCATTTTTGAAGTGCTAAAAGTAGAATCGAAAAAGACTTCCTACATTTGAGAATCAGAAAATGATATCTTTTGCTAACAAGTTCCAAGATTCCCGATATTTCCATTCTTTTTATTATTCTAAATACAAAATCGACTAACTCGACGCTTTGCAATTAATGTAAGTGGCTTCGTTAGGAGCAAAAAGTGGGTAGAGGAGACCAGAAGGTCAACATATCTCATCAATCAATGTGTCAACCACGCTAGAGACCAAAACTTTCCCTGTCTGATTATTAGTTGCTAGCAAATTAAACATTCTGGTAAAAGTTTTTTGCATTGTTTGCTTGTGACAATGAAGAAATGCAAAACCTAAAAGCATAATGAAGATAAGAGCAAATCCATTAATATGTACCAGAATTTATCTCAATAAATTTTGATAAGCTCAGAATAGTTTCTTCATCAGCAACGCAAAAACAAAGGATAGTCAAATTACAAAAAATTTAAGAATTAGAAAAAACTAAAAAGAAACATGATAAAAATAAAATGAGAACATGGTAAACAAGCTTACTGAAAAAAAATACTCTTAAAAACAATTTTAAATATCACAACCAAAAAAATCTTCGATACTTAACAGAGTGTGGAGTCAACGTAAGTAGTGCAAAGGTATCTGCACTATCAAATTGCTTCTTGTATCATATTTGTGCACATCGCGTTGTAACTGTTGTTCTTGAATGTTATTTTTAATAAATAATAAACAATTTAAGAAATACACAGAGGGAACTGTTAGAATGTACAATTCCCTGAATATCGGTTTACAATGGGTTCTATTGTTGACACTCTGATGCATTTTTTCTGGATTGTGACAATTCTGTCCATATGTTTGGTGCTTCCCCATAATAAAATGTCTCTAGCCATAACTGAATAAAATTTAGAATAATATAGAAGTTTGGCAGTTTTGCGGTTGGTTGTAGCTACAAGTTTTCTTATTTGGTATACTGCACTATTCAATCTCCTACAAAGGTAATCTGCTTGGACATTCCAATTTAACCCAGAGTCAACATACAGGCCTAGTATTTTTACAGACTGCGACTGACTTGGTTTAGTTTGAAATTTTATCTTTTGAATTTTTCCTGGATTTCGTTTTAATTTATTTGCTCTGTAGCAAATCGACATTTATTCCTAGTTGTTCCTTGATTTCTAATTCTATTAAAGTAGTCGCTGTAAATGTTAATGTGGTCTCGTCTGCATACATTATTGTTTTACACATACTTAAGTTGTTACAGAAGTCGTTGATGGAAACTAGAAAAAGAATGGCCCCAACTTTGACCCCTGTGGTACACCATATTTAATGACTTGCTCTTGTGAATGACGGTTTTCTACCTAAACTATCTGACTTCTATTCGATAGATAAGATTCGAAAAGTTGTAAAGGGCCACCTCTTACAGCATAAAACTCTAATTTACTCAAAAGTGTTTTGTGACACAACACAGTCAAAACCTTTGCTTAAGTCCAACAAAATCGCGCTAGTATTATTATGGTTATCAAATCCCTCGATAACTGAATCAATTAGATCGCAAATTGCCATTGTTTTGGTATCCATTCTTGTAAAGAGGCATCACCTTTGCTATTTTCAGTTCCTCTGGAAATGTGTTCAGAAATAAATTTGGTGATATATACTTTAGAATTTTAGCTAACATACCATAAATAGTCTCAGATCTGGAATTCTTTAATCCCATGATCGCATTATAAACTTCTGTTTCAAGTATTTTTGAGGCAATGTAAATAGATCAAGCATTAGCCTAGTACAGGCATTTTTTTTGGTTATTAATTTTCACAGTAAGCCGTATATGGAGTTCACCATTGACTGCTAGCAGATCGAGACACCTAGCGGAAATGACAATCCACGAATTGTCCGAGCTAGATCGGTATCTGCTGTACCGATTTGTGTTATGTAGTACCTTGCGGTGTGCTACTTCCCTCCTTGCTCACTAAAGGGCATGAGGTTGGAATTAGTCCACTATCGGAGGTATTATATAAATAAGTTGAGAAGTGAAATGCGAGGAATAACAAGAGATCTTGTTATTCCTTCATATAGTAAGGCTAAGAAATTTGATGCTGAACGACATCGTTTTGAATTTCCTGTTTATCTGCATAACTATTTCGCCACTTCCTAGTGGATTGCAGGACATCGTTAAACCACCCCCATGCTGTTATCGCCGAAATTGTCAATTCTCTCCAGAGCTTTTTCGATTCTTATATAGTCTTCCTCTTTTCCAGCTACAACACACCCCTTTGTTGTTATACATCATTCAGGTTGTTCCTCTGAAGTTATTTCTTCTCACATTTGACACAAGTAATATTCACAAGCCACAATTGGATGGTGTCTAATTATTAGTTACTAGAAAATTTAACATTTTGGGAAACATATTTTGTATGTTTTAAAAAAAAAACTTCTTATGAACGTATGACCTAAACGTCTTAACTTTTGAGATACAGGGTGATGAAGTTTTCAAAAGAAATAGTTTTCCATTAATTCCTGTAATACGACTTTAGATATTTTAATGAAATGTGGTATACGTGTACTATATATCAAGAGGTATTATTGAGTGCACCACATTTTCCACCAGTGGCGTTCGTACGGAATTTCAGCTACCTATTTTGACAAACGTCTGTCATTTCATTAAAATATCTAAAGCAGTATTAAAGAATTAATGAAAAACTATTTATTTTTGAAAACTTTACCGCCCTGTATCTCATAAGTTAAGACGTTTAGGTCAAACGTTCACATGAAGTTTTCTTTTTAAAATGGACCAAAAAATCGTCCCCTAAAATATTGACATTCAATTAGGAAACACCCTGTATATACAAGTCCATTAATACCTAATAAAAGTAGTCAAGTATCATTCTATCTCAATAAGTTTTGACAATCATCAACAATGTAGGACTGTGAACTTCGAAACAACATTTATGAATTCTGCTGTGGTTGTCCAATACTGCTCCTTTTGAGCATTTTCTCTTTAATCAAATACAAAATCGGAGCTAAGGTCATGAATATTCTGTGCTGGTGTCTGATGAGGATACATCAGAATTTTTCTTCTTCTGTAGGGTGGCGATAATACCCCAAGAGTTTAACGCAATTACCACTATGTTTTTTCTTATAGTAGAGCTTGTTTGTGGCTACAGGAAAAAAAACTTTTGGAATATCCTCTTATGGCTTTGTTTTGGTAAAGGGCATCTTTAGCTTTACAATGCAGGATAACCTCGAGAAAACCTAACCTTGAGTATTCAATACCTTTCTGTCAATGAGGACGATTGTTCCCACCCCAGCCCCATTTTAAAGAATATCATATCATGGTGAATAATCGTCTTGCTCATCATGAATACATTTCAAGTTCCAGCTGAAGTTTTACAATTTTCTGGCACAGAACCTTTGCGATTTGTGACCTATACTACCTCTGCAATCCAGATGTAAGAAAATTTAAAGTCAACGATGACACTAGTCAGCTCAAGTACTCAATGAAGGATTACCAAACGAACAGATAGTGATCGAAAGCAACAATAATCAATTTGGTGGCAATCCTGAGTTATTGGTACCTGTTCCAAGAAACGATTCATTGGAACCGATTCTTCAAAAGAACAAAAAGAGAAACCACATGAATTTTCCTGAATTCAAAGGTTTTCTCATATTCTGGATATTTGTAAAAACTTGTTTGTTTTATGTTGGTTATCCACCTATAACTACCTTATGAATAAATTTAATATTTGAAGCACCATATGGTGGTGGTCATCTCCAAGTGTAATAAAGGCTGAATCATCTCCCCCCAGAGCTAGAGACCTATCTTGCTGATCTCAAATTGCAGAAACGATCATTCTCAATTGACGAAAAGAAGAGTACTTCCTAAGCAATAAAATTCGGCACTAAGCAATTAGGAACACCTTTGAGATTATGGAAATCGTTACCTCTAGATTTAATTCTGAAATTATAATGTTTACGAGCTCGTATTTCCAAAATGAAGTTTTGTGGTACATCATAGTTTAGTTCTAACAGTCGATAAACTTGTCTATCAAGACACTCAGCAGCAGGATAAGAATCTCAGTCACAATAATCACTGAACGCCATAAAATATATTGGAGATCTTTTAAATTTAAACTCATTTATGTATGACAAGTCATCTCCGCTTCGATGTTTAAAACAGCAATTAAAAGAGGTATCATACGACTTCAAAACACCATCGAAACAAAAATCCGGATTAATTACAACAGTATATTGCAACTCTGGACAATATATAGATTAGTTGTGCAAATATGAGTCCTATGGTGGTGATGATAAAAAATATGAAAAATATCAGTCCATTAATCAGGACCCCGAACACATTAAAGCGTGCGTTTGCATACAGGTATGCATAAACGAATAAAAAAAAGTCAACTTCCATTAAAATTAGTGTGCAAATTTATTTGCTCGCTAATCTGTTAGGAAAACAAATTTCGTAATTCAATATGTAAACTTGATACGGAAAATTTTAGCGCATGCTGTAAAAAAATATCATAGTTGGACGATGATAAATTATTTATTAAATTTGTGTAGTTTAAATAATAGTACGACGACCAACTATAAATTTTAATTAGTCAAGTTTGTTTAATTTTTTTTTGTTTTCAATTCAGATGTGACTGCGTTTAAAAAAATGTTTGGTTACTGATATATTTGTCTCTCAATTCCAAATATATTTCTGCTTGTACGAGGGAGCGTTTTTATATTCGCGGAATGGGGGATAAGGGGTGGAAATAAAAAAACTAAATTATTTTTCTTTTTCAATATATTCACCTGCAAGACGGATACATTTTTCACATCTTTCAATTAATTTATTTATACCCTCATAAAAAAATGATTTCTCTTTATCTGCAAAATACGCCAAAACTGCCTCCTTGACTTCATCATCGGCAGTAAATTTTTTACCCCGCAGCTCTTTTTTCATTTTCGGAAACAGGTAATAATCACTCGGGGCCAGGTCTGGGCTGTAGGGTGGGTGATTCACAATTTTGAAGCCCACCTTATGCAAGGCAGCTAACGCAACGCGGCTCTTGTGGACGGGCGCGTTGTCATGCAAAAGCAGCACACCGTTCGTCAATTTTCCCCGTCTTTTCTCTTTAATGGTTTCTTTTAGTCGCTCTAATATTGAAGCGTAATAATCTCCGATTATAGAAACACCTTTATCTTTATAATCAATCTACAATATTCCTTCCGAGTCCCAAAATACCGTTGCCATGAGTTTCCCAGCTGATTGTGACACTTTAAATTTCTTGGGAGGTGCTGTGCCCTTTTTATGCCACTGCATGGAGTCTTGTTTGGACACAGGTTCATAATGATGAACCCGAGTTTCGTCTCCAGTAACAATTCGACTCAATACACCATCCTTGTCTTCATTACAGAGGTCCAAAAATGCACGCGAACACTCTACGCGCTGTTGTTTTTGCGACGGCGTGAGCATTCTCGGCACCCATCTTGCGCTGAACTTAGACATGCCTAGATGATCGTGTAGGATTTTAAAAATTGTTGTATCGGATACTCCAACCATTTCTGCGAGTTGTTTCTTCTTTAGTCGAGCATCTTCGAATACAATTTTTTCAACTTTGTGGATAAGTGCTGGCGTGGTCACCTCAATGCTCCTGCCCGGCCTCGGGTCGTCTTCAAGGGATTCCCTTCCTTGTTTAAATAAACTATGCCACTTGTACACCATGGTTTTTCCTGGACAACAGTCACCGTAAACCAATGACATCTCATTCATTATGGTCGCGAATGATTTTCCTTGCCTGGTAAGGAACTTTATAACGGCACGATATTCGATTTTTTCCATATTTCACTTTTCACTCCTAATTATGTTACTTGGTTGACGATAGCTCAAAGACTAACTGTCTAATAAGAATGAAACTTCGTATTTCTACTAATTATGGGTCGCTGCACAGCCCACGCCCCCAATGCGCCTAATCACCCCCTACAACCCGCTCATTCCGCGAATATAAAAACGCTCCCTCGTAGGTCGTGTATCTACCGTCCATTACAGCAAAAATTAATTAATCAACTTACACTGAAACTTCTTAAAACTCGATCTCACTTCTTTTTTTCCTATATTTTTTCCGAGTCTACTTTAAGAGCATACCAGTATGCCTAACGGGTAATTTCAATTATATACTTAAGTAATTTTTGCGTTATCTCGGCAATTAATATTACTTCGGGGCTTTGTTCGATGAATATCGGCCTCTTTTAATTAAATATCGATTAGGGTTTTGATTAATTTTCTATAAATTCGTGTACGTTCTCGGTTCAGTCTTTGTTCCCTATATCCAGTCAACTACCCGCTCGGAGAGTCCCACCGCACCTCTCGCATCCCCACCCCCACCACGAAGCCAACGTTTCCCGAGCTGAAAATTTATTGCGTGGGTTAAGTTTTCGCGAGAGCGTATCTCCTGACTTTGGCAACTTCAAATTTAATTAATTGAGCGTCATGCCTTCAATTAGGATGATTATGCAGGATGCGATCATATTGTTGTCGTGGAAATCTTAATTAAGTATAAAACAACTGAATCTTAAAGATTTATCCGAAAGTTTTCCAATTTTTCGCGTGTTTTATAAACTCCTCCTCCCCACTTCTCCTGATTATTTCATATTGATTATTCCGATATTAATATCAAGTTATACAGATTAATATTTTACAGAATACTTGCATATGATTGTCTAAAAAGTAACAAACACCACTCATATTAATCTAGTCTGCAGTACTTGCCATGCCTACATCGTGTGTTATATTTTGGGATTACTTTTAATTTCTTCAATTCCTAGGATGCGAATTGACGTTTACGGGTAGGTGAGCAGCCGAAAAAAATCTCATTTCCTTTCGTTAATTAATTTTTCAAACCCTTGTTTTGTTTGTAGACGTAGGGTGAATATTAAAATTTCGACCCAAAAACAATAAGAGGGAGAGCCTTTTTTTCGGAAAGCGGTCTACCGCGTCGCAATAACTAAATTAAATATCTCGACAAAATCTGGTACGATATATTAAGTATTATGTTCTGGGTTACGCCTAGCAATTTAGATTGATTAAAGTTGCTTTTACGGGCCCCGTATTGTAACTTGTATATTGGTGAAAGCGTTTTATTTTGTTATTTAAAAATGAAAACGTCCGAACGAAATATTTACGCGGGTTTCACGATAAGAAAGAATGCGGTAACACTGTGCTGAGAAGAATAGATTCCTAATTTCTGAAATTTACAAATTTTTTAGTTTTAAATTGCAGCATAAACGATTTTGTTCTAATTTTAAATCTCTCAATTATACCAGGAGACTCGGGAACATTTCCTTGGGAGTAGACTGTTGACAGCGAGAGGTCCTGAGATTCTCCTCCCCCCTTTCTACCTTTCAGAAACGTTGCCATGAAAAGTGACTTCTTGAATAGTAGAATGTGTATGAGTAGAATGGAACGGCCTTTAGTAGCGGTCGAAGTCTTTTAGATGATAACATGATGGCTTTGTGCGATGGTAGATTATCGTGCAACACAAACCAACTCTCTGGCTTCATTGTAAAGAATTCCTTTTGAATCGAAGAAAACGGTCAGCATTGTCTCAATTTTGTTCTTCGAAAAGCGGATTTTTTTCTCTTTTGGTTCTTCTGGTGACCTTCGTGCCACACTCTGCCGTTTCATTTTCAGCTCGAATATTGAAAACATCACGTTTCACCACCAGTTGCAATGGTTGACATGCTTGCCAGATTCCTTTGGGACATTTTTAACATGTCTTTGTAATGCTGAACTCTCCAATTTTTTGGTCGTCTGTCAGAGGGTGTGGCACGAAGAGCGCACAGACTTTGTGTTTGCCCAAACCAACGGAAATGTGCGTTTCAGCGTTTTGTACATTTCTACGCCATTTTTAAAACAGAATTTAATATTCACTCTTTGTTCCATGTTGGTTTTTCGACCAACGTATACCAAATGACTTTCGATAAAACCACAATGAAATGTCAACCGAAGTAGATGAAGGAAGGAATATTCTCCTACCACCATTCACTCACAGATGTCCCTGCGATAAGAATTTTTTTACTGGAATAATTGGCTCAAAGACCAGTGATGTGACGGGTCCTTTAAGACTTTTAATTTACAACTTCGTTGTATTTTATTATTACATTTAGGAAATGTGCCTATGTTGGCATGCTGCCTATGACAGCATACCGACATCACTACCCGAGCTCTAGAATTTAACGGTCAAACGACACGTGAAACAGGCAGTCAATATAGCTACACGAATCTGTAGAAACAAAGTCACATATCAAACGGTTTGTTATTATTTGGTGATAAAAATTTAATTTTGGTAGGTTCCTAAGAAATTTTTATGTAGTAATGAATGTTAGTGACGAATGTTAGATGTTGACGATGTTAGATGACGAAATATATGCAAAGAACAGGATAACGGTCCGAAAACGAAGCATGAAGAATTACAATAAGGAAAACTTTCAAGATGAGATATTTTATTCTAAATGGAATGGGCATAGTTCGGACAGTAATGTATTGGTCAATGATTTTATTGATAGCTTGGTTAATGTTATAGATAGAATGTGTCCAATTGAAGAGCAGCAGGTTATCAAGAAGTACTCACAAAACCAATGGATGAATTCAAAAACTTTAGAAGCTATAAAATTAAGGGACTTATGCAGTTATTACTGATTAAACGATTGATTGGAATGACTACAAAATAAAAAGAAATAAAGTTACCCAGTTGATAAGAGAAGCAAAAGACAAGTATTATATCAGTGTTATAGACCAAAATAAGCATAACAGTTATAAATTATGGAAAAATTTAAAACCTTTAATACCAAATTCAAAGATTACTATACCGAAAGAAATAAAATTTAATGACATTATAATAAGTAATGATCAAAATATTGCTCAGAGTTTTAATAAATTTTTTGTGGAGAGTGTAGAAACTATAGTAAAGGACATACCGAGGATTGTAAGTTACGCGCCTACATTGGAAAAAGTGAATGAATGTGGGATAATGGATAGGTTTGATACAATATCTATGAGTAAATTAAAAGAAATTATAAATTCACTAAAAAATTATGGGGCGGATGTGGGTGATGGAGTATCAACACTCATTTTTAAGGATGCGTGTGAAGTGGTGGATTTCTTGATGTCGTAAATGTTTCAATGGAGACAGGTGTATTTCCAGAACAATGGAAAACAACTTACGTGACAACCGTACCAAGAGTTAATGGGACGATTAAGTGTAAAGAGTTTAGACCAATCAATTCGGTTGCTCCATACGAAAAATATTATAACTATGTGTTAAGGAACAAATTGTGGAATATTGCATACAGAATAATGAGTTAGTGTCAAATCAGTACGGCTTTAGAAAAGGGCACTCGTGTGAAACAGTGATAATAGACATATATGACAAATGGATGAGAGATATTGATGAAGGAAAAATTGTGATTACTGTGTTTTTGAACTTTAAGTGGGCGTTTGAAACAATAAATCGTGATTTATTACTACATAAATTGCGAAAGATTGGCTTACGTGGAACAGTGCTGAAATGGTTTGAATCATATCTGAACAACAGAACTCAGATAGTGAAATATAATAATAAGTTTTCCGACAAAATTACTACACAGTTTGGTGTACCACAAGGAACTGTTTTGGGACCTCTTCTATTTGTACTATATATAAATGATATAGTAGAAAATGTGGATGAATGTAAAGTTTGTTTATTTGCAGATGATACTATGTTGTATGTTGTGGGTAATGATATTGATAATTTGGAGTATAAACTGAACATAGAACTAAGTAGATTGTATGTGTACGTTAAACTTAAGCATGATGATGTGTAATATTCCATGTAAGTTTGTAAATAGCGCTTGCTAATAAACATCTATCTTATCTTATCTTAAAAAGAAATTTTATTAAGCTATATTCAACTGTACTAATTTAGTTAATACTTCTTATATGATACATTCTGTTTTGGGCACATTTTAAGGTTATGTTGTTACAGCTACAACGCTACGTAGAAGATTTAAAGATGGTACAAGTACAAAAGGAGATTTGGTAGGTAAAAGGCCAGTATTTAATCAGAATATGGAAGATGAAATCGTTTGTTATATCAAAGATATGGAAACTCGATTTTATTGTATTAAAGATTTAAAGAAATTAATTTTTGAGTTCGCCGATAAGAATAATATAAAAAAATCCGTTTAGGTTTCCTATGATGACACACTCAATTTTTTTTGTGTTTAATTTTTTTAGAAAAAGGTATTGTATATATGGAAATTGTTTTAGCTTACTTTCAATGTAAATGGTTTAGACCATTTAACTTACTCACAGAGCATTTGCTAAATCTCAAGATACGTTGTCTAGATTGGTCAAAAGTTAAGTATGCCATCATCGGTAAATTTGCCCTATGAGGACGAGCATCATTACTAACAAAATACTTTAAATATCAGCATGGTCTGAGGAAGTGAATTTTAAAATGTAAAGCCGGGCACTCACTACGCGATACTTGCCAAGTACTTGACAAGTAGCAAGCAGTGTGTATGAAACTTTGCACAGACTCGCCGAAGTACTTGTACTTCCCGTCGTGTGTCGGAAAACGTTCCCAAGTCAAAGGCGGCAAGTAGATTATTGCGATACTTGTTATGATCGCGCTACACTACGCGGCATTCGTTAGTGCGAGTAGTTGCAAGTTAGTTCTCGTTTACAATGTTTGTAGTCAAAATTGTGCAAGTAAATCTTATTTAAAGGTGTTACCCACCATCTTTTGCGTCTACATTTCCTTTTTCTATTTTTGAGTAAAAGATAACCACAACTTAATGTTATAAAAGCTGCTAAAGCTGCCGTATCATTATTTTCCTCCATTTTTAAAAACTACTCGTCTTCTGACTTGCACTTTCCGAAAAACTTGTAACTTTTAAAGTAGGCACGTAATGTAGACAATTCGAAGAAGTACTTGCCAAGTTTATTTCAAGTCAAGTAACTCGGAAAGTAACGCGTAGTGAGTGGCCAGCTTTAGATAGTAGCCAACGTGTTCGACGCTGGCTGGTCACTCTGAAAACAATTACAGAACTGAATGGAATATAAAGTAACACACACTCAACATTTCCGACAAGTTTGACGTCTTGTACGTTGATTTCTTCTGCGAATGGGATTTAATCTATATTTAAGATGTAAGTAATCCATGCTGTATCTAAATCAATTAATTGAAATAATAAAAAATCCTGTAGATCTTCAGCATTGCAGCCTCCACAAGAGCAAAATATTTTTCTATTTTTTCGCTTTGGTTCTTCTCAATGTTGTCTGCCAGAGGAATCGCTATATAAATTATGTATGTGGTCTTCTTTCTTTTATCGACAATCTCAATGCCCGGCCTATTATTAGTTACTACTCTGTCAGTTATTATTTCCCTGTTCCAGTAAATTTTACAGTTTTGTTTGTTGTCGGTTATTGCTAGAGGTGCATATTTTTGTAGAAAGGTGTCTTCTCAAGCTGGAGGTCTTCAAATACGTACGTGTCAAATTTCTTGGTGTGAAAATTTGGCTACGTTGTCATGTCTTTCAGTCTATTGATTTCCTGCCAGCATCGTATATCCGTAGTTTTTAGTAATGGTCCTATATAGAGGACGAGAATCCCTCTGCCTCTGGAAAGATGTTGTAATTGGTTAGCTAGCTGAGCGATACTGTTTCATTGATATGTGCCTGGTCCATCAGAGCTGGATTTCATGTCTGGTAGGCGTAGTGGTGTTCTTCTTTTTTGCTGAGAAAGTAGTTGACTCCGTAAGCTGTATTACTTGTCTGGCTATCACTGCAACTCTTGCGGTGTAGTTTGTTGTGTGTAAGTTGTGTTCAAATGGCTTTGTGACAGCATCATATCGCCTTTTATGATGCCGCGCTGTTAATCACTTTGCTCCCAGCAGCGAATGGCAAGTCGATCCGGGATTAAACTCTCTGAAAAAATGTCACCGCCCTCCAGAGAATTGAACCCCGGCACCTATCGTCCTCTCACAACGATAGTCAACCGCCTAACCACTGCGGCCATCGACCTGTTATTACTGTACAATATTTTTAATAACTGTTTTGTAGAGTGCCTAGATAAACAATGTGGAGGGGATCATTTCATTATACACTGGCGTTCAACACATCACATTATTCCGAACAAATTCACTAAAGGGGTCGATAGCTCCAGTGGTTAGGGCGTGGCAGGACGATAGGAGCCGAGTTTCAATTCTCTGGAGGGACGGTGACATTTTCTGAGACGGCGGAAATTCGGATCGACTTACCATTCGCTGTTGGGAGTGATTAACAACGCGGCATTATAAAAGACGATATGATGCTGTCACAAAGCCATTTGAACACAATTTACACACACAAAGCTAGACCGCGAAAGTTGCAGTGATAACAAAAATGTAATTTATTATGTGTACTAAATAAAGAACTTACAATACGCATGGATAAAGTTTTGCTGCAAATATATTACAGAATAAGGAAATATCTGCGTTGCCGATAATAATTGGCGTTTCATTAAATCAAAATTTAAAAAAAACGAGTTCTCAAATAAATCCGGATATATGTATGTAGTAGGTACACAATACGAGTTTGAGGTTGTTGTTACACATTCGAACCGGAACGTATAAAGCCGAACATGTGCACATTCCGTTTATTCATAAAAATTTTACGCGGCTGTAATTTTTCGTAGTATCGACAAACCTAATTCACCTTTAATTAGTAAAAATAAAATGTACGCCGAGCACAGATATAAATTAATTAAAAAACTATAAATCATCGGGATTGATACGATCGCACGCCCCACACACATACATATGTGTATACATGGAGATAAAAATAAAATAAAATATATTTCTATAATATAATATTATATACGCGAGGGGCAATATATCACAATAATAGATGTACGTGCGCGAAATAATGACCGTATTTGAATTTTATGTTGGTTTCAGTGACTCAAATTAGTTCAATTAAAATTCCCAATATATGCGAAGCAAAAAAGTATAAATATTAATAAAGCCGGTAATAAATCCTGCGAGTTATAAATAGAATTTCAGATAATGCAGTGTAGAAGCATTTCCAAACAAAGAATATCATAAAACAACATATAACTAATCTACAGAGTTCTGTTTATTACTGCAGTAGTTCAGTTACATTATAAAAAGCTTGTAAAAAGCTCTCAAGGGCTGCGTCTCAATGGATTATGCTTAAAAACTGATGTTTAACTTGATATGGTACCAAAAACAACACTAACACTGCTGTTAAAATGGAAGAGCGTTAGTGGACAAAGACAAGCTTGAGTAATCAAGCACCAAGAACACATAGGAAGAAATCGATTCAGTAGTTTGTTGATAGTAACAGTTTTAAGACACTGAGTTTCTAACATAATGGAGGTTACTCGTGAAGGTTAGAAAAATTTTTTGAGAACTGGTTCGTGCGGATAAAAAAATTTATAAACCATAATTCACCTTTATGGTTATTTTGAAAAACAATAAAATAGTTTGTCCTCACAAATTTTCTTTTCTTCCCAGATTTTGTAAAAATATAAAAGATGACTCTCATATTAAGCTTGATTATCGTCTAGCTTTCGATATTATGACAGGTCCACAAGAACACAAGATAATCTCTTTTAAGATGTTAGAGCATTATCGAGAAGAAAGTCTGGATACTTCAACAAAAAAGGATGGATTTCTTCTTTAAAGTTGCTCATTAATGTAAAAATATGTGTATTAAGTGTGTGGCAACAAACATGTTTGCAACGAAAATTTTTAGTTCTTCCACAGCAATATTTGCATTAGGTTTTCCAAGAAAAAATGCAATACTTCGTCAAAAAAATTCTCAAACTGCTCATCTGGTTTTAAGTCATTTTAACAATTTAGTGGTGGTAACATTAATGCAAAAAAATGAAGAATTGTTTTGTAGCAAGTTCAATGGAAACAATATCTGAAACAGAACCTATATGAATATTGTTTTGTGCTCCACCAAAACCTTATCCTGTTTATTTATAGAGCAGGGTTAATTATTTAAGGTCCAGTCAATCCTGAAGACAAAAATGAGTACAAAATTCAAAGAGAAAAGATTCAGAGAAGCTTAAACAGACGGGGAATCCAAAAAATTAAGAGAACGCTGGATATAAAAAAAAAACACTAAAGAATGTGTCATGGCAGTTTGAACTCAGTTTGGAAAATTATGGAGCTTGGAAGCTTGGAAATTATGCTAGTAACAGCCACACGAAAAGAGTATGGAAAACAGAAAATTTGAAATCAACAATATCCTAGCAAGGAGAGAACCGTCCACAAGAAACAGATTCAAAACCTAGGACAGAACAAGAAGACAAAGAATTAAGATGGAAGTTAAAAATGAAAAAGGAAACACTTTATTGTGGGGAGATCCCTCAGTCCTAGTAGCCTATTATGCTTCTTAGTAAACTTAAGAATACATTTTGGTAGCTTTCGGTAATTTTGCATTTTACCAAAAGCTAAAATAAATTGTTTTTAAATTTTTGCGGGACTACCACAATGAAGGTAAAAATTTTCTGAAACTGGACTAAATTCGTTCCACAAATATCTATCCTGTTTATTTATAGAGCAGGGTTAATTATTTAAGCTCCAGTCAATCCTGAAGAGAAAAATGAGTACAAAATTCAAAGAGAAAAGATTCAGAAAAACTTAAACAGAAGAAGAACCCAAAAAATCAGGACAACGCTAGATATTAAAAAAAACACTAAAGAATGTGTCATGGCTGTTTGAACTCAGTTTGGAAAATTATAGAAGCGGGGTGGTGGAACCAGGTAATAAAGAACAGGAAAGAAAAAAATCTTAAAAGTGTAATCAGGTTTATAGAAGTTAAAAAAGAAAAAGAAAACATTTCTATTGTGTGGAAGATTTCTCAGTCGTAGCGGCCTATTATGCTTCTTAGTAAACTTAAAAAGCACATTTCTTTAGCTTTCGGTAATTTTGCATTACCAAAAGCTAAAAAAAAATTGTTTTTAAATTTTTGCGGGGACTCCCTCAATGCCACAAATATCTATATGATATGGCTTGACTGCCATTATTTTAATGTAATCGCCGGCAGTCTCTTTCGATTCATTATTGAAAAAATTTAAGAGTAGGGACTAGTCCGAAAAGCAAACTCGGCCACAAAAGTCCTCTCAAAAAGGTTACACATGGACAAAGAAGTTGGCAACATGACCAAGAGTTAATTGACTTACTCTGGGATCATCTAATCGATCGACCCCAAAATATGTCCGTCTCTCCTCAGCAAGGAGATGGATTGGAATTTCCTTCACACTCCCACATATTCTATACAGGGTAGAGTTTACTGACTCATACGATGTGTTTGTTCAGTGTGCAATAACCGGTTAAGATCACTGTGAGTAACCTCAGCCTGTCTCTGATCAAAAAGACTATCTTTCTCATATGGGCAATAAAAACTCCTTCTGCTGTCAGTGGGGGGTGGTAGATATTTTACAATATCACCAAAAATCGAGTCGGAAATATCATTTATTTCTGAAAATACAAAACCATTGCTCCACTTTCTTTAGAAATTCTGCGCGAAAATTATGGCGAATTTATGATATTGGCAGAGAACTCATTGTTTATAGTTGAAATGTTGACAAAATCATCTTCATAAGCAACCTTCTTCAAGCATTATTGTTCAGGTTATTTTTGTTTTTGCCTTTTTTAATTGTTTCTGCTTTCGTCTCTTTTGTATATCTTTGGAAAGCCAACAGAACCTCATCAACTTCACTGTAAACGTTAACTTGCTTGAAACCGGTTACTTTGTTTCCAAAGCTTCATAAGGATTCAACAGGCACAGTCCTGTTGTCTCAAAAACAATTTCCTCCACACAATTTAGATTAGGCTGTTTGCTTTAACGGTTTAAAAAAACTTACACCAAGGGGTTGAGTTGAATTATAGGCTGTTGTACCTTCGGCACCAATTCTAGACTGCTTTGTCATTTCTCTTCACCTATGCGACAAAAACTTTAATAAACTAGTATTTGAAAGTTCCCGAATCAAACACAAAACAAAACTTTGTTCTATTATAGAAGCCATTTGGAGAACCGCCATTTTACCCGTTTACTATTATACTATAATAATGTTATTGCTTTTTTGTGAGTCATATTAACCTCCACATGACAAGAATTTCATTAACATAACCATAACAGAAATTTTATTTAGTAGAATTTTTTCTGGGTAATCATTCTGTTCTAACTACAACTGTAATTGAAATAATGTTAACCACAATTTACATAAATAGACTGTAATATAGTACCACTGTTGGATAGTTTAGTTAGACTTGTTTTAGAATATTTATTACTCACCACTATCTTAGTTTAAACCGGAACAATTTCAGTAAACTTGCATGTGCAAGAACAAAGAAATCAGAATGTTTTGGCCGGTAGTTAGTTACGGAACTCAGTTACGTTTATGCAGCGTATCGGCAGTGCCATGGGTCAAGAACTAAACTTGTCCCGAAATGTCCCTAGATATAATATCCCGAAATATATACACACAAACACGAACCAAGTATATATGTATATACATACACGCACAATGAACACAATAAACGCTACAAAACTAGCCATCCAAGTGTATAGTGCAGTATACGGACTATATTTGACCCCGTATAGTTTGTGTACCTGCTCGTTGTCGAGCCGAAAAGAAGAAGAAAAAAAGAACGTTTACATCACGCAACAAATATTCCGCATGGGACTGCGCAATATGCGTTGGAAAGCCTCGAGATGTAAATACATAATTAGCGGACGGATTTTTTTCTTTTGTCGTTGATCATAGCGTTGGAAACTTTCATTTCGGACATTAATTTCGGACCCGATGGCAAATTGAAAGTTTAACATATTAATTAAATGCCTCGTTTGCGTGTTTGGATAAAAATGCGTTTTGGAAATTCTAATCCTTTTCACACAGGTATACTTTCTAGACCTCTAAATATATGTTGAAAATTACTGGAATTATTTACTGTAGTTACCTAATTCTATAGTATAACAAATATATATAAACCTCCTGCAATTACAATTGATAACTACGTTTCTGCATGATAATGAAGTCCGAAACTACCAGATACATGAACAATCCTTGGCACTTATGTTCAAATTAGTAGCACAGAGCAGCTGTAATCAGAATCAATTCCAGTTCAATGTGCCCAA
Organism: Holotrichia oblita; assembly: GCA_023690525.1. Taxonomy (NCBI): domain Eukaryota; kingdom Metazoa; phylum Arthropoda; class Insecta; order Coleoptera; family Scarabaeidae; genus Holotrichia; species Holotrichia oblita. Next base: position 174,393,111 of record CM043017.1, read on the forward strand.
TGTTAATATCGTTCCCACCATCCCCATTTTTGTGTCAAAAATCAAAGATTTCTATTATCTGGAACGATACGTTTACCACGAAGAATTCAAACATATGTCAACGTGTCCAGTGAAGGAGATGGCACAAAATTTTGACCAATACTTTCTGCGTCTCAACTTAACATCATCATCAAACCTGCATTATTGTCTCTAAGGTCTTCTTCTGCTCCAAGACTAGACTTATAGATCCTTGAGCCTTCTAAATTTTAGCCCTAAAATGGCAACTCTCTTGCCACTGAATTCTCATTTGGGAGAGTGTGATAAATGTGCGACCCAATTATGGCGTCCACCTGCAGGATGCGTCTAGTTGCGAAACGAGGTGGTGGTCTATCATGGCCTAGCTTCTCCAGGTGTCGGACCAACGGATTCTCCAACCGAAGTATCCTTTCTAACGTGCTTCTGACCAGCGCTATTGTATATTCGTACAGTATTGGAAAGACAAAGTCTCTGTGCATTGCTCATGAATCAGGGGAGTGCGGCAACTATTCTGGAGGATGTTCAACCTCTCTACCCGGTCAGGGCATCTATGGCAAGATCAACAACTGAAAAATTACAGACCAGTATCGATACTCTCTAATTTTGCGAAAGTCTTTGAGCATTTAATATATTCAGCTATTTTAATGAACATTCAACAGTGCTTATCATCATGTCAACATAGCTTTATTCCTGGAAGGTCAACCGTCGCTAAACTGACAACAATTACTCAATTTCTAGCTGAACAGATTGATGTATACCGATCTAACTAGTGCCTTTGATACATACAATTGATCATGGTATTCTACTTTACAGACTTAGCAATTTGGGAATGAGTCCATCATTTAACAACTTACTAGCTTCCTACTTAAGAGAGTAAATTATGTCCACTACAATGGCTTTAATTCTCAGGAATTTATATCGGTTTCAGGGGTTCACCAAGGCTCAAATTTAGGACCTTTACTCTTTATAATTTATATTAATGAGTTGCTTAATATTGTAGATTGTGTCTAGAAACACTCCAAGATGCTGCATTTTAGGACTCCAAGGGAGTCTCTGTCTCTCTACGTTATAATTTGGTACACACCAACTCATCGTTTCTGGATGTTATGCTATCGACGGTATCATCAGCATATTCAGCCAATTTCGTGTTCTAGGAATTATAGATACCACTGGTGTACAGTATAAACAGCTCAGAACCGAGAAGCGACCGCTGAGGAACGTCAGCACACACAGGTCCAATTTCTAGATAAATCGTATTACAACAGACGCCAAGTCTGCCCATTTTATACAGCACATCGTCATGCCAGACCGAATTGAACGCCTGCTTGAAGTCAAGGAAGATAACACCAGTGGAGTGTCGTGACTTCATTGTGTCGCGAATTGCCTCCGTGATTCAAAGTGGCTGGAAACCAGTCGATAAGCCCTCTCGCAACCCACACTGGTCATTAAGCAGAAAGTTTCCTCCAGACATAAAGTAGCGAAGGTTGGAGAGTATGGCTGATTGTGCGACCTTTGAAAGGTTCCAGAGAAGATTTATCAGCTTGTAGTTCGCGGAAAGGGTAGGATATTTACTACCATGACATCTGTGTGTTTCCAAACGTTTGGAAAAGTTGGGTATTCAAGCATTACGTTCAAAATGCTGACCAGGACATCGATGGCGTTATCCAGTAGTCGTTTTAGGACGGTATTGGCTGTTACTTCATCTTCTGCAGCATTACCATTCTTAGGTAAGCTAATATTAGTAAGTACCTCCTCGCAGTGGACAGGGTCAAGTGGCAGGCTCTGGAAAATGAGGCAGACCTCGCCATTATTGTCTCGCCAATAACTCATTTTAAATTTTATTCCAGAATCGAAGCTTTCAAAAAGGGTTTCAACAGTGGCCTGTGCTTTGTACCTTTAAGTGATCATAAACTAATTCAAATTTATATCGAATCCTAGAATTAATTTCTTTGTTACTTGTATTACACTTAAATCCTAAACCTAATACATACATCTCGTTTTAAACAATTATAGATGAATTCCTATATTCATTGAAATTAATTATTTGAAGGTAAAATTTCACTTACTTTTCCACATGCACACAACACAACCACACACACAAAAAAAGAAAATGAAACGAAATTAAATACATCGAATTCAATCAAAATCTTTTTGTATAAAAAAAAGGAAACATATACATACGCTAAAAAGAACAGTCGAAATTGGGGCCAGAAAAAAAAAGGAGCGCCTACTGAAATTTTAAAATATGTCCTTTGTCTGTGGTGGTTGCCCCTAGTACAACGGGCCAAATCGAAAATAATAAAATAGGTCGGTAGAAATTGAATTCGGCCAGTCCATTTCGGAGAACAATGAAGATCATTTATTAATTCCAAACATAACTCATCAGCATTCACGATTTTTCGACTACAGCTGGCCAGAAAGGGGGCAGAGGCAGTGAGGGGCGGTAGAAATTCAGGAACGAGAAAAAAACGTACGTTATCCGTGACACGTTATTTCTGCAATTTATATTCGTGTCAGAATTTCACATTCTTGAATAAGCGCATATAAAATATATATACGGAACAATTGAATTGTCCTTTTTTTCCGAAACGGTACCGGCGGCAGAGACAATACGTTCCGGCCGTGATCGCCATGTGCTGTACGTTTTATATTGAAATGTCTACGGCAGAGGCCTATTAGCTTAAACATAGCTCCTGTACAACGGGATCAATCAGAAGCATACATTCTCACTTGAAGGGAATGCTTTCGAACTTCAATTAGCGACGCGGAGGTACTTAAATGTTAATAACAAAACGACAAAGTTATCCCTGGCATTCTATAATGTTTTCAAGTCCGCTGGTTGTTGTTTGAATTATCCAGGTGCAAAGTGTGTTTCACTGTACCTACCTCACGAAATGGATAGGAGAAAAGCTGAAAAATTGTTGTTCAATTTAATAGACAAGATTAATATGCTGAAATCGATAAAGTTGATGGTCATTCAGATAATGACAGTAATGAAGCAAATTTTCTTTCCACATCCCTTGAGAATTTCGAAGGTAAATGGGACGTTAAGGAACTCATTTCATTGGCAAGATTGGTACTCATTATTCCAAAGAAACGAGCATGAACAAAATGTGAATATCACGTCTCTTCGGGTGGAAGCTAAAGAGTTCGTAAATGAGAATTTTGGCATGCCTCATTTGGTCAAAATTTAGATTTAGATTTAATTGAGAGTGATATTGCACTGTGACCTATTGACCTATTGTGACATCTTGCATGAGCTGTAAGCTGCTGAATTTGAACTGCTCTTAAAGGTCCCCATCCAGACTAAGAGCTACAGCTAACTGCAATATCTGTGACGGTTTCAGAGAAGGTGTTTCTTTTTCTACGTTTATCACCTCTTTGCCGAGATAATTGGCCAGTGATAGCGGTGCAGTTAGATCTCAGGTGTTAGATCTCGGATTTTGATCAAAGACCTTAATAAACGTCAATCTATTGACCTTGCTTTGGCAGACTGTCTATCAAACATTTGGAATCCTTAGAAAGAACTGTTAAAGAGAATAAACACATATTGTATATTGTGGTTGCATTTTCCAAATTCCTATTTATTAAACCAACGATGACGGCCAATAATAGGAAGGATACCAAAATTATGGAGTAACTTTTCAAAATTTCAATTATTTTGTCATGGATATGGTATTCGACATCCTCGTAGTAATGCCAAGTAGGAGGAGAGTAAAGGAATCCAAGGGACCTGATTGCTTCCACAATACGACAGAGTAGGTACACCCCACCAGGAATCAGATATCCAATAAGAGGACCAAATACATTTGCTTGCCTGAAAGACATTGTGGGCGAACCCCAAGACCCAAACGGACGTGCAGCAATGATAATAGCAAGCGGCCGAAATAGCATACCTAGTCAAAGAACAAAGCCATTGTCGTCGAACTGTCGTTATAGCTGGCAAACAAATTTCACGTCTCTTTTCCATATATAGGTAAATTTTCTCATCGCATAGCCAATATTTTCAATAGATTTTATAATGTATCATTCAAAACTTTACATCCACTTAAAAAACATTTCGTCAATAACAAAGATCAGCTAAATTGTATGAAAAGATGTGGTATCTACAAATTAACCTGCAAATGATTGTCATTCACATTCCATAGGTAGGATTTTAAAGTATTGCATTATTGTAGCAAGAATACTTTTCCGGATAATTTGGAGAGTCTAGAGATTTTACGACAACAAATAATAGATGGTGCTAAATCGATTAATTCACAGATTACCTTCGAATAGTCACCCACTTTTCAAGTTTTATTTGACGGATGCCTTGAGTCTATTTAGTTTATTTAATCTTGAATTATTGCTCTGCCTTTGTCTTCGACTTATAGATGTTACCTCTATATTTCGAATTTAATATAAAATACACATAAAAAATTTTTACGTTACCAAAAAAAAACCGAACTAAACATCTATGCATATACAGCGTTAGTAAAAAGTCCCGGAACGGTCGAATAACTTTGTTATTTGAAAATTATGATTTCTGAAATTTGGTATGGGGGTATAGTTAATATAAATGCATTTTATGCAATACAGTTTATATTTTTTTCACTTCCGGTTTAATCGGCAATACGTCCAACTTTTTTTTTTTACGGAACGCCCAGATTTTTTTAACACTTTTGAATGCAAAATAAAAAAATACGTCCAGGAAGTATTAAGATGTTTATTTTTATTCACAAGAAAACAGTTAAAAAATTAAAAAAGTGTCTTAATACAGAAAAAACAAGGTAGCTTTGAAAAAAGTTGTTGTTTAGTGTTTGCATTCTTTTTGCCGTCACATTTGACAATTTTAAAAGCGTTTTAACTTTTGCATCGCGATAAATTTACTTATTTTAGACATTGACACATTTGAAAATGGCAGTAAAACTTGCTGAATCAGAACGAATTGAGATATTAATGATGCGTGGGTACGGTGATAGTCAACGTTCTTTTGAAGAGGTTCGTATTTTGTTTAATACTGTTTATCCGGATCGTCACATTAGTAAAAGTAAGATATGCCGAACAATTCAAAAGTTTGAAGTCTTTCGTCAGGTGAAGGATTTACCTAGAAGGAGACGTCCATTAACAGCAACAGGTGAAGAAACTAGTTTGAATGTGTTACTTACAGTGGAAGAAAATCATCACGTGTCCACAACAGAATTAGGTCAAATTCATGAGATCTCTCAAAAATCTGCTCATAAGATTCTTAAATCAGCAAGAATGAAAGCCTATAAAATGTATCCCGTCCATGAGTTAACTGAAGATGATCCAGATCGTAGACTACATTTTTGCGAAACAATGACGGAATTGATCGAGCAGCAGCCTCATGTTTTAGATCACATCATTTTTTCAGATGAGGCAACGTTTTGTCTCAACGGCACTGTGAACAGACATAATTGTCGCTACTGGTAAATTGAAAATCCGCATTGGATTGAAGAAGTCCATACACAGCGTCGTCAAAAGGTGAATGTCTGGGCTGGTCTTGATGGAAACAACATCATAGGACCATTTTTTATAAGAGGAAATTTAACTGGCAAGGTCTACTTAAATTTATTGCGAAATGAGGTTGTTGCAGCACTTGCGACCCTCTTTCCAAATGCAAACATAGGTGATCACCCTAATGCACATTTTTGGTTTCAACAAGATGGAGCTCTCCCCCCATTTTGCCCATAATGTCCGCGATTATTTGAATGAAATTTTTCCGGAACGTTGGATCGGACGTAGAGGAGCAATCGAATGGCCAGCACGTTCGCCAGATCTCTCGCCATTAGATTTTTTCTTTTGGGGTCACTTGAAATGTCAAGTATACAAAAATCGTCCCCATAATCTTGAACAATTGGAAGAGAGAATAGTTCAAGAAGCCAATCGCATCACTCCAGAACAAATACAAAATTCAATAAGAAATTTTACTGACCGTTTACATTTTTGTCAAATTGTAAATGGAGAGCATTTTGAACAATTATTGTAATCGCAACCTGAATAGACAGGTACCTTGATTTTTCTGTATTAGGACACTTTTTTAACTGTTTTCTTGTGAATAAAAATAAACATCTTAATACTTCCTGAACGTAGTTTTTTATTTTTCATTCAAAAGTGTTAAAAAATCTGGGCGTTCCGTTTAAAAAAACAGTTGGACGTATTGCCGATTAAACCGGAAGTGAAAAAAATATAAACTGTATTGCATAAAATGCATTTATATTAACTATACCCCCATACCAAATTTCAGAAATCATAATTTTCAAATAACAAAGTTATTCGACCGTTCCGGCACTTTTTACTAACGCTGTATGTTTCATTAATTATTTTAATGTGTTATATGTATTTTTGTGTTATCTCAAGTCGTAAGTCGAACATCCTAATTGTTTTATTGCTTGGACAACTCTTTAAGTACAATAGTGAGTACACATTTAATTATGAATCGTTTCCATTAACTGTTTTATTGATTCATGTCATTTTTTATCTTATTATTTTTTGTTTGTGCATCACACATTAAATTTTACGTTTTATTCTATCTATATTACATTAGTTTCTAACTTAATTTTGACTATTTGATTGATATTAGGTTTTTTCCCCCTTTTAATTTATTTAATTGTTGATTAAATTTATTGTAAACATCATGTACCACTACTCTACGGCTTTGTTCTATGCATATTTGTCTTATTATTGTGGGGAGTTTTTAGTGTTGGCCTGATAATGTGGTGATACCACGAAACCGATCGCCTGTGAATATACATATTTGTGAGAATTAGGACCTTTATTACTCCTTTATCAAATCTTTTTTTGTCATCAACATGTCTGTTGACAATACTTATGTATTGATTTGTCCTTTCTGAGTTGTCTATACCCATAAAACAGAAAAAAAAACGTGTCAACCCAAGTCGACCCCTTTATCACAAAAGGTTTACCAACCAATTCGCACATCAATGGGTTGGTGTGGTTTATACAGTGATATAGAAAACGAAGTGAGAATCAATTGCAATTGGATTTAAATTTTTTACGAAATACTTTTTGGGTTTCTACCATGTTAGTAAAAAAGTCTTGTTCTGCCAGGATTGTAAATCAAACCTGAAAGACCAGCTACTGTTTCCAAGATTTATTATATGGAAGAGTTAATATCCAGCTTGAAACGAAAGATAGTACATCAATATCGATATCGAGTACCCAGAAGGTATAATGTTTTATAACAACTATCATCATATATGGTTAGTAAATCGCAAATAAATGTAAATGTTGCTGCTGAGATAAACCTTTCAGCGAAGGAAGATCAGAAGCTACAGTTGAGAAAACAAAAAAGCTTGAAGGGATTTTAAAGAAGAGCAAATTTTGTATTAATATTGGCGATCTCTTTTTTACAGAAACTGCCGGACGAAACAGATAAAAAAATATATAGTTTGAAACGTTGCTTTACTATAATATAATCGTGGGACTTATTTATCACCACAGTACAATATCGTTGCAGCATATACGTCCTAATGCCCTTTCTCAAAAAGTATTCAAAATAAAATTTTTAGATTTGCAACACAACTAATTCAGGTAAAAGGTAAAGTCAGGCATTTTAAAGTCCTGAATCAATTTTCCCTATTCATGATCTATAAAAATAAAAAATAAAATTGTTGCAGGTAAACAAAATTCTCCATCATGTGGCCTCCAGTTAATGGTAGACTCTTCTGATCAATTTTTTTTTCTATATTATTCAGGGAAAAGGGTAAAAGAACTTAGACCAACAACAACATATATGCTTTCCAGCATAGCGATTACCACCTATAAATAGAACTCTATGATATAGAAGAGAGGCTCAGAGAATCCCTCTGGGAGAATCTGTCCCTGATTTGAAACACCAGAGATCCAAGATATTCCTTGGAAGCCACAATAACGACAAAGCAAAGACCTTGATAGGACTAAATATAAATAGACAATGTGTACTCACAAGTTTTCTGACAGGGCATTGTCACTTTAGGGAACACATAACAAGGATAGGTCAGAAACAGAACAGCAACTACAGGTTCTGCTGGGAGGTGGATCAAAATCCAGAACACCTAATATCTAACTGCACCGCTATTATGGCCAATTATCTAGGAAAAGACGTCATAGACGAAGAAGAAATACCTTCTCTGAAACCATCACAGTTATTGCAGTTTATTAAAGCTCTTAGACTGCTCATGCAAGGAGACGCAGTAGATCAGTAGGTCTCAATTAAATCTAATCTAATCTAATTTAGACCACAGATAGCTCTGACAAAAAAATGAATTAATAGAATGATTAGTTGAACTGATTTTGAAGGATTATTCTACAAAGAAATATATCAGTAGATTTGGTTAGGAGAAGCAAAGGGAAGAAAAATCGAAAAAATGAGGTATCAATGGTTGCCCTTGAAGATCAGAAATCGAAGTATTCAAAATGACTACACCTACTACTACATTAGAACAAAAATTATACCTAAGAAAAGTTAGCTCAACGAATTATACAATCAACGCAATAATATAGTTTAAAAATAAGAACAAAATTAGCCATTACTACAAATAATAACAGAAATAAACATTATGCTAAGGCAGGAGAATTTCTTCTAAGTCCCATAGTATTACTCTTACACTTAAAACGCTTTCAGATCGTGTAACAGGTAGGCTAAAAGAGCCCAACTGAATCATATTTCTTTATTACCGGCACTAAAAGAAAATGCCTTTTAATTCAAGCTAACCCATACGTTTTAGTTCTCTCGCGTTACACGACCAACGGGAGCATTAGCGACTACTTACAAAAAGCATCAATTCCACCGCAAACTGCTAGAAACATCAAAGCTGTACCTGCAACAAAAAAAGAAAGAGAAAAGCGTTAGTTAAAGTACCCAATTACAGCTACCAGCAATTCCATTTCATTAAATTGTACATTCCTTAAAATACATACATTTAAATAAATTTTAATTTATAAATAGTGTAGTACCTTACACGGGAAAGGACGATTATGGTATGAAAGGTATACAAAACAAAAACAAAAAAAAAACAATCTCTACGTCGAAGGAGTAGCGGTGGTAACTTTTTAACACGTGAGCGCTAATTGACTAAATTATTCTTTATGTAAATGAACGTAAATTACTCTGAAACTGATATTCAAATTGTTTTTTCTACGTTTTGTTTTTCATTATATATACCACTTGGTATTTCGTATGTGTTCGTGAACGTTTGGGATAAATTAACCTTCAGTACATAATATTTTACGGCGATAAAGCCGCGTAATTCAGAAGGTGAGCCTGGCATAATAATGGTGTCGGGTATAGGGGTGCAGTAGTAAACAATTTTTTTATATCACTAAAAGGATCTCCTCCATGCGTAATATATGATTATACTAAAAGTCATTAATCTAATAATCTGTAGTGTTATAATAAATAAATAAATGTCAAGAATGTCAGGTCTATGACTTTTTGCCCAATTTGATGTGGAATGATTGGAGACATTTTCCAAATTCTCCTTTCCAGACAACAGCCCATTACGATTAGAAAACAGCAGTGTTCTGTTCAGCTGCATTGCATGCCAAACTAAATTGTAAACACTTTGAGATCTTCCTTGATCTTTCTCATATTGAATAAGTCCCAAAAGCAGCTTCAAACTTTCATATGACTCTTTCAGGTTAACTGCACCAGTAACTTTAAATCACGATTCCTTTTTGAGCAATAGGTGCGACGACTTTGATGAAAGAAACTCATGAAATGTTGGGTCAGCATTGAATCAATCAACCGTTTTCTACCAAATTCATTTTGACTCAATGCCACAGTCTCAGGACGTTTTCGCACCGGCAATTCTGTACTGCGACACATAAATTTCTTTTGGTTCATCGTCTTCAGAACCACTATTTTCGTCATTGGTAGGGCCTTCACCAGAAACCTGCAGTAACTCCTCTACATCCTGCTCATCTACATCTCCTGATCCTGCTGTTTCGACCAGATTGAGAATTTGACTAACAATAGGCTCTTCCCGTTGATAATCCTCCGGCAATATCTTCCTCCACACTCCATTCATGCACTTCTTAGTAAATTCTTGCCAAGCGGAATTGTTTCTTTATCTCCTCCTTATGTTTTCTCAATAAGTTGTTGAAATCTATGAGGAAGATAATGTTCCTTAAAATTTGCAATAACTCCCTGATCCATAGGCTCAATTAATGACGTTGGGTGCTAGGAAAACTATTTCCACCGGAATGCAAGTGTTTAAGTCCGAAAGGTTGATGGGATGACTTGGTGCATTATCCAGCAATAATAGAGCTTTTGGTGCAAAATAGTTTAGTTCACAGAAACGTTTTACAGATGGACAAAAATGTGTGGTAAACAAATTTTGAAAAATATCTCTTGTGATTCAAGATTTTTTATTGAATTTCCCAAATGATGGGTAGACTAGATTTTAGAACTCCTTTCATTGTACTTGGGGTTTTGGCATGATACACAAGTAAAGGTTTTAATTTTAAATCTCCATTGGCGGTACCACCCAGAAGAAGGGTGAAATGATCTTTTGCAGCTTTGAAACCTGGTGCTCGCTTTTCTTCTCGCGATATAAATGTACGCTTAGGCATTCTCTTACAAACAAGTCCCGTTTCGTCCACGTTAAAAACTAATTCTGGTGGATAATTTCCTCTTTCAATTATGACTTTTAACGTTGCAGTAAAAATTGAAGCGGCAGCAATATCTGCACTCGCTGCTTCTCCGGTGATTCGAATGAGGTTATCAACAAACCGCGTTATAGCAAATCAGCGTTAATAGAGGTCTTACTGTACCTGGTTTTCTAATATAATTCGACTTATTTTGACAGATGTCAACAACAATACCTCCAAATCATGAAAGCTTAGACATTAAAGGAGCAGATTACAATGATTTTAGGAATGAAACAAGTTGTTTTTAATGCATACCAAAATAGAACGCCCAGTTTTAAAAAATGAAATATGTTTGGAAACTGGAAAAAATTCAAACTTTTGCTTATTGGAAAAAACCAAAAATTCAAGGTGTGTCCAAGAAACAAAATCGTTGGAAATTATTATTTTAACGAGACAACATACATGATCAGCGAGATTTTTGGAAACATGCTCCATAATTTTGGACTGAACTCCTTGAACTACTTATTTAAGAACTTAGCTAGGTTTGGCTTGCGAACTGTGAGCTTGATAGGGAAACTCCAGTTTAAATCATAACCTAACTCATAACTTAAGAAGAAAACATTTATTTTTAGTCATATGGTGAAGACGAAAGGACTTACTCATCGTTTCCTCGCAACATTGCCACTAAACTTGCACTCAATTTTACTCTATTACACTTTCCAAATTTGATCACCAACTATTACCTGTCTAAGGGTACGTTTATAGTGAAGCGACGTAGTGAGCGACTAGCGACGAGACTAGAGTAGCGACTTAAAAAAAATATTAGAATCGCACTGCCCTAGCACTATAAATGCTCAGCTTTGACTGTAGGTTCTTGTTTTCGTCGTTACTCTAGTCTCGCCGCTAGTCGGTCACTTCGTCGACCCACTACGAACGTACCCTAAGCCCCTGCTGCAATTTAGTAAAAATGGGTGCTACCAATGCGCGTTTGCGGTGCTCGGACGTCACTTCCTTATAAGAAGCTCCCATTGTTAAGATATCTGTTGCCCCACTGCATTGCTAGCGCTTATCACAATTTCCAATAGCAGGTACCTTTGGCATCAATAGGACCTCCCACAAAAATTCCGATTCGATCCAGACTTTTCCTGTTTTCTCGCCAACCTAATTATTCTAGGCTTCAGTTGTCCAAAATGTTAATTAATAAACTACGTCTTACTGTTACAACCAGATATCCTAAGTTCAAGTCTGACAATCATCGAATGACCTCCGAGGAGGTTCCCCCTTCTCCTTATCCAACGATTCGGGAACACTTCATCTAAATAAGCACGGAAAGGCGCTGCATCATGGAGAGGTACACCATCATGCTGAAAGAAAGTGTCATTTCTCGGAAGATCACCTTCCTCATTTGGATATAAATTTATTACTTCGGGAAACTCCAAATATCTTCCACCAGTTACGTTCACGTCAAAAGAATAAGGACCCAGAATTCTTCCTTCGACTATGCCGCACCACACATTCACTTTCTGAGGATGTTGAATGCCATACTTAATCATCCATCGGGGATTTTCGGTAGCCCAATAATGACAGTTTTGCTTATTGACATGGCCGTTCAAAGCAAACGTAGCCTCGTCAGAAAAAATTGCGTTTCTGACGAAATTATTATCGTTGGCGCATAGCTTTTGCATTTGCTCGCAGAATTGAAATCGCCGATTAACAAGACATACCTTATAAGGAAGATACTTTGCTTTTTTCACAATTTTGTGAACTGTTGACGCTGCCATATTCAAATCATAAGCCACTTGGTTAAGTGTTGACTAATGATTTTCTTGTATTGCCAACAAAACGTTAAGTTGATCTTCTTCTGATTTTGAGGGTCGACCAGATTTAGGTAAATCACAAACACGTCCAAAGTTACGGAATTTAGACTCAATATTGCTTACCATGCTTTGGTTAATAGGACGCCAACCAGGATGAATTTCAATGAACAATTCAAATACTTCTTGTTGGGTGCGCATCCTGCCTCCAAATCCGATCGTACCAAGAATTTTAATTCGTTCTCGTTCAGTTAATTTCACCATTTTAAATAAAATGACAATGTCAGTACTCAATAAACAGTTCAAACATACTGCTTTTGCCAAACGAAAGATAAGAAATCGATAAGAAATACAAAAAAAAACAAAAAAAGCACGGTTTCAAGTTTTTATCTGACAGTAATAAAAAGCATTCTCGGTCGCTAAGACAACTGTCAGACAAGCAGAATTTCTTGCCGTTTAAAAAAATGATCAATGACGTCATATCTCGAATGACGCTTACGTCTCAAATATGGATCGTATGTCGAAAAGTGCCTTTGTTTAAAACAAATTCGACGTGTCAGGGGTTTTTTTCAAAAAACTCTCAATTTTAGAAATAATGAATTTATTCGTTACTATTCGAAAGCACTGTACATGGATACAGCGATCAAAACACTGCATATGCTCTAGGTTCTTACTGACAATTATCCTAGGCTCCTTTGCACGTCCTCCTATAATTTCAAACAGATTGAAACGAACACATCTCATCTACCCCTTCCCAACCCCCGACAAACTTAATTATAGTTAAAGGCTTCTAAAGAAAGTTATAAATACAATTAAAAAGGACATCTCCACATGGCTATTAAGCTGATCAATCTGCAAGGATGCATCTTTATGCATTGTTTTTCGAAAGCAAGTTCCAGTATATTGGGATCAAGATCACTCCATAGACCATTCGGATGAACTTGTACGATATCCTCGAAAACAACGATAGATGTCAAGCTTTTAAAACAAGTTCTCGTGGGCAACAGCATTCAGAACATATCCATGAAAATATTTTCAATGCCAGGACGAAAGGATGGCTGTGATAGGCTATGATCGGATCTCCTTCTATCCTACAAAGTTTGGATTGGGAGAAAGATCTGGACTGCTGGACATCTACTTAAAAGTGACATATTTTATTGTTGACTGACATCCAATTTTTTTTTTTGCTTTTTTTAGCCATACGGCAAGCAGCATCGCCATGTTGGAAAATGCATTAAATAGCTCCTATGGCTCTGACTGAGACGTAGGTGCCAAAATCATCATGAAGACTGAAACTTTAACCTTATTTTTAAGGCAGTTCCTCTGAAAGTCTTGTTTTTCTCCTATGACTCAGCTTTGACTAACACCAACGCTTCAAACTTCAAGGCTAGCTTCATTACTTCAAAAATCAAAAGTTTCAAACCCTAGCTTTCGAGGAATTTTGTCGTAAGTTATTCTTAGTAAACGTTTACCTGATTCCATTAAATTTTTAATTCACCATAATTAATCAAACAAGTTTTCTTTGACTCGACTTGCTCGACTTCTTGGTGCTGTTTACGTCATCAAACAATTTCTTCTTTCTTCTTAATTTTGACAGCTATGCAGTAATGTAATCTTCCTGTTCTAAACCAGAATTTCTCAGCCTGAACCTCAGAAGAAATTGTACACGCTTAGTAACATTTACATTTGCAACGGTTTATTCTGAGAACTTCCATCAAATTATAATACCTAAATATATCCGCGATTCAAAAAGAAGAAGATGAACATTCCGATAAATAGTAAACCGACGAATGCGAAAAAAAGGAGGAATACAAATATACATACATAAAACCGGCCGAAGACATTCTTTCCTGCTTTTGATTGATTTATAGGATGTAAGTGTTAGACGTATGCACGACCGAATGCAAAACGAAACGGAAAGAGACGAAAATCGATTCGAATCGCGAACGAGAGAGAAAGAGATGAGAGAAAACGAAAATAAACCAAGTAGAGAAGTGAATAATAAGAAGAAAAAAATAAAGAAGAAACGAATTGCGTTATGTGACAAGAGACGCGGCGGTGTGGGAGACCTTTGGCGCAGCGTGACGCCTAGGCCTTACCAAGCTCGGACCGGTCGGTAGGGCAGATTCCCTTTCTACCAGCAGTCCAAATCGGACCGTCACTGCACGGCGCACCAAGATGATTGATAATCACCTGGTCTAACCGTCGGTTGTATTGACGTCACTTCATTAACTTCACGTAATGAAATACCGTGGTTTTTACTAATTGAATGTCCATGTAGAGCATAATAGGATTCCCATACCGTCGGTGCAATATACAGAACTTGATTAAATTAATATTATGGGCGAACGTTGGCTCTCTGGCTCGCTTCGTTGGCTGGTTGGAGGCCCGACTGGTTTCGGAGGGCAAAGCTCCGAACATGCCGCAGGCACAAATGCTGCTGATCAATGAGAAAACGAAAATCTTTTTGGTGTGTATGCCCGCATACAGTATGGAGATGCCTATAAAAAGGTTTAAATAAAAGTAGTCTCCTTCCGAAGAAAATAATTTGTTACACGATAAATAAAGTACTAAGTTAGAAGAATAGTATTTGAAAAACACTGGTGAACAAAATTTTATGGATTTGAAATCCTATGCTTTGTCATCGTCAGTCAATCGTCAAAAAAATTAAATTTTTAACAAATATGGTTTAAAAAGCAGAATTAAAACAACTGTTCATATTCTGTTCATGCAGTTTCAGGAAGATATCACTGCTGGCAATGAGTCTTGAAGCTTGTAATATAACCTCAGAGAGGAAAAAAAGTACCCGATACCTAAATATACCTATTCCTAATCATAAATGCGATTCAATATTATGCTCGTAATTAATACCGTCCATAATAAGAAGAAGTCTAGGACTAAGATTTGAAGCTAAATAATTGGTTTGGTTGCAACATGCCAAATGTATAACTTTTTTTCAATTAGTGACCCCCTTCTAATGTCTGTTGGCCCATCGTCTGATAACTTTTTTATTCCGTTTTGAAGTCTTTAGCAGTAGGATTAGTCTTTCAAATTTTGCCGTTTTTTCTCGCCCATCAAGTTGCTCTTATTTTGATGCTATCATCTTAAATGAGTAGGTGGCTTTGAAAAAATCGGGTTATCGACAAGAAAATTCGATCCGTCATTGATAAATTTTTCAATTCTGGAAAATCTAATTCTGAAATTGGAAATTTATTGGAATTATCACGATAGAGTATCAGAAATATAGTTAAAGGATGTAAGACTACAAATTCAACAACTCCAAAGGCTAAAAATGTAGGAAAAAGTTGGGTAACTAAAGGTGATAGACAAGCATTGAGAAGAATTATTGACAAAAAACCCTCCTGCAAGTCGTCTTGAGTTGAGTGTTATGTGGAATGAAGCTATTGGAAGACGAATTTCCTGGATCACAGAGAGGCCCATAAACAGGGATATGGAACTTGCAAAGTAATTAAATGAGTAAAAATGTGCGAACAAACTTTGCTAAAATTTGATTTTCATGTCAGGCAAAGGAAAAGTCACTTTCGACATTACAGCAAAAGAAAAATAGAATAAAATCGGTAAAAGAACATAAGAATTGGACTCTCCAGCAATGAGATGCAATAGAGTGGAGTGATTCCAGTTCAGATTCGAAGTTTGTGTTGGACACAGCAGAGAGCATTTCTCATCCTAACTGTATTAAAAGAAAGTAAAATTTTCTGCACCAGTCATGGTCTGGGCAATATATCATCATCTAAAGGTGTAGGAAAATTTCACTTATTGACGGAATAGTGAACACAGACAGCTGTATGCTTTAAAATTTGTTTGAAATTATAAAAAGAAGAAGAAACGTAAGAGTATGCGATAAGACCAGCCAAAAGATGTCCTTGGTGGACCAGAACTCTGGCAAATCTCAGAGCTGAAGTCCGTCACCTGTTTAATAAATCAAAGGTTGACGGGAACTGGAAAAGTTACAAAAAGAAAAGCTGACTACGTACAACAAGGAGATAAGGGAAGGCAAAAACAAAAATTTTTGAAACTTTTTATGACATCACTTCCACTCTTTGTAGCAGCACAGAGCCATGGCAAAGGGGACTAAACCTGCGATGGCCTTGAGAAAACCAGATGGCAGCTACCCAGAAGGGGAAATGGAGCGGGCTGACCTGCTCCTTCAAACACACTTCCCTGGCAGCCAGCAAAAAAGATCCGGCAGAGACAACACCTAGCACCAGGAAACCCAACTGGAGGATTGGGAAATCATAGGTCAATCTGCACTAGACAACGCATCGAGTGGGCAATAAACACATTCCAGCCCTACAAATCACCAGGAGCGGATGGAATTCTCCCCGTGCTGCTGCAGAAAGGACAGGAAGAGGTACTACAACATCTCGTAAAACATAACGAGAAGCAGGTTGGCGTTGGGATATGTCCCAAAAACTGGAGAAGGGCGAAAGGCACCTTCATACCAAAAATAGGGAAGGAAGATGGGATTGACCCCAAATCCTTTAGACTTATTTGCCTGACATCTTTTCTTATAAGAAAGAACTTAAAGACAGGAAGAGGACGTCGAGCTTCCTCTGGCACAATCTTCCTGGTCTGAGACATTCCAAGGTATTCCTTGGAAATTTCAACAAGCAGAAAGCAAAAAAGCATGCCAGAACTAAACAGGAATAGATTATGCGTTCTCACAGGTTTCCTTACAAGATATTGTCACCTCGGGGAACACATGAAGAGAATAGGTCTAAAACAGAATAGCGACTGCAGGTTTTGCGGGGCGGAAGATGAAAGTCCGGAACACCTGATATCCAACTGCACAGCAATTGAAGAAATTCGCGCCAACTATTTTGGCAAAGGCGTTATAGACGAGGAAGAAATGCCCTCTCTGAAACCATCACATCTGTTACAGTTTATTAAAGCTCTCAGGCTGGATGGGGAGCTGTGACTGCGGGCAAAACCCAGCAGCTTACACTTCATGTAAGGGCACAATGGACCCACGGTCGCGGTGCAATATCACCCTTACATTTAAATCTAAATCTAACAGTATGCTAACAGATGCAACAACAATTAACCTGTAAAAATCTTTCTGTGTTGGATACGCCCTTGTATGTATGTACCTTTGAAAAAGCTTGGTTTTTTCATCTTCTATCATCTTATTGTGCTGATTCAGCTCTTGCAGCTCTTGGAGAGCCTTTGAGTGCATTGGAACGATGACCTAATCCCATCGCAAAATTAACAAGAGATGATCCTGTACCACAAAACAATACGATTCACCGCAACAAGACAAACAAGTTTTGGCCGCCTCCGCCTGTTGCACCTTTGGCCACCATACTACTGCTCCGTATGCTATTATGGGTCTAAATACCTAGTATATAGTCACAGACGCATTATGGGGCTAAGGTCACAATTCTTTCCACATAACCTCCTGCACCTGCCCAGGGCAATAGTGGCTTTGTTGGTTGTTGTTTTTTTTGGACATGTGGGTCATGTTGGTTTTATCTCACTTCACTTATTATGACTTCGTATATAACTCTTGTTTGGATAGCATCGATGTAAAACGGATTTAAGTGGGTCAAAATTCATGCATGTTATACGCCTATGATATAAGAAGATGGAACAGATCTCTCACAAGAGATCCTTGGAGATTTTGTCAATTCTGGTGTAGTGTGTGTTCATTTTGATCAAAATTCGATGTAGTTGCTACTATCGTAGTTTTTCCTTGACTGGTTGTTTCTTGATATCTTACTTCGTAATTTTCTTTGCAAATTCTTTACCCCTTACTTTAGTAATTTTCTTCAAACTTTCCAAAAGCCTGCTCCACTTGCTTTTTCTTTCTTTGCTTTGTCAAGATCATACATAAATACATCACTAGATGCAAGTGTGTTGCAATTTGTTTAAAACTTTATTTGTTGAAACCTGTAAACGTGTCCCTTCAGATTTTCTAATTGATAATTCGGGGGAAACTTTTTGAAAATTATGGAACCAATCGATATTCCTCCTTGCAAAAAATTTTACTACAAAAATTGGATTACTCAAATTGGTAAGTCGATTTGTTTCTGCTCTTGTCTACGACCTGTTGAATCTGTGCAAAGGATCCATTTTGTGATAATTGTAGCGGTTTCCAAAAATACTGATACCAGAAGAAGGACAAAAAATGTCTACATTTTTTACATTCTGGCGTTCAGGGCTCATGATACGTTAGAGACACGACTTCCATCAGTTTTATCGTAATCAGTGCACCTCTAGAGTCGTAATTTTTTTTAAATTCCGAAGTTCTTAAATTTATAACCAGCTATACTAGTTATATATACAGGGTAGGGTACCACAAAACACGATAACACATATTTAAAATCTTTTTATTGGAACATGTAGGTCCATTAGGAGCATGTTCTAAAATTATTTTGAAATATACAGGGTGTTCCAAAAGAAACTTACACATCAAAGTTATCAAAATTTAAATGGAACACCATGTATATTATTGGATATTTCGGTGACGCAGACTAAATAAAGGCAAATTACTAGTATATTCCCTATACCTAAGTTCAATATTTTCTGAGATATTTAACAATTTTTGAAAATGCACAACCATTACATCTAATGCTAAAACAAAGATGTTTGCTAAAAATCATACAGGGTGATTAAAATCTTACCTCTAACGGTGGGTACCATGAATGCTTAATAACTTGCTTATTTTAAATGGAACACCCTGTATCTAACACCCATCATTCGATTTTAATTTTATTTCTCTTTTAAATGTTGTTAAAGGTTCCCTATACCTATCTCTTATAGTTTTTTGTAAAAGTCAATTTAGTGTTTTAATTGGGGATTATGTACAAAAAATTTGGTTAAGTGAAGATAGCTTTGACATGATGACGCTAATTTCGAATATTAATTTTGTCTGCTTTATTTTTGAAAAGTAGGCAGTGGTGGTTGCTTCATATTTATTGGAAACAAAGGCTCCACGAGGCTTCTTAATTCGTTCATTTGCAGTGAATTACTCCGCTTGATACCTAATTCTTTCTTCAACAATTGATCTTTTTTATCGTGTCCACAATTCTGTTTCACTCCTTTCTATTTTTAACACTCACTTCTCTATCTTCTTACTTGCTCTTGCCACCTTGCCTTTGGTCATCCCTTTGGTCTATCTTCAATTGGCTTCCAGTCTTTTATCTTCCTAATCAACGCCGCCCCATCTCTTCTCTCAATGTGTCCACCTCAATCTCTGCGTTAATGTATTTTATTATATCTTCTCCTTCCATAATTTGATCTATTTGTAATTCGATACCAGGATTCGATATTCCCCTTTAACTTCCCTTCTTTTCGGCGTACGATGTTTCTAAGCACTTTTCTTTCAAAAACTCTTAATTTGTCTTCTTTCGGAAGCATAGGTCACAACAAACCTGATTGCCGTTTTATAAATCTGTAGTTTTTGTTTTTACTTATACTTTGTCTTTTAGAAATCTATGATAACTCCAGTAAGCTCTATTTCCTGCTGTATCCGGCTATACTAGTTATATTGGTTAAATAATGGAGTGCCACTAGGAAAATTTCAAGGCATCTGGTAGGTTTGCTATATCCAAATAAGCCCTTATAGCTTTTATTGTGTGCCAAGGAGCATTGTTGTTCATAAACACATACGGCCTTTTGATTGATCTAGTGATTTGATATGTTGACCCAAGTACTCATCCAATACTTTCTTTGTATTGATGTTGGCCCATTGTACCTTCGGCAGAATCAATTAGCTCTGGCCCTTGCACAGTGATGCAAGACAGTATCGTCACCAACCAACGGTGGATATTTTACAGTTTTCAGGTAGAATGTTCTTCGGTAGCGCTCAAAAAGACAGTACTCAACTCATTACACACAACGGTACCCCAATTGTATCAGACTTTCTTCATTCTATCCGTCAGTTTATAAAGATGTCTTCCATATAGCTTTCTCGTATTTTTCAGCACACATCTATACAACCTTCATGCAATCACTACCAAGCAGCTCTTTAACTGAACAACATGCAGAATCATGGTAAGTGTTTATTCCACTTTGAGCTCAAAGTCTAATACTCTAATGATGTATTTTTAAAAACTACTCCCATCCTTCTCCTTTTTACTCATCTCTCCTCACCTACCGGTAGCGTCGTACGCTTTTCCGAGATTAGAGTGCGACACGATGGCTACCAAATCCCGACAATACCCCACAAATGACAAATGAAATACGCAAATGAAGAATTGTCGAACGTGTGAATGGAGATCTTGGTCCTCGACCGACCGCATCACCGGCTACGTCCTTCGTCCGCAACATCCTTCATCTATCTACCACTTGCTCAACCTCCGCGCGTCCCCCGCACGGTTACTGCGTCTACAACCGGGGGAATTCACGTTCCTCTCCGTTTGAAGCCGCGTTTACACGATAATAATTTAGATTGAGACGATTATTGAATAGTAAAAAGAAATCATTTTTGTGACTTAATATTGTTGAATTTACAAGTTTAACCGGCAAATCGAGCCAAATCACTATTGAATTGTAAAAGATAAGGCTAGGTTTACACAGGCCGATTTAAATAGGATTTTTTTGAATTTTAAGATAAGACGGTTCCAAATTACACATCCAATATACTTACATCAATTAAGCAATTAATTGATGCGGGAAGAAACAACTTAATCCATTTTGGTCTTAGTAGTTAGAATGGGATCGTGTGAACAGGGCTTGATTCGTGATTGTCCTCGTCTACTTCGAGTAGACGGCGATGAGATATTGTCCGCCGTTGGGACGCTATCGCGATACGGGACCTCTGGTACATCCGTTAGCTTTGAGCAAATGAGCGTTGGCGTAGGTGACGGAAGAGAGTTTGCTTATATCATTATAAATGTCTTGGTGGAAAAAGTTCAAACAAAATTATAACTTTACCCTTATTCGCTTACCTATGCATTCCCTAACGAAGTGAATTCCCACTCGAAATTGATTTTTAGGTCGAATTACCTCTTCTGAACGATGTTTACATTTTATAAACGAGGAATTTAGCGAATCTATTTATTGTCGTTGAGTTTTATGCTACAAAATTTGTAAGTTTGGTTAAGTAATATTGGATTACTTGTTGTATAAGATAGCCTAGCATGAGCGTTAGATAAAGTGGTTAACTCATTCAAAAATGCTTGTCAGACAAAAGCTTTAGATTTGGAGGATCCGCAAAATAATCTGATTGATTTTAAAAATACACACTAAGCTTTGAATACATCAACATCGATTATTACAACCTTTAAATAATAGCCAACCATCGATGTTGAATTTGGAAATTATAGAATCGTAAAGGTGTGGTGGAAAAATTAATTTAACATTTTTCTTAAACAAAATCTAACAATATTTTTCATTATTTTCAAGGCCTCAGTGTTAGACTTAGAAATATGTAATGAAGTTCTACTATTCAAGATAATCACAAATTGACATCATAGTGATGATAACTTGCCACAGAATGATACAGAAAGAACAATTAAGAACAAGCATTGCTGGAGCAATACGATCGACTGACCCCCACCGCCGCAATGGAAGTAATCCCAATCTTGCCACCGCTACAAATTTTATACACTCATGCACAGTCAAGTACCGATGAGTAAATAGCACGGTGATGAATATCAAAAACTACTAGATGAGCTCAAGGTGGCATCCCTAACGGGGATGGTTCAGAAATTCAACCCTAGATAAAATATCAGGTTATAATAACCAGATAGGAAAGACTGGGACTGTGTCCCCAAATAAGAGCGGATTCAAACTGGTGCACAGAGGCTCTAAAACTATTCCGAGCTGAGGGGATTGCAGCGATTCACCAATGTGTTAAAGAAGTAGATAGATGGACCGAACCAGGTAAAAGCGTCGCTATTTACTCTGACAGTCAGGCAGCACTTAAAGCGATCAGTTCAGCAAGTGGTGACTTAAGTTCTTTAGCGAATTCGGTTTGACCATCAATCCGAGAAAACGCAGGCATCAGCCCTCGCCCAGAAGATCACCGTTCTTCGGACGGAATCGACTGGAGCGGAAGATCGAATACCTAGGGAATGATCCTCGACCGGAGCTAACTTTCGTGAGCATCTGGGTAGAGCTAGGAACAGGGCCATCGGTCGACGGCACCAGCTATATCCTATCCTCGGTAACCCCAAACTCAATCCGACAACGGGCGCGATGCTGTTCTGCGACTTGTTTTCCGACTTCCTAAACGCACTGCGCTGGTAGTCATCCGAGATCTTACAGCGGCAGATGTCCAGGACCTGAACGAATTCTTGAAGAAATCAACCGAGGATTCTTCGACAAAGCACTCCGCGAGCAGCAACCCAGCAATGAGTAGCGCTATCGCGCAAAAATCACTGGGGCCCACCAAGCACGCACCACTACAAGAGATACTCCATCAAATGTGACGCGGTGATGATTGATTAATAAAATAATACCTCTGTTTCGTTAGTTTCAGATACCAGCAGCGAGGAATCCATCCAGAAGACTCGAGAAGCCACAACAACCGAGGGAACCCGAGGACTGCAGAAAACATCCATGAAGGAAGTGGAACTGGAAGAAGAGGACCTTACTAGAAGAGGCAGACAACCAACGACGCAAAAGTGGTGACTCATAGCTGGTTTGAGATTGTGGCAGAGCTCTAAATGAGGGTGGGCAGCCAAAGGAAATTAACTTTGATCAGGTCTTCTAGGGGCTGCTTTTCATCGCCTTCAGCATCACCAAATTGCAAATTAAAAAGTCCATCTACCAATGGACATATAACGAATCCAAGGAATGGTGAAAAGATCACTAGGACAAAGGCAAACGAAAGGAGTTCCTAAGGGAACGCAGGGCTGAGTTTACTGAAGACTTACTGAGTAAAGACAGGAAGACTATCAAAGTGAATAGGCATATGTTCAACATCGGCCTTTCTGCAGGTCTGTCAAGAGAAAAAAGAAACCCCAGTTCATGTATTGTGCCACTGCGATGGCCTAGCGAAGACGAGGTTTCTAGCGATGGGCGTAAGAGAACAGCTAACGGCTACTCAAAAATGGTAAGAGCTTAATTAAGAAGCCAAAATTGAAAGCATCCTCTAGGATAAAGGAGATCAAGCCGCATTCCTAATCTAATCATCTGTCCCACAATTCTTTCTTAACACCTACATCAAGAAAATGCCGATGCGGAAATGCATTCTTCATACGAATGAGCAGACCAAGGTCATAACGCACACACCTATCTATAGCTGAAATATTAATTTGTAAGACAATTCTTGCATTTAGATTTCGTCTATTCCTAGAGTCTAAAACTATGCAGTAAGACTTTTCAGAAGTATCATAGAAACTTTGAAAGACATTATTTATTAATACTATAGCTCTATCTATGGACAAAAAGAATAATGTGGTTGGGTATCGTCAGCATATAGATGAAAATTAAAAGTAAATTAAAAAAAAATCTGCATTTATTATTTTATTAATTTTAACAAGAAATTTTTGATTTTTTGCTGAGAGTAGTTGGTTAAGTTCTTCACCGTAAATGGTAAACAATAATAATAAAACAATAACCTACGACTTTCGTAGATATCTCCAAGAATTGTACTTTTACCGGCTAAATTCTGAGAGCATCGACTAATCGATTAGAAATTTAAATACAATAACACAATCAATAGCGTCCATAGAATATGAGTGTATTGACCAATAATTAACGAGACGAAGTCCACGAGGCTTCTTAATTCGTTGATTTGCAGTGAATTACTCCTCTTGATACCTAATTCTTTCTTCAACAATATAATTGATCTTTTTTATTGTGTCCACAATTCTGTTCCACTCTTTTCTATTTTTAACACTCACTTAAAGTTTTCTATTTTTAGGTCCTTTATCTTTCTTACTTGCTCTTCCCACCTTGCCTTTGGTCGTCCCTTTGGTCTATCTTCAATTGGCTTCCAGTCTTTTATCTTCCTAATCAACGCCGCTCCATCTCTTCTCTCAATGTGTCCAAACCACCTCAATCTCTGCGCGTTAACGTATTTTATTATATCTTCTCCTTCCTAATTTGATCTATTTCATAATTCCATAGGATTCGATATTCCTCTTCTTCATTTCTTTTCGGCCGTACGATGTTTCTAAGCACTTTTCTTTCAAAAACTCTTAATTTGTCTTCGTCTTTTGTGAAAGGCACATTGTTTCAGAAGCATAGGTCACAACAAACCTGATTGCCGTTTTATAAATCTGTAGTTTTGTTGTTTTGCTTATACTTTTGTCATTTAGAAATCTTGATAACTCCAGTAAGCTCTATTTCCTGCCTGTATCCGGCTATACTAGTTATATTGGTTAAATAAGGGAGTGCCACTAGGAAAATTTCAAAGCATCTGGTAGGTTTGCTATATCCAAATAAGCCCTTATAGATTTTATTGTGTGCCAAGGAGCATTGTTGTTCATAAACACATACGGCCTTTTGATTGATCTAGTGATTTGATATGTTGAACCAAGTACTTATCCAATACTTTTTCTTTGTATTGATGTTGGCCCATTGTACCTTCGGCAGAATCAATTAGCTCTGGCCCTTGCACAGTGATACAAGACCGTATCGTCACCAACCAACGGCGGATATTTTACAGTTTTCAAGGTAGAATGTTCTTCGGTGGCGCTCAAAAGACAGTACTCAACTCATTACACACAACGGTACCCCCAATTATATCGGACTTTCTTCATTCTATCCATCAGTTTTATAAAGATGTCTTCCATACATAGCTTTCTCGTATTTTTTCAGCAAATCTATACAACCTTCATCTTAATCACGACCAAGCAGCTCTTTAACTGTACAACGTACAGAATCATGGTAGGTGTTTATTTCGCGAGCTCGAAGTCTAATACTCCTAATGATGTATTTTTAAAAACTACTCCCATCCTTCTCCTTTTCACTCATCTCTCCTCACCTACCGGTAGCGTCGTACGCTTTCCGAATTAGAGTGCGACACGATGGCTACCGTCCGACAATACCCCACAAATGACAAATGAAATACGCAAATGAAGAATTGTCGAACGTGTGAATGGAGATCATAATGATCCTCGACCGACCGCATCACCGGCTACGTCCTTCGTCCCGCAACATCCTTCATCTATCTACCACTTG
This sequence comes from Holotrichia oblita, assembly GCA_023690525.1. Taxonomy (NCBI): domain Eukaryota; kingdom Metazoa; phylum Arthropoda; class Insecta; order Coleoptera; family Scarabaeidae; genus Holotrichia; species Holotrichia oblita. Next base: position 174,418,631 of record CM043017.1, read on the forward strand.
CTCAACCTCTGCGCGTCCCCCGCACGGTTACTGCGTCTACAACCGAGGGAATTCAAGTTCCTCTCCGTTTGAAGCCGCGTTTACACGATATCAATTTAGATTGAGACGATTATTGAATAGTAAGAAATCATTTTGCGTGACTTAATATTGTTGAATTTACACAAGTTTAACCGGCTTAAATCGGGGCTTAAATCACTATTGAATTGTAAAAGATAAGGCTAGGTTTACACAGGCCGATTTAAATAGGATTTTTTTTGAATTTTAAGATAAGACGGTTCCAAATTACACATCCAATATACTTACATCAATTAAGCAATTAATTGATGCGGGAAGGTAGCTTAATCCATTTTGGTCTTAGTAGTTAGAATGGGATCGTGTGAACAGGGCTTGATTCGTGATTGTCCTCGTCTACTTCGAGTAGACGGCGATGAGATATTGTCCGCCGTTGGGACACTTCTCGCGATACGGGACCTCTAGCGGTACATCCCGTTGGCTTTGAGCAAATGAGCGTTGGCGTAGGTGACGGAAGAGTTTTATATATCATTATAAATGTCTTGGTGGAAAAAGTTCAAACAAAATTATAACTTTACCCTTATTCGCTTACCTATACGTTCCTAACGAAGTAGATTCCCACTCGAAATTGATTTTTAGGTCGAATTACCTCTTCTGAACGATGTTTACATTTTATTAACAGGAATTTTGGCGAATCTATTTATTGTCGTTGAGTTTTATGCTACAAAATTTGTAAGTTTGGTTAAGTAATATTGGATTACTTGTTGTATAAATGGCCTAGCATGAGCGTTAGATAAAGTGGTTAACTCATTCAAAAATGCTTGTCAGACAAAAGCTTTAGATTTGGAGGATCCGCAAAATAATCTGATTGATTTTAAAAATACACACTAAGCTTCGAATACATCGACATCGATTATTACAACCTTTAAATAATAGTAAACCATCGATGTTGAATTTGGAAATTATAGAATCGTAAAGGTGTGGTGGAAAAATTAATTTAAAATTTTTCTTAAACAAATCTAACAAAATTTTTCATTATTTTCAAGGCGTCAGTGTTAGACTTAGAAGTATGTAATGAAGTTCTACTATTCAAAAGACAATCTAGGAATAAAAATTGACATCACCTAAAATTGATATACTGATGATAACTTGCCACAGAATGATACAGAAAGAACAATTAAGAACAAGCATTGCTGGAGCAATACGATCGACCCCCACCGCCGCAATGGAAGTAATCCCAATCCTGCCACCGCTACAAATTTTTATACACTCATGCACAGTCAAGTACCGATAAGTAAATAGCACGGTGATGAATATCAAAAACTACTAGATGAGCTCAAGGCGGCATCCCTAACGGGGATGGTTCAGAAATTCAACCTAGATAGGAAATATCAGACTGGGGGATAGGAAAGACTGGGACCATGCCCCAAAAAACAGCGGATTCAAACTGCTACACGGAGGGCTCTAAAACTATTCCAGGCTGAGATTGCAGCGATTCACCAATGTGTTAAAGAAGATAGATAGATGGACCGAACCAGGTAAAAGCGTCGCTATTTACTCTGACAGTCAGGCAGCACTTAAAGCGATCAGTTCCGCAAGTGGTGACTCAGGGATTCTTTAGCGAATTCGGTTTGACCATCAATCCGAAGAAAACGCAAGCTATTGCGTTCAGCCGTAGGCATCAACCCTCGCCCAGAAAGATCACCGTTCTTCGGACGGAGATTGACTGGAGCGAGAAGATCGAATACCTGGGAATGATCCTCGACCGGAAGCTAACTTTCGCAGAGCATCTAGGTAGAGCTAGGAACAGGGCCATCGGTCGACTGCACCAGCTATATCCTATCCTCGGTAACCTCAAACTCAATTCGAAAACGGGCGCGATGCTGTACAAGACCCACATCCGCCCGATCCTAACCTACGCCAGCCCAGCTTGGGCCACGGCGGCTCCATCCTACATCCTTCCACTAGTCAGAGTGCAAAATCGCGTTCTGCGACTTGTTTTCCGACTTCCTAAACGCACCTCGCTGGTAGTCCTCCGAGATCTTACAGCGGCAGACGTCCAGGACCTGAACGAATTCTTGAAGAAACTCAACCGAGAATTCTTCGACAAGGTACTCGCGAGCAGCAACGCAGCGATGAGTAGCGCCATCGCGCAAAAATCACTGGGGCTCCCCCCTGGAGATACTCCATCAAATGTGACGCGGTGATGATTGATTAATAAAATAATACCTCTGTTTCGTTAGTTTCAGATACCAACAGCGAGCGAGATCCATCCAGAAGACTCCGAGAAGCCACAACAACCGAGTAACCCGAGAACTACCAAGAAGACATCCATGAAGGAAGTGGAACTGGAAGAAGAGGACCTTACTAGAAGAGGCAGACAACCAACGACGCAAAAGTGGTGACTCATAGCTGGTTTGGGATTGTGTAAGAGCTCTAAATGAGGTGGGCAGCCAAAGGAAATTAACTTTGGCCAGTCAGTTTCATAGGGGCTGGCTTTTCACTTTCGCCTTCGGCATCACCAAATTGCAAATTAAAAAGTCCATCTACCAATGGATATATAACAGGTCCAAGGAATGGTGGAAAAGATCACTAGGACAAAGACAGACAAAGGAGTTCCTAAGGGAACACAGGGCTGAGTTTACTGAAGACTTACTGAGTAAAGACAGGAAGACTATCAAAGTGAATAGGCATATGTTCAACATCGGCCTTTCTGCAGATTCTGTCAAGAGAAAAAAGAAACCCCAGTTCATGTATTGTGCCACTGCGATTGCCTAGCGAAGACGAGATTTCTAGCGATGGGCGTAGAGAACCCCACAGCTAACGGCTACTCAAAAATGATAGGCTTAATTAAGAAGCCAAAATTAGAAAGCATCCTCTAGGATAAAAGGAGATCAGGCCACTCCATTCCTAATCTAATTTAATATGTCCCACAATTCTTTCTTAACACCTACATCAAGAAAATGCCGATGCTGGAAATGCATTCTTCATGAATGAGCAGACCAAGGTCCTTAACGCACGCGCACCTATCTATAGCTGAAATATTAATTTGTAAGACAATTCTTGCATTTAGATTTCGTCTATTCCTAGAGTCCCCTAAAACTATGAAGTAAGACTTTTCAGAATTATCATAAAAACTTTGAAAGACATTATTTATTAATACTATAGCTCTATCTATGGACAAAAAGAATAATGTGGCTGGGTATCGTCAGCATATAGATGAAAATTAAAAGTAAATTAAAAAAAAATCTACATTTATTATTTTATTAATTTTAACAAGAAATTTTTTTGATTTTTGCTGAGAGTAGTTGGTTAAGTTCTTCACCGTAAATGGTAAACAATAATAATAAAACAATAACCTACGACTTTCGTAGATATCTCCAAGAATTATAATTTTACCGGCTAAATTCTGAGAGCATCGACTAATCGATTAGAAATTTAAATACAATAACACAATCAATAGCGTCCATAGAATATCGAGTGTATTGACCAATAATTAACGAGACGAAGCAATTATTCCCGAGCGTTTACAAGTGCGACTTGCTGTACTGAATAAATACCAGTTTTTCTTCCTTGTATTAACTTCGGATATTCTAATTGTAGCTAAGCTAACGCTCCATGCAACAGAGACAATCGAACAGATACTACGCACATTGTATTCGGACGAAGAAACGAAGGTAATTTCTGATTTGTCACGTTCATAAGTCCTTTTCATTACATCTTTCTTGTAAATCAACACGATCACTAGAAGAATACACAAGTAATTAACGTATAAATACTACAGGTTTCATCATTATCGATTTCCATAGATTGTCGAACGTTGAATGGTTCAAAAACGAATGGAAAACGTTTGAATTCTTTGTACCGTCACAAACATGTCCGGATTACTTCATGTGATAAATGTGAGTTTCACATTCAATATTTTAATCGCTCGTTAAACGAAACTATTTCTTCTTGTGTTAGTGCTTCGGGTTTTGTACCGGACAAAACGGGACCCCATCATATAGCATAAAGAAAAAGAAGAATGTCCGAACTGTTCGTGTATTTGAACTGTACAAAAGGAATAAAAAGTATATGGTCAGGTATACAAGGTATTATCCGAAGTTAGTTTAGTTTCCATTCATACCGTCCTCCCGCACAAAACTTAAGGAATGTTCTCATGCCTGTCACAGGACAGGCGAACTTGACAGCCAGTCAGACCTGTGTTCGTTCGATTTGTATCATTAATTTGCCTTTGATATTTGTAATGGTACATGTTTTTCTGCCTTATTATTGTGCACACCTGAATTGGCATTTTGTTCAGGACCGAGTACTAAAGACTTTTCTTTCGAATTGAATAGTAATGTGTATAATAAGAACGACAGGTATAATGAGGCGTATTGTTAGTAATATTGAGACGTCAATTAAAAAATTGTATTATATAACGATATGTAGTATTGCTGTTTATAATTGGACTCAATGTTTCTACTTCTCTCAATCAATACGCATTTAACGTTTTTTTTGTGTGTGTGTGCCAAGTTAGCTTAATCTTTTGTTACTATCACATGCATGTTCAAATCAAAAATTTGTGTTTGTGTCTACGTCTATAATAGTAATCAAAATGGCGCAATTATTAATTTTTGAGCAATCTAGAAAATAAAAGATTTCAAGAAACTGATCTAATCTTGTTTGTGCTAGTACTGAGTGAACCACCACGCTCATATTAGGTGGTAAACAAATGGGCAAGGGAATTTAAACTGGACAGAAAGATCCGTGAAGATGGAAGATCGAAAACTGTTGTTTGCAAAGAAAACGTTGATCTGATCCATGATTGGTTTTAACGAAGTTCAGGTTAGACATAGAAAAACGATTTTACATAAAAAAATTAGGTCTCACTATGGGTACCGAAAATGTTGACGCCAGAGCAAAAGCGCATTTGACAGATCACTTCAGAAACTAATTTGGCCATCAATACGCGAGATCCTGCACACTTCCTAGGAAGATTCGTTACTGTGGAACCTGGTTTCACCGTTATGGTCCTGAATCAAAAAGGCAGAGTATGGAATGTAGCACATGGATTCACCACCCTCTCGAAAGTATCGTACAACAGCATCTGCGGGGAAGGTCATGGACACAGTTTTTTGGGATGCCAACGGACGTCTGAGGTTTCCCCTCCTTTTTTCTTTGATGGAGTCACGCAGATTTGAAACTAAAGGAATATATTATTGTTATAGTCTGACGACGTGGTAGCAAATCTGTATAATTCGTTCGGCCCCCCAACAAACTGTGGCTATGATCTTCCACGCAGATTTTGTTACACGAAACTTTCTAGGGGGTGGTAAATAGTTCTGCCTTCATTCCATTTTGTTTTCATTCCTGTTTGATTCACGATCATAATGGTGAACCCAGGTTTCATCCACAGTAACGAATCTTGCTAGGAATGTTCAGAATCTTGCTTAATGATAGAAAAATTTGTTTTTTAAAGTGACTTGCCGAATGCGCTTTTGCTTTGGCGTCAAGTTTGCAACGTCCAACGTCAAACTTACTAACTAAATATTTATTTGTTTCAGTAATAAAAAAAAGCAAACTTTAATACGGAAGAAAACAAAAAAAATTATTTAGGAGTATGAAAAATAAAGAAAAACATTCTTACTTGTTCAATTATAAAAAGCAATCATCAAATATTGAAATTAGACCACTATCTGCCAACTAAATATTACACATTAACTAATCTATTTCTCTAATTGTATTCCATGAAATCTAAAGAAAGGTTTGGTAAATGGCGGGTCATTTATTACGTCCGTAACTACCTTTCGATTAAACTGTCTACAATTGTGTGTTTACTTGAAGTTTGAAGAAAACGAATTGATTTACGTTTCTTGCAAATTACATGTGACAAAAAAATAATTTGTACTACAACATCTAATCTGTTGATCTACAGATCATTAAAATCAGACGATAAATAAAGGTGTTATAATGTTGGGAAATTTTTGTGGAACACCCGGTATACTCTATACGCAGACTATAAGAAAAACAAAGATAAAGTGGCAAAACCATTAGCTCACTCATAATACAACTAGCATTACAATTTATTGGAAATTACTCATGCAGAACAAAGCTAGAATCATCAACTCAAATCATTGTGATGGTGGACTTAGACGTCAAAACCCAGTTCGTCCCTTTATATCTTTCATACAATTTTCCAAATTACTCTTTAACATTTTTATTTTATTTTTCAATTTTTTGGGTTCTCAAATTGTTTTCCTATTCATATCTTGTGTCACATCTGTTTTGTGCTAACGATACTTGAATTCCTCAGTTAAAAATAAAAAAGGAAATATCATCAATGTTTTGGCCACCTACATTAAGATAAGTCGAATATTCAAAAATGGTAAACGTCCGATAAAGATCATTTTTTGAACAATGCCGAAAGGACATTTTTGTCACAACTGTAACGATTCTACAAAAATCAGAATTCTTCTATAAAGAAAGTTGTACTGAAAATATCCAGTAGGAAGAATATTCAGCAAGCAGATGGTAGCGCTGATGAACAAAAGCTAGGGCAATGTGCTTGCGCATCTATATCCATATTGGACGCGCAGCTGTTGTTTGATAATCGTTTGAGTGAGTCGATTGTGATAATGGACAAAATCGGATATCGAGCCGTCATTAAATACTTGATTTTGAAAGCCAATACGCCAACGCAAATTAAAGATGAGTTGAACGCTGTATATCGGCGTTCTGCACCATCATTAACCACAATGAAATTTTGGGCAGCAGAATTTAAACGTGGTCGTACAAGCTTGGGAGACGATGAGCGTTCAGGTGTGTTGAGTGTCGAAGTTGCTCGCTTTAGGACAAAAACGTGTTCGAATGGACAGTTCCAATGCTCTGTTGACGCAGTTTAGGCACAATAAATCACTGTTTTGCTGCCGATTACTTACTGTAGATTCACCATTATACGCCCGAAACAAAAATACACTCAAAACAGTGGACTGTGACAAAGGAATCGGCTCCGAAAAAAGCAAAAACTGTTTGGGTGTCTGTTTTGGGATAGTCATAGAGTTATCTTAATCAATTAAGTATCTTCAGACAGGGAAAACCAATACAGGAGCATATTATGCATCATTACCACATTTCCAGAAAAAAAGACGGTTTGAACTGCTTAACCACCCTCCTTACTCACAAGACGTAGCCTCAGGCTACTACCTTTTCCTCCCTAACCTAAAAATTCCGCTTGGAGGATCAAAATTTTCGTTAAATCATCACTTCGTAAACAGTTATTGTACACTTACTAGATTAAATAAGAACATATTTTAGGAAAAAATATCTTGTGTCTTTGTTAGGCCGAAAACTTGGCAGACCAACAAAATTGTTGCTAATCATATTTATAGAAACTAGAAAGTTACAAATCCACAGCTAGAAGCAATCCATTCAAGAAATATTAATACGAACACGTGACATTAATACGTAATAAAATCCATATTACATAATCTATATTACATATAAAAGTATATCTTCCTACACAACCTAATTATACCTGCTTTCCTTGAATCAACTAATTAGATTTAATTAGCTGCAATTATAATCAAACGTTCTTTTATATAATATGTATTTCCGACTTTCGCTTTGACATAATTATATTGTCTATGAAAGAAGTAACTTCATTTATAGGTAGGTAGTGATTGTATTTATTATCGAGACATCCTTTAAGCTTATCTCTTTTGCAAAAGGTGTGAAATCACCAAATAAAAAAAAAATACGTAAGAAATGACGTAGTGATTTAGTAAATAATGGAACCACTTTACTTTACATCCATATATAATACGCAGACAAGACAGAAACTCATAACCAATCATATCATTCATCTCTATCGAGGACACACAATTAATGGCCGCGATATTATTATTATTACCGGCGATGTACTCAAGCTGATTCACTTCTCTTTCTTTTCGCGAACGCCTTTGCTTTCGATGGTGATCCGCATTATAGCGAAGTCATCGTGTAATTGCTGTTGATTCAACAATTCATGCGGCGATGACGTCGCTCTAAAGATAATTTCTGCAATTGTTTCGCAATCCGAGCTAATAGCGTGCGCTATCATTCCTCACTATTCTCTACATATAACATGATGAGTGACATTTTGGTAGGGACATTAACAATAAAACCGAACCTTTCGAAATGTAAAGAATGTATATACAGGTAGGGGGGACATAAGAATCGGACTTTATTACGAGAACTACATTGACAACTGTCGAGCTTTCAGGTTCTTTACCTGCTCAGTCTTTCTATTGGACGTGAAAGAAGAATGGATCGAACATTGAGATGCAAGTCATTATCTGATTGCAGGTAAATCGGAAATGTAGAAAGGAGTAACTGGGTAAAGGTTATTATTAATATTTTATTAAATTAAACCTCAGGTTTTAGAGGTATAAATGAAGACACAATACAAAAATTAAATTCCTTATATTGATAAGAAATTTAATTTTGTATAATCTGTACTTATATTGAAAAGAAAGCATAATTTTCTTTTGTATGCAAAGAAGATGTGCCAAATACGTCTCAGTATTTCTCGGCTTTCGGATATGACAAAGAGTTCTTCCTATAGAATATAAAACTGTCATAAAAAGTTTGTGATATATCACTGCACCAGGAAGGTCTGCTTGGTATGCTTTATATGTTTATATGTGTTTATTTTGTTAATTAATTTTATTGTAATTGCAGTCAGAAACTTCTACTTTCCTAAGACAACAACACAAGATATCAAAGCAGCAACAAATGTTTGGCTAAGATAGACTAACTTGAAAAAAGTACAGCAGTTGCCTTGCCCGTGTATCACTGATGCCACAAAAAACACCAACAGCCGCTTTACATAAATGGGGAAACGAGAACGGGGGCATACACAGGGTAATCCAAATTAAGTGTTGACCATTGTTAACTTTGTTATTATTAAAGATACAAGATTGTTTAAATTAGCAAACTTGTAGTACTTTTAACGCTCTTTAAGATGGAAGAATAAAAAAAACAAATGAGCAGCGTGTTTTCCAGTTTTGCCGAAAAATATGTTTTTTTTTCAAATGGAAACCCCTGTATATTATATCATTTTCTGCTAGCAAAAATCTTATAAGAAATTTTTTACTGCGATTAAAAATACTTGAGTTATAATCAATAAACAAAAACAGCTAAGTCAAGTGCATTTCTATGTATCTATGAAAATGACAGTTTTATTAGTTTTTCACTAATAAGTTTCATTGTGCTAGTTATTAATCTGACAAAAAAATGATTTTTACCCATGCAGAAAAATGTGATATGTTAGAATCTTATTTAGTGTGCAGAAAATTCAGAGGGAGGGCAAAAGAACACTACGCTGAATTACGTATATCCACTCCAAACACAACCACATGAGTAATATTTCCTGAGACTGTACCGAAAATTTAGAGGCAATGAGAGTGTTTTTGCCAAAACAAGGACAAAAACGACTTATAAAAAGCGAGACCACGGAAATTACAGTTATCGCATATTTTGAGGCCAACCGTGAGAATTCCATACTAGATATTGTCAAGGAATTTGATTTGAGTCACAGTACTGTGCATAGGATTCTGAAGAAACACAAATTCAATCCTTATAAGTACAAACCAGTTCAGGTTTTTTTGCCAGGGTATCCAGAGAGAACAATGTTTTTTTGCCACTTAACTTTTATCGCCAAAATGTAAACAACTTTCGTAATATTTTATGGACCGATGAATCGAATTCCTCAAATTCTGGAATGTACAATAAAAAAAATCATCATTACTGGTCAAAGGAAAATCTTCTCTTAGTACATCCAAGACACCCACACCACAAGTCTGTTTCAGTTTTAACGTTTGGTGCGGTTTAATTGGCCCAAGGATTGTTGGTTCTTTCTTTCGCAGGATGGCGCACCTGCACACAACTACAGAGGTACTCATCAACCCAAAATTCTTGAAGGCATGCCAAAATATGAGCTGCGATACGATGATTCCCAAACATTCCTTCGACAAACCCTTCAAGGTCGTTCTAGATTGGGATTAGTAGAAAGTAAAACAGGCACTTGGGATAGGGCTGTAACAAGGCCATTTAACACGCTTAACGCGCACAATTTAGCAGTAGTCAGGCAAAACTCGGAAAACCAGAAAACAAAATCAAAATCGTAACTGTAAACAGAAACTCAACTACTAAGCACAGAGATTTTTGTATCTCCAATTGTGGTGTTGCTTGCGGTTATAATGAGATGAATAAGCTTGAGGAATAGAAGAAGGAAAAATTGTTTTAGTTCAATGCCATGAAAGTGTTTTGAAAGTTGGTTTAGAACAAAACCGATCTGATGCAGGTAACTTTTTGAAAATAAACTATTTGAATGCTTCCACATTATTTTACTATGTATTTATCCATATCCTCTTTAGAGTCGGTGATGGGTGAATGGGTGCTAATCAGTGAGAGGTTTTATTCCAAACCCTCGACCACCCTCCAAATATGTCTCTCCAGGTTCAAGAAATAAATAAAATAAATTAAAAAATAACCTTTGTTGTGTCGTAGGGCGGAACATTAATATAATATAGAAAGCATGACCTAATGACAATATTTTGGGAGGACGGGGAGACGACAACCTTATCCCATACTTTACAACTTTACTTTACGCTTGATGACGTTATAAGAGGGGTTAGTTAAACTTACTAAAGGTCAATGCATATAACACAAGAAGTCTATAGAATCTTTGTACTGATTCATACTTTTTTTAGAAGTTAGTGCACTAGTTAATGTTTGTTAGGCTTTATTTTCACTATTGGAGTAAAAAGAAAACCACTCTGAAAATCGTACGAAGTTAGACAATAAAATTTATCACACAGCTCTACTTAGTCTGCAGCTCAAACATATTCTTCTTGCCTACAGTTCTATCTGCAAAGATTATGATGGTTTTCATATTTTGTAATAAATTTTGTTTATTTTTATGATCAATATATGCTTGTCCAGAATTCTGAAACAGTTTATTTCTGTTTTCTTGCCGCAGATTTTCTTGTCGATTTTGTCTTGTCCAGTTTTCACGGGAATTTAATCCTCCACAGCATCTTTATCCTCTGTTAAAGTTTATTTTTCAATATTTAACGTAAAAGGTATCAAAAGTGTTAAAAAAAAGTTAAAAGTTTTAAATAATACATTCGAAAGATTTTCGGCACTAAAGCGGCCTACAGACCGAATGATCGGTTGTATGTACGAACTGTCATATTACAAATTGAAAATAAAAACGTAAAGACAAGTTAGTCTTTGTTTTTCCTTCACACGTGGACCGTCGAACCACCTACGATGTTGCAACAGATTGTACAGACGATCGTTTCATCTGTAGGCCGCTTTTAAACCGTCGAATCAACTACGGTTGTACAATGGATTGTACAACCGTAAACCGTGTACGGGTCATATTTATAGTTCGCGATTTTGACGTAAATGTCATTACAAATACATCAAAATCGCGTGCTCAAGTATCGACAGAACCTCAAGCATAAACTATAAATATGATCCTTAGTCTTCGAACGGATTTATTAAGGGACAGTGAGCTGTCTTTGTCAATCCACCCCCTCCACATTTAACGTGACCATTTCTTCGATAATCGTTAACTATTATCCTTATCGCTATATTATATATACAGGGTATTTCAAAATAAGATGCTGATCCTTAAGGGTGTCAATTCTAACGTGATTCTATGAAGAAAAGTTCAAATAAACCTATGTCTTAAACCTATTAAATTTTGAGCTACAGAGTATTCAAGTTTTGATATTTTATCATAACTTTAATATCTTCCTAGACATTTTTTATAATTTAGATTAGTTGTTGAAAGTGTCCACCACCAATGTCAATTTCTTCCACTGAAGAAGTTATTTAACGAAAACATATTATTATATGTTATGGAATAAATTGGTGTTAAATTATTTATTGTTTTATTGACCACTAAATGGAAATAAATCAGGAATTAAAAGATAAGTACATAAAGGTCAAAAAATACATATATTAATTGGAGATTAAGTTGTATCGAGTGTACATACCTGGATCTACAATTTACCAAAGGATGAAGAAACCTGCACTTGTATCTATTGCATTCTAACGTTCATTCTAATCTCACTTTTGCAGTACCTTTCATACATATTGCTTTAATTTCTAGGAAATATAAACTGACTTCAATGGAATAACTCTATTTAGGTAAATATCTAAATGAGGTCTTGACTAGAGATCAATTTGATTTCCAATCTCTAGAGGGCGACATTACTTCTGATACGCAGTATACCATACTAGACTTAATTATTTTGAGGAGCTCCTTACTGAATTCAATTCAAAATTAATACAGTTTCCACGTTGGCTCACTTAATTTGTAGTGAATGCATCACTTACATCCTATAATGTTTATGATATCTAGCAGCAGTTGCCCTTGACTTACTGAAACTGAACTCGTGGAAACTTTTCGAATCAAACTATATCCCGAAAAATAGCAACAAACGTGCTGTACTTTTTTAATCAGTGTGAAACTTTTACGGCATAACATACAAAAGGGACAAAAGCGTTCCATTGTTACGCGATATTATACATTCTGGGAACTTTCATTAAATGCGCACATCCGAAATTCAATTTTAAAATCCCATTTTAAGAAACTGCCAATTGAAAACACTCAGGCAAATTAAAAAGCGTTCCATAATTTAGCTCCAGGTTGGCCTTTTTTTTATATTATATACGCGGTAGGTGATAAATTTTCGAGAGAGTATCAAAATTTTTAATTAGCTGTCAAATGTGGCAAATTACATTTGGCATTTAATTATGAAATCGATACGCCTAAAACTCTCTCTCGTACTATACGTGTGACGAGATGGGGGAGAGCTAGAATGGAGTGAAAGCGAGAGACACACACACACGTACAACAGCATCAACGGCGGTACCGGGCTGATGTTGCTTAAATATTATCTGCTCGCCCACGACTTATCCCCGAAAACATAATTAATAATTAAATTTAACACAAAAATAAATAAGGTTCGCGAAATTATGTTGGTAGAAACTCATTTAGTTTTTAATTAAGATTATAGCTATTTGCTCTCGGACCGAGGAGCCACAATTTAATCTTTTTTATTCAAGAAGTGTCCATTAACTTAAATTGGGTTTGTTTTAATTTTTTTCTCTACGTTCGTCGAGGCCCCCCTCTCTTCCCACCTTCGACGTTGTCTTCGCCGTATCTGAACTCACTCGGAAAGCTTTTGTGTGCCGCGGTTATCTGCGCGAAAACCTAAATTAATATAGAAAGTTGTTGCCCCGTATTAATTCTTTTAGAGGCTAATGTTCGTACCGGGGACAAGAGGTCGCTGTTGAATCGCGGTAAGTATCTCTAGCGGGTACACCTACGTCGACTTTTACTACTAGTCTCGTGATTGTTATCGTCTAAATGGTCTTTTCGAGATAATTGCAACAAAATCATTAGTGTCGTGGTTAATTTTATAATACCAAAATTTCCAGTCACCGTTACTAGTGCCAACATAGAATTGTTACATAATTTTATCCGACAAATGTAAAACGCAAGTTATTTTATTACAATGCTAGGTATTGTAAACAGAAATGTTGAAGACAGATAGGCAAACCACTAATTACACTAGGCGATAATTTTAAACTTTTTTTGAATAACTGTCGTAAAAATGGGTTGGTATAGAGTTGGCATAATCTTGACATAACACGTAGGTACTATCAAAGTTTTGCATAAATGGAGTTGTTTCTTCCTATTATGTTGGGTGCTGCATTCTCTAATGAAAAACTAGCTATAAGCTCTCTAGTCCTAAACAGAGGACTATCTAGACAACAAACGCAATATATCTTTCCTAGCAGTGACAGGGTTCTAGGTACAAATGCACAAGCTACTTCGATCCAGAGAATTCAAAGCAAATTCAAAGAATTTTTCTCTAAAGAAGACTTCTCTAAACCTCTATGGAGGTTCATTAAAAATAATCCAAATAGTATTATTAATACAGGCGAAACATGACTTTCTGGAGTTAAGCTGAAACAACCAAAGTTTTTTTTCGTAAATACTGTAACTGCCTATGACATTACCCATGACTAGACCCAACCAGTCTTGTTCTGGATGGCCAAATACTTGAAGTGTAGATGGGGCTGTTACACATTATTAACATGGTAGATTGTTTAGGAGGAGGGAGTGGGAGATTATAATAAATCATCTACTATAGCTACAACTGACTATGAACTTAAAGTAATAGTTTTATCATCAATCGGACGATTTTCCAAGATCAGGATGTGATTGATATCTACTCCATACTCAGAAGCAGATAAGCAATCGAAGTTTCTCTATAAACGTGGATCCAATGCCGTTTAAATGCATGCAACAATGACATTGATATACCAGCTTTAGCTCAAAAAATAATGGTTACTTATATCAGTACCTTACTTTCCCTAAAATCCGGTTCCATCTAGGACAAGGAAGATGTGGGCCAAGAAATGTTCGCCATACTGAACAAGTTGTCTAATGAAATCAAAGGAGAAAAATTGAAAACTATGTAGATCTAATAACAAACAAAAGCCAAATTCAGTAAAATGTTTAATTAAACGCAATAAGCGGAAGCCTACGCTCATAAAATACAAACCTAAAAGAAAACCAAAACATAAGACACAAGGAAATAATGTTCTGAAACAAGAAGATAAACAGTACCATTGATTTTTATAGTCTGGCAGCCCATCTGCTGTTGTTTTGCAGATATTTTTGAAAAAGCTGTTGCTTGATAATTTTTTTCAAAGTTTCTGGTATGCGTTAAGTGTTTGACCCAAATTTCTGATAAGTGTAATATCTGTTGTAAGACTCCCCCTCTCCTTCCCTTTCCTTAATCAAGTTTGTACTATAGTTAGAGCGGAATGGTTTTCTTGTCTCCTGATGGTCATCCTAATCGCTTCTTCTTATTACATTCGCACTAACTAAGTAATGGCAGCAAAGAATCTTGGGTTTGTACTGTTGTTCGCTGTTATAACTATATAAATAGTCTTTGGTCAGAATGGGGACCTTGTTCTGTTCGGTTCTGTGGTCTTCTTCTCAAGCATATTTGTGTCCCGTAATTAAACCATTTTCTGATGTTCTGTGATTCCTACTTCTGGGAACCTCTGATGTATGGATTCCTATATTGGCATGGACCTGGCGTGTTTATTGTTCTGGTTCCGGATCTTGCTACTTCTCTTACTCTTACTCTTTCTTCGTTTATGTATGCATTAAGTTTAATAAATATTTTTGACTGTGTTATATACGAATTTAGTTACTCTAATTTGGAGAGTGTCAATTTATCAAAATTCAACAAACGGTGGTACCCAGGCAACCAGATGACGACAGGTAACGTCGGGTAGACAATCTAGTTGTTTTTTGAGAAAAAAAAAATGGCGTACATGAAGATGGATGATATAGCAATACCGATATTTGGCGGCTCTAAATATTCAAACTGGAAAAAAAGGATTATCAAATTTTTGGAATTAAAAAAATGTGAATTAGTAGTTAAAAGAAAAAAGGAAGGTACAGATAAAGAAGACGAGTGGAATATGGGAGACATAAAAGCAACAAATTACATATACAGTGCCATTTCGAACAAGCAATTAGAATATATTTCAGAATTAGACTTGGCGTATAAAATAATGAAGAAATTGAACGCAATGTACCTGAAGGAGTCAACAGCAGGTACAGATCGTATGTAGAAATAACTTAGAAAATATTAAATTGAAGAATTTCGCAGAAGTAATGTTATTCTTTGATGAATTCGAAAAAGCTGTAAATGAGCTAAAAGCACTGGAGCAAAAATAGCCGAACAGGAGCAATTACGATACATGTTAAAAGAATTACCCCCATCGTACAGCTATATAGGAGATCTAGTAGATGTAGATAGTACCTGAATCAGAAAGGACTGTTACATATTTAAAAAGTAAAATAAAGTTAAAGTCAATTGAAGAGATGAACCGAACAGATAAGTACGAAGAAAGCTCCCCCAATTGTAAGTCGAATACTTTTATGTTCTCGTTGTGGAAAGCCTGGACACTATCAAAAGGATTGTCATCAATTTAATTCCAACGCCCAACAAGGACGTGGTGAAAAGCATCAAGGTTGGTCACGTGGTCGTCCCAATCAACGAAGAGGCAGGGGTAACTACCGATGTGCTACAAGAACGTCATCCAATCAATCAAGGGAAACACAGATCAACAGGAACTGTTTCATCGCACAAGTAAATGTATCAGAGGTTGAAGGTAAAAATAATTTAGATAGAAATAAACTTAAATGGATTTTGGATAGCGGTTGGGCCGACCTTACTGTAAATCATGATAGGTTGTTTAATGAATATATAGATTTAAGAGAACCAATTAATGTAAAAATAGGTAATGGTAGAGAACTAAAAGCTACAAAAATGGGTAACATATGTACAGAATTTGAAATACCGTAAGTACCAACTTAAACCGTCCGCGAAATTTAAAAAATGCTGCTTTGGAGTAAACCTAATCAAAATAACGATTTCGACAAGTCATTCAAATTCTTCTTGTAAAAACATTTTTATGTTTAAGGTAAGAGCCTATAACTATACATTGTTTGTATATGAAAAGCAGAATTGTAACCTTTTACAAGAATTGTTTTTGCTTTTGCAAGATTTTGTTTTCGGCACACGATGTTTGAAACTTTTATTTTTCATGTGCGTTGGGATAAAAAGTGATTAACAGCGCGGCATCATAAAAGGCGATATGATGCTGTCACAAAGCCATTTAAACACAACTTACACACACTAAACTATACCGCAAGAGTTGCAGTGATAGCCAGACAAGTAATACAGCTTACGGAGTCACTGCAACTAAGCACCCACCACACATTAAAAAAAAAAAACCATCCATTGTGAACAATTGCCCACCATATATTGAACGTTTACTATGAGCTCGAATTAAGCAAATATTTTATACAATGCAAACCAGCTTACCATTTTAAAAGGCTGCGTAACAATAACAAACATTAGAGCACAAGAACAGATACCAACGGATGATCAGATTAGCAGTAATAAAGTTCCAAATCAAAAAAATAACTAGGCAAGTTATTACAAAAGCGATTAAGCCAGTAATCTGAGCATATCTGCCCACCCCCAATGCTCTGGTCTAAAGAAATACAGTTACATTGATGTGGGTACCAAATCACTGGAGGTATGAAGGCAACAAAACTGTCGTTCCGATGTATTGGACTAGAGCCATTTTGTGGTCTCACCAAAAGCCATATAAGAACTCATCTGCAACAGAGGAAGAGTCAATAAAAAATCTCATACGGGACCAGCACCCCAAAACTAAGACAATCAAATCAGTCGGGCTAGTGGCCTAATGGCTTGTACATTTGCCTCGTAGTCCGACAGTACCGGGTTCGAACCCCGGTGCTTCCTTTCTGATTATTATAAAACAGTTTATTACTTTTTCAATCAACAGGGCTAAATCTCTGCTGGAGCTCAACAGAAGAGACTTCAGCACTATGACGGCTTTACTGATTGGCTGGGGCACTCTGATGTATTACTTCAAAAAGATCCGCACGGTGGATTTTGATAAATACCGATTCTGTGCGGAACACAGAGCGATGACGGAACACATAATGTTCAATTTGCCATGCTCGTCAATATCAATCAAAATATTTGATACAGTTTAGGATTTGATTAACCATCAATTACCGCAGTGCCTGTCGATAACGGTTCATTTCAAATTTGAAAAGGTATGAGAGACAGTTATTGCGGAATAACTGATAATTTTAACCGCAAACTTGAACTTATATTGGTATTAATATTTCCGTTATGTATACGACAATTTATATTATTAATATTTTCCGGATAAGAAACTGATTTTTTTGTATGTATCTACTATTTATTAAGTATATACTTTGAGATAAGGAAAAAATTTTTTCAATTTCCGGCTGCGTTAACTCTGATACCTTTATCGATCATTTCGATTACAGCGAATGAATTGCACGAAAAAATTAACTTTCTTCATGTACGAGTAATAAGCCGCATTTCTGGTTTTAATAAAAACATACTGCAGATCTGTATCAGGTACACACCCATTTTTCAACCGCAGCACAACGCTTAAATTCATTTACCAGAGCTGTCAGGGCTCCCTTTTTATGAAATAAATTTAAACATGAACGTCGGAATTTGATGTTACACGAGATGACAGCAGATTGTCTCGGCGACCGAGGCTTGTCCAGTTTTCAGGACGTTTCACGTTCTTGATTTACGACATTGTAGTTAAAAATGCACAATTCTCAACGGTCCGCTAACAGAACGACAAATAACTTTCCATTTACAAATATTGTGTTTAACCTTTATTACGGTTTAAGTACACAGCAAATATATGCGCTCTACAAATACTTGAAAAACTAAAACCGAGTTATTAGCAGCATCTTAAAGCGTCCATGCGAGAGTTGATTGAAATATAAAAACTGCAGAATGTCTTCGGGGGTATTTTCAATTAAGGCTGCTGCAAAGAAAACCTATTTATCTCTAGTAATTATATCGAAAGTCTTTTATCTGCGTTTATCCGCGTGTTAATCAGAAGATATTTCTTGTGTCGCAATTACATAAATCGCCTTAAGAGTATTTTAATTAGACTTATGTCGTAACACTATGATAAATGTACACTAATAAGAAACGGTAATTAAGTTAGTATTCCTTTTCATGCTGAATGAAAGTACAAATTGAATAAATTCCGACTGAATTGATCACGCGTTATGGTTGTGTAATTAGCTGCTATAATTAATAATTGCGTTAACAGAATGTGGAAAAAGGTAAGCAAGTTATTGCATATTGTTTTTATTGATGCTTCTATAAATTAAAATCAAACTTTTTCTGTGATTGGCTTTAGATAAATAATCGGACAAAAGCAATTTTGTTACGCGATAACTCTCATATTTTGTCATTTTTCTGCCGAATTTAAACTGCTTATTTGCTTGTTTGACCTCATAAATATATAGCCTGGACAATTCATAAATTGCCAATAACGCTAGATGTCTCAATCTGCTAGCAATCTCATAGTGCGGCTTACCATGACGTAAACATATGAAAACACGTCTGTATCTGTTTGACCCAACTTCTAGAAACGTTATTCTATAAGGAAGTGAAGTTAATTAATTGAACCATTATCGTGTGTACACACATGGCCTTCCTACGATAGGCAAGCTGTGCTCGAAGGTCACTTGGCGGTTATCAAAATCAATCAGGATATTTGGCCACAATAATAAGGCGTAGTTCCCTAATTAATATTTTGGCAAAAAAACTGATTATTTGCGAGCCTGAAGAATTAGGCTGATAAGTAGCTCACGAGGCAAGGTCCCACGAGGTCAGAATTCCTGAAGAAGGTCCTATTAATACCAAAGGTACCTGCCACTGTAGGTGCCTTGGCGTCTCCTTCCAGGAACGTGAGCTCCAAGCACCAGCAGACGTGCTAGGTAAAACCAATTTGACGATATAGAGTCTTTGATCTTTTCTGTATTGTTACAACTTAGAATAAAAAGCTGTTTTTACTGTTATAGTCCAGGATTTTTAGATATTCGCTCCGCTAAAAATCCTAATAATTGATTTTTCGATTGGATTATGTTCGAGGGTGTCCCCTAAGTATAAAACCAAATTTGTGTCGTCCAAAACCGCGAGCGTTAGCCGCCATCTTGAAAAACGCCTTTTTGAAAATATCTCGAAAACGGTGAGTTTCAATGCACTATAACTCAGCAACTATCGATTGAACAAAAAAAAGTTTCATACAATAATTGTAGAAAATGTTACGATCTACAACTTCGATAATCACATTTCTTTTCGTATTTCCAAAAATTATCGAGATATTTTCCAGAAACAAACAATCGTCTTTTTCAATCGACTATATCTCGGCAAACATTGACACTAGAGAAAAATGTTTCAAAATGGGAAATGTTATTGTTTACAAAAATGCTTCTTACAATTTTTTTACGTAAAACTCACCGTTTTCGAGATATTTTCAAAAAGGCGTTTTGCAAGATGGCGGCTAACGCTCGCGGTTTTGGACGACACAAATTTGGTTTTATACTTAGAGGTCACCCTCTAACATAATCCAATCGAAAAATCAATTATTACGATTTTTTGCGGAGCGAACCCCGTTTTCGGTGCTAAAAATCCTGGACTAGCCTTTTCCCCATCGAACTCACAGCGCGCAGCCAAGCGGGATTAAAATCTTAAGATAAAAGAATGAGTACGAAGTTAAGTCTAGAATCAAAAGTTTGTTGGCTTTATTCTAGATAAGCTAACAAAGAAAAGCAGGCTGTGACAATATAACAGTCAAAAAACGTCTGTAGTAGGCTCTCTAGGCAAGCCGTGCAATGCCCTTGCTCAGTAGAGGACATGGAGTTGAAATTTATCCATCGTTGCAAGTATTACACGATTAATACGGTTGAGTGATGAGTTGCTATGAAATTAGCGTCTTGCATTTGGAGGATCGCTGACGAGGTCGGATAGATCGAAACCACGTAATCCCGTTCTAATCCTTGATCTATTTTCTACCAACATATCACATCTTCATTTTTTTTTAATGAGACAAAAGAAATAAGTTTTTAGAGGTTTGATTATTTTTTCATAACGCGTTGTGATTGACACTGAAATTCTGATGACCATATAAGGGGACCGTAAGGAAGTTAGGATCACACTCATTTCTAGAAATTAGAACACAACACAGGAAGTCGCCACTCCCATAGATTATATCAAAAGAAGCCACTACAGCTCCGGCTTCTAAAGCAGCTTAGCTAGTTAAGGATTGGCTTTGCCAACAGTCCTAGTTGGTTGAGGGTTGGTTCTGGACTGGTTGGAGACTACTCTTCAAACTCTGACAAAACTTCTGCATTTAACCAGATAAGTTGCGTTCCAAATCAGCTCAAGATCACCTCTCTGTCAGCTTCTTTTGATGTATTTGGTGGAAGTGGCCCACGATCTTCAAAATGTTCACTTGCCGAAATGCTCCTATACCTACTTTTTCCTTCTTCATGTTTTAAGCTCCAAGCATTTCTCGAAGAATCTTATCATTAATTTTATCATATTTCTCCAAAAAGCATTGTGAGTAGTCATTATTTAGCAGCTCTAAATTATCCAAATTTTGAAGACCTACAGGAATTTTTATCGTTTCAACGTGCCAAGCTTCTTCTCTCAGTCATCAACAACATCAATGGAGAACTTGATAAACATTACCCAAAGATTGACGTTGTATATGTATATAGATAAGATTTATTCTGTTGCGATATTCTTGCCCCCGCCCCCCTCTCCCGCCCCCAAATGATGAAAGTTAATTTGAACGTTATTAGTTCTTATTTTCTTAAAAATTAGACCTCAAAATGCAAAAATGCTTTTTTGCCTTCCTGTTCTATTAGCCGAAAGAGCTTGGGATAACTTAGGAATCACTCAACCCATGGTCCAGTTGAAAAAGCAATAGATGTTGATGTGTTAGATCGAATGAAAGAAAAAAAAACAAGCAATGAAATTTTAGCCAAAAAAATGATACGAGAAGAAAGAAACTTCAGAGTAATAGTGATATTTTAAATGTAATTCATTCTATGCCTTCTGTTTTCTCACTTAGAAATGTCTTCCACCCCGTCCTACATCAAAGGAAAATTAGGTCTTAAATATACATAGAAATATATTTTTTCGAACCGACAATTTAATTTTTTTTATATTTAGTATTAACTAAACTTTACAACAAAATTACAAAAACATTAATTTTACATTTCCAATTATCCAATATTTATTTCTTTTTAAGTTTCTAATTCCAAGTCCAAACCGCAAACCATGTTAGAAAAGCAACAGTAGCAGATAACAGCATTGTTAAAAATAAATTTAGGAAATTTTCTCCCATAATTTACATGTATCTATAACCTCTAAGTTTTTGCTAGATTGATTCCGAGACTGTGAAAAAGTCGTCTCCGTAAAAATTGAAAGGTGACAGTAATCGTCAGTAAAATCAACGTAATATGGTTGCGCATTTTCTGAGAGGTACTCACCAAAATTTCAAGCATTTTGAACTTGTGTTATTTTTGACAATCGTTTGAGTGAGTCGATGTGAGAGCTTTTGTAACAATAGAGACAAAATCGAGTATCCTGTCGTCATTAAATATTTGTTTTTGAGAGGCAATACGCCAACGCAATTTAAAAATGAGTTGGGCTATGTACCATCATTTAAGAGTGACATTTTAGGCATCAGAATTTAAACGTGGCAGCATAAGCTTGGAAGACGATGAAGGTTCGGGACGTCCAAAATCGTTCATAAAAAGTTCACGAAATAGCAGAGGTTAAAGAATGTGTTTGTCACATATTGAATCGAGATATAGGCAGAAAGCTGTCCCCGCTTACTCACGTGAGACCAAAAACCTCTTCGAATGAACAGTTCATTGGCCAAACAAAGCCATTTAGCCCAACTCTGACACTTTTTTCGTATTCAACATGGTCAATTACATGTATATTCAAAATTTCAAGGAAATCTAAGAGGTCAAGATTTTCTTTAAAATTGCAAGAGGATGTATGGAAAAAAAATTTTGGCAATTTTCGAAGGGCGTTCAATTTCGTTCAAATTCTGGATATAGATATAATTGATCATGCTAAATACGAAAAAAGTGTCAGATTTGGGATAAAGGGCTTTGTTTACCCAAAAAAACATAAAAATTGCACCTAGGACGAAGACACCAATTCAGCCTAGGAGTATTTTGACCCCGATTTTTGTTGGTAAACGGCGCCAAAGCTCGCGACTATTTCTTTATTCGATAGTAAATTTTCTCAGCTTTCAGAATATATATAGATTGTATTTAGAAATGTTTCTTATTCTGATCGAAAATTTGAAAAAACCAAAACGGTGCAAGATTCGATGCCAACCTTGGAGCTTTGCCGCCTTTGAGTTTTCTCATTTATCGAGGTGAACTAGCCACTTTCGTAAATACAACCTATATATATTCTGAAAGCTGAGAAAATTTGCTATCAGATAAGGTAAAAGTCGCGGGGTTTGGCACCGTTTGGCTGACCAAAAATTGGAAAAAACCAAAACGGTGCAAGATTCGATGCCAACGCTCTGTTGTGACAGTTAGTTGCAATAAATCAGAGTTTTGGCGCCGATTAATTGCTGTAAATGAAGCTTGGATACACTATTATATGCCCGAAATAAAAATACACTCAAAAAAATTTACTAGGAAGGGGGAATCGAAACAAAAACTGTTTTTTTCGGCTGGGAAAGAGATGGCGACTGTTTTTTGGTGTTTTGGAATTATCTTCAAACAGGAGAAACCAATACAGGAGTATACGACGCATCATTACTTGATAAACTAGCGGTAGAAATTGCTGAAAAACGACCACATTTGCAACGGTTGTCATGGCGAAGGAGGCCATCTCCTTCGTAAGAAATGTCTTTGGTCATTATTAGATCGGGAACTTGTCAGACCGCCCTCGTACATAATCACATTTAAATTATAAAATGTCATCATCATTTCCCACATTCTATCGACCTGCGGTCACAAGTTAAAAACCAAGTTGTAGGTCAAGAATAACAACGGGACCTGTACATAATTGTATAGCTTACATTGAATATTAACCAATTGTTCAAATAAGGCTATTATAATGGTATGGTAGGTATTTCTAGCTCATCCTTACGATGAATATTGAATGAAATATGTATATTGTGTAATGTAGTCGTTATATGCCTAATAA
This sequence comes from Holotrichia oblita, assembly GCA_023690525.1. Taxonomy (NCBI): domain Eukaryota; kingdom Metazoa; phylum Arthropoda; class Insecta; order Coleoptera; family Scarabaeidae; genus Holotrichia; species Holotrichia oblita. The sequence continues at coordinate 174,442,351 of CM043017.1, forward strand.
GTTTCCAATAATCATGTTCTTTGTTCTAACTATGGCTTTGTTAGTAGGAATATCTCATATAACAATGCATGCTTTAATGAATAGTTTCACTGTATTGGAGGCGTACCATGTATACACAATCATTCGATATTCATTAATATTGATTTCACTTGAGAATAGTTCGAATGCTATAGAGCTCTCTCGATTTATAAACTTAATGTAATTTACAAGAAAAAATATAAAAAATTGCTACAAACAATCATTGAAGAATATTCCGATTTTCCGATTTTACTTCCAAGGCCTTGCGACTCGTGACATGAAGCACTTGAAACTGTGACCCCTGTGGAATGCCTGTACTGATTGTCGCCTTTGCTTGGAGTTCATCTTAAATAAATAGATTCAGGAACCAACCAGTCGCACTGTCTGGCAAGCGAAAGTGTACACAAATCTCTAAACAAGAAGGCACCCTCTTCGAAAGTTGACCTTCGTTGATTTTAATATGCAGGACCGGCTTAGCACTGACTATAATATTTTTATTATTGTTTAATTATTTCTAATTTATTTATTATACAATAAAGACATTCTAGGATAAAACTTTCTCTAGAATGGCAAGATTATCACGAATTCAATGAACTCAATGTAATCATTATGTAACAAGCCGAAAGTAACACAATTTCTCAATCTACAAATTATGTAATTTTTCTTCAACGTCGTTTTTTACATAATCTATAATATGTATAATAATAATGTGCTTAATTTAGTGAACAATGATTCCAAATATGGATTTGTGGGTGGTTTTAAAAATTAAATAATTTCAATTACAACAGTAACACCTTTTTAATGTAACCCATTTAATGCACAGTTGTAGAGGTCCTCACGATTTTTACGTAACAAAAACCTATCAATGTAACAAACTACCACATACTAATTGACTCAAATATATAGTGTAATGTAATAGAGTAGATTAAAGTTTAATGCCCAGCACGATTTGCTAAGACGACTGTCCAAAAAAGGCGTTGCCAAAACCACTATTGAGAAGTATGTGGGCTTCCAAAATTGTTGTTATCTCAACTGGTCAACTATTCAACATTCCGGCAGTCCTCAAGTAACAAGCACACATCTAAAGGTTCTGGAAAATTCTCCAAAAGAGGCAGAGCCGTTATGATCACTTATCTTACCTACCACCCCCCAAGATGCCTAAAGGAATGTCGAATGAAATTATGTAGCCCATGAATTTCCATGAGAGGGAATCAAAGAAGCATTTCACTGGGCAAACAATTTTTTGAGCCCCATAAATGCCCATTTAGAAAGGAAATCCACCAATTCAAAGCAACTTAAGATACTTTCTTCTGGAGAATAATATCCAGGCAGACTATTACAAAGAAACTGTTTCAAAGCCACCACAGAATCTCTCGATTCTGGGTCATCATCATAAAACTTCGCAATAGTTGGAAAGCTTCATTGCCAACAAACATGAAAAGAAACTTTTTGTTTGTCAGATAAATTATCAAATAGAAAGTATCCTTGTTCCTAGCTTATTTTGGGACAACTTTTGCCAAACTATCCTATTTTGTATAACCACACGATTTGATGCACGTCCATTCGTTCCAGCATCAACAATAATAAATTAACATAAAGACCAGAAGTGAAAAGTTTTGCCATCAATCCTTATTTGATATCAACACAATCTAACAGTTGTGATAGTTCTATAGGTCTTCAAATTCCCGAGCAAGTTATTGCCATCGCTAATCAATATGAGGTACCTAAAAACACAATTAATGGCAGCTCGACCAAGACCCTTGCGTAAGTATTATGGAAAGTTTAAATCGTGCATAATATCTGGCTTTTTTGTTCTTATTTTTCAGAAACACCGACAGGAAATATAGATATTCACCGATTGAACTAGTTGATTCAGCTGTAACATATTTCAAAAAAAAAGTTGAAACTAAAGGAGACTTTCTAGCTTAAAAGTGGTGAAATAGATTGCGTTCAGACCAAAGATGTTTTGCTGAAAAAATTAGTAGGTACTGATTAGTACATCATCCTCAACACCGCAGGAGCCCACCCCCCAATGACACAAAGTATTCCTTACTAATATACCATCGTTGGTCAGAATTATAATGTTGTTGTTGAAGAGCAAAATTTGCAAATTACTTATCAAGATTTTGTTAAATTTAATTCTTTCGTTAATGGTTCCAGTTACGACAAACCTTGTTCGAATTCTGCCAAGAAATGAAGATCAACCCATTTAAACGTTGGAAAAGATGAGGTAGGAAAACTTTGCCAGAGACATTGTACTTCGACCATTAAAAAGTCTAAACTGTTATAGACTGATGAGATGATAATCTTCATCTAATATAGATAATAATAATAACAATAATAAAGGGCTATAGTAGGCGGTATTTATATCAGGGATCCTCTTAGTTTTCAATGCAAAATAACCTGCTCATATATTCTGTTTCCAATAACCTTCCATATTTCCATCATCTTCACAACGCACACTCCATGTTTCAAATTAATTAATTGTTACTGCTTACTTCATAATTTATGTAATAAAATCTCTTCAAAATGCATTACACTTGTCAATACACTTGTCAATTTGACAAGTAAGTATCTGCCAAAAATAATAGCCTACTAGAGCACCAAAATTTGGTGACAGTCTTCTACCTGGGAGCATATTCACCATGGTACCAAATCCAAAAGGATACATCACGAAAATAGACTTTTGCAAATCTTTGCTACATTTTTATGATCACTGTTTACATGGAAGAACTCTTCTGACCTTGGATAGACTGCTACAAAATACAATGTTGAAGTATTCTGTTGTGTATGTGTAATGAAGCATTAGAAGGTCTTTTGATGGTCTTTCTTCTCACTGTTCAAGGCTGAGTGAAACTTCTGAGCCGTCTAGTCTCATTGGAAGCAACTCTTAGCGAGTGAGAGATGATAGAAAGCTATCAAGGTGGATGGTGTCTGTGGTGATCAGATAGAGGTCACAAATAATTCGGCAACGGGTGGTGGAGGTCTGTTTGAGTTCAGTCCAGTGGTTTCGGCGATGACAGGATTATTGAAGCGCTTAATCCCTTCCAGGGTCCAGAGGTGATACTCCTAAATCTCGGCTCAGGTCGAGGTTCTGCACATACCATGAGGCTCCAGTAATAATCCCCAGTATGGTATACTTCTAAGTCTCGTCTTCTCGAATGTGTTTTTGCGATGGTAGAGCTCCATATGCTAAAATTGGTTCTTGAAAGATTTGGAGGAGGCTTTTGGTACAGGAAAACTGGAACCACGTAAGATCTAACTGCATCCACACTCCCTCCCTCTCCCCCTCGCCTCCTTTGTGGATCTGTAGACGTGCTGACATAGTGTAAGCCTATAATCAAGAATCATTCCGAGATATACTACAAACTTGCTCCAAGGCAACTTGGGGAGGAGAGGGGAGTAACATCTACTGTACCAATGCAGTATCTCGCGCGGGGTCAATTGTAGGTGGTGGCAGACAAGGAATTCGCTTCTGGAGGACGTAAAAATTACCACGCCAGCAGTATACATTGCTAGCTGAACAATTTGGACACTTTAGAGTGAGAAAGCAGGTTAAAAATAGTATCAGCCCCAAAAGGGAGTCCTAAGGCACGCCTGTGGAAGCAGCCCTAGTCGACGATACAGAGTCCTCGACTTTGGCAACAAAAGAACGATTCTGCAAGTAAGATCAGATCAGATTAACGATTTCAGGGTTAAATCCTGCCACAACAATTTTAAAAACGAGGTCGCCATGCAAAAGCACGAGCAATATCTAGATACACCATATCCATTGTTTCCCTCGTCTCGTAGGTATTGAGGATTGCCTCAGTAACCCAAAAATGTTGGAACTCAGTAAAGACTCCCTTGTGGGAGCCGAATTATTCGGAATGACTCATTATTACCGAGCTTGAATGAAAATGGCAAGGTTATTAAATGTCAAGGCAACGACAGTTTTAAAATTGTTTGATGATGCCTACGCCAGTACACCTAACCGCTTCAGGAACACAAAAGAATAAATATTTGGAAGCCACCACTGTTTAAAGCCCATAGTTGGCAGTGATAATGAGTGAACCAATCAATTGTTTTCAGGTCATATTAGCGATTAAGTCGTATAATCTAGCTAACTAGTGTTCTAGAACAAATTGACTTATTTTATTGACCTTACATGTAGAAAGATATCAAGGAATACAAGATGAGATAAATTGTTATTAATTGTGAATGCTAGAATAAGTACAAATACGGTCCTGATTACGATACAGCCTGTTGCACCGCCATCCACTTCGCCTCCTCTTGCCATTCTTTCACTTCTACCTGAAGCAGAGAACGATGTTCGGGCGACGTTGCCAACTTTCGAAATAATATATTCGGTCTATAGTTCTATAGTCACCGCCCGTACAATATTCGTTACAACGTTACAACATAGCTGGTCCGCAGCAGTCTAGCGCTTCCCAACGCAAGTAATATTACGATAAATAAACAAATGGTATACAGAGGATCATTACTCATCGAACAGACAAAAGAGTCACGGTAGCGACGGACACACGGAATGGATAATTGAAATATTAGAACTGGTGTATTGTCGAGGCCGGTAATCATTAAATTCTGACCGTTTTGTGTAACTCAAACACATACATATATAAGCCGCAAAATTAATAGCGACCGGTTTTGTTAATTTAATATTGTTATGTATGATATGCATGTATATATAATACTCGATCATTTGTTTGGTTGGTGCCGCTTCTATATGCGGATGTTTGGTATTGTGCGGATCTGTGCTGATGATCATTTCGTTGCCAGATAGTATTACCGATACATACAGTAGAGGTATTACTCTATTAATGTTGGCTCTCGTTATTAATATTACTATTAACGCTGTGAATTTCATGTTCGACATCTAGTGTTGTATGTATAAAATAAATTGACGGACATATGTTCCGGTAAATACTACTTCCAATGATCAAATATTACAGCTGTCAATAAAATCTATTCAATTGTATGAAAGAGATTGGTCGTTGTAGAATGTTAAAATCCATGTATGATATGATATAATGTGAAAGCAATAGTCTTTGTTTATAGATTAATTTATCACCTGTTTCGTAGAATTTCGGGCATATTTTATAATACTTTGTTACAGAAATTGATGTCATCTTTACATCAAATTGTTTTGTTGTATCTTGTTAGAAAAGTTAGTGATTACGAGGCGAACATCATTGCGATAATTTCTATTTAGGTGCTGTCAAAATGTTAGTCTTTCAGAATATTTTAAATCTGTGGCTCAACAAAAATATCTTTAATTTTTGCTTCACTTAGCCTTGGAAATTTCTGACTTAGGTACTGAAAAGACCGCCCATCTCTATTCAGTGTTTTAACAAAGTTTTACGTTAAGCCCAACTTCATGTGCAGAAGTGGCAACAAAATCTTTTTGGAGTTTACCAACGGCATGTGTTGGACATTTTTTTGAACTGACTTTGATGATTGTTGAACTTGCTATTGGCAATTAACATTACCGATGGTGGCGCCGCAATCATTAACACGATTTGTAGACTCTCTTGAGACCATTAGGGCAACAACCCGTTTTTTGTTGTAGATAATAAGAACAAATTATATGCATGGATACACCAAGCATTCATACTTCCTCTACTTCACTACTTTTAAAAATATGACGTATGAGGGAACGAATTGATCGTTACAAAGTTGGTAATTTTAGACGTTTCTCCATTCGTGACTTCATAAATTGCTACGAAACCTTCGAATGGAATTCTCTTCTCATAATCGGTTTATCCCTTCCTCAAGCTAAATTGTACATAGTTGTGTATAATCCATGAGCATGACATTTTAAAGTGTTTGGTTCCCTTGCTTTTTATAGGTAACTAGAGTTTCTCGAGTAGGCAGCTAAAACACCAAAATGCTACTAAATGATCATCAATTGTAACCTATTACATTAATCCATATTTTGCGAATTAAGGCAATTTATCATTCACTTTTCACCCTACGCTAGTTCTTTATCATCAAAACGTATACAGTTATATCAAAAGATTTCCACAAACTCATTCGTGTTTTAGATGTGTCTTTTTGGACAACAGTAAAGAGGAGAACATAGAAAAGGGCCTGTGGACTAAAACTTCGAACAAAAAGCAGAACAAGACGTCTAATGGTGATTCTTCACTATTTTAGGAACAGCTGCCCAACGATGACCAAACTTGACGTTTGTCAACTTCTTCATCATGGATTTCCTCATATCTAGTTTCTTCTGATTGAGACTTTTCTAGCTTATTTCAATCTCAGTTTCATTGAGATTTTCGATGGAGAAAGAACCCAAGATAAATTTATTTTTCGTGGAAGGCTGAACAAATTTGTTTTTGTATTTAGAAAAAGCAATAAATAAAATATCTTGCAAATGATGGCCTTCATTATCAATCCCTTGCTGTAGCCGGATATTGAAGTTTCGCATCATTTAGTGAAGCAAATTTCTCGGTATGCGACCTCTTTCCAGGCGTATTGCTTCTTTTCAGACTTGTATAGTGTTAAGGCGATGTTTGTAAGTAGGTGTACTATGTTTGTATCACACCTCTTTGACTTTTGACCCCGCAAAGAGAATTTACCTTCATTATCTAATTATTATGAAGATTGTTCTTGGAAAAAACAAGTTTCAACTCGCGCAGGTATTGAACAACGCCGGTGGTGTTCAATACGTGATCAAAGTCGTTCAATACCTGATCAAAACCGTTCAATACCTGATCAAAGCGTATAATCAAAGCGTATAACATTGTAAAATCTATATTTTCAAAATTACAAATTTATAAGTCATACATTCCTACACAAAATTAATGTTGCAACACGAGTCGAAACTTGTTTTTTCCAAGAACAACCTTCATAATAATGAGATAATGAAAGTAAATTCCTTCGCGGGGTCAAAGGTCAAAGTGACATTATACAAATATAGTATACCTACTTTTGTACACCTCAGGTTTGAGGTAGCCTCAGAGAAAATAGTCATACCGATGCAAATGATACGAGCGCCCGGACCATGTCATCGAACCTAGCGGCTAAACGGCTAGGAAACATTTCCCTCAGAAGAATCATAGAATTATGGGCTGTGAAGCTATCCTGTTGGCACCGGACACGTCCCATATCCAACTGTTCGAGATGTGGTGCAAGAAAATCTTGGACCATGCCCACATACCGTTCAGAAGTGATAGTAACCACACAATCATGTTCCTCAAAAAAAGAAGGATCAAATGATGCCTTCACTGCTAACTACTCACCAAACTGTTACCCTCTCACTCTGTAAAGGCCTTTTTTGAATCTGTCTAGGTTTGACATCACTCCAAGAAATATAAAAATCCGCCTCGTCCTTGAAAAAATCACGGTGTCATCAAGCAGATTATCAATCAAATTTCCTCCATTCGAATATTACAAGAAGTTTGAGGGCTATCACATGTCTTACTCGCACCATATCCTCCGGTGTTCGACTGGTCTTCTGTGTGGTAAATCTCTTTTTTTCAAGTTGCAGAAATTATCCACCCAAGACAGAATCGATTTCCGGTCAGGCAGATTGTCACTGCAAAAACGTGTTGGGCCATAGACCACACCGTTTTGGTAACTGACTTTAAAACTTCCCGAACAATTGCGCGACTTAAGCCTATTTCCACTTTTTTACGATCTCAACCTTCATCGCAATAGTCTGCTGAAGGTAGGGAGCTCCTCCTGCCCCACCCTGTATAAAATAAATTAATACTTCCAAGACGAGAAAAATAAAACTCAAACTGAATAACATGCAGTAGCGAAACGTGGACGTTGACAGAAAAACAGAAATCAAGAATAAACGCAATGGAGATGACATTTCTCAGGAAGATTAAGAACAAAACAAGAAAAGACAAAATAAGAAATTAAACATTTATACAACAATTACGAATAAAGCCCGTAAATGACTAAATAGGAGAAAACCAGCTAAGTAAGATGGTTCTGACATGTTTGCCGAATGCCAGAGGGAAGACTTCCAAGAAGAGTATATGAACCAAAAACAACAGGTAAAATGCCAAAAGAAAGACCTAGGAAATCATGGGAAGAGGGTGTAAGCGAAGAAGCCAAAAAAACGAGGTATTCAATGGGAAGGAATAAAGGAAGAAACAAAAAACAGAAAACTGTGGAGAGAGAAATACAACTCAAACTGCATTACACCTCACTGTAGGAAGGTACAAGATTAAGAAGAAGAAGAAGACGCTGAAAGTTATTATTTTAATGCATTCCTAGTTTTTGTCAAAGACTGCCATGACAACTTCTTCAATTCAGAAAGCGATGAACCAATCGATGATGTTGACACAGACTATAATTACATGGTTATTAGTTGAGATGTCGTTGAATATTTTTTAATCAGAGAAAAACGCAACAGAAGAATTCCTGAAAGTTTGCCTCGGTAGTGGTTGGTACTAGCTTTAGAGATAGCTTAAAATGGATCAGATTGCTGCAGCTATTGTGATACCTTTTCAAACAATATTTTAGAACGAAAGTGGAGTAAAGTTAAGACGAAGGATCAAATTAAAAATATGAAAAATGAGCGAGAAAACCATTCTGGATTGAGGAAGGCAATCTAGAAGACTTTTTAGATATAGAGGGAAGTTAGTTGTATTGCAGAAATAATATCAGTCAAAGACAAGGTCCTAGTTAGAAAAAAACTGAGAGCAAAACCAGAACAATCGAATGTTTACGAAAACGACAGTCAAAATTCGGATATTGGTGAAATGTCCGGAGAACCGTCTAAAAGAATCATATGACAACATGAACGTTTTGCTATCAAAAGTACAATAATTGCACTTCTTAAAATATCAATTATTATCCAACGTTTTAATTTTAGTAAGGTTAAAATAACATTATTAAAGTATACTATCCCTAGAGCAAATATTTAGTTATACAGAGGAAATTATTTTTAGAACAACATGTAACCTTCGCCTTACCGTAGAATTGTCAGTGTTTGTTTCAGTTTGTTCATTGTAAACACAAGCTGGATGCCGTCAATTAACGTTATTTTTAGTGTGCAATTAATATATATGAAGACAACCAGATCTTTTCGGCTTGAACGGAATATAGAGCACAAAATCGTTAAGGAACTAATACAATAATTTCCTGTGAAGGTATAATTAGATCACGTCAACCGCTATAACAAATCTGTGCTTTTGCAACATTAATTCCAACTTTTTTTTGTTTACTAAACATTAACAAAAAGCTATTAATTTGTGTTATAGATCTTACGGATTAAATGAATATAATAACCGCAAAGGTAGTGCTTAAACAAGAAATATAATAGATAGAATTGCTTATCATGGTTCATTATTGCTGCAATCATACCTAGATAATTAAAACTTGAACAAGAAATCAATTACAGGCAATTGTGTCGTACACTAAAAACTATTCCAACTTTCACAACAGTACTACCTACTTTTATAAATTGCACCTGCTGCACCTACGCTCTAATCCACAGGGGACTTGTTTAATGGTCGGCAGGTGTATCATAAATGATTAAATCATGTTTAAGCATATGCTCTTCTAGTTCTCAAAAAAGAAAACAATTTAGGAGCTGTAACGTTTCATTACAAACATTGTTTCATGTAACTACAACTTAATGATGTATTGGATATTAAGACAAAAATATTAATTAAACCCTTAAACATTTTTAACCAATATTATCTCGTAACAAACCGCAGAAAGTCTGTTGTTTTTCCATAGTCTTCAGGTATATTAGCGTGTTCGCCGTAAAGCGTACAAAGAACATGGTATAAGTAAGTTGGTCGCAATAACACAGCAGAAACAAGATAAGCCAATCTACTGACAACGTGGTCATCTCACGAACTTGTTCCCGTGAAACTCGTGCCACATTAGAATGTGATTCGAAATTGTAAAAAGAAATGAATGGGAATCACAGTCTGCTACACCTTAACCGGTTTGTTATATGCGTACGATTTAATAAAAGAAAACATGGAGGAATAGATTATAGCACCTTCCAATTTACGAATGCGAGCAAGTATGTGTTCGCTTTGAATTAATTTGAATAAAACGGACACGTTTAGGTGTAATTATTGTAGTAGTTCGAAGTCATCTTTTAGCGTTTCCGATAACAGTATTCTTAATTCAAGCGTGTTTAACAAGTTCTTAAGCTGTTAAAGCCTTTAAAAGGCTTGCTAAATAATTAATGCCAAGCAATTTTAATAGTCAATCTGTTTCATGTTTCTAAGCATTATTTTAAAATATTGAGACCACTAGTTGAGCATCACCAGACAGGAAATTCCTAAAGCTTCCAGCTGTAGGACTAGGAATCTACGTATCTCCAGCAAAAACAATCTAACCAGGCACTGCTACCTGAACAAGCACAGATGGAACATGTACGATACTAAACCATCATAAGCGGTACCAAAGAAAGTGTTCAAAATGCTCTCCTTCCATACCTATAAGAGATCTACACCACCTTAAGCAATAATTCCTTACTATTTCAAATATCTCTGGCTGCACTCTTATCATATTAGAGCAGAGTTTTATCTACAGCTGCAGTCCACCAATATTGCTGACTAGTGTAGCATTCACCACAATTTTTGGGCAGCCCCAAAGACAAAAAAAAGTTTAACTTGTTCAAATCGCAAGACCGAAAGGGCCATCTCGAATTCTTTTTCCAAAAGTTACATTCAGGTATCATCGTTCAGGCGATCAAAAATGAGGACGGACAAACTTATGTTTAAACCTCAAGAGTTGCCCTTCGTTTAGACTTCAAGTAATCCCAATCAAGTTCCAGGTAAAAGTAATAAAAACCTAGCAATACTTAATTTATTTGGCAAACTACTTAATAAGTCCAATTAGCTAGTCTCCCACAATGCTTCTTATACAGAACTAAATTGACATTATTGAGGAGATCCACAACATGTACATTTTATATCTAGTAGCAACTTTTGGGCAAAATTATGCATATAATAATGGGACAATTATAGAAATTCAGATAACATTGGCAAAGGCCACTACCTACTGCACTTTCAAACAAATTTCATCAATGGATTACCATTGCGATTGCATTTACGAGGGAGCGTTTTTATATTCGCGGAATGGGGGATAAGGGGTGGAAATAAAAAACCAAATTATTTTTCTTTTTCAATATATTCACCTGCAAGACGGATACATTTTTCACATCTTTCAATTAATTTATTTATACCCTCATACAAAAATGATTTCTCTTTATCTGCAAAATACGCCGAAACTGCCTCCTTGACTTCATCATCGGCAGTCAATTTTTTACCCCGCAGCTCTCTTTTCATTTTCGGAAACAGGTAATAATCACGCGGGGCCAAGTCTGGGCTGTAGGGTGGGTGATTCACACTTTCGAAGCCCACCTTATGCAGGGCAGCTAACGCAACGCGGCTCTTGTGGACGGGCGCGTTGTCGTGCAAAAGCAGCACACCTTTCGTTAATTTTCCCCGTCTTTTCTCTTTAATGGCTTCTTTTAGTCGCTCTAATATTGAAGCGTAATATTCTCCGGGTATAGAAACACCTTTATCTTTATAATCAATCAACAATATTCCTTCCGAGTCCCAAAATACCGTTGCCATGAGTTTTCCAGCTGATTGTGACACTTTAAATTTCTTGGAAGGTGCTGTGACCTTTTTATGCCACTGCATGGAGTCTTGTTTGGACTCATAATGATGAACCCAAGTTTCGTCTCCAGTAACAATTCGACTCAATACACCATCCTTGTCTTCATTACAGAGGTCCAAAAATGCACGCGCACACTCTACGCGCTGCTGTTTTTGCGGCGGCGTGAGCATTCTCGGCACTCATCTTGCGCTGACCTTAGACATGCCGATATGATCGTGTAGGATTTTAAAAATTGTTGTATCGGATACTCCAACCATTTCTGCGAGTTGTTTCTTTTTTAGTCGAGCATCTTCGAGTACAATTTTTTCAACTTTTTGGATAAGTGCTGGCGTGGTCACCTCAATGCTCCTGCCCGGCCTCGGGTCGTCTTCAAGGGATTCCCTTCGTTGTTTAAATAAACTATGCCACTTGTACACCATGGTTTTTCCTGGACAAGAGTCGTCGTAAACCAATGACATCTCATTGATTATGGTCGCGACTGATTTTCCTTGCCTGGTAAGGAACTTTATAACGGCATGATATTCGATTTTTTCCATATTTCACTTTTCACTCCTGATTATCTTACTTGGTTGACGATAGCTCAAAGACTAACTGTCTAATAACAATGAAACTTCGTATTTATACTAATTATGAGTCGCTGCACAGGCCACGCCCCCAATGCGCCTAATCACCCCACTACAACCCGCTCATTCCGCGAATATAACGTGAGCTAACTCACATTAAAAACACTCCTCGAAAGGTGGAAATTTATTTGTGGTAGTCTCAGTAAATTTAGAAATGATGATACAAATTCGTAGCAAGAATTTGCTACTACACTAAAGGTTAGGATCATGGTATTGATCTCTGAAATACCCACCTCTCCGTAGAACTATAAAAGATTAAATTGAAGGAAAAAGTATCAGTGAGTTCTTGAAGGGAGATGCAAAAAAAAGCAAATTGTGGTGGACTTCACCAGAACAAGGTTATCACATCGGGCGAATTAGAAACAAATCAGGAATGAAATGGTCTTAATAGGCCACTAACTATTCGACCACTTGTACACTACATTTGGTAAGGAGTATGTCAAGTCAAACAGCATTAACATTGTCGTCATTAGGAAATCATCAGAGGTAAAACGAATGATTTAAAGATTAGGGGTTAGCCCCAGTCACAGAGGATTAAAGAAAGAAGTCCAAACTATCTGTTACTCAGGAATTCCAGAGAGCTGACCAGAATAAAATTGCAATGAATGGACGAAATTGAAGTAAAAGATCTTTGACTGTGATAGGTCTACCTTCCATACGACCATGGACTAGACTTAGGTTTGACCTCAACTAGACAAAAGATGAAAAAATGTCTTCCTTTTTCCATCTACTGAGCTTTAACGTGGCAAGATATCAAAAAATATTTATAAGACCTTTTTTTTGCTGAGCATGGAATTTTCCCCAAAAAAATCTAGGACGACACTATACTAGCTGTTATAGATTGCGAGTTAGCAATTATTTTATTTATTATTACTTTGTCCCAAATTATTTCCTAACTTTAAACCAAAGAAGTGCCAAAAGTGGGTGTGCCAGTGGCATTGTCGGCTGACCTAGGTATGTAAATCTCGATATTTAAATTGATATCACAGCCACGTCAGATATTGTATTAACCAATGAAGACCAATTGAATAACTAGAACGTTTGACGTAAGCTACATCACTAAAGTTAAGGAAACAAACCAAGATAACACCCATGGTGGAGCAAGAAGAGTGCTTTCTTTTCATACCTATAAGAGTAGACCTCCTTAAGCAAGAATTCCTTACTATTTCAAATATCTCTGGTTGTACTTTTATCATATTACAGGAGAGTTCTATCTACAGCTGCAGCTGATCAGTATACATGCATACACCGCACTTTTTGGGCAACTCAAGGACAAAAAAGTCGAACATCTTGTCATCTATATCTTTTTCCGAAAATTACATTCAGGTATCATCGTTCAGGGGATCAAAAATGAGGACGGACATCCTTATGTACAAGCCACAAGTGTTGCTCTTCATTCAGTTTTCAAGTAATCCCAGTCAAGTTCCAGTTAAAACTGGTAAAACCCTAGCAACACCTAATTTATTTGACAAAACACTTAATAAGTCCAATTAGCTTGTTTCCTGCAATGCTTTTTATATAAAACTAAATTGACATTACTGAGGAGGTCCACAACATGTATATTTTACGTCTAGGCAACTTTTGGGCAAAATTATGCAAATAATAATGGCACAATTATGGAAATTCAGAAAACATTGGCAAAGGCTACCAACTACTGCTTTTGTAAACAAATTTCATCAATACAACCATGAACCAACCCACATTAAGGACACCAACAAGAACTGTCTATTTTGTTCTTGCTGAGCAAGCTTCACTCCTCGAAAAGTGGAAATTTATTTGTGGTAGACTACCAGACGGTGGTAGTCTCACGAAATTTAGACATGGTGATAGAAATCCGTAGCAATAATTTACTGCCACATTAAAGGTTGGGATTCTGGTATGGATCTCTGACTTATCTAACTCTCCGCAGAACTAGAACAGATTAAATTGAAGAAAAATATATCAGTTTGTTCTTGAAGGGAGATGAACAGTAGGCTTGTGGTGGACTTCACGAGGGCAAGGCTATCATATCGGGCTAATTAGAAACGAATCAGGAACAAAATGATCCTTTGAGAAACCTAACTATTCGACCACTTGTATACTACATTTGGTGAGGAGTATGTTAAGTCAAACAGCATTAACATTGTCCTCATTAAAGAATCATCAGAAGTAAAATGAATGATTTAAAGATTAGGGGATAGATACTGATACATGGCGAAAACCTCAGTCGCAGAGGATTAGAGATCCAGTCCAAACTATCTGTCACTCAGGAATTCCAGAGACCTGACCAGAATAAAATTGCAATGGGTGGACGAAATTGAAGCAAAAGATCTTTGACTGTGATAGGTCTACCTCCCATACGACCATGAACTAGACTTGAGGATGACTAGAGCAGACAAATAGCGCCACCATCTAACACAACAGTTAGTATAATGTTGTCAAATTAAACCTCGCTAGACACAAGATGAAAAAATGTCTTCCTTTTTCCATCTACTGAGCTTTAACGTGGCACGATATCAAAAAACCTTTTTTCCATAGATTTCGAGTTAGCAATTATTTATTAATTACTTTGTCGCAAATTATTTCGTAACTTTAAACCAAAGAAGTGCCAAAAGTGGGTGTGACAGTGGCATTGTCGACCTGACTTCAGGTATGTAAACTTCGATATTTAAATATCACGGGTACGTCAGATATTGTATTGGCCAATGAAGACCAATTGAATAACTAAAACGTATGACATAAGCTACACCACTAAAGTTAAGGAAACAAACCGAGATAACACCCATGGTGGAGCAAGAAGCTATTTGGCTTCAAGGCAGCCACCAAGAAACTTTACAACAAAGCCAAATTATCTGGATTATGAACCCAGATACAACAACACCATAATAGGGGCAAAACGATTGGGAACTGGGGAAGGGGGAGGGCAAGAAGATGGTGCAGTATTCGAACAATTCTTACGAAAAGACGACCTTACAAAAGAAGAACCCTGTAAGATTGTGATTTCAGAGAGCCAAAATCCTTAGCAGCGCACTTTCTGAGCTCGGAGAAGGGATTGCTGGATATCTTCCAGCCATGCTACCCTATAGATTGTCAAGTTTGATACCAATGCCATGTAGGGGTGGAATCAAAGGAAATATAATGTTAGCACAAAGAATGCTTATCTATGGAATAAATACAATCTACATATATAGATACAATACTGGTGTAAAGGAAAATGCAAGGGAAGCAATTTAATCAGCATTTTTTATTTCTGAAAGCCTCGTAAACAGATCTAAATCAAGGAAGTTCAATCCTTGCATATTATATTTATATATGCACATAAATAAAATATAAATACACAACACAGATATAATTTATTATAAGTAGATGCATGTAATGCAACACTAAAACGCATATTAAAGATATTACCATTTGAGGTAAATATTATTTATAGGTGTTGTATACGTACGACTCTAAGTATTTAAGTACTGGGTATTTATCTAGATTGCCGCGGCATTAAATAACGTCCGCATGTCATTAAGCCGTATGTCGGATCTTTCAGCATTATCGATAGTCGATAAGTTAGCACTTAATTACCACCGTCGTACCATCGGCAACCTCTCTGATGTCAAAATAGGGATAAATATGGTATCCGTGGAGATATGATCTCTCCTTTCGCTCTCGATCGCCTGGTTGGTTCTCCTCGTGGCACAGACGCAGATGTAGTTCTATTAGAGTGGCGTGCCACGCATTTCGTTGGCACGATTCTAGTACTAGAGGAAATCGCTTCGTCACCTATCCATTACGCAATTTACCCATTACTTAGTCCTTTATAAATATTTTAGGACGAAGCAGCTACTAAAACACGTCTCCTCGACCAGATGATGTTGATAAGGCTTCGATACGATGATGTCTCCTCGAATCTTTCGATCTTAATATTATAGTACCATTAACGATTCACTCTCTTTTATTTACTTCATGTAGATACATACCGATTTATTACTAAAGAAAGGTGTATCAAAATTAACAAGCAAAGGATATAATATATCCATCTACATCTCTACAGTTACCTAATTAAGTTCAAACTGTTGGTATTAAGATACAAGAACAAGAAGAATTTGAAAATAAGCAGCACCAATTGAAACAAATGTAGACTCCGTACAAAGAATGATTGAAGAGTCACATATAGGATTATTACGAGCACCTTGGGTATTGGCATGACTGCAATAAATAAGATTTTACATAATATTTACAAAAGGGCTTATTTACCAAGCTCTAGATTAGAGATTGTCTTTCATCACGAGAATACTACAAGTCACAATGCGTGTCAAACAAACGATTTTTTTAAAGGTTCCGGATTAAAATTACTAGATCGTCCACCATATAGTCCGGACCTGGCACTTTCAAATTTTCTTTTATTTCCAAAACTAGAGGATCAAATGCATGTTGTCCAATTTGCAAGCCCAGAAGATGCAGTGGAGAGCTTCAAAAACCTTATATCTGAAGTGATTCTGTTAATATGATTTTCATTCAATATCTATAGACTTGACTTAAGAATCTCTTTTATTCTAAGTTTAGATTCTGACTTCGAATTGTGGAGTACCTACTTTGGAAACAAACTAAGCTGAGGACGCCAAAATCTTCAAAACATTGAGGAGAAATTCTAATAAGTTCGTTCAATTCTGTCTCTTCTATAAAATGCTTAAGGATTTTCCCAAATGTTTTTCTATGATAGCATGAATATTCTCAATTTGTCATTAAACTTATTAGATGTTTGAAACTACCTACATCTACTGCATACGATCATAGGCCTACAGTCTCTTTATTAGTAAAAGAAAAGCATCTTTGTCAATTTGCAATAGACTTAACACAAGAGCATATAGGAAGTCGTTCTCTGAAACAAAAGGCACCAGATATCAGAGAGAGAGAACGGAGATGAACGCACACTATTATTTTGACAGAACCAAAAAAGATTTTATCTTAGAAAATTCAAAATCAAATTTGAATCTTTTCCACCGCTAAAAGCTATGCTGTTTCACCCACTTTGCGTCTTTTGGAAATAAGAAAGACACTTAGGTGATTTTGAATAGATTCACAACGAAAGATTTTGTAACAATTGGCTTTATATGAAAACTTTAAGTTCAATATTTGTACTTACTGCTAAGCGACATTTGAACGTTTGAAGTATCGTTAGTAGATCCTTACCTGAAACAAAACATAGCTATTAGCTGTCAACTAAATACATACACATAATGAAATAGAAATTGCGAGCTATGGACTATTGTGTGTCTAGTTTTGTACAGAAAATTATGAAGTGAGAAGGTAACAATTTTTAACAAATATTCTTTACCCAACATAGTTTTATGCACAACGCTGGTAAAAATATTTTAAACGGCTCCACCAGAAAATTATGGGTCATTACTTACGAATATGATAAAAGTATTCCAAAAAAAAAGTAACCCTTTGTGAATCGAAAAAAATTTCTTCAATCTCTGCATCAACATGTTCGTAGTTCGAAACATCGCTAACAATTGGTACAGGTAATGTATCCGCATGAGGAATTAGAGAAGTGCAGAAGACACGGTAGGATGTTATTTTATAACTTATACAGATAGTAGATATACGAGGGTAGTCTAACAAGTTTCTGACCTAACAAAGGCACAAAACATTTTTTCCTAAAATTTATTTTTATTTTTCTACATGGTCTCCTACTAAGTGTACACACCTCCCTAATGATGCAAATAGTATTTGGCGACTTTCTATGTAAAATAACTGTTTACGAAGGTGATGGTCCCCTCATTTGTTCTCCGAGCGCAATTTTTAGATTATGAAAGTCGCTTGGGGCTAGCTATGGTCAGTAAGCAGAGTGGTTACGCAGTTCAAACCGTAATTCGTAGATTTTTGCCATGACAACCGCTGGGGTGTGCGAGAACGCATTGTCTTGGTGAAACAAAAATTTTATTCTGCAAATGTGGTCGTTTTTCAGCAATTTCTTCCGTTACTTCGTCAAGTAATGATGCGTAGTATCCTCCGGTATTGGTTTTACCTGTTTGAAGATAATCGATTAAAATAATTACAAGACTATCCCAAAAAAGCAGTCGCCATCATCTATCCCAGCCGAAAAAAACAATTTTTGCTTTTTTTGGAGCCGATTTCCCCTTCGCAGTTCACTGTTTTGACTGTATTTCTATTGCCGGCGCATAATGGTATATCCAAATTTCATTAATCGGGGCTAAAACTCTGATTTATTGCGACTAAACTGCCGCACCATTTTGGTTTTTTCAGATTTTCGGTTAAAAGGAGAAACATTTCTAAATACAATCTGTACACATTCTGGAAGCTGAGAAAATTTGGTATCAGATAAAGAAATAGTCGCGGGGTTTAGGGTCGTCTGCCTACAAAAACGGGGGTCAAACTTTTCCTATGTGGAATTGGAGCGTTCGTCCTAGGTGCTTTTTTTGTCCAAACAAATCTCTTTACCTCAAATACTTCTTTTATTTTTCAGCATGATCAATTACATATACATATATTCAAAAGGTCGAGATTTTCTTCAAGACCGCAAGGGGGTAGGTCTGGAAAAATGTGAATTTTTTACCATTTTCGTTCAAATTTTGGATATCACATTTGGATCATGCTAAATACGAAAAAGTGTCAGATTTGGGCTAAAGGGCTTTGTTTGGCAAAAAAATATAAAACTAGCACCTAGGACCAATACTCCAATCGCGGCTTTTGTAGGTAAACGGCACCAAACCCTGAGAGTATTGAGAAATGAAATTATCGGTCTTTTTTCGAGAATGAGTTTGAAAGTGCGGTTACAGTTAATTCTCAATGATTCGCAACTTCCTAGACACTACAACTTGTTCTTTTTCCATTGAATAAATTGCTTTGTTCCCAGGGAGCTTCCGATTTATAGGCTTGCGACTACTTAAGATCTCAAGCAACGCGTTCGAAATTGAAGCAATACCTGTCAATATACTGCTGTGGTCATGCAAAATTTCTGGCCTGACTACACATATGCACAAATATCTGTGGAGAATATTTAGCAAAAAGTGTTGGCTGTTCTCCTACTTTATATTATACATCGTCAATTAATAAAAAAATTCATTCGTTAAGAAATATGTAAAATTTTAAATCACCCTGTATCATTGCCGTACCCTGTATATAGGTTGTGTTTATGAAATTGGCTACTTCATCTCGAAAAATGAGAAGAGAGAGAAGAATGAGATGTAATAGTTTCTCCTATTTGAAGATAATAAATTCAAATAACTTTATGACTCTCCCAAGAAACAGTCACCATCACTTTCCCAGCGGAAAAAAAACAGTTTTTGCTCATTTTGGAGCTGATTCGCTCTTCGCACTCTACTGTTTTAACTGTTTGTACTTCAAAAAAGCTTTCCCGCAACTCTCGGACATTTATAAGGAAGCTAAGAATCAGGACAAAAGTCTAGTAAATAATACCAAAATTAGCTTTAATAACAACTTTATTCATTCTTCAACTAACAAATCCTCTGCTATGTGGAAAGTAATTAAGTGTTCCAGCAACAACACTTATACAAAGAAAAATATTTCTATCAATGATGACGGTGCAATTATTACCGATCCGTTAGCGGTGGCAAATAAATTCAACATATTTTTCCAATCAGCCGCTCAAAAGGTCATCACTGATATCCCTAATGTGAAATTAGAAAGCAAGATACAGTCTAACTCTAAATCGATTTTCGTTTTCCCGTTTACGAATACTGAAGTTCACAACGTCATACATCGATTAAGAAATAATAAATCTACATGACCTGATGATATAGCAACAACAGTCGTTAAAGATTATACCGAATATTTTACTGACATTATGACACATTTGGTTAATTGTTCTTTTGCCGAGGGAGTTTTTCCTGATGTTCTAAAGCGATCAGAGATTACTCCGTTACACAAGAAAGGAAGTACTGCAGATTTGAGTAACTACCGCCCTATCGCTTTAACCTCAGTTTTCTCTAAAATTCTGGAATATTGTATGCTTGAAAGGTTAAACTCTTTTCTTCACAAGCATGAAATTCTTACTGACTGTCAGCATGGTTTTCGCAAAGACAGATCTACCAATACGGCTCTCATCGCTTTTTACAACACCTTGCTGCAAAACATTGATGAACATAAATCGGTGGTGGGTATTTTCTGCGATTTGACGAAGGCTTTCCATTGCGTGCAACACTCAAAGCTATTAACCAAGCTTGAGATGTACGGGATTAGAGGAACTGCTGCAAACTGGTTCGCATCCTATCTAAAAGACCGAATTCAATTGGTCAGATTAAGAGTTTTGGATACATCTGGAGTGTTGCAACTAATCATATTGGCTACCGATAGAAAACCGCGTATTCCAGGGTTCAGTACTTGGACCTGTCTTATTTTCTCTGTATATTAATGATATTGTTTTATTTCTGTCACAAGTTTGCCTCACAATATATGCAGATGACATTTCTATGCTCATTACTTGGCGCTGTCAGTAATGAGCATAGAAATGTCATAGTGTAGTGTGTGGGTATCATAGTGACACCGCTGAAACTATAGCTAACCACCTACTTGATATTTTGTTAGCATGGTTTAGTGAAAATAAACTATCACTCAGTTTAGAAAAAACTAAATATATGGTATTCCATACTCGGCAGAGATATGTTTCGTTGTCACATTTGAGAATTGGTGCTTATTCATTAACGGCATATAATTCAACTAAGTTCCTTGATGTACATTTGGAATCTGTTTTTATGTTGGGACGAGCACTGTGACGTTTTATCGAAAAAGTTACGTAGTAGTTGTTATGCATTCAGATGTCTTAGAGCGCAGATATCAGAATCATGTTTAATTTTTTTATATTATGCTGAAATATACTCCAGAATACAATATCGAATACTACTCTGGGGAGCTTCCTCCGGAGCGCAAAAAGTGTTTATTTCTCAGAAAGCTGTCATTAGAACTATTGGTGCTCTAAAGTTCACAGAATCTTGCCGACCACTGTTTAAGAGACTTCAACTACTACCATTAGCCTGTATATATATTTTAGAAGCAGCATCCTATATAGATGATTTCTTTTTGCTTTCATTAAATTGAATGTTTTTTTTCCTCTTATTATTTAATTTACATAATTAGATTAGTTTTGGATTAGGAACCATAGGTACATTATTTTCTTTTTATTTTTGGTGATGGGTTATTTGACAATTTATATACACTTTGTGTCAACATACTGAATTATTAACTGTATTTTTGTTTCGGGCTTATAATGGTTTATCCAAGTTTCATCTGCAGTAATTAATAGGTGCTAAAACTCTGATTTATCACACCTAAACTGCGCCAACCGCGTTGGAACTGTTCATTCGAACACGTTTTTGGTCTAACGTGAGCTAGCACAGCAACCAACGCACAAACAGCTTTCTCGTCCCTAAATCTTGATTCAATATGAGACAAGCACGTTCTTTGGACATGTTCAGAACCCCTACTGTCTCTCTCACTTTAATTCGGCAGTCGTTTAGCACTATTTAATGAACTTTAACGTCAGTGGTTACAGTTTTTGGACGACCAAAACGCTCATCGTCTTCTAGGCTTATACGGCCACGTTTAAATTTTGCTACCCAACATTTCACTGTAGTAAATGATCATCAAGCACACATCAAAAGCTAAAATTTTGGTGAGAACTCGTCAATGGGTGCACAACCACATTACCAGCTTTTATTTTCGAGTGCTGCCATCTTTACATTACACATTAATAAGAAACTATTAATCATAAGTTAATTAACTCTCAAATAAATACTTTTCCAGTACATGCAACTATATTTGATTTACATAACGTGTTTTACGTAGAGCTTACAAGCCCTATTTGGTGTTAGGTTGTGAGTAGACTTAACAAACACAATAATTCATGTTTAATGAAACTAAAAAGTTTTTACATCAATATACTCCATTCTACTCCAATTATCATCATCATCACCTTCTTATGTTGACTCTCTTCTGTCTGTCAACATCGACTTCGCCCACTTTTTTTTTCTTCCGTTAAAATCCTTTGTTAACCGTAGCTAAAACGTTAACCAAACAAGTTCGCCACTGTGTAAGAGTTAATCCAGTTTACGCTGAATTAATGGTTGACATCTCAAAAAAACATATTAACACTGCATCATTAATGTTAAACAGCAATCCTCAAGCGAAAAAGTACTCGTTTCCTTATTTAAAATGGAATTTGTAATATTTTCAATACCCGCATACTACCTGTAACGAAATAATATTTATGACTTATCGAGGAGGAGACCTCCAATGTAATCCAGTCAAGCTCGTTCGAAATCCAATTAGTTGTCGATCGCGTTTAATTAACTGGATTATGGCCGTGTAATAAAGAGTTTCGGAACCGTCAATCGCAGAAGAATGATATGGTGGTCTTTTAATAAGAGTTGTACAACGTGTAATCGCGATACAAAACCAGAATTAAGTATTGTACTCGGTCAGTAATGGGATGAAAAAAAAAAAACGAAAAACTGCGACTGAAATTATATGATAGAGTGGAGAATATAATCCAATTAGTATTTTTTTTTTCGTTTGTAAAAGTCACGTATCATAACAATTCGTGCGATGAGGATGAGGAGATCACAAGGTTTCATTTTTAACCCTATACATACCTAGTTATATTCTTATAATCATTGTTCAGTAACGATGGAAATATTGGTTTGATTATCTGCCAGAGTCCGACAATTCGTGCGAGTAATGATGAAGTAACAACTGATTAGGTACTAAATATTCTGCTCCAAACTTTTTATGACTGGAACGTGCACAATTCAATTGAACAAACGCTTAAAATGAAGCTTAGAATTCTTTTTGGAAGTCAATGTAATTATTCTTTGAGATATACGAATAAAAAAGATTACGATGGTACGGTAGTTGAATACATGAAATAAAATTAGGTAATAAGCAGGTTAACATTTTAGTAAAAAAGGCTTATGTTGAAGCAATACCAGTACGAGGAACACCTTTAGACGGTGCTTTTGACATATGTAATCAGTATATTCCTAAAGATCTGCGATAGCTTAGAAATCGAGTCAATAGTTTGATAACAGTGACAGTTTTAAGACGTTGGATGATTTTTTACGATTATAAAAAAGATCTAACTCCACAAGAATGCATTATATCTCTTCGGTCAACTTTTGGTAATGAAATACCGTCAGAGACGACAGTTTAATTAGTTTGCAGAATTTCGTCGTGATCGTGCCTCAGTGAGTGACGAATAACGTTACAGCTGACTATTTGAAGGAGAAAACTGTTGAAATAATGCCTCATTGTCCATATTCAGCTGATTTGTGGCCGAATAATTTCTTTTTGTTCCCAACTGTGAAAAGAAAAATGCGTGCACAGCGATTTTCAACGCCTTAGGAAGGAGCCGAAGCCTTTGAAAATAATGTTTCTGAGATACAATCTTCAGAGTGGAAAAAATGTTTTGAGAACTGGTTCATATGGATGCAAAAGTGTGTAGACCATAAAGGCGAATACATATTTTGAAAAACAATAAAATAGTCTGTTCTCAAAAATTTTGTTTTCTTCCCAGATTCCACAGCCTCGAAATCTTGCACCGTTTTGATTTTCTCAAATTTTCGGTCAGAAGGAGAAATATTTCTCAACCTATATACAGGGTGTGGCATCTTCCTGGGATCGGCTGATTGTGGCTTTGCTATTTATTTTATCGACAAATGTTCTTAGTAAAAGATGTCTAGAATGAAGTTCTCTATAGCAAGAAAATATTTTCTTATATACAGGATGTTCAGTTTTGTCTGTACGACAGGTTACTTTGTTTATTTAAATAGATTGGATTTTTGAATTTATTGATGTAATATAAGGTAATTTTAATTAACATATTTTGCCCTAAAAGCCAACTCCAAATGTATAAACTTTAGGTATAGGAAATATTATACGGAATCGAAAGAGAGGAAAAATCTGCAATAGTTAGCACGAAAATATACAGAGTGTTCCGTTTGAAATAAACAAATTTTAGTCGTTTCGAACCTATCGTACACACAAAAATGAACACCCTGTATATAAGAAAATATTTTCTTGTTATAAAGAAGTTTATTCTAGACATCTTTTACTAAGAACATTTTTCGATAAAATAAAAAGCAAGGCCACAGTCAGCCGATCCCCGGAAAAGATGCCACACCCTGTATAATCTGCTGAGAAAGTTTGCTATCGGACAAAGGAATTTTCGCGCCATTTACCTACAAAAACTGAGGTCAAAGTGCACCTATGCAGAATTGGAGCCCTCGTCCTAGGTGATATTTTTATATTTTTTGGCCAAACAAAGCCCGTTAGCCCAAATCTGACATTTTTTTCGTATTCTGCATAGTCTATTAAGTATGTACTCAAAATTTCAGCGAAATGTATGAAAGGAACTAGAAGTATATAATATATACTACAGGAAGCCTATGCGACTGCTCGATAATTTAGCCAAAGCTAGGAATGGATTACGAAAAATTTCTACAAAAAAATTCCAACATCTAGAAAAGCTTCTGCCTTGGATCCCAAAGTTATTTCATAGCTTTCATAAAGACCTGCCACATGGCGAAAATGATGGTGATGGGGAATGACTATTACCTCCTCTTAAAACATCATCTTCGTTTTTTCGTCCATTCCGTTTGTTAAAACTAAGTATTTATGGATTTAATCTATAGTTTATTAAGTTTTATCTTTGTAAGAGTGATAATTCGTTTATCTGTAATAAATAAATACCTTTTGGACTTAATTTTGTTTGCCTCTGATTTCATTGTTCCACTATGGAACTTAACATATATCCACTCAGTCCACTCAGGTGAAATTTTGCTTTAGGAAAACTATGTTGAGTCACTCTAAAAAATTTATCTATAGTGAGCATAAAATAGTTGTGCAGGAATAACATGAAATAAGCCAAAATTCACTTTGTTTTAAAATTAAGAAGCTGCAGAGCAAACGCTGCAGAGCAAACAAATGGCATTCAAAAACGTAACAAGAATAACTTCAAAGTTGATTTTCTCGAAACCTATAATGTTGTGACTTAACATAGTTTGTCTCCGAGGTACAGATATGTAGATGACATAGATAGTTCACTTCGATAAAGGATGAAAATGGTTGAATCCGCTCCGAAGACGGTAAAGACCGTCCTATCTACCTAAAAAATCATAGATTTTTTGCAGAAAGGACGGATTCGATCAGTAATTAAAGAAAACATCGACCAATTTAGGTAAGAGATAAGTGCTATTTGACCTCGATAATATACCAGAGAATTCATTCAGAATTATCGCGGGCAAACGGCATAAACTGTGCTGAACAACCTGATCTGGCTCCCTGCAATTTATTTTTGTTCCCCAACATGAAAATATATGAAATAAAAAAATAAATAGGCTCAAGTTATACATAAGGTTATCGCTGAAACAGAAGAGTTTGAGGAGTTTTGGCAAATCGAATTTTTTGGAGGGGTTGAAGAAATGGCAGCAAGATTGGAAAAGGTGTACAGACCTGAAAGAAAATTACGTTGAGGAATAAAAAAAATCTGCGGTTTCTTTTTAACCCAAACATAACGAATATATTTATTTTTGATTGCCTACATGGTTGAGATATCAGTCAAGTCTTTGCCTAACTCTAGAATTGTCCTAAGTTTTATTCCGAAGTAGTACTTCGATTGTTTTGTCAGAATTGAATGAGCTGATCAGCTATCAATCAAGAATAAAATTTTTCTCTTAGCCTTGATGAATCTCTCGTGAGTTTTTCAAAAATGTCGGAGGTAATCTGTGCCTGGTTGTTACCCCTTGCTAATAAAAAGATTTTTCTCCTCTCAGATCCATCCTTGTACGATGTTGTGGTCATTAAAAGTACGGCGTTCATAACATTTTTGCTTAAGACTTGGTCTTTCGTTTAAGAATCTGGTTCTTGCTCATTTGGTGTCTGATGACCCCATCGCATTGAAAAACCACCTTAAAAAAGATAGTTCTACATCTGGTTAGTTTTTTTTTTTTTCAAAGGCGAAGACCATATTGTTGAGACAGTTAATTTTGGCAAGTTATATTTGCATCACCATAGGTTTGGCTTAAAATTTGATGCACCCCTAACGAAAGCCCGTGTCAAATTAATAAGCAAAAACAATTGAAAACCCTTACATGCATAGAGAGGGAGGAGGGTAAAATAGAATGGAAAGACCTTTTTGAAATGAGAATACTCAGCTGTTTTTTAATTTAAAAAAAACTGTAACAAGGTATTTTGTGGAACGTGCTTTAGTAGCCATAAAGATATAAAATGATTTAATGAATAATTAAATTTGTTCCAGATAATCCACGCTATTCCATACTACCTCATTCTGCAGTACGAATTCAGAATAATGCGAACAAAACAAAATATGCGAGAAAGAATTGTATAAGCTTTTACATCAATAACTCCTGAAATGTCGAGGAGAATTAAAATCAATTTTCAAAGAAAAATTAATTTTTCGGTAAGAGAAAAAGGCATAATTTTTTAACATTTATTATAATTACTTTTTGGTTTTAATAATTGATGAACATTATGTTTGCATACTCTTTTGTTTTTGAAATATTTTCAAGGTTACCTCGAAATTGGAGGCAACATTTTTGTAGCTTGCGTAAAAAGTATGAAATATCTTGAAAAGTATAAAAGAAAACATAGTACTTTATATAATGAATGGAAAGGTATTAGAATGAGGAATCTATCGATCTAACAAAATATATAGGGTGCCATTCAAAAAAATGAAGTTATCTGGAAACGCAGTACCGGAAATGCGTTGAATCATTTGTGACAACCGGAAGTAGGTATTCATCTTCTGTTGATGTCATTGTCTATACCGGACTATATAGTTTACATATTCTTGATTTCATTTCGATAACTATTTTCAGGATCAAGGTATCGCGGCATACGAAAAACACCGAATCGGGATAGTTTTTACGAAAACGTAAAATATTTCCATAACTATTAGGAATAGGGGTAGGCTGGTTTATAGAAAGTGGGAATATTTTTTAGCGTACTATTCAAAAATGCCAAAATATATAGGGTGTCCCATTTAAAATAACGGAGCAGGTATGTGTTTACCAACTTTTGGGACACTCTGTATAGTTAGAAATATTTTTAGGTTATGCAGAACATAAATTGAGATAACTTTTCTTTATAACCTTTTGTCTATTTTCACAAGTGTGGCAGATATCTAAGATCCACGTTGAAACGGGACAGCCTGTACATCGATAATATTTCACATTTCACACAAAAACTTTTTCTGTATGAAGTCTGTCCCAATATCTTCGTTAACTTCACATTTATAAGGAATTTTAAAAGAATTATAAACTGCTTAAAGAACTTCTTGAAGCGCTCTTTCACCACTGTAAAGGTAGCAAATATTATTACAATTTTCAATGTTTTACTAAGACCATAAATTGAAGTAAACACCTTGTATAGATATTAGCATAACGAAGCGCAAACAATATATAAGAGCAGTAATCGCGGCGGCACTCATTCAGCTTGTGGAATTTTTACTCGTAACTCGTAATGTAACCAACTATGTCCTGCCTCTTCGTTGAAACTTAATCACGTTCAACCAATCGCACACGCTCTTATACACTACTTTATTGTATAGTTTAATGTGCGTCAATCCACCATTGGCAGTGATAGTGTGAAAGATGTTAATAGGAACGCCAAATACGCGATAGGACTTAAGTAACATTCACTTTCCTATTCGTATCAAGAACCGTGACAATTAATTTTAATTCATGCCACTTTAAATATTTATTACAACTAACCCGTACAATTTGTACCTCTAAATGTATACATTACCACAGATAATTGTTAGATATGTTTCTATTTCTATAATTCCATAGAGTTAGATAGAAAGAGAAAACAAAAATAAATTGTTATAAAAATGTAGGGTTTTAAAATCGAGCCATAGCTAAGAAACTAGAAGGATCCCATCATCTCATCAACAAGGCAACGTTTTCGGTGGCTGACACGTAAATAGGCAGAATCTTATGAGATTGATTGAAATTTTATTCCTACGATTTGCGCAAGAATACTTGAAATTTTGATGACAGTATTCTAATTCTTGTATAGAACATGTGGAAATTGCTCCGATAGACTTTGGTGAACAATTGCCGACGCAAGATGGACCTTTGAGCAAGACAATGGCACTATCCTTAATTCCAGAGAAACAAAGAAGAAAACACCCCATCCAACATTTTTGGGAAATATTGGCAATAGAGCTGCATGCCAATAATAAACAATGCGATCAGCGTCAAAGAACTAAAATCTCCTATTTCCTCTTCCTACTTCAACATTGACCAAATTGATAGACAGTATGAAGATCCGCAAGTTTGAAATTATTTTGAATAGAAGATCAAACACTCACTCGACACAAGTTTAGTTTTTTTTTTAGTTTTCATTTTAACATCAATCCTCCATAGAAAGGATTTCATTGCAGCAACACCTTTGAACAGTGCAGTAATGAAATGGCAAAAAACCACAGGCGTTTCCGAACTTAAAGAAGCTTTAGTAAAATGGTTTTCTCAATGTCGACAAGGCAGTGGATGATAGGAGGGACAAACTAGAATTATAGAGAATAGAAAGATTGATAGAAGATTTTAGAATTTTTATTTTAAATATGAAACTATTAAATTAGTAGAATTATATGGCGAATATGAGTGCCTATGGAATATAACAGGTGTTGATTATTAAAATAAAAAAAAAACATCTACGTACGAAGATAAAGTAGCTGAAATGGGTAAAGAACGTTTTGGTATTCTCGAGTTAAAACAAAAAATAAAAAACCTTAGATGCACATTTAATCAAGAGCATTTGAAAATGAAGAAGTCAAATAAATCTGGAGCTGGAGCCCTCCAGTATGGAATATTAAAATTTCAAATGGCACTACGTCATATTGTTACATTTTTCGATTCTACATAATATTTTCTCAAAATTTTCTGGACTCATTCGTGGACACAATCTGTACTCTACTACATCTTGATTCCGTTTTGTCTTTCTTTAATAGCTACAGTTATTTCTCTAAGCAAATCACCACCGACATGTACCAGCGCTTTTCGTACAGATTTTAAAGCTAAACGACAATGGTTAGGATTCATTCTTGACATTTCACTCTCTTCACTCTATACTATCATATATCTTCTGTATTCTACCAGTACCATACTATTTGCAATTTACGTGAAAACAGAACTCTACCAAACTAGGTAGAGTCGAATTAGCTCGACTAAAAAGTGCGCTAGTTCGTTTAGTTTTTAAAATTTTTATTTTAAACATGTTCAAAGTAATTACCGTTTACAATAATGCACTTAGCCATTCTTTCCTTCCATAGTTTAAAAGCGTTCAACCAGCTGTCTTTAGCGATACTATCAAAAAAACATTCAACGCCGACGTCAATCTCTTCTTCTGACTGGAACCTTTTCCCCTCAAATGTTTTTTGAGCTCAAAAAATAGCCAAAAGTCACACATCGCCAAATCCGGTGAGTAAGAAGGATGTTCTATAATTTTGATTTTATTTTCCGCTAAATACTGAACAGTTGTTCCTGCTATATGGGACGACGCATTATCATGATGTCACATGATTCCCTTTCTTGGCACTTTACTGAACACAGTAGGCAAACAATTTTCAACATACCATTTAGCGATAACTGTCTTCTGATCTTCTAATTTAATCGCGGCTACCAAACCATATACTTTTAAAAATCACTGCGTACATAACTTTTTTCATTGCTCGTTGGTTTTTACCATCGTAGGGGTTTGCTCATCTTCGTGTATCCAGATTCGGCTGTCAGATCTCACTTGCAAGGACCTAATCTTCAGATTGGACTCTGCATAGGTAATGCGGTTGTCCTCTTTCACCATGTTCTTCGGCGTAGCAATGTTTTCGGGGTTAACAGTAGTTAAAGCAGGGCCAGCTGTTTTTCTGTGGACCACCGACTTCCAACCTCATTCAAAATCTTTATACCATCTATAAACAGTAACCAATGCTGGTGCGAAATCCGAAAGTTCTCTCGTGATAATTCCATTTTTTTCGATAACAGAAGCTTATTCTATGGACTATTTCTCAGACATTATTCAACCGAATTGCACAAACTAAACTGCAGTTGACAGATAAAATAATGCACTATTTAATAAACAACAATTTGATTTGTACGGGTAACTAGATTTTTTTCAATTCTCAATTGTAGCTTACCCCTGTTATCATAAATTAGTGAAAAAGTGTGAGTGTCGATAATAATGTGGGTATCGAATGGAAGCAACACTTTTTTTTTGCTTTTTTTGGCCTCGGGGCACGGGTTCAGTGTGTCCCAGGAGTGTTGGGCGCTGCTCCGACTAAAACCCCTCCTTGACCTTCTCTGGCATTCCGGAACCATCCATGCGACATAACATCGGAATGCGAGCAGTATTTATCAGAAGCTCTCTATTCTGTCTCTAAACCTCACGAGCACGGGCATTTTCTTTCCTCTCTTCCAGTTCCCTTGCCGTAAGAACACAGGCTATGTAGTTGCTGACAGCATCCCAATTTTTTGGACTTTCCAGCATAATGTTTATCACACTGTTTTTGTCAATGTTTCGACCCGTTTCTCCAGCCAACTCTCGTCTTTCTCCTGACCATTTAGGACATGCCAGAACCGCGTGTTCGGGTGAATCAAAAATGCCGCAGTAGCGGCAAGTGTCCACCTCAGACAGTCCAAATCTCTTGCGGTACGATCCGAAATGCCCATGCCCTGACAGGAATTGCGTAAGATGGTAGTTCGCTTTTCTGAAACTGCTCTTCACCCATGATCCTAGGTCAGGAATCAAAGTCTTGGTCCAGGCTGACGACGTCTCACAACTGGCCCAGATCTTTTGCCACCTTTTCAACGTGTACTCCCTTTCCTTGGTCTTTCGCAGGGCTATCTCCTCCCCCTTTGCTAGGAAGAGCCTACACTGCTCCTGTGCCAGCAGGTGCATGGGGGGAACCCTCGCCAACACCTGCACCGTCCTGGCTGCCACAGACCTGTAAGCGCTGGTCACTCTTATTAGCGCCCTCCTTTGTAACCTGTCGATTGCTTCTCGGTGTCTTTTGTAATCTAGGACTTTTTCCCATGCGGGCACGGCATATAGTATCTGAGATTGCACAACTCCATAGAGCATCTCTCTCCCCTGGTCCCCGGTCCTCCGATGTTCGGCATAATTTTGGTAAGTGCTGCCTGGGTCACTTGGGTCTTCTTTTCTAGATACTTGATGTGGGGGCCATAGGTCATTCTGTGGTTCAGGACCACACCCAGCTACTTCATCTCACGGTTAGAGACTATACTAGTACCAGCTAGATCAAAGGCGAAATTCCACTTTCCTCGGGGGCCCTTTAGTATTGTTGCCTCTGTTTTTTGAGGAGCTAGTTCCAGTCGGTTCTCGCCCATCCAGAGTCCTACATGCTCAGACATTCCACAAAATCGGCCCTAACACGGATCCCTGGGGAACTCCTGCGTATACGTCCATGCTTGACCTAGGTGTGACCAGAATTTTCCTCGAACAGAAGTAGTCCTCAACTATATTGATAAGGTACTTTGGGATACGTCTTCTTCCCAATTCTGCTGTTATTCTGCTCCACGACGCAGTGTTAAACGCGTTTCTAACATCTAGGGCGATCACGGCTACCCACTTCTTACCGGTGTTTGTCACTATTCTGGAGACTAGCTTGAGCGCATGTGTTGTCGACTTCCCTTTTACGAACCCGAACTGTCTTTCTGACAGACCCCCTGATTTAATTAGTTCCACTTCTAATCTATTTTTGATAAGCCGTTCATATAATTTACCAAGAATGCTTAACAAGCATATTGGTCGGAAAGTCGAGGTCAAGGTTTCTTGTCCCCCTTTTGGCAACAAAACTACAGTTGCCTTTTTCCATGCAGCTGGGAATTCTTGCCTCTGGAGGAGCTGGTTCATGGAAGCAAAACTTGCGCCACTTCATAAGAGGATATAAATGTGTTCAACGCTGATGAAGCAAGATTTGCTTTACAAGTGTCTCCCAGATCACACAATGTGCTTCTAAAATAAAAAATGTCATAGTGGTAAGACCAATAAGGAGAAGATAACTATACACTTTTGTGCAAATCTGGACGAGTCTAAAAAGTCAATTCAAACTGATTGATAACTGTACAGGTCACAACAATATTCCAATTCTTAGCCATGTAAAAGTTGAATTCTAACCAGTCAAAGATCAGAGAGAGAGAGAGATCAGAGTGAGCTCAAAATAACACTTCGTTCGGCAATAAACATTCATTCAATTGGCCAAGTGTGAAGGCTTATCAACCAATCGACAATCTGAAATTGTTTACGAGCTTATTGTGGTATCCTCGTTCAGACAATCAATATGAAGACGATGTAAATCATTTATCAGTCGATGTGAATCCCACTCAATGGAATCGTCTACCTCAAAATAAAGGATGTCATGTTAGACTTGACAATCTTGTCCATTGCCACGACGGATGACAATTTTGTGTGTACACAAAATAGCCTGAAATGTTATCATTTGTACTTCTTGACAATTAATTTTGACTTTAAACTGATCGCACTATGCCTGCCACATTTATGGTTTTTGCAAGCTCAAATCTTGCAGTCAAATCTTGTCGTCGCAGTATTTACATAACCTCAAACAAATAAACAAATATTTCTCCGGTAGTCAATACGGACTCAAACGTGATCGGTAGCTCTAGTACTTGAAAATATATCGCGCTCGCTAATTTAGCTGGTCAGTACAATATAGAGTTTCTCTTGACTATACAAATGAGCCCATCATTCGCGGTTCTGCAGTGTACCACGTACACACAACATACACACACACACAGACACGCACACATCGCACTATCTAGCTTCAATTTATTGCCGGGCGTAATGAAGCGATCAGATATATTAAACGGATGCAAATGAAGTGGCGGGCATTTTTACTAAACTGCATTCGCAATTGCCCGAGTTGTATTTGCAGTAACGGGAGCGTTCCCGATCTGACAGTGACCGTAGCTGAGCGAGTTGCACGTTTTGCGAAAGAACATGGTCAAATGAAGGGCGACTCATTGCTGATCACATATCTAGCGCGGCCGATGCTACTGCGAAACTCATCGCTTAATTTATTGTGCCATAAAAGCTACGAGCGAATTGTTCGGATAGGTATCGTTCGCTACTGCTAAATCATTGCGCGAATTCAATTGATCCGCAACGCTAACCGAAATGGTCGTTGCTATGGTAAATTAACGATAAATTATTAGAAATGCGGTCATAAAAAGGAAGTTTACTCCAAAAAAAAAAAAACAGATAGGCAAAAGGGATGCATGATTAACCGAGATTAAGCTACTAGTAGAGAAATATTCTTAGTGCATCTTTTTAAGTCATTGTATTGTTTGACAGTGTGTCTGCAAATAAAACACGGTTCCTATTTATTGAAACGAATATATACAGGATGCTCAGAATATTGTATCGAATTTCTCGATGATTTTATTTCCCCTGTTTGGGCTGGGCGAGTAGTCCTTTAGCCCGTTCATCTCTGCTAACAACTCTTCAGGCTTCGGAATTTTGAGGGTGGATAGGTGTTGATGTTTTTCTCGTGGTGTTGTAATGGCACTTTATCACAGATGAACTGTGAGAAAGTGCCATCACAACAGGCAAACATCAACACCTTAGGATCACCACCTTGGGCGAAGGCCTATCCGGCTTGATCCAGGCCAAAGGGGAAATCAGCGGGTTGCTTGAAGCAGCCACCCTCTCAAACGTCTTGGTAGTAAGTGCTGTCAGTTGGTTCTTGAGTGTGGGAACGCCCAGGTTTGCCCGGAGTTGAACATTCCCAACAAACTTGGGCGCACCCACGGTCAATCTCAGCACTTTGTTCTGGAGAACTTCTAGTTTTTTTAGGATGCGGTTTGGCCAGGTTCGACCAAGACTGCCATCCGCATGTTATAATAGGGCGAAGGAAGGTCGAATACAACAGCGACAGTAGCATTGACCTTGCGGCCATTAATTTTTTGGATGTGATTTGAATGTTAAGTTCTGATTTCTAATATGACACCGAGATAAAGAGCCAACTGACTCCCCCACAACGTTACGTTGTCGTGGGTGGACCACGCTTGTTCGTGAAGCGAATAGCGACAGACTTTGACTCATTAACTGATGGCGTCCATTTGAGCCTGTAGACGTAGATCCTGGGAGGATCGTGCATCTAAAGTTTTGGAGTCGAGGTATGAGCGAACGACCCTAACCAACCAGAGGTTGATGCCAGAATATCCAGAAATAACAGCACTCATCATCTGCCGCGCCTCAAGGGAATTCTTAATAGCTTCTGTCATCTGAACAGCTGAAACTCAGCGGATACTCCTTCCATAAAGCTAAACAGTTCGTCTTGAAGGATGTCGTTGACGGACACCTCCTCCTCCAGCCTGCTCAGGATGACAGCTTCGGCGAGAAAAGAGATCAGAGCGATGCGGTGGTAGTTCTGGGGTAACCGCGGATTTCTAGCACGCCTAAGAATCGCAACAAGTTATGAGTATTTCCAGATGTAGTCTAGGCCAGGAAGTCTCTCCCGTTTTTTCTGTTTTTGACTAGGTGCTTAATATCTTCCCTGGATGTCTCAAAGATGGGATCCTCAATTAGAAAGGGAAGAAGGAAAGCGCGACGCCCTTCGCGGGCCAAACATGGCTCTCCGGATAGGGCCGAGATTCTTGCTGCTTCTTTGCTCGGTTCACGACACTGCTGAGGCGGGCGACTCGGACGAGGGTGTCGAGGGTGACGTCGAGGACACAATCAACAGCATTCGAATCTTAACCCTCCAGTTGACGGTTGGATTCCAAATCACACCATTCGACTAAATCACACCAGTCGACAAACTGTGTTTTATTTTTTTATCCTAAGAACACATTAATATACCCAGTTTCTGATATGCATTTGTTAACCTGGTCTATTTTGCACTGCTAAGAGTAAAAATAGTTGGGAAAAACATTATCTTCGGAGTTCCCATGCAGGAACCACAAAATTTGCAAGAATATCTTAATTTTTCAGTCCTTACAGAATATGCAAACAAACAGTTGAAGTCGTCGGTTTGAGCTGTTCTGTGACTGAGACACCTGAGAACTCAGCCGCTGATAGCCTTACATTCCTTGGTAGATTTGGCATACTCGTTCGTAATTTCATGTTTTTTCTATCACTAAGTCTTTGCTCAAATTTTCCAAAAATAGTCGTCTGTTTTTTTGAAAATTCTCCATCTGGATTGTTCGTCTTATTTATTATGAATGCTGTTTGATAAACAATTGAAATTTAGGGACTTAGCCGTATGCAATAGATTCTGCGTGAATACTTAGAAACTAGGGGAAGACCCTAAGAATGTTTTATGCCTAAAAATGACACAAAATTAGTCCCTAAAATAAATTGTAGGAAAAAAACTTATACGAATACACGTTGGGTCTCACATGCCCAACGCCCTTCAGGCAGCCAAATGCCAGATGATAAAATTCAGACAAATTAAGGAAAACATGTCTTTATGAAAGTTAGGAAGGTACCAAGGAGCTAAAGAAATATTTTAAAAAATACAAGAAAAAAACGATTTGCCTGGGTTTCACAGACCCAGCCCGTCAACCGGAGGGTTAAAAATTCGGAAACTGATTTTTTTGTTTAAATGATCAGTTGGATTTGTTTTGTCCTACAGGATACGAGTGAGTTTCATACTACAAAATAAACATCAAGGCATTTCTAGATTTCGATGTGCTATATCAAGTTGGTAACTACCAAACAAGAAAATTATCAATATGGGAAAGAGTTTAATAAAAACATTAATACTTTTATAGGAAGCAGCTTTCAATAATAAAACAGCAAGCACAAAATCAAACGGTATGCGCCAATATTGCAACTGCTACGAAGGCATTAACAAGCGAAACCAGACTGCATTGCAATTTAAAATATTAATAAATGCATTTTTATGGTAGGAGCGGCAAAAATCTATGTAGGCACCGGAGCGACGTCTGCATATTTTTCAATAATAAAAGGCTAGACGGTTATTGAGTTGAAAATTGATAAAATCGACGTGCACTTCTGCAATTACAACGGACGCGTCAACCAATCTTTTTACTCACATTTCAGTCACGGCAACAATTAGAATAGTCACCCCATCCTCTTGAAATTTTACTTGTGCTTTTGTTTCAGCTGATTCAGAGTTTTTTAAACGTGAATTTGTTACTTTACAAATAGGCAATGTTATCCTTTTTATGACCGTCCATAAATTAAACAGGATATAAATCCTTGAAGACAATATTGTTTTTATTTCCTCCAACCCGATTTAAATTTCCCGGTGAATTTTTCGTAGATTACAGACCACCGCAAGTATGTAGATAGGATCGACGGCAATATATACATACGTTCGTTGTGGCAACGGCTTCAGCAATGTCGGCAGATAGGCAATGGGTGCATGTAAATTAGTTAACCAATCTGCCGACACGCGAGTTTAACGAAGGAAATGAGAATGCGGGAGTAGAGGGGTTATTAATTAACCAGAAGCCTAATCAAGGCTCGGACGGCCATTGCCGGTATCGAGTCATACATATGGAACCCTTCTCCGCGTTTCCCTCCCCCCGTTTCGTTTGCTCGCCTCCGCCGCCTCTAAACCACCTACTCGAACGGCGCTCCGGCGACCCCGGGTTCTCTTAGAGTGAGCGGGAACAGCTGTTCCGGTTCCCTCATGTAACGTTTAGACGCACTTTTAAAACTACAGGGGCTCAAAATCAATTAAAACTTTACAAAACACCTAATTAGTTTCATTTTGAGTAACGACACAATTAGGATAGTTTGTCGGCGAAGTTTCGACAGCATAGCACAACTATAAGCGTGCTACACCGACAATTCGAAGATATATAGAACAAGTTCAATTGCTAATTTTGACCGTTAATTGAAAATTTTGCGCATTGTATTGGATTCCTGCAAATGAACCCTATATGGGGGTAAATATTTCGATATGTTTCTGGACGGATCCCAATGGTGTGTAACACTCTTATAATGGAATGCAGTGATGGTCACTGAATTGCATTTCTGTACAAACGTACAAATAATTCACAGGAGTTCATTTACATTTACATTGAAGGATGAATCATATTTCCTGTTATAAATTTGTCTTTCCTTGCGACTCTTGTCTCGCGATTTGAAGTTTCATTTACAATTTTGTTTCGTTTCTTCTTGATTTATTTTATTTACCGATTATGGAGGGATATAGAAATTTAAATCCAAAAAAATAGCAAGCAATTTTCTAGAATTCCAGCGTAGTTTGCACAGTGACTCAATAAAAATGTCCAGAAATGGGAGAAATAGCCTTAAAATTATATTTGAATGAAAAATCTGTACATTTTATTTCTTAAACGGCAATGGACAACTACTAAAAAGAACAAACAAAACTTCAAAAACTATGGGAAAACTGTTTTAGCTGAGGAAGCTTCTGACGGTGATGATGACTCGATTGCTGATCCTAAATAAATGTGTACTTCTTGCATCTACAATGCGACGGGGGATCAAAGAGAGATTATATCATTTTATAGTCTAACCAAAGGAGGAGTGGACACAGTCGATCAGCTATGTGGTGAATAGGATGTAGCAAGAGGCAGAAGATGCTGGCCAATGGTGGTGCTTTATGGCCTGTTGAATATTGCAGGACTAAATGCAGCTATAATAATTAGTTCAAAACAGGAGAACGTTTCTAAAAGAACTAGGACTGGAACTAATAGAAGAAGGTTTGAAAAGCCATGCTTCAAATGCTCATTTACCTACAGCAACAAGAGTCAACCCTAGCAAATTATCTGGACTACCAGAGGAAGGCAACTGTTGGTGCAACCAATGCAAGAAAGGACTGTGGCATCTGCATCAAAAGAAGAATATGCTGGAAGTGTATTTGTTTACAAAAAATATTTCTTAAAAGATAAACAGTTTTAGTTTGTAATTTTTTTTATAGTAAAAATTTAGTTGCACACAGCTTTTTTTGTTGAAAACATAAAATACCTGCCGTTAAAGGTGTGGGCTCGTGAGGCCCCAGGTTAGCAATAGTGTAATTTTAATTCACGTGAGCACTGCAGAGAATTTTCCTACTCCTTTTCATATGACAAATTAAATTATAAATAAATTTTGTTAACTTGGTTTGAAATTGTTGAATCCCTCCCCTTCTACCTTCCATTCTTCTAATTTTCATGATTTACTACTGCAAATTCACGGCAAGGACATGATGAGGCGACATTTTTTAAGCTCTTTCACATAAGACGTACAGTAATGTCTCCATATGCAGGATCAGGTTGGTACAATATATACAGGGTGAGGCATTAGTGTGTCAAAGCTCAATATTAAACGTATCACAAAACGTTATGTACAAAAATCATAGACAGTCTTAAGCTACATATCTTAAAATTATTTTCATATATACAGAGTGTTTTATATTGCCAGGATAAAGGAATTATCGTTTGAAGAACGGCTACAACGTTGTTTGATCTTTTTGGTGGAGATTTTAAACACTTATTGTGAAATCCGTTATATCGAGAATATTTGGCTTAAATAAGTAGATATTAATTACCAGTATAAGTTTAACATTTTGTAGTTATGTTGTATTTAACAAGTTTATTTCAATTAATAGCTTTTTACTGTCATTTTTGCATAGCTAATTTGACATATTACAATTATCTTGAAAAAGCTCACCTTTCATTAAGAAAATATTAAATAACTCAAAAATAAACGATTTTACATATAGGGAGTGGTTAATAAAAATGAAAGTGCATACAGTGCGCTTCCCTTTCTTAATATTAAATATAGGGTGTTCCATTTAAATAAAATGAGAAAATAATGCACTTGTGTTTTGAATCACACAGTACACAATATAAAAAAGTCATTCCAGAAAGAAAAAGAATTTCAAGTTGTTGACCATAACTTCTGAAATACTCGGTATAACTCAAAGAAAAATGAGGAAGATATGTTTAATCTAAATTTGAAATAATATGTAGTGTGTCCCATTTAAGAAAATGTATGTTTGGTTCACCTTGGCATTATGAAACACCCTGTATATATTAAAATAATTTTAAGATACTTAGCTTAAGACTGCCTATGATTTTTGTACATAACGTTTTGTGATATCTTTAATATTAATTGATATATTGAGCTTTGACGCATTAATGCATCACCCTGTATCAACCATAAACTTATCGCCACAACTTCCAAATAAATAGTTTTCCTTCATTGCCTAGATCTACACACTTAGATAAAAATATTTTTATTAAACAAAAAATGATACATTTCATGACGAAAGATCAAAATTTACAGCATTTAAAGGTTCCTTCCTCGGCTTCATCATCATTAACGAAACGCTCTCTTTTCAGGTCTAGCTTCAAAAAGTCGAACAATTGCAAGAAAGTCGCAGAATACCAAATCAAGTTTTTGCAGAAATACTTGAGTAACACAATTGTAATGAAGAACAATATGCAGTATCGATTTTATTTTTTAGGAACTAAATTCACTGTAGTCAACTCACTTTGACACCGAAAGATCGCAAGCGTGATTTTTCCAATTTATGAAGTTGTCTCCTCCTTATTTGGAAGTGAGGTAATACTTTTGTCTTTTGTATACCAAAAATCATAAAGTGGAAGTATGGATAAGTATGTAGACCGAAATGTCAAAATGATAGCACAAGAAGAAGCTACAAGCTAGAAGGAGCAATATAAAGGGGATGCATCTCTTACAGGTGTAATAATCATCTTAACTGCAACATAGAAAGTGATAATAAGAATTTGGTAACTAATTTGCATACTGGGAATGACTGTAATATTACGATTTCATAAACAATTGCTTTAAGTTAGATAAGTCGAGTTCGAAATGCCTCGAAAACAAATTGTTATGATCAAAAACAAAATCAAACATCATCATTACAAGTCGAGTTTTCGTGACCTTCTGACATCCCTTACCTTCTAGCAAGTTTTACTCTCTAGAGTGGTTGAGACATTCAGTTATCAAGACCTTCTGGTATTCACCACCCATTTTTTTCTTAACAGCGAAACGTCAAGTTAGCAGATTTTGTATTTTTATTTTACTTTATTTTTTATACAC
Organism: Holotrichia oblita; assembly: GCA_023690525.1. NCBI lineage: Eukaryota > Metazoa > Arthropoda > Insecta > Coleoptera > Scarabaeidae > Holotrichia > Holotrichia oblita. The sequence continues at coordinate 174,482,661 of CM043017.1, forward strand.
TGTGGCAAAAGATTAACACACCCTTATGGAATCTAGAAAAACAAAATTTAAAAAATCAATCAATATTTTTAATAAAATGATCTGAGTATTGAATATTTTCGCCTCGGATTCACATCGATGACTCATTCTTAAAATAATCTATTCTATATTTCCACAAGACGGTGCCCTATTTCTTCTAGATTATTAACTGGTTTCACATAATCTTGCTTGCCAAGCATGACTCAGACATGCTGTTTTTGATTGAGATCTAGACCTCTTGATAGCCAAGACATGGTTATCGATTCCAACATCCTCAAGATAATTTAGAATTATACGAGCACTGTGCGAAGATATCAGTTCTATCCACTAAATAATCTAGTATTCAGAACCTGAACCTATTCATCGGGTCGTCTATGCACACGACCACATCTATCACAAGCATAAAGACAAGATTTGGATTCGCTTATGAAGAGAAGTTGTTGCCAGTGATCCTGCAACCAAATCAGACGATTCCTAACAAAATTCGACCGATTTTATAAGGACAAGCTAGACCTCAGACTAGTACACAGCATACCAAATAGGCAGATTTCTTAAAGTTGAACGAGTTGGTAGCATTTGCCGTCATTATAAAATATTATCAATTATAAACAAAGCTCTAAATTTAGTAGCAAGATAGATATTAAATAAAATACATTTTTTATAAATATGTTTAAAAGACGATTCCCCACCTAAAGGGGTATTGAATTATGTATAAATCAGTAGAAAGTTAGAAACACATGATCTCAAGAAATCGTTTGATCTTTAGAAAGTCCCAAAGCATACTTGAAATAGAGAGAACAATGCAATCCGCCATTAAGCTTTGATAATTTGAAATAAATATCCTGAACTGTGAAGTTTCTGATCTTTTGAAGCTCCTGAAATAGCTTTTATAATTGTTGGCACTTCAATCTTGCATCCTTTCTTAGCAAAAAAGTGTTTCCATTTTCTTGAGTTGTATTTCTGGAGCTATTTTTCCAATCCAGGAGAATCTGAGGCAATCGATTTCGTGACTTGGGCCTGCTCCCGTACAAAATCCAACTGACACAGGAGCTGAAGATAAATGACCATAGACAGCGACGTGTGTTCGCTGATTGGGCTCTGGAGGAGTTGGAAACTGATACTAATTTTCATTTCTGGATGAATGGGTACGTCAATAAACAAAATTATCGAATTTGGGACGATGTGCTGGTTGGGCTTAGATCTGAAAGTGATTGCGGGCTTGTTCTTCGCTTCTTTGCTTCCGCAAAAGCGGAAGCAAATCTGTCAGATTCTATGTCTAGTGAGATTTCTTAGTTCTTTATAATGTTCCCAATCTCTCCAGTTTCTTGTGTTTAAAAATTCCACTTTAACCCCATCTCTCAGCAGCATCATTGTTTTTATTACATCGGTAATCCAGTAAAGCTATTGATGACGTAATTTGTTATAGAAATGTCATCTAATGTGTTTGCTTCTATATCGGTATCTAAATCTTAATTAGTTCTTCTAATGCTTAATTAGTTTGTATGAAAACTACTACTATATTCACCATGTTAATATGGAATGAAATTTTATTGTTTTTTTTACAAGAATTGTTTTATTTGATTATTGAAGAGTCTTAACAAGCCTCCAAGTTTGAAAGAGCTTTATTGATTCTAAATTTATAATGAAAAACAATAAGATGTTTTCTAAAGTTAGGTTAAACTAGATTTTCCAATTTCAATCCTCAGTCGACTGTTTAAGATAAACTACAAACTTACGAATGCTTGAGTTATTCTCTCAGATTGTATTAAATCAGCGTATTACATTAAATCTAGGACAAGCATCTGACGAAAACACTATTATCCTACAAAACTACTTACTAACTCACGTTGATTGTTACTTTTAACGCCATTATACTTTTAATAAATTTACACGTTAATAATCAAAGCATAACAAACCAAATTACAAAAAAAAGGCTTTCTCATTTTAAATGGTCCTCATTTAGAGAGAAAAAAAAAGCTGGAAAGCGTTTATGTAATGACAATGCAATCTGGTTATATACTTTTTGTGTGCCACTACCTCTATTTATATACATATACCGTAAGCCGACGACAAATAAACAGCCATCAACGTGTTATTCCACTGGCAAAAGAAAACGGACACGTGTTTATTAAATCGAATAATTAATTTCATCATGTTTTATTCATAATAGTTCTAGCTCTTCTCGACAACAGGGTCACGGAATTCAATGGCCACCAGGTATCTTTTTTTTTTCTTCTTTTACATTGGCGTATAGAAGAAAGTTTCGAAATGATTAATGGCATTATAAAACGGAGAGAAAGTGTGGCTGACTCGCCTGGCGGGTCCCGTTGGATAACTCCTTTTGTATATGTAGATGTAAGTATATACATAGCAAATATGTACGTATACATAGTATCCGACAAACGAGGGGGACTTAAAATACCAGAATTTGTTCATAAATAAAAGCGATGCCATTAAGAAAGAAATCTATTTAGTCCGGACAATATAAAAATTACCAGAAATTTTATTTAAGCATAAGTAAGTATGTAAATAGATAGATATTGTTTTGCAAATATTTACCTAACACTTATATACGTCTTCAAATCACTTACAGGAAAGCATTACAAGATATTTTCAACATGTTTTCACAGTTTTGCTTCAATAATGTGTACATACATACATTGTCTGACATTGAGCAAGCCAACTGTAATTATTTACGTCTCGGCAAACATTTTTGGATATTCTAATTCATGTATCTCTGCATGAATCAATTTTTTTCTTGTTTGCTCGATCAAATGAAATTCCATTTAATGAGTTAAAACCGTTTAAACGCTTTCTTGATCAGAATTCTGATACTACATACATAGGTCTGCGAAGTTGGCATCACAAAGTGGTCAAAAATCGACAAAAATGCTAGAAAGGATTGACCATTTATTGACCACTATTGACCATCAGCGATTTCGATTGACCACCTTTTGTTTAGGCTACAGCCGCTATACCCATATTTTGGGGTCTAATGGCGAAAATGCTAAAATTAGCCAATATAGACATTTTGTTCATCGGATACGATTGACCATCGTTTGACCATGTTTGACCACCCTTCACATTTTCAAAATTTTCAAAAAAAAAATTATTTTCGAACTTTTTTTTACTGAAAACTCTAAAATTTTGTTGCAGTATAGGATTGACCAACGTGTGACCATAATTGACCACCAAATAATTTTTTGAAAACTTAAAAATATTCGAAAATAACGAAAAAAACAAGTTCATATCTCCAATGAAATTACATCAAACCCAGATAATGTTATAACCTCTTGCGTCGCATATTTCAGAAATTTCGAGAGGTAGTCAAACGCTGAAAATAATAGAACTTATTGTCCCATGTCCCTACACCACACTAAACTGAAAATTGTCGTTTGACCACCCTCCGGTTAAATTTTATCCGATCTTAAAGTTACGTATAACAGTTTCAAAGTTTTTGGCATTTTTCACAAATTTTGAGAGGTGGTCAAACGCTGAAAATAATAGAACTTATTGTCCCGTCTCACTAGACCACAGAAAACTGAAAATTATCGTTTGACCAGCCTCCGGTTAAATTTTATCCAGATCAACGACAATTTTCAGTTTTCTGTGGTCTAGAGACACGAGACAATAAGTTCTATTATTTTCAGCGTTTGACCACCTCTCAAAATTTGTGAAAAATGCAAAAAACTTTGAAACTGTTATACGTAACTTTAAGATTGGATAAAATTTAACCGGAAGGTGGTCAAACGATAATTTTCACTTTTGTGTGGTCTAGAGACACGGGACAATAAGTTCTATTATTTTCAGCGTTTGACCACCTCTCGAAATTTGTGAAATATGCGACGCAAGAGGTTATAACATTATCTGGGTTTGATGTAATTTCATTGGAGATATGAACTTGTTTCGTTTTTTTCGAATATTTTTAAGTTTTCAAAAAAATTATTTGGTGGTCAATCATGGTCAAACGTTGGTCAATCCTATACTGCTACAAAATTTTAGAGTATGCAGTAAAAAAAAAATCGAAAAAAAATTTTTTTTGAAAATTTTGAAAATGTGAAGGGTGGTCAAACATGGTCAAACGATGGTCAATCCTATCCGATGAACAAAATGTCTATATTGGCTAATTTTAGCATTTTCGCCATTAGACCCCAAAATATGGGTATAGCGGCTGTAGCCTAAACAAGAGGTGGTCAATCGAAATCGCTGATGGTCAATAGTGGTCAACAAATGGTCAATCCTTTCTAGCATTTTTGTTGATTTTTGACCACCTTGTGGTGCCAACTTCACGGACCTACTTGTTTGCCAAGTTCGTTTTCGAAAACTTTTATAATCCAGTTCAGGAAACTGACGTCCATATGGCGTAGATGACGTTACAGAAGCTGTCTTTGAAGTACCAGAAATTAACGTCAATTGGTCACAACCAGAAGACGTGGTATGGATGTACAAATGACGTTTAACATTTACCATATAAATTAAGAGTACTCGTCCACACAATTAACGTGCAGATATGAGGAAAACAGGCTAACTTCTCCTTCCTACGAGGGAGCGTTTTTATATTCGCGGAATGGGGGATAAGGGATGGAAATAAAAAGACCAAATTATTTTTCTTTTTCAATATATTCACCTGCAAGACGGATACATTTTTCACATCTTTCAATTAATTTATTTATACCCTCATAAAAAAATGATTTCTCTTTATCTGCAAAATACGCCGAAACTGCCTTCTGGACTTCATCATCGGCAGTCAATTTTTTACCCCGCAGCTCTTTTTTCATTTTCGGAAACAGGTAATAATCACTCGGGGCCAGGTCTGGGCTGTAGGGTGGGTGATTCACAATTTCGAAGCCCACCTTATGCAGGGCAGCTAACGCAACGCGGCTCTTGTGGACGGGCGCGTTGTCGTGCAAAAGCAGCACACCTTTCGTCAATTCTCCCCGACTTTTCTCTTTAATGGCTTCTTTTAGTCGCTCTAAGATTGAAGCGTAATATCCTCCGGTTATAGAAACACCTTTATCTTTATAATCAATCAACAATATTCCTTCCGAGTCCCAAAATACCGTTGCCATGAGTTTCCCAGCTGCATGCCAGTGCATGGAGTCTTGTTTGGACTCAGGTTCATAATGATGAACCCAAGTTTCGTCTCCAGTAACAATTTGACTCAATACACCATCCTTGTCTTCATTACAGAGGTCCAAAAATGCACGCGAACACTCTACGCGCTGTTGTTTTTGCGGCGGCGTGAACATTCTCGGCACCCATCTTGCGCTGACCTGAGACATTCCGAGATGATCGTGTAGGATTTTAAAAATTGTTGTATCGGATACTCCAACCATTTCTGCGAGTTGTGTCTTCTTTAGTCGAGCATTTTCGAGTACAATTTTTTCAACTTTTTGGATAAGTGCTGGCGTGGTCACCTCAATGCTCCTGCCCGGCCTCGGGTCGTCTTCAAGGGATTCCCTTCGTTGTTTAAATAAACTATGCCACTTGTACACCATGGTTTTTCCTGGACAAGAGTCGCCGTAAACCAATGACACCTCATTCATTATGGTCGCGACTGATTTCCCTTGCCTGGTAACGGCACGATATTCGATTTTTTCCATATTTCACTTTTCACTCCTGATTATGTTACTTTGTTGACGATAGCTCAAAGACTAACTGTCTAATAACAATGAAACTTCGTATTTATACTAATTATGAGTCGCTGCACAGGCCACGCCCCCAATGCGCCCAATCACTCCCCTACAACCCGCTCATTCCGCAAATATAGAAACGCTCCCTCGTATTAATGTTGGTAACACTCATACCGATAAAAACATAAAAATAAGTGGTTGTATAGATTTCTTACGTAAAATATATTCATTTGCGTTATTGTATGTAAATAAACCAGTTAATGTGGTAATGTGTTCTATAAATTAATAACATACGAACATGACATGTTGGCAGTTGGAATGCGTGTACAAGTTATGTAAAAAGAATCGCTGTAATTGTACTAGCTACATGTGTAACAGGTTCCATAGATAATTGCAGTTTTAGAACCGAACAGAAAATTCCAAAAAGTAATGTTTTATGGAATCATAAATTTGATGTTTATAATCCTAGCAGTAGAGAAAACTGAAATGAAGACGATTAGCGCATTGATGCTATGCTATATGAGGGCTCTAGTGGCCTAGTTGCTATAGCACAGTTCCTTCTTTACTCCGGCAGTACCGGGCTCGAACCCCGATGCTTCCTTTCTGAGCTTGGCTTTCTGTAGTTTTCCAAATTCTACGGCAAATGCGGAAAGGGAACATCCTAAGTCAGTCGACAGCCACAAAGTGTAACAATGACTCATGGCCAGCCGATGTCCCTGGTCACTAGCCCAAAACTATTGGAGGATTTTAAGGCATGGATTATTATTATTATGACATAATACTTTTGTGATTTCTATGACATATACAAAAGTAATTGATAAAAGGAAATCACAGTAGCATCTATCCGGTTGTTGTCAAAGTACTCACACATTTTTAATCTAAAAAAATTAAAAGTATTAGTATCTCCACAGTAATAAACAGGATAAGTACACCTGCCCATTTTAAATGAAGATAGTTTTATCGACGTTAGATCTAGTTGTAGAAATCGTCACCGAAGTCATTATCAAATGACGTCAAATTGTTGTTTTGCGAGAGACCTACTTAACTCATTATCAGTCAATGATCCAATGTCTGCGATCAAATAAGTTCCTTAAATTGTCGTCAATATGACGCACTGATGATTCTACTAGAGTTCTATGTTATATGTCGCCATCGACCTCAACAACGGTGTCATATTGACGTCTAGGGTATAGCGTTAAGTTGACATTGTGGTGGTCACTTTATAGGGGTGGTCGCTAACAGGGGTTTTACTGAATTAAGTTTCTTTATCCAGGACTGTATGAAGGTGTAGCTTACTCAAAAATCTATGCACAGTCTGCTGTTCTAGTTCTCTAATTGAGTTAATAACAAATGTAATTCTCAGGACGCCTTGTGTTATTTTAATCCTACGTGTTTAGTTATACAGCGTTAGTAAAAAGTCCCGGAACGGTCGAATAACTTTGTTATTTGAAAATTATGATTTCTGAAATTTGGTATGGGGGTATAGTTAATATAAATGCATTTTATGCAATACAGTTTATATTTTTTTCACTTCCGGTTTAATCGACAATACGTCCAACTTTTTTTTATAAACAGAACGCCCAAATTTTTTTTACACTTTTGAATGCAAAATAAAAAACTACGTTCAGGAAGTATTAAGATGTTTATTTTTATTCACAAGAAAACAGTTAAAAAATTAAAAAAGTGTCCTAATACAGAAAAAACAAAGTACCTTTGAAAAAAGTTGTTGTTTAGTGTTTGCAATCTTTTTGCCGTCACACTTGACAATTTTAAAAGCATTTTAACTTTTGCATCGCCATAAATTTACTTATTTTAGACATTGACACCTTTGCATGGCAGTAAAACTTACTGAATCAGAACGAATTGAGATATTAATGATGCGTGGGTACGGTGATCGTCAACGTTCTTTTGAAGAGGTTCGTATTTTGTTTAATACTGTTTATCCGGATCGTCACATTAGTCAAAGTACGGTATGCCGAACAATTCAAAAGTTTGAAGTCTTTCGTCAGGTGAAGGATTTACCTAGAAGGGGACGTCCATTAACAGCAACAGATGAAGAAACTAGTTTGAATGTGTTACTTACAGTGGAAGAAAATCATCACGTGTCCACAACAGAATTAGGTCAAATTCATGAGATCTCTCAAAAATCTGCTCATAAGATTCTTAAATCAGCAAGAATGAAAGCCTATAAAATGTATCTCGTCCATGAGTTAACTGAAGATGATCCAGATCGTAGACTACATTTTTGCGAAACAATGACGGAATTGATCGAGCAGCAGCCTAATGTTTTAGATCACATCATTTTTTCAGATGAGGCAACGTTTTGTCTCAACGGCACTGTGAACAGACATAATTGTCGCTACTGGTCAACTGAAAATCCGCATTGGATTGAAGAAGTCCATACACAGCCTCCTCAAAAGGTGAATGTCTGGGGACCATTTTTTATAAGAGGAAATTTAACTAGCAACGTCTACTTAAATTTATTGCGAAATGAGGTTGTTCCAGCACTTGCGGCCCTCTTTCCAAATGCAAACATAGGTGATCACCCTAATGCACATTTCTGGTTGCCATTTTGCCCATAATGTCCGCGATTATTTGAATGAAATTTTTCCGGAACGTTGAATCGGACGTAGAGGAGCAATCGAATGGCCAGCACGTTCGCCAGATCTCTCGCCATTAGATGTTTTCTTTTGGGGTCACTTGAAATGTCAAATGTACAAAGATCGTCCCCATAATCTTGAACAATTGGAAGAGAGAATAGTTCAAGCAGCCAATCGCATCCATCCAGAACAAATACAAAATTCAAGAAGAAATTTTACTGACCGTTTACATTTTTGTCAAATTGTAAATGGAGGGCATTTTGAACAATTATTGTAATCGCAACCTGAATAGATAGGCATCTTGATTTGAATAAACAGCAGACAAAAATCTTAAAACTGAGTCGTCATTAGATGCATATTGACTTTTACAAAACACTCACGACGGTAGAAACTTTCCTTAAAAACCGTTCCCTCAAATTTTAACCTAAATTAAAGATTAGCTACTGTAGGTATTCCTCATTACACCTATTTACTTGGAAGGTAATGGTGAGGCAAGTTTGGAATAAAATCCAATAAAATGACGAAATGTTATTATTAGAACACCATGAATATGCTTTTACCACCCCACCCTTGTCCACCCCCAAGTCAAGTTTTCATACTAAGGGCGTGGTCAACAGATACAAGAAAATGATTCGTATATTGAGAATCGATATTTTTAGATCAGATGGGATACCAATGTTAGGTGCAGACTGTTTAATTGTATGGTTCGTTTATCAAGGCACCCTTAGAGGACACATAAAGATACATGGGATTCTCAAAAAAGACATCCTATCATGTTCTTATTCAAAACTATACAACGTAAAGGTGTACAATGTGACTCGAACATGATGGCATCCGATTTCATAGAAACTGAAGAAAATGGAGCCAAATTAATTGGCCTACATGTTTAGTATATTTGTCAGCTTCAGATTTGTGTCGAAACACACTTTCAAAGAAACACATACGAGAGTAGTTCAGATTTTATTATCCCCGACATAGAATAAAACGATTTGGAAAGGTGGAAATTTTTATATTTCAACATAGTCCTCTAGGACGTTGACACACTTGGTATAACGATGGTAAGGAACTTTAACGGCCTGAGAAGTAAATGTTTTGGGCTGCAACCTCTATTATCAGTTTCTAGGGGGCCAAATCTAGAGACTAGCATGGCTGTTGAAAAATTTCGTAGTCTACATCATGAATTGCGGCAACACAGCTCTTGTGGACAGAGGGTTGTCCTGATGAAACAGCAAACCACGTCATATATGAGTTTTCAACTCCTTTTTTCTTCGATGAAATCACCCAATTTTTTATTTTCTGTTGAAAAAATTGTTTTGAGATAAATAATTGCTTATAAAACGAGGAAAACATATTTTTGATAATCCATAATTTTTTAATTCACAAGCTTCTTCTTTCAGATTTCTAACCGTATGTGTAATAAATTCTCCTCCTGAATTTTCAATTCCGTCTGCATCTTCAGAATCTTTCTCTTCGCTGTTAAAAATTCTATTCTCCAAATTCATAATTTCTAATTCTTCATCACTTTCTTCTTCGTTTTCAAACTTATCCTCACTCTTTGATAAATGAGCGGCAGCTTCTTCTATTTCATTTTGAGTCAGATATTTTTCCATAAATATATAAAATGAAAAACTGATTATTTAGCCAAAACTTACCATCAAGTATTAGAGTAAAGGAAAAAATTTGATGAAAATGTAATGATATCCAATTAAAAACGTTCAGAAATCTTATACGTTTCGGCACTTTGAGTACTGCCCAGTAGGCTGTCAACATCATACACATAATTGACACTATTTCAGCCTTTTAACGAATTTCATCCTTAAATACATTAAAATAAGATTGTATCAAATTGTACACAATGCTCACTTCGACAAAAACTCAGTCAAACCTATAAATAATACTTTTTATATTGGTTGTATCAAATGTGTAGGGATAATCTTTCGAGGGTGTGGTAGCATTTCATGCTCTACCTTTTTGATTCAGGATCATAATGATGAACCCAAATTTTATCCCCAGTAATGGATTTTGTTTGGAAGTGTTCAAGATCTCTCCTAACTTTCTTAACATTTCCAATTCAACATCTTGCTTAGATATTTCCAGAGATAATCGATAACCAGTCTGTTCTCATATTTATCTATTCAATGAAAACGAAGGAGTGTTATAATAGTTTAATATTGTGCATAATATGCAAGAAAAATTTGAACTACAAACTTAATAAAGAGATATGTTGTTATCCTTCCATACCATAATTCCGATGCAATACGAGATATTGCATCATATTGTTTATATATTGCGAACATTATGTTCTGTTCACCAGAAATTATATAATCTTGTAGACAGCGCACAATTAAACCCAATTAATATTTCAAATTGAATTCAAATCACGTAGCTGACGTAGACTACAACGCAAACAACCTACCTAATGATAATTGATTCAGTAGATGAATGCGGTTATGAATCTATTACAAATAATAACTGGTTCGATAAATGCTGCAAAGTTTAAATTGAGATAATACTGAAAAAAAATGATTATATATAATTTATTAATAATTACACTAAAAATCACTATTTCAGAATTATATATCAGATATAAATAAATAAGTATTGCAGCAACGCAGTCCTCACCATACATAATTTAACATTTAAATAAACATTTTCTTAGGTTTCCTTACATTCTTCGATTATTATTCAAGGATGTTGTATTCGAAATTAGATTACTGTATTACGACACGTCTACTTAAGTCTTACTAGGAGCGTATATAACAACATTTACCTTTAGTATGTACTAATAGATCATTGTGGCAACCACATAAATCTGGCGCTTAATTACAACGAAGTAAAGAAGCAATTAAATGTAAGGTAGATATTTGAAAAGCAATTGTGGTTGGCTAAAAAGGTAATTGTATTTATGGCTTCGCGTCAGTTCACCTTTAATTAGGTTTACCGATTTGAAGAAAAAAATGTATTATTATGTTTAAGGTTCTCTTAATCGAATATAATGATGATTATAAGAATTTCTATAATATTGTCCATTAGGGTACAACCGCTCATTTATAAAGAGTACGCCTGTTAAGTATATTATGCAAATACTATACAGCTTGTACATAAGAAAATGATGTGTGAAAAGCAAAGACAGAACAATGAGTGTTTGCGTACGTTCGTTTACCTATTCTTATGGTGATTATGTTAATATCGTAAAAAAGTTAATATTCCAATAACTGAAAAGCCATTAATACCTAACTCGCATTCTTTTATGTATATTGCTTAAGAAGAAACATGAAAATCTAACGCGGCAGATATATTACGTTACTGAGAATTGTCCTCGTTCCTAGATGTTTAAACACATTAAGTTTGTGTTATATACAGGTTTTAAATTGGAGTTTAGAAAGTATTACAATCAAAACCAACGATATTTATAATAACCACGCCAATCAGGCCAAGAACGTCGGTAATGTACAGGAAATTCGTTCGATTCTACATGAAGAAACTTTGTTGTCTTTGGATGTCCATCATGACAACGCTCCAGCTCACCGGGTCAAATCTTGCAAAACGAATATTTGACCACTACAGGATTGAAACTCCTCCTTACAATCCAGATTTTGTTTCCTGCGATTTTTCGCTGATTAGGAACTTCTGAGATTTAGTGAAGATGGTTTAAGGACTGGCTTCAGAGGCTGGAGAAAGGGTTGAATGTGGCGGAAATTACTTCGAAAAAATGTAATAGATAAACTTGTATTGCGAAACTTTTCTAGTACCCTTTGTACGATGCCTTCAATTAAATTTTTATTTAGAGTAGCCTGTGATTTCAGTATTAGTTTGGGAACACTGTGGAACAGTGATGTTTCTAATTCATGACGAGAAGTTGAAAAGGGGGGCATGCACATACAACGTCGTGATGGTCAAACCCTGTGATTGGCAAATGCTTCTTAATGCAGCATATCTATTTTAAATTGTCAAATAAAGAGAGAATAATGTCGAGTAGAATAAACAATACGCGTTCGAGCATATCCTCCGTATAATATTCAAATGAATGGCAAAACGTTATCATCCTGTGATTCTAATAAGTTTTTAGGATTAAAACAGAAGAATATCTTCGACGTTATCAATTTTGTTCGATAGTTTACGACCCCACTGTATAAATTAATACACGGGTGGTTAGCCGCAGTGGTTAGGCGGTTGACTATCGTTGTGGCCGGACGATAGGAGCCGGGTTTCAATCCTCTAGAGAGCGGTGACACTTTTTCGGAGGGTTGATATCCGGATCGACTTACCATTCGTTGTTAGGGACAAAGTGATTAACTGAGCGGCATTACAAAAGGCGATATGATGCTGTCACAAAGCCATTTGAACACAATTTACACGCACAAAACTACACCGTGAGAGTTGTTGTGATAGCCAGTCAAGTAATCGTAAGAACTTACGGAGTCTCTGCAACTAAGCACCCACCACATAAAAAAAATCTACAGATTGTTTACACAGTGTATTTGATCTTTATACCATTTTAAAAGATTTTTGTGATACTAGGACACAATTGACATTTCTTTTTTGTTTATTTATTCTCTTGCAAATTTTGTTGTAACTATTACACATTATATATACGGAAGAGTTCAAGCCAGAATGCCATATGACCGAGCCGTACATCACAACACTGATCACAAGCTAGCTAAAGAGTATCTTTAGACAGTTTATGCTTAAAACGAGAAATATACTCTATACATGGATATTAAATTGTAACTTTAAATCAAAAATAAGTCCTTACTATTATCAATACGATCGAGTATTACACCATTTAGATTGTAATTACCTATAATTAAAAAAAAATACGTGTTTTCAATGTCGCTCCCACCAGGGTCACTCTCAAATACGGACTGAAAATATGAATTAAATACTTCACAGAATGTTTCAACTTCGAATCAATATTATCTTGTATAAAATTGAGGCAATTTTTATAATCTATTAGCAGTATGTCTAAAACTTATGGTTGTAGGTGATGTTAGGCAAGGTTTTTAAGGCCGTGCACAACAAAGAGGGGGCAGTATTGACTTAGATCGCCCTCACCTTGAAAAGAAGTGCTATAATTGGGGAAGTTTGGTCCTAGAAGTTTCCGTGGTAGTACTAGCCGGTGCTAGCTGTAGAGATAATATACGGTAAATTCACTATTTTTTATCAATATGGATTCTAAAGAGAGCATAAATTTAGAAAAACCAGCCAAAACATCCTCTTCCAAAATTTTTGACTTTATAGAATCTATCGCTGAAGATCGGGCATTCGTATGCCATCTTGGCGGAGATTTTGTTGCTGATGACGACCTTCCAGGCTTCCATTCGCCACTCCCTAGCATCTCACGACAGACGAGATGAAGTTTTACTCAAATAAATGACAATCTGGACTTCAACGGGTCGATAGCCGCAGTGGTTAGGCGGCTGACTATCGCTGTGGTGGGACCATAGGAGCCGAAATTCTCTGGAGTGACAGTGGCATTTTTACAGAGAGTTTTAAAATCCAAGATCGACTTACCATTCGCTGTTGGAAGCAAAGTGATTAACAGCGCGGTATTATAAAAGGCGATATGATGCTGTCACAAAGCCATTTGAACACAATTTACACACACAAAACAGCTTACGTCAAGGCAACTAAGCACCCTCCACACAAAAAAAACAGTGATGATTTGGGAACTGATTCTGATTTTGTTCCTAATTCGGTTTTTTCGGATGACAACAACGACATTGAAGAAGACAAGAGTGCAAATCCAAGATGATGGCTTTCAGTGGACAAAATCGCAGTATTTTCCACACATCGTTCAAGTAGTTACATTCGAAGAAAGCTTTTGGATCTAAAAACTGTATTAGTTACTGGCATTATTGATGATAAGTTTCTGGAAACGATTGTAACAGAGTTGAGTTAATTTTAGAAGAGTTGAACACTCTTCTAAAGGTCTTTTAAATTACTTTGGTTGTTACACATAAATAATAATGACACTATATCGGAAAGAAAGAAGTGCAACCAATAATTACCTATTTGTAAAACCTAATTTCGTACATTTTCAATCCAGGCAGAAACGATGAAGGAGGACGATGAAAGTATGGTAGCTTTCAAAGGAAGAACTCATTTGAAGCTGTCTATGCCGCTAAATCCAATAAGAAAAGGAATAAAGATTTGGACTTTAGCTTGTTTTCCAACCTGAGGTAGAACTGTGCCGAATCGACAGCAAGCCGCCTCGATACTTTCCCCACACTCCGCTTCTCCCCTTCCCTTAAAGTGAATAAGTGCGTTAGGGAAAGGAGAACAGTGGGGTGTGGTAAAAATGTCGAGGCGACCCGTTCTCGATTTGGCGCAGTTCTATACCTGATATTTACTAAATTTCTCTGTATATGAAAGGAAGAAAGAATCTGATTAAAAAGTCTTCATTTTTTATAGTTTTAGTTAGTGCGACCGAAAAATATATGAATACAGAACTATAAGATCAAACAGGAAGCAGTTTCCGAAATGAGTCACTAGTTGCAGCGTGTGTTTTAGTTATTTCTAACATGCATTCTACAAGATAAAGATCCACGATTCGTTCAACGGATTAATCAAAGCATGGATGGATTTGTTTTATTTGATCAGCTTAATTCTCTGTAAGGTACTGCTTGAGAGTCAAGAAAATAGTGGTCAAACCTGCTTTACTATTTTATGGACACTACCATTTTAAACTCCTACATTTGATAAAAACTATTCTACTAGCCAGTCCAAGTTCAAACGAATAAGGTGCTGTGGGGTTACTGGGACACGATTTTACACCATGATTGACGATTTTCAACTATGCGAGTGCGTTGAGAATAGTAGTTAGTGATATAAAATCATTATATCTACATGGAATTGTTGTGCTCCCAGTTGCCCTCCGATTTTGAGGCAAATGGACCCACCAAGACTAAGTTTCTTAGAAACACTGCAACACCTCGCTGGGGTATCTGGGTATGTTGCTGTACCTTCTATTTATGAGTACAAAATTATGATTTGACTGCAACGATGGTTTAAGTTTTTCTTATAGGCGTTGCAAGTGAAGCATCGTCAAGGCGTATACAGTAAAGGGTTAAAATAAATACTTCAGCATAAAGAAACATGATCAGAATAATACGAAGGTAACTGGGCCACCCCCAATAACAACACCCAGGAAGACGAAAGAAGATTTAAAACCATATTCCCTGGTAAATCTATTACTAAATTTTGTTCTAACGTAGTAAATATCATAAGGGTACTTACAGTCTGTTGTTAAAATGCATTAAAAAGGGACTTAATAGCACGTTGTTTTCAATATTGCACGTTAAACATTTAGTTAGACAACTCACAATTATACAGGGTGACATAGAAGAAACTACAATGCATAGCAACATGTGCTCGGCGAGGACCAAGAAATATCAAAAGGGTTCCTATACACACATGTCCGATTGCTTTTTGTTTTCAAGTTAGAAAGCTGTTGAAGTTAGAAGGCTTTTATTAAACAAAACAACATAAAAAAATATAAAATACATATTGATAGTTCTACATAAGGTACAAGATATTAAAATTGGTAACCTTGTTCCTGAATATACATTTCCAATCTTCCTGTTAGTGACTGACGACATCTTTGAAATATGCTAGCATTCATAAATCCCTAAAATGAAAAATCTAGGAATTAAAGTCGGAACTACGAGCTGGCCATGGTATAGGTCCCCCACGACCAATCCACCTATTTCCAAACTTTCGTTGCAGAAATTCCTTTACTCTCCTTCCAAAAAATTTCGATAGAGATCGCCTGTCAATCGTCTGGGCATTCGAAATGGACCAATTAGATAATTGTTGATTATACCTGCCCACACATTAAAGGAAAACCCATATTGGTGGCTCCGTATTACCTTCTGATGAGCGTTTTTATCGCTCCAATAATGCATATCGTGAATATTCAAAATGCTATCCCGACTGAAACCTGCTTCACCGGTAAACAAAATTAATGGCAGAAAGTTTTGTCTTTTATTTTGCAACCACTCGCAAAATTGTAAACGCGGTAGGAAATCCTATTCCAATTGGTGATGGATTTTTTGGAAATGAAATGAATGAAGAAGTTGGTCTTTGAGGACTTCCCTAACAGATTCACAATTGACATTCGGTACAGTTGCACTTATTCTTCTGGTGCTTATTCTAGGATTGTCTTCTATTATTTGCAAAATCGTTTCTTCATTTGCAACAGTACGACGAGTTCTGTTAACCCCAGAATCATATCTTGGTTTTTAAAGCTACCATCTTCTTCCAAACGCCTATGTACGTCAATAAATGTCCTAACATTAGGAACTTGCCTTAATGGGTATCTCTCTCGATAGATGCTTTGAGCTTCGGAAGCAACCAGCTTCGCCGTAACACACGATCATGGCCCTGTATTCCACCAAAGTACCATTTTGAACAAAACTTTCAATAAATTAAGTCAATATCGCTCTCTCATTTACCAAATGTTTTGGCTCATGAAAAAATATTTTTTATTGCCTAGGTAAAAGTAAAAAACAAGAACAATATGAAAAACAGTTTGTAACTTGAAAACAAAAAGCAGTCGGACATGTGTGTATAGAAACTTTTTTTGGTATTTCTTGGTTCTCGATCGCATGTTGCTATGCATTGTAGTTTTTTCTGGGTTACCCTGTATAACGGATTATTTTGATGTTAGACCTGGTGTAGTAGAGATGGCGGCATGAATGCAGTTTGTGCATTTCGTTAAAATCTCCCAAAAACATTTATGTAAATTAGCTATGGCCCAATTACCTACCCTATAGCACCTTATACATCTAATGCTTTGAAATGATTGATGTTTGCAAATCAATTTGGTAGTTGGTAGTCGGTAAAAACATTAGTTTTGTTTAGAATAGCACATTTTTGAGTTTTACAGTTCATTTTCTCATTTGTAAGAAGTGGATGATGTTTGAACCACTATTTTTACAGCCGCAGCTGCTTGCTTGGCCGAAATATCGGCCTGCTAAAAAAGAAGCAATCCTACAAATCATTTTCATGTATTCTTTTACAATTTAGATAAACTTAGACCATTAATAAACAAGTACAGTGAAATCTCCCTTAACGGACACCTCCCTTAAGCGAACATTCCTTTATACGGACACATTGTGATAGCCCCGAATTTGTCTTATGGAATTTACAAGTAAATCGCATTCTTTTGAACGGACACTCTCTTGGACGGACACAGCAGCAACAGCGGCTAATATCATAAAAAATAGACACGATCTATTGAAAGTGTTGCACTCCAATGTTAATGTTAATAGGAAACGATGCTTTATTAACAAAGCTGGTGCAGACGTAGAAAGAATGTGCTACGAGTGGTTTATCAAAGCAAGAAGTAAAGAAATTCCTCTATCAGGTGAAAATTTGAGATACTAAGGTAAGTTTTATTTCAATGTTCTCAAATTTAAAAGGCCCATAGTGCAGGGTAAAGCGAAAGAAATTGCTGAGAGTATAGACTATACTGGATTTAACATCTTATGGATGGTTAGCTAAGTTTCGAAAGCGCCATAATATAAGCTTCAAAGCTATTTCTGGTGAGGCAGCTAGTGTTAGCTAGCAACATTTTTAATTAAATTGCCGTCAATTTTGAAAAATTATTCACCGAGGGATGTATTCAATGCCGACGAAACCGGGGCTGCCTTTTCGTGCTCTTCCTGACAATACTTTACATTTAAAACAGGAAAAATGCGTTGGTGATAAATGTTCAAAAGAAAGAGTCACCATAATGCACTGTGTTAACATGCTTGGTGACAAAGAAAAGTTGTTGGTCATGCGGCTAAACCTAGAACTTTCAAAAATATAAAAGTAACTGAATTGTCTGTTACTTGGAAGGCCAACAGCAAGGGATGGATGATTGGTACTATAATGACGGAATGGGCGGAGGAACTAGACAGGAAAATGGAAAGACAAAAGAGACGCATTTTGCTATTTTTGTTGATAATGCCTGTTCGCATCCAAGAGACATAGAACTGCATAACATTAAATTGGTGTTTTTTCCACCTAATTGCACATCTTCAACCCCTTGACCAGGGTATCATAAAAAAATTTAAAATGCACTATGGGACCATTGTCGTTAAAACTATTTTAGCAAAAATTGAGTGTTCAAATTCAGCTCATGAACTTTGCAAATCAATTAACATTTTAGATGCTATTTCTTTTATAAAGAACGCTTGGGACAAAGTATCAAAACAAACTATTCAAAACTGTTTTCAAAATGTTGGGCATAAGTGATGGACATAAACGATGTTCCAGTTTACTTTAAATTTTCTTCTGGTTTACAGAGGTTACATTTATGTTTTATATATTTAATACAATCACATTGGTTCATTATGAGCTTACTTATTTTAATATTCCCAAACAATTCATCAACTATTCCCTTAACAGGACACCTCTCTTGAGCGGACAGATTGGAATAGTTCGGTACGTGTCCGGTCGAGGGAGATTTCACTGTACATATAAAAAAAATCGTTGGCGTATTGTAATCATAAAATGAGGGACTTCCCCCGGTAGTTTCACAAAGAGAAGACCTTGCTAACGTGCTTATGAATACAATTATTACTTTCAAAAAATTGATAAAAGCTTTGTTCACGGTATTAATAGTTTCATACTACTATTATTTGGGCGCTATAGTGCATATTTCTTTAAAAAAGGAACCTACCTTTTACGTCGTTTGCCGAAGAGGTACTTTGGAAAATATAATAACAAAACTGGGGCGAAATTATACCATAAACGTCACGCGCACATCCAGAAACTTTTCCAAACCACCAGAAGAAGTCAGCAAACGGAAAACAGAAATTCATAAAGTAAAGAAACAAACGTCACACAGTATTCATAACTTATAGCCCTTCATACACTTGAAACATTAAGGGAATAGTCGGATAACATCACAACAACAACATCCAGCGATAATAAGGCAGGGGGAATCGGCAACATCCACAGTAACGGTGGTCGGACGACAATGAGCTGGGCGCGATACAGGGCGCCAATTCGAACGAAATGTTTGAGCCAACCAATTTATTTTGATTGCGTCCGGTGTCATTTTGATTTCATTAAGGGTGTCATCACGTTCCTATCGGTGGCACACGCAATAACCGGTACATGCAGCTATCCTAGTCGAGAGTAACGTACCCCAACACATAATATTACAAAGCTGCAACGCGCGTAAAACTAAATTAAATCCTTCGTCCGCCGCCGTGTGAAATATATTTTTACGTCGCTCGGTTCGCTACATAACCTCGAAAGTCGTCGCCGTCGATACCGTGTTTTCCTCTACATCTACACACGTATATATATACCTATATATATATTTAAGCGGTTAATTCGGCGACACTCGTTTAAAACACGCGAATTTGTACGTGTCGTTGTATATTTACGCACAACCACCCATCGTTAGACGGTATAAACAAGCGCGTTCACGCAGGGTTTTTGTAAATCGAACGGTTCTCGCAGAGAGAGCAACACACGCCGTTTGCCAACACTCGCCTACTTCGAACTGAACTGACTTCCTCGAGTTTCTCGCCGTTTCCCTCACGGCCGTGGCTGAAAACTTGAAACGCGGTGGCTGCTCTGTGTGTGCCGTCCCAGCCCGCCGCTTCGCAGTCACATGAACGCTGACTGGCTAGACTGTGTCCCGTCGCGTCGGTCGTTGTCAGACTACCAGATGCTGTCCCGTCCCGTTTACTTTACGAAATGTGTGTCTTAAAGAGATTTAAGACAAGCGCTGAGTGGATCGGTCAACTGATTTTAACGCGACGAAATCGTGTCCGTAAATATTTTCGTATGGATGCGTTGATGAAACGAGGCGGTAGGTATTGGTTCTTGTTTTCTTCGGTTTTTTTTTTCTGCCGTACTTGATATATCTACAAGTAGAAAGCTCAAATTGTTGGCAATTATGCGTAATTGGATATACGAATGTATTACTGACACTTTAAGAATAACGTAAATACATCATATGGCTATAGGTATGTAAAAAATACATGCAGCAAACAATTTTCTTAAGACTGTATATACCATGCCTTCAATTAAATTTTTATTCACAGCAACCTATGGTTTCAGTATTAATTTGGAAAGACTGCGTTGTGAACTCTACGTTTCATGTTTTGAAATGTGCATTTCAGTTTTAAATTGCATGTTATGCTGTTCTAAAAATCATGTAACTCCAGTAATACAGAGTTGTGAGATTTGGAGGCCTTGGTGAAAAATTTACTCTTCTAGTAACAAAGAACTCTCTCAAACAAGTCCAGCCGTATGTGCTGAAGCAGTATCTTTTTGAAAAATATCTTTCTGTAAGCTCTTCATCATCTAATTGATTAATAAACGGTTCTAATAACTCATTTCGGTATCTCTCAGCGTTTACCAGTTTTATTAAAAAAACACTACCCCGATGGTTTAGGAGTTTCTTTCGCCGTTTCAAGAAATCTGTAAACACAAATTTGACTAGCCAGCTATTCCTTATTGATTGTAAGATTAGGAATCTGTTGTTGCAAATCCTGTACACGTTGATTAATTTCACAAACCCACTAACCACCATTTACTAAACCAGTTCTAAAATAAATTTCAACAATAAAGACTTTGTAAGTATTGTGTTTCTAATATGATAATAAATTAAATAAATTGATTTAGCTGTAGCACTTATAAAAATTTGTAAGATTTCTTAGAGTACTTAAGACGAATTTATGACACAAAGATATCTGATGGAGGCTGGGAAACCTAAAATGGGGAGCGGTGCAGAAAATTCTGGAAATCGCGTAGATCCCATTCAATAACTGATGGAAGTTTTGTTAACTAACGGTTACAGGAGAGCTAGCCACATTCTTTTGTAAACAACGTGGTCTCCTTCTCTCTCATCTCAACAGCTCATCACAAGCACATTGTCTTTTAGGCACCTATTAGTAAAGCTCGTCGTAACAAAACTTATTAAGGCTTTCGATTTTCGGCTACGTTCAGCGAAAAACGCACTAGTCGCAACGGATCGATTCAAAGGACCCATCAACAAGCACCAAGACCTTTTTATTTACCGGCATTTCAGCGGACTGAAAGTCCCATACAAAATTGCACAAACTTCCTTGGCCATTTTGTACTGCTAGTAAAAAGAATTTTCTCTATTGCAGACCAAAAAAGTGTTAAGTAAGTCTCTAAAAATAGTACAAACAACTTGAATTTTAACATTTAGGCAAGATGATTGACCATGATCAAAACATATGTAGACTGGCGGCTTCAGGGAAATTATTCAAATTCATGAAAGTTTGATACAAGAACGGCGGAAATACAATCAAGGTCGTCTCCTTCATGCGTCCATCGGCAAATACATACTCAGCTTTACAGAGAATATTTGACGTATCTTGCGGGGCAAGAGGAGTTATCTAGAATAGGCAACCCAAATAAACCAGAGTATTATGTATTGCCTATTTAACCAGGCAAACATAATTGAAGAGTGGAAATGCAAAAGGGGTTAAGTGCCATTGTAATATAAGATATCTAATTAAAGAAAACCATTTAATTTAAAAAAAAACTGCTTACAACTAACTTGTTTTTAAATCTAAGAACAAAATACACTACGGCTAACATAATAATGGTAAAAAAAGCTAAATATTATTTCATTTTTTTAATAAACAAATACATTTTTTATGCAAAACATAAGAAAGGGCTGAGTGCCAACCTAAAGAAAACACTAAAAGGTGTTAAGTGAGATCAAAATCGTTTTCTGTAAAACTCCAGGAACATATCCTGCTGCCGAAGGTATGGTATCATGCTGGCTAAGGACTTTTTCTTATTGTTAAGTTTCCTTTAAGATCTGCTGTTGTTTTACCTTTTTTCATAGCAAGAGTTTTTTTCAGTCCTCTAAATCGTTGAAAGTTTCTTTGGTTAGTACTTTCCCCGGTTTTCTCGAATCTATTCTTATTAGAACAATTCTACTAATGAATGGAAATATTTAAAAATCTCAAGTTCTCCATATTCACGATGGCAAATCGTATGGTATTCATGTAAATCGTTTGATACAAAGCTCTACATCATTCTTTTTCTTTTTTAGATTAAGGCAAAATCTCTGTCAGATGCCACTGTTTAAAAACTTTTGTTGTATTGTGTCAAAAACACCATTGAAAACAAGGAATAATATTACATACACAACCATCTTGTTTTTATTTTGGCCGGCGCAGTTATCACTCCAGATTATGAGATTTCTCTTGTGAGTAACATCCATATTTAGCAGTCGTAAAGGACAGGAAGCTATTTTATTTCCTCCCCTTCCTCTAACATCTTCGTGCCACATACACATG
The DNA here is from genome assembly GCA_023690525.1 of Holotrichia oblita. Classification (NCBI taxonomy): domain Eukaryota; kingdom Metazoa; phylum Arthropoda; class Insecta; order Coleoptera; family Scarabaeidae; genus Holotrichia; species Holotrichia oblita. The sequence goes on from CM043017.1 coordinate 174,505,203, forward strand.
AACGAGGTGTTTGTGTTGCTAAGGTGTGCCCCAAAATTGTAACAAGAAAGTTGACTAAGGTAAAACACATCGGAGTGAGTGAGGGTAGGCACAAACATAGCCTGTTGTAAATCCATTGATATCACAAAGCATGCAGCTAAAGAGTTTTGCACTTTTCTTATCCAATGATTAATATAGTGACTCGAATAAAATAAATGAAATAAATGTGACCTGTAGAGATGTCGGAGGACCTCTTCGGAAGCCTCACAAGGGGTTAAACTTCGTAACTGGAGTTACCTTAAAACTTCGTAACCGTGAAGTTACATTAAACTTCGTAACCGTGAAGTTACATTAAACTTCGTAACTGTGAAGTTACATTAAACGCTCCTAAAATATGAAAAGACAAACGGAAAATTAGAAAAAGCAAAAATGGCGAAACATGTGATTAAGAACTCACCTCTTGGAGCACACACTAAGAAAATCTCGGTTGAAATTATCCATCCGTATTCAACTTAAGCGTTATAACGAAGGAACGATAGTTCTTAAGAGAATCTAAGAGGTATTTTGTTCAATTGGGCCAATTAAATCCACTAAACTATGTAGTGACAGTCCTTCAAAGACCAAAAATACTAGCCACAAGGTCCAACCATAGATAAGATTCTATACGTGTTGTTCACATCAACGCCGAGGGGGAAGTGACTTTAAGAACGGAAATAGACGTTACCACAAGAAATCGTCCAACAGCAGGGAATTATAAAATGAATTAGGGAATTTTTCAAACTAACGGTTGGCTATGCTGAGTAACGAACGCGTAAGACAGAAGCTACATTCAGATAATAACAAATATTTTGACATTTAACCTTCACAAACGTATTGAAAATGAATTCGAAGAGAATTACTTATGAAACAGGTAAATATACTTTCAAAACTAAAGGAGTGCCATGAAATACGACCGGAAGGATCCGAGTTAAACTGAATTTACAGGTTTTTATGAAGCTCAACAAGAAGAAATAATTATATTGACAACTTGGAACTGCTTATTAAAACAAACAAGGGGAAAATAGTAAGCAAACCACTGACTTACCATAAGGGAAAATTAGAGAAACACATGAAATACATATTTAATGAACTGTCGAAGGAATTAGAAGTCAGATCGAGGCATATCGGAACCTAAAAACTATATATCGTAAGGTAAATGAACATTTACTCATAACAACATCTCTAGGTAATAACAAGATGTGATTTTTAACTTGTTGACGATCATCTTCAGTAAATTTTAAAGTCTTATTGCCCTTCCTGCGATCAACACAAACATTTTCCCTCTTTTTTTTCTTTTTGACTAAATACGTCACTAGCACATAGCGCTTTTCAACCTACATTTGCCTTGACACATAACGTCTTGGACGCAATATCCGTATGTGGCTAAAACAAATTCTGATAACATTGACAAAATCTTGAATTACTTCAAACTAGACGTTAATCTAAATTCTTTTTATTAATATAATTTCCTGGAGAAGTCACAGAATTGTGACGAAAGGACCGAAAAACCCGTAAAAATTTTATTGTTTAACAAAAAAACGCTCAAAAACAACATCAATACTATTTATTTAGCGATTGTGTCTACAGTTTCATCAAAACCGCAAGTTTTATTTTTTTTGTTAATTTGCCCAAGAATTTAAGGTAATTATCACCGATAGATAATGTGTGTTGACATGTTCTCTAGCAAACTGAAAGATTGAGAAAAAGTTCCATTATTTTCGTAAATTTTAAGTTTGAGTGAGACTAAGTAGTGATCTTCGAAAAAAAAACACAATATCTCGAAAATAGATAACTTTTGAATAAGGGAAATTGAGCTACATCTATTGCAAATAATCTCTGCTAACACGGTGTAAAGTATGAGCGTTTCATTACCAGTCACCCTGTATATATTCTAAACTAGACAATAAATTAAACACTATTGTTCAGCTGGTTGCATATTCGTATCTACTGCTTCACACCCATCTAGCGATCGCATCCATCTGTACTGTATATGTAGGGTATGTATTTTTACAGTGAGCTAGGTATCTATTTGTAAGTGATCTGTGACCTTCGGCTCTGGACTTGAAGGTGGCAAAATGGCACCTACGAAATTGCCCCCACGTTCTACGTAGTAGTGAGACAACTCTACGGGCCACTATTCAACGTCACATCCCTCCAGAGATAGAAATTTGGTTGCATCAATAGGCAGCTTACAGAAATATGCCAAACTGGGCCGACTTCAAATATATCCATCGCACAGTTAAGAAAAATTCGTTGACCCGGTGATTGGCATAAACACGCACTTTATTGCCCATCTTCTTTCTCTGTCACTTGACGGAATATTGCTGGAAAAAATATCATCCTCAAACGCCATTCAATGATCCAATTCAAGAACTCCGTAGTCAATTCCCATTGATTTAAACCGTATTATATTGAAATGTGTTATTTTGCGACTGTACGATGTGTTATTTTGTACGACGGTGATTTTTTTCTCCAAGATTAAAGCTTTTTGAAGTGGTTTTGTATATTTAAAATTTATTTATAGAAGTGGAAACATGCTAAAACTGTCACAAGACATTTTTTGGAAAGTGGTGACATATATACTACAGGAACTACAGAAATACAGAAAATGTAGGAAATAACAACCTGAGTAATCAATAGAATAACCAGTATTACAACAATAACACAAGAAATAGTGTATAAAATGTTGACAGGGGGTGACACTGCCATATAGACACCCAAACAAGTCTATCCTCACTGACTATCACCGACAACTTATAGAAAAGGTTCTGATAAAGTTTGCTAAACAGTTGCTAGGTTTCTTGCTTCTAACAGTGGTAGTCTCCGCTGTCCCAACGCAATGCACTCAAGGACAATGTGGTAGGCCATCTCCTCTTCCTCCTTGCATAATCTACAAATAAGCTAACCTTTAAAGATGCCAATTCTGTGTAGGTGACACACTCATCGTTGTTCTAAGCTGTATATTCGGTTGTGAGCCAGCATCTCTGCTGTTGAATGCTTTGATAACGTACCTAGTGTACTTTTGTGATCCACTTAGCCACTGCAACAGGTATCTCGATCTTGGTTATCGCCAAACCTAGTTCAGGTCCAGTGAATGTTGTTTCGGAACCCTTTCTTGCCAGCTTGTTTGCTAGTTCGTTTCCTATGCCCTTATGCCTCGATACCCACACCATACGCACCCACCGTTTCGTGGTTATCTCATAAAAACAGAGGAAGAATTAATAGTTAGTGTTTTTAGTAAGCTCGCTGATTGGAGACTTGATTTTGACAGAGTGCAGATGTAGTGGTGTATGCAGGATTTCGTCGAAAGAGTGGACAGACAAAACTTCACCTAACGAGGTTGCAAAAATTTTATAAAAGCTTTAAGGTTAGAAAGAGATTTTTAAAGAAGTATCAATGTTAGCCAGCACCCATAACAGTAAAACAATACCAATGACGTCCCCCCATTAAGATGAATTGTGTAAAATCAACGTTATTGTCAAAATATCCATCAGTTTCACTAGAAACTAAATTGTCTATAGATTGATAGTCTAAATGATTGGTAGATACAGAACTTTTTAAAAAGCTTGTCTCTCAAGATATAATTTCAAACCAACAAAACTGTTCTTATTTTTACTACGACGTATACTAATATTATATAACCCGAGTATATTTTACTACATATGTAGTAGGGCCACTTTCCATTCTAATAAAATTTTAATACACCAATATACATACAGGTCATCATGAAAAATAAATATTAAGCAGACGCGGAAAATGGATACCAAAAAGTAATGACGCCGAGTTCCGCAGGAGGCCGAAGAAAAGACATTATCAACCGGCACATGTTCCAATGATAAATATGTGAGGAAGAGAATGAGAAGCGGCCGCCACTGATGCGCCTCCGTCGCGACGCTCTCCGCGCCGCATCGCCCTACCCGAGAAAAGCGTTTTGTATTCCACCGTCCGGCAACTCTACGAAACGGAATATATCGACGAACCCGAACTGAATTAAATTGAGGAGAACCGAACACCTCTGTCCGGCTCAATTTCCAATTTCTTTTTCCCCCAGTCCATCCTGTTGTAGCGGGTAGATGTAAAAGCATGTGTGTGTGTGTGTAGATCCGCGTATTTGTGAATGTTGTATGTGTTCCTTACCAAAGTTGCATAAACAGAACAGAAAGCTATCCATCTCCTATCTTGTTATTCAGGACCGGATTATAACAATAGAAAATATATAGAGTCTTCTTCAGTATCTTGTCCAGTTTACGATGGATGATTAATTATATGAAATAGACGGAATTAATGAGAAATACGCAAGTTTTTTAGATTAAAATTATTATTACAAGACTAACTAAAAAAAAATTGTAATCTGGTTAGTTAAGTTTTCCGGAAATCACTCTGTATACTTATATGTACAAAGTTTACAAAACTTACGGCATTACCTCAGCCGACCACCAAGGTCCACTTTGTATTTTATTCTAGGCGGATAATCCGGACCTGTAACACCCTGTTTCCAATAACACCACACCGTGTAGGGATGGGAGGAAACTGCAATATAGCGGCCTATATTATAGGATGCCCATCTTATACCCCGATCCTGATGAAAAAATAATATTCCCTGTAAAAGCGCATATAACGTATACACACGCACGTACATGGATGGATAGCCAGGGCGTAGGCGGCTCTCTTCGGTTATAAAATATTTTCTTTGCTTTGGTAAATTATTAAAATTTTACAAACAGAACGGTTTCGTCTTTTTAACTTCTCTATAATCTGTATACACATTTATTCAGAATTTTCCACTGACCAAGCAAATTTGAATTAGTACAGTTAGTTGATAATTAAATGCGAATTTTTCAGCTGTAAAATTCGCATTTAATTGTTAACTAACTGTACTTATAAATTATATGCTAATATTTTGACGAAATTGAATCTAGTGGTTCCCTCATTGTCCATCCCTTGATTGTGATGCATGGAGGATACAAGTATGATAATCTTATTTGGTTATACAGAATTTTGTTTGTCTTGAATGCTTCGATAACCAATTGAGTTGAGCCGGATGATGTTAGCCGCAATCTACATACTGCTCTTATTTCTGCTTGAAAATGAGGAAAATATGCCATCAACTATTATAATTCGCTGAAGCTAGTTTACTGCAAAGATGTTGATCATGTGCATAATATTTTAGATTTCCCAAGACAATAAGACCCAAGAAGGAGACATTTCCACGTTGAGAATTAGTTCTTGAAGTAAACTGCAATTTTTATCCGTTTCAAAGTTGCAAACCACTCTTGAATGTACTTCATATCGGGCATTTTGCAGCATATCAAGTATTAGATTCCGGTCCACATTACGATACAAGATGGACGTGTCGTTTGTAAGTAGGCAAATTTTGCCAAGCAATAAAGGACCTAATGCAAAGCCTCTCCGTACCACCTGTTCTTAAGATGAATCACCACCAAAAAAAATAAAATAGGTTAATTTTTTCATCATTTTTTCATGGGTTTTAGGAGGAATATTCTGAATCGCTTCCAGAATACAGTTCTTCAGCTGTTCCACAGTGATTAGATGGTTTGCAAAAATTGCATTACTTTAAATTAAATTAAATTTGGTAACCAGAAATATTGTTCGCAAAAGATTCTTGGATTCCTTAGCTGTATGACAATATGCTCCGTCCTGCTGAAACCACATGTTGTGCAGGTTCAGTTGTTGGCCAGTGACAGTTGGTTATTAGGCTGTAGCTCAGCTCTGACCGCAAATTTAAGCCGCAATTTTTTAAGAATAGTGCCTTCTGATGTGTTGAACACGATCCAACCTTGGTAAGCCTCTAACTTCATCACTCTGTTCAAGTTTTTGCACTAATTGATACTGGGCACATTATTCCAACCATGGATTCGTTGTAGACTCCGTCTAGTTGCACACGTTCTACAGAAATTGATGTATCAAAAATGACACGCTATTGAAATCAATTACGTCTGTATTGACCAGCTTGTACATGGCTAATTAAATGTAGCATTAACTGTTATAGTTCCAAAGTTTAGGTCAAAACTGTTATTCAGATATGCTTTCTAAATTTAAATCACACTGTGCAACAGAATGAGGCGAAGGGATATGCATTAATTTAGTTTTAGAAGCGTTAATAATTAGCTCTTTATCATGTACAAATTCAAATATTTTTTGTTAAATGCTTTTTGCTCTATCTCTGAAAAGAAAGTGGTGGGGGGCGCTAGAATATTTTCGGAAATAAATGTCGATAACTCTAAAAAGGCTTAACGTATCTTAATAAACTTGAAGTCGTTAAAAAGGGGGTTTCGTAGACTATCAATTGAACTGTGAGTGAGGTGATAGTGTTTGGCCCTGTGGCGTTTTCTGACATAATCGCAAAAAAATTAACTTACTGCAAAAAAATTACGTCATTACATAGTCAATCAAGAGCCTAACAAGCCAGTGAGAACTGCATCTCAATATCTTTATCCTAACCTAAGATATGAATAAAAGAAATTTATACTAAAAAAAATTACATTTTGGGAAGCATTTCCACTTTAAGGTTTGTTATTAATGTCTAATTATTCCTAATTTACCAAATAAAATTCTAATTTATTATTTGGGATGCCAAACGATATTTTAAATCGAAATAAAATTTTGTTATTTATCTTTGTTACTTTTTTTACAATGCCTTCGAAAGCCAACAGGCCAAAACAAAATTATGAATTAATAAGTGTAGGAACAGTAAGGAAACAAACTTAAAGTCCAACGAGCCGCAATGCTTATAAAATAATAACAATAAATTATGGAATCTATGAAACTAATAACTTGAGAACGATAAAACACAACAAGGTTGATTGAAAGGAAACTCAAAAAGTGTTTTCGTCATTTTCTATGCAGGAATTTATCCTGTGTCGTGTATTTAATACGGCTGTGCTGATTTCAGCTCTTGAAATATTGGCTACAGCATTTCGGATACGATCAATCATGTTTTCTGGGGTAGTAGGGCGAGTCTGATAAACAATATCTTTTATTCTACCCCAAAGGTAAAAGTCAAGGACAACAAGGTCTGGAGATCTGGCAGGCCATGGAAACAAACTGCCCCTTCCTATCCAACGGCTTGGATAAGCTTGGTCTAAAGAATTCCTGACATGTTGAGAAAAGTGTGCAGGACATCCGTCGTGTTGCAGCCACATACATATTTCTTCTTGTTCTTCTCTCCATTGCTTGAAAAAGTAGCTTCATCGGTCCATAATATTCGAGATAAAAAATCGGGATCCTCATCAATCATAGAACTCAACCAATGACTAATCTATGTCTAATCTCCTATCAAAATCAGTTTCTAAAAGAGCCTGATGTAGTTCAATATGATAAGAGTGTAGATAGTGATCTTTTAGGATTCGTTGTACCGATGATTTACTAATTCCTAAGTCCAAACTTATTCTTCTTAAACTTAAATAGGGGTTAATGTTAACATAGGCAAGAACATTAATGACGTTTTGTCCGTTCCTAGCGTTTCGATTTCTTCTAGGCACTGGATTAGGATGAACTCGAACCTGTTTCGCGCGAACATCTACTTAAGCGTTTAAATACCATTCTACTAAAATGTCTTCTATTGGGATAATTTGCAGCGTACACAAGCTCAGCCACACAGGCGTTTTGATGACATTGGAAAAACACGTCCAACATGACGTATGCTTACGCAGTTGAATAAGACATTTTTAATGCAATAAACACAATCACAGTAAGACAATTAATTTAAATATTAAAATTCAAACCGACTATTTAAAACAGGATATCAAGAGACTTTGCCACTTTGACAAGCATCAAACAACGACATGAAAAACGCGTAGAGTTATGTCAGATATAAACGACATTTGTTTTCATGGTAATCTTGATAATTAGAAAAGAATGATTTCTGTTAGAGGATTTCACTGGCTTGTTAGGCTCTTGAGTGACTATGTAATGACGTGAAAAAGTGATATCATTGCAATCAATTTTTTTGCAGTAAGTTAATTTTTTTGCGATTATGTCAGAAAACGCCATCTGGCAGCAAGGTAAGCAAACACAATCACCTCACTAACAGTTCAATTGATAGTCTAGCAAACCCCCTTTTTAACGACTCCAAGTTTATTAAGATACGTTCAGCCTTTTTAGAGTTGTGGACATTTATTTCCGAAAATATTCTAGCACCTCCCACCACTTTCTTTTCAGAGATACAGCAAAAAGCATTTAACAGAAAATATTTGAATTTGTCTCAGCTTTAAAATAGTATTCACTATGACTATCATTAATATAAGAAAATTTTGCAGAAAACGGGGTTTAACATTCAGGATGGCAATTACGCCCCTGGAGGCCATTTCAGAAACTCGAAAATAATTTCCAGCATTTTCTCTCAGCCGATTTACTCAATAATAAACTCGTTACCCTTGTTGGGACACCCGATATATTCCATCATAACCAGGAGCTTCATTCATGTCCTTATTTGATATCATAGTTTGCAATTTGTCTTTAAATAATGCAAGATAGCACAAAACTAAGGACGAGATTTATTAGGTACCTGCTATTGTATAAAATTTTAAAGTTGCTTTCTGCTACATTGGGTCTTATATTGTAGAAAGTTTAAATAAATCAATTAACTTCGTCACGCATACTAACAACAGTAAGATAGATTTTGTGACATTACCGAACCAAAATGTACATTATGAGGAATTTATTATGTAATAGGTGTGGTAACCATTTCATAATGGGTTGTATTCAGATATTATTAGAGTATTTCAGAGTTATCTTTCTGTTTTTGTTATAGAGGATAGTTGATTTATACCCCCACCGGCAAAATAATCGATCCACTCAAAAAATTGATGAAGTTTGTTCGTTAATACGTTTGTTATTTTAAATTCGATTTGATTCATTTTTTTGCATATTGTAGGTAAATTTAAATGTCTATCACATCTTTGGAATTTTAAGAAAATTTGGCGTACATCATTTTATACAGGGTGACACAAAGTCTGTTTTCTTAAATCAACTTTAAAACCACATATGGTTTGCCAAAGTTGCTCCACCTTGTATTTTCTTATTTTGTTAACAAGACACATCATTTCTTTACAATTTCTTTTTTTACTTATTACAATAGCTTAATTTTTGTAAAAGATACAAGAGTCTAAGAAAAATATTACATTTTTACATTTTTCCTATGGTACTAACAATAAGTTTACGAATTTATCGTTTTTGCGTAGAGGGCTATTGAAATACTGTCAGTTGTGAAATCTAAAACTTGTCAATTACGTTTTTGAACGTGTTTATTGTCGAATAGTAATTTAAAATATGGATCTTTCTGTAACCGACGCAGCGAGAGCTGTTGCTTTGATTCAGGATGGTAGGTCACAGTATTATGTGGCTAGAGTGTTGGGAGTTTCAAGATGTAAAGTTCAAAGAGCTGTTAAACGGTTTAATGAATTTGGTGTATGCACATTGTGGTCGAAAGAAATCTACTAGTGAGCGAGATAATCGCTTTATAACGTTAAATGTTTTGAGGGACAGAAAAGTTACTTCTGTGCAAATGAAAAACAGATTAGAGGACGTAAGGCAAGTTCAAGTAAGTGATAAAACAATAAGAAGGCGACTGTTTGATATTGGACTGCGTTCTAGGAGAGCTACAACTGGTCTAGAGTTATTGAGACACCATCGAGTTGAACGCCTTAGATTTGCTAGGGAACAAGTAAATTGGGGTAACGAAGAATGGAGCAACATCCTATTCACGGATGAGTCCATATTTTGTCTTAGAACACCAGATGGACGTGAAAGAATTTACCGGAGAACTGGTGAACGTTTCTTTCAAAACCATTTTTTTCCTAGAGAAAGTTAGGGAGGCGGTTCGATAATGGTGTGGGGTGGCTCGAATGGACTTGGTTATAATTAACGGGGAGCCATTCAGAAAGGTACATAAGAAAGTTTTACTATTGTTCCTTTTGCATCGTTCATCGGAGATGATTTCATGCTGATGCATGATAATGCCCGACCGCATGTTGCCAGAATTGTACGCGCGTATTTAGCTGAAGTTAAAATCTCAGTAGGAAATTGGCCTGCTCTAAGCCCAGACCTAAACCCAATTAAGCATGTTTGGGATGCACTTGGGAAGAAAATACGATCTCGTGTACCAACGCCTGCAAATTTACAACAGCTTAGTGACGTTCTAACTGAAAAATGGAATCAAATCAACCAGGCCTACATTCAAAACTTAATTGAGAGCATGCCAAGACGAATTGCAGCTGTTATCCGTGCACGTGGAGGAAACACTTCGTATTAAGTCTTATGTTTTGCATTTTCTTTTCAATTCCTTTTCATTAAATTCAGTGTTAAGTTAAATTCGTAAACTTATTGTTAGTACCATACGAAACATGTAAAACTGTAAGATTTTTCTTAAACCCTTATATCTTTTACAAAAATTAAGCTATTGAGATAAATAAAAAAGAAATTGTAAAGAAATGATGTGTCTTGTTAACAAAATAAGAAAATACAAGATGGAGCAACTTTGACAATCCACATGTGGTTTTAAAGTTGATTTAAAAAAAAACAGACTTTGTGTCACCCTGTATAAAATAATTATTATAACATTTAAATTTACCTACAATATGCAAAAAAAATGGATCAAATCGAATTTAAAATAACAAACTTATTAACGAACAAACTTCATCAATTTTTTGAGTGGATCGATTATTTTGCGTGTGAGTGTAGTTCTTTCCAGTATGTACGCTTTTATTGTCAGTCCATCAATTTTTCAGTATATAAAGTTCACAAGTTAAATGTCTCTAATATATGTTAAAGATTTTGTTACCAAAATCACAAAAATTTCTTTACATAAATTCAAATGTAGTGTTTATCCTTATTTAGACAATCATTCAAACTTGAATGGACCGGTACATAATTAGGTAGAACCGAAAACAGCGCGTTAATAGTGAGGTAAAACATTAAAAATGCCACAAATTTCAAAAGAACACATTCCAAGTTAAACCGCAGATGATCTTTTTCATCCATTTTTAGTGAGCCTGTTTCCCCGTGTCGAAGATATACGAAGTAATGGCGACGTAACCTGGAAAGTTTCGCGTGAGCCGAACATTTAACGTCTATTAATTTATTTCACACAGAAAACAAAATTACGAATATACGTCGCATTCCTAACAGCAGCGGCTCTTTTCACCAGGGCTAGAGGTTAATGACTTAATGGTAGACAATATCTGTGAGATTTCACGCTGAATGATCCATAATGATACGCTGTCCAACGACGAAGAACCAGAGAATAACTTTTATTTTACTCTTGTTGTTTTTTTTTGTGCCTGACCGGCGACCATAACGTCACATCCACAAAGTCGGTGTTTTCACACAGGAGGTTTTAAGAATAAAAACGAGAACGAGAAAAATACGAGGGATTTAGACTGACTATAGTACTAACTAGTCTTTTGTGCGTAGAAATACGTCACACTTTATCACCTTAGATAGATGCTTCACAATATTTGTTATGATTTGTACCTACCGATTTATTCGTATAAAAGAAGAAAGAATTGGATGAACTGTTTGTATGTACCTACACATATGTATACGAGGGAGCGTTTTTATATTCGTGGAATGGGGGATAAGGGGTGGAAATAAAAAAAACCAAATTATTCAATTAATTTATTTATACCCTCATAAAAAAATGATTTCTCTTTACCTGCAAAATACGCCGAAACTGCCTCCTTGACTTCATCATCGGCAGTAAATTTTTTACCCCGCAGCTCTTTTTTCATTTTCGGAAACAAGTAATAATCAGTCGCGGCCAGGTCTGGGCTGTAGGGTGGGTGATTCACAATTTCGAAGCCCACCTTATGCAGGGCAGCTAACGCAACGCGGCTCTTGTGGACGAGCGCGTTGTCGTGCAAAAGCAGCACACCTTTCGTCAATTTTCCCCGTCTTTTCTCTTTAATGGCTTCTTTTAGTCGCTCTAATATTGAACCGTAATATTCTCCGGTTATAGAAACACCTTTATCTTTATAATCAATCAACAATATTCCTTCCGAGTCCCAAAATACCGTTGCCATGAGTTTCCCAGCTAATTGTGACACTTTAAATTCCTTGGGAGGTGCTGTGCCCTTTTTATACCACTGCATGGAGTCTTGTTTGGACTCAGGTTCATAATGATGAACCCAAGTTTCGTCTCCAGTAACAATTCGACTCAATACACCATCCTTGTCTTCATTACAGAGGTCCAAAAATGCACGCGAACACTCTACGCGCTGTTGTTTTTGCGGCGGCGTGAGCATTCTCGGCACCCATCTTGCGCTCACCTTAGACATGCCGAGATGATCGTGTAGGATTTTAAAAATTGTTGTATCGGATACTCCAACCATTTCTGCGAGTTGTTTCTTCTTTAGTCGAGCATCTTCGAGTACAATTTTTTCAACTTTTTGGATAAGTGGTCACCTCAATGCTCCTGTCCGGCCTCGGGTCGTCTTCAAGGGATTCCCTTCCTTATTTAAATAAACTATGCCACTTGTACACCATGGTTTTTCCTGGACAAGAGTCGCCGTAAACCAATGACATCTCATTCATTATGGTCGCGACTGATTTTCCTTACTTTATAACGGCACGATATTCGATTTTTTCCATATTTCACTTTTCACTCCTGATTATGTTACTTGGTTGACGATAGCTCAAAGACTAACTGTCTAACTATGGTCTTTCTTTCTCATCTGAGGCCAAACCTTGGTTCGAAAGCCCCTTATTCATCTGGGAGAGGTTCCTCCAACCCGGGTGTTTGTAGGTATGTTTGAGTTCTCAAGTCAAGTTTTGACTAGAAAATTGGTGGAATAATGCACATTCTCAGGGTTGGAAGTCTTCTATGGCAAGGGCCCTTCTGACCCGGATTCTGGGAGGCGGTCTGTCCGGGTCGAGCTCAACAAGATGGCTGATGAGGGATTTCCCGATCGTCCAATTCCCAATGGCTGCGTTCGCTAATTTAAGGACGTGCTGTTCGAGTGAAGGCACGCCAAGGTCTTCTCGAAGTTGGGTGTTCCTCACGAACCATGGAGCGCCCGCTATCAGGCGGAGGATTCTGTTCTGAAGGGTCTCGAGCTTCTTGAAGTTGGTTTTCGCCATGCTGGACCACGAGAGTGAGCCATATGTTATAATGGGCCTCAGAAACGAGAAATAAATCAAGATCTTTATCCTCATGGAGAGATCGCTTTTTGGACATAACAGCGGGTACAGATGTGATCTTGCGGCGTTAAATTTACCCACTGTTTTCTCAATGTGTTGCCTAAAGGTAAGGCGAGCGTTCAGCTTTACTCCCAAGTAGGTGACGGTCGGGCTCCAGGGGACTCTGAAATCGTCAACGATCACGCAGTCCGGCGGCGGGCGGAGTCTTCTTGTAAAGCGAACGGCAACACATTTTGAATTATTTATTCTGAGGCGCCACCTCGTGGCCCAGTCCATGATCTCGTCCAAGGATTCCTGAAGTCTCCGGCGCATTTGCTCCTCATCCCTGGAGGCAGCGAAAATGGCAGTATCATCTGCATAAATTGCAACTTCAGTTCCAAGTTGTTGGGGGAGATCGCTCATGTATATTAGAAACAGGCTCGGACCCAACAGAGAACCTTGTGGGACTCCCGCTGCCATCTGTCTTACTGATGATAAGTTAGATTCATGACGAGCCGCGAACTTCCTGCCGTCAAGGTATGAAGCTATTAGCCGGACCAAGTTGGGGTTCATTCCCTTGGAGGCCATCTTGTAAATCAGTCCCCTGTGCCACACCGTGTCGAATGCACGAGCTATGTCCAGAAAGACAGCTCCCATGCTTTCCCTTCTCTCCAGCGCGTTTCGGATGGCTTCTGTTATTCTGAATACCTGATGTTCGGTGGAATGGCCCTCTCGGAAAAACTGTCTAATAACAATGAAACTTCGTATTTATACTAATTATGAGTCGCTGAACAGGCCACGCCCCCAATGCGCCTAATCACCCCCCTACAACCCGCTCATTCCGCGAATATAAAAACGCTCCCTCGTATGTACAGTCCCTTGCCATATTAATGTTACCACTAGATAGAAAACATCCAGTCACATTTTTAGAAAGCTATAAGACGACGTAGTTATCAGTTCCATAAATTCAATCTCATACAATATATCAAAATGTTTATCAAATATTTTATTTTCAACTCTTTCCACAAGAACAGACTACAACATCAAAGACACTTTCACTTTTGTTAACGAAATTAATGGATTTCGTCTTCCTCTAGGGTATGTGTTGATTTCGTTGGATGTTGTGTCTTTCTTTACCAACATCCCCCTCACATTAACTCTTTCTATTATCAGTGAGAAGTGGGAATATATCTCACCGAATAAGGAGCTTTCTAAATCTTCCTTTCTTGAATTGATTGAATTCACGTTCAAAAATGTCAATTTTTCTTTTAATGACAATTACTACCAACAAACCGGTGGAGATGGAGAAGGACAACTACGTTCGCTTCCTTGACACTAAAGTAATATGAACTGAGAAAAACAACATCATCCTCGACTGGTACCAAAAACCTACCTCGTCCGGAAGAGATCTAAATTATTTCTCCAACCACCCCAAGAACCTAAAATTCAACATGATTACTGCTATGATAATTCATTCAATAATAACTACCGCGACGGTCCTTTGGACGATAATGTTGAAGTGGAGGTTGTCTATAAGAGACTGCCCTTCATAACGGATCTTACTGATAATATCATTTTCACTAAGCTTAAAAAAAAAAAAATTCAGTTTATAAAATACCTTGCTCTACTTGTAATTGGCATTGGCAGACCAGCCAATGGCTTAAACATCGAATCAGCCAACATAAAAGCGATTGTCGTACAGGAAAAAGGGCCTGCGACTTGGCCAATCATGCCAAAGAATCAAATCACACCTTTGATTTTGAAAATACCTCCATTTTAAATGTCGACAACAATTAGAGAAACAGGCTTTTCTTTGAAAAGGCAAATATAAACAAATTTAAGAACATTGTAAATTTTAAATCAGATACTGATCAACTAAGTATCATCTACTGCAGCATTTTATCCAATCAAATACAATAATGTCCGTTTCTAATTTTTGCCTGCCCGTGGCTTTTTGGCTGATTTATTATTATTAATTATGTACTCAATAATTTTTCAAATTCCCCGCTATCTCTGACATTGATAATAAGATTCCCTACCTTACCTACACTGTTGGCGCTGTCGCTTCGGCTTCCATTTCCGTATCAGTTTTCTTCTCACTTGTTAACATGTGAGTGTCACATATAACCTGATTTTACACGTTTGTCCATTTTACTGTAGGCGATTTAATTTTGTAAATTTTTTAAAATGATTGTTTCTTTCTCGTCAAACTGTTGTTTTTTATCATCATGATACTCAGGTTACTTTAACGTAATGTCTCCTCATGCATTTACCAATTTGGATGCTTATTTCTACGAATTATTGTAAGTAGTAACATACTTTTTAAGTTAGATTTATTGTTTTCTGAATTGTTGTAAATTCTTTATAGACTCCTGATGAAGCAAAAGAAATGTTATGCGAAATATTGAGTATTTAATAAAAGTAAGTAGTCACATCTATTGACCCAAATTATTATTGGCCGCATACCTGAGCAAGCGAGTACGGCTGAGTACTTCTTCTCCAATTATTATTATTATTAAACGGGTCGATGGCCGCAGTGGTTAGGCGGCTGACTATTGTTGTGAGAGGACGATAGGCGCCGGGGTTCAATTCTCTGGAGGGACGGTGACATTTTTTCAGAGAGTTTAATCCCGGATCGACTTGCCATTCGCTGTTGGGAGCAAAGTGATTAACAGCGCAGCATCATAAAAGGCGATATGATGCTGTCACAAAGCCATTTAAACACAACTTACACACACTAAACTACACCGCAAGAGTTGCAGTGATAGCCAGACAAGTAATACAGCTTACGGAGTCACTGCAACTAAGCACCCACCACACATTAAAAAAAAATTATTATTATTATCTGCTCAACAAAAAACACGCTGACATTTTCTTCAGTGGACCGCTTTAAATGATTCTTCAAACTGTAATGTTTACTGCTAAATAAGTGAAATCCACGTAGTGGTAACATTAATATGGCAAGAGACTGTAAGTTTCATTGTAGCCGCAGAAACTAACCTCGAAAAATCCCCAATGAGGAAATACAATTAGTCTGAAGAATGCCACCGAGCAATTTGAAAGAGTTATCTAGTTGATGTCAAGGTGTTTGAGTACAAGTATGAAAGAAAAAATGACCTTGAAGACGTGAAACAATAAAAAATAAACTTATTAAATCATGGGCCTTGCAGTAATCATTTCCCCCACCCTCCTCCTCTACGAGCCCGGTTGGTGCTTCGTGTTCGCTAATGACGTCTTGGGGCAGTTCTTCTTAATCTCCTTCTTTGGCCTTGTGGACATAAAAGATAATGCAATGAAAAGATCTGGCCAAAATCAAGAATGAAAAAAAAATTCAAAGACATGGCCAGACCGAACCTTTAAAGCTAGAAATATGAAATTTGAAGACGATATACCTATGTGGTAGACTGTCATATAAATTATATAGAAAAATGTCTTAATTTTGTCCTCCATACCAAATCAAGCTCATTTGGTAGATGCTAGAGTGAATAATTATTAAACCGTTTCTAGGGGTTGTCTTAAAAACGTGGAGTAAATCAAAGAATGGTCCATAGCATGAAGGTACCATTATTACCAAAAACACCACTAACTACCTAAATCTAATAGGCTGAAGAATTTTGTTTTACTATAGAAATTGAGTGTTTCCTCTTGGACTACGAAATGTCTATCATAAATGCTTACAGTGGGCACAAGCTTCATCCACAACTGATCATTGGAAGATTGGAAGAATGCATTTTGGAGATGAGTCGAAATTTGAGGTGTTTGGACAGAAACGAAAAGCGTATTATTAGGCGCTCAAAAACTGAGAGAGGTGCAGTAATTGTCTAGGGTTGTTTCTTATCATTGGAGGATATTTTAGAACGTAATGCCATTCCGTCTATGCAAACATCCAATATTGATAATTTGAGTGTAAAAATGATGTAAAGTCCATAATTCAAAACCATGTTGTTATAGAAAATAACTTGCAATAAAAAATTAATTTAGTTGCAAATATTGAAGAGGGATAGAAATTCCTCGTTAGTGTAAATAATTGTACAATATTTCTCCTCACAACATTAATTTGGCAATAGGCCTGTCATTACCTTTTCTGCACCTCTCACGACCAATTTACACCGGCGTTATCATTATACTTATTATTTTTCCATGCGTCGTGGTTTTCATTTTGTTAATTTTTTTTTCGTTGTTACCTTGCGTTACCGCGTGCCGCTAAATAATAACCACTTTAAACGAACAATAAGAGGGACAACGGAGAGATAGGGAACTGTGAGACGCCGGAGGGATAGAGTGTATTTAATTGGTGTACGCAGCCGTCTGATACGAAGAGGAGAAATAATCTAAATAGCACAAGTCATTCTCCTTAATTTATATTTAACATTTAAATTAAATTGGTATTGTTTGAAGAGAAGGTAAAGTCCATATATGTTAATGTTCGATAGTCGCAATGTTTTATTTCATTATTGGACTTCACAATACATGCATATACATACATATATATATCTTTCTCTCTTGTTTTACGTACAACGAGAAACGACAATCGTGACCTGCACTATTGATGTAGGAGTGTGTATGTATGTATGTACAATCAGTTTCAAATTAAATACAAATTTTGCGGTTAGACATGTTTCTCAATTAATTTAATTTGTGCCACAGATGTCATTAGTTAATTCATATTTGCATTTATTCTGTAACTGACTGTCTTTTTTTATATGTGTGGTGGGCGCTTAGTTGCAGTGACTCCGTAAGCTGTATTACTTGTCTGGTTATCACAGCAACTCTCGCGGTGTAGTTTTCTTTGTGTGTCTAAATTGTGTTCAAATGGCTTTGTTACAGCATCATATCGCCTTTTATAATGCCGCGCTGTTAACCACTTTGCCTCCAACAACGAATGGTAGGTCGATTCGCAGTTCAAACCCCTGAAAAAATGTCACCGTCAATCCAAAGAATTGAAACCAGGCTCTTATCGTCCCGCCACAATGATAGTCAGCCGCCTAACGACTGCGGCTATCGACACGTTCAAATATGGTTAAAACCCTTAAATGCATATTGTTGCTTTTCGGCAACACCCTGTCTAATATTACCATTCAAACTCACACTAGAGCAAATATAGTTTTGTTGCATGAAGTACCCGTTCAGATACGTACAAGCATTTTTTGGTAGGTGACGGTGATGTCAGTGTATTCTTGACATTTTCCAATTTACAGACAACCGGTGAGCAACTTGATTATATTGACTTTACTATTGATTATAGTTTGAACGAGAAAAGTGTTTCATTTCATAAAAATTGTCTTTTTACGTCTTGTGTAATGTTGTAGGTATATTGGTATATATTATTGAAAAAATCGAATTTTGTTTTCTTGCCGATCGACAACATCATGCATCCGTTTTCTTGACTCTGTACCTTATCGGCAACGCTCGGGTTCACTTTTAATTATTCTTTCAGTATGGACAGGAAAAAGATTCTAGCAAAAAATGATATTGAACAATTTTGGGCAAATTTTACCGGTCTAAGCGACGACGACGACAATGGATTTAGAAATGCAGATAGTGATAATGAAGTAGAAATCGAAGATGTTGGAAGAAGTGCGATTAGAAGTGGTGTTCAAGAAGAGCCAGAGGATGAAGAAGATAACTTGCCCTCTCTCTTCTTTCTTGCCATTGAAACGAAGTAAAAGATAGCCGTAAAAAAAGGATATACTTTGGAAATCTAAATCTCTGATTTTAAATGATTATCAGCTACGTTTCCATGGAGACATAGAAGTTTCTGAAGAAATTTTGCCGTTGCAATTTTTCAACTACTTTTTGTCAAGTGAGTTGATAACAATAATCGTAGAAGAATCCAATTTATATGCTGTTCAGACCAAAACTGGGAGATCACCATAAAGCAGTTTTTTGTCATACTAGTATATATGTACTTCATTGGTAAATATACCCAATACGAGGTCAATGTGATGTCAATCAACAAATTCGAGATGATATAAAAGTTCATTAACTTCAACAATATCGACGTGATCAGCCAGAACATGATAGGCTTCACAAAATTAGTCCTACTGTTGATTTTCTGAACAATAAATTTTCTTCGGTTGCCTTAGAGCAAAATCTATGTATAGGCGAGTAAATGTGCTCCACCAAAGTAAGACATTATATGAAACAGTATATACCAATGAAGCCCCACAAATGTAGATTCAAACTCTTTGTTGGCCAAGAAGAAAAAGATGTACCAATTGACGAACCTGACCTCGGAGTAACATCTAATTTAGTTTTACATTTAGCTAGAATTATTCCACGACAGCAAAATTACAGACTATATCATAATAATTATTATACAGCATTTCCTCTAATGAAGCACAAAGGAGGAGGACAAAGGAGGGAGGTATTGTACGATGAAATAGGGCACCTAATTGCAAATTGCCTACAGATACGTTTTTGAGAGATGCAAGATGATGTGTTGCAACAATTCATAGTGTGGATGTTTTATCTGTTATCTGAAAGGACAATAAATATGTGACATTAGTATCCTCATTTGCCGGCAAAAAAATCCAATTTCGAAAGTGAAAAGATATGATCCGAAGGAAATGAAAATCATTGAAGTTGATTGTCCCTATATTATAACCGAATACAACAGACATATGGGAGGTGTGGATCTATTGGATAGCTTCATGGGAAGGTACAAAATATATATGAAGATTCGTAAATGGTACATAAGGATTTTCTACCACCTCTTAGATTTGACGTTAATAAATTCCTGGTTACTCTGCCTGAACGTTGGACTTCAATTTAATCAATCTGTGATGTTCTCTTCATCAGCAGCCTCACCCCCGCCTTTTTTCTGCAGAATTGACTTCACTAAGTCGACTAGTATAGCGGTAAATAGCTCTCTAATGTCTTCTTGGTAACTGCTTTGGTTGTTGGGACAATCTAACAGGAGTTACGGATTTGATTGAATCCTACACCAATGCAATGTCGTAGATGCTGGCTAAAAATATGTAACTCTTCGAAACCGCATCCTTCTTCGATTCTTGACATGAACAGCTTTGTTCCTCAGTAACATTTACGGGCAAAAATTTCTCAAAAGTTTGTCAGTCAGTAGATTTAAGCACACTTGTACGTGAATCATTTTTTGGCAGCCTTTTTGACTGAGGAGGAGTGGGATGTCGTTTACAAATGAGTCCACATTCATCTGTGTTTTAAACTGGCTCATCTTCAGACCGCACATACTCTGCAAAGTCATGCTTAAAGTAGATAACAGCTTGTTGATCACCTCCGTGAAGTCCGACCTGTTCAATTCCATGTCCCAGCAGACCTAACTAATCAAAAAATGTTTTCGTTTTAAACCACACACTGACTTTGCATCTGAGCTAACAATTGCACTAATACTTAACTAATAAGTTCAATAAATGTGGAATTCTGTTTCCTTAAAGCACTGCCTTCTATTTTATAAATCATTTGACCGTCCACCATCATCAGAGAAACCGGTGCATGAATCAGTGAGCATGTGTGCATCACCGCAGGAAATGCATAGACATATGATACTACTAGTACTGGGTGAATCTTCACCTTCATATCAGCTGGCGAAGAATTGAGAAAAGGATTTTAAACTTGGCAGGGAGACCTGTGAAGAAGGTGTTGGTGCTGGACGGCGGAAAACTGTCGTTTGGACATGGTCTTGAAAAATAGACGAATCAGGGTGAAATTCATAGCTCAGACTTGGCAGGTCACTTCAAAAACGAATTTGGCCATCATTAAGCGAGATCCTAAACACTTTCTAGCACGATTCATTATTGTGGATGAAACCTGGGTTCACCATTATGATCCTGAATCTAATAGGCAAAGCATGGAATGGAGGCATGGAAGCGTTCACCACTAATTCGAAAATTTCGTGCAACAGGATCTGCGGAGAAGATCATGGGCACAGTTTTTTGGGATGCCGAAAGAATTATCCTTATAGACTTGGTTGCAAGGTTGGCAACAAGAGCAAGGAAGAAGAATACATAGAAACTGTGTAATTATTAAATGAACGGTTTGAAAAGGCGTTGCTTATTAAAGAAAGCTATCAAATAAAACGTTCTCGTAGAAAATTTCTTTAAGTATGGTATCAAAAAGTGTTCGAATAAATATGAACATACCATTAATCAGGATTAGTCCATTAAAGCGAAGTAATTCAACTAGAGCTTTTATAAAACAACGATGTAAGAAGTATCGTGTAATTTAGAAACAATTGCTCTTGTGTAATAAATATCGGGATATAATCTAAAAATTCTAATTGTAATTTCAAATTACAGTATTGCTCGCTGAGTGTGTCATAGTTTTAGCATTGCAAGAACAGTTTCGTAAACTAATTTCTGTGTCGTAACCGCTTACGATCACATAACGTAGAACTATAGCGGAACCAGCTTAAGATTTGGCCAGAACGATCTAATTATGAAATAATTCAATGTTAGTTCAACGAATATGTAAGATGTAATTAAAGCTATACACAAGTATGTAGAGTTTAATTCACTTTAAATTGTAATAATTCTAGTAAGTGCAGTACAATATACTAATATAAATGTGTAGGGTAGGATGCAATGACGAATTTACCTCATAAAAATGTCTAGTTATTGATAAAATTTATGTCTTTTAATAAGTACGCTCCAAACACCTCTTTTAAATTTAATCACAAAGTTAATGTTCCCCAACTTCCCTCAGCAATTTATTGCGGAAGTTTGATATATAGTTATTAATATAATACGTTCTAACAAAAATGTTTGATATATGTTTGCGTATAGTCTTGGGGGAATGAACTGCTTACATTAAAGTTATGCATTTTGTTAGAGGAAGTACATAAAATATTTTGAAAAGAAAACAAAAAAAAGATCTGGAGGATCATTACAACAAAAATATCAGAAATTTCTATCAGGAAATTAAACACTCCAGACAAGGACTAAGGTCGAAAGTGGATTTCTGCAAAGACAAAAACGGAAAACTGATTGCTGGTGAAACTGAGACTGTAAATGTCTGGAAAAACTATTTTGAAACAACTCTGAAACCCGAGGGTGAAGAAGCGGCTGCCAATACGGATGAGATAGGTAACGATGAAAGCGTGGTATTGTGTCCAACAGTTGAGTAGTTGAAAACCAGAAAAAGTCCGGGAGAAAATAGAATCAGTGCAAAATTACTCAAGAATGCGGGCGACTCGTTCTTTGAACAATTATATAGATTATTAAGGGATATATGGAAACAAGAACAGATGCCAGAAAAGTGGAAGGCAGCGATAATCGTACCACTTCATAAGAAAGGGGATAAAACGGAATGTAAAAATTATCGTGGAATATTGCTACTGGATACTGTGTACAAGATTCTGGCTATTGCAATCCGTAACCAGCTACAAGTGTTTGCTGATAACGTTGTAGGCGAGTACCAGTGCGGGTTTAGAAAAGAACGTTCCGTGATTGACCAGATTTTTACACTGAAGGAGTTGCAAGCAACTTGTTGTGAGTATAATATTGAAGCTCATGCCCTTTTCATCGATTTCCAACGCGCGTATGATTCTGTAAATAGAAGTGACCTTTATAAAGCAATGATTGAACTGAAAATCCCGAAAAAACTTATACGGCTAACGAAGATGACACTTGAAGGTTCTTTTAGTAAGGTTAGGGTGAATAATATTACCTCGGAGGCATTCTCAAGTAGCATAGGGTTGAGACAGGGAGATCCACTGTCCACAATACTATTCGGTATAGTTTTAGAAAAAGTTATTAGAGACAGTAAAATAAACACTGGTACTATAATTACTAAAAGCCATCAATGTTAGGCGTACGCCGACGACATAACACTGCTAGCGACAACGAAAAATTAACTTCAAAGGATAGTCAATGCCATGGAATGCAAAGCAAGAAAAGTGGGATTAAGGATTAATAAGGAAAACACTAAATATATCCACATAAAAGGAGAGGGGAGCAGGGGCAATGTCAACAGGCATGTGCGTTTTGATGTGGAGGACAACGCACCGTTAGAGATAGAACAAGTTAAGAGCTTTACGTACTTGGGGGTGTGGATATCGGAAGAAGGAGATGGAATTGCCGAAGTGGCAGCCAGAATAATAAAGGGAGATCGGTGTGCAGGGGCGTTGGGGGACCTACTTAGATCAAGGCACATATCGCGAGGAGCTAAACTCCATGTATACATATAAGTCGGTACTACGACCGACAGTGACGTATGGATGCGAGACATGGGTTATGAACAGGAAGGATATAGAGAGCTTGGAGATCTGGGAGCGGAAAATCTTAAGGAGAATATTTGGATGGAAGAAAGAATGCGAAGGGTGGAGACGATAACCCAGTTCGTCCGAGCACAACGAATAGGGAGCTAGGACATGTGGAAAGAAGAGAAGAGCACCGAATAGTAAGAAAAGTCGTGCACCTAATGCCCATGTTAAACAGACGGAAAGGTCGCCCAAGAACAAGGTGGATACAAGCCGTGGAGAGAGACCTACAAGAGAAAGGGATACGAAACTGGCCAGAAAAACAAAAGACAGAAGACGATGGAAGAGTATCATCTAGCTATGGGCCTGTTAAGGCTCTATATATATATTTAATACAACCAAGACTATCACACACAGGTATGCTGTGATATGTTATAGTGAAAGACTGCTGTGTATATTTTTCTATATAATTTCTTCTTAGTTCAATACGGATTGTCCAACGTTTCTCTAATAAATTGATTCCATCCCTGAAGTGCGATTCCGCAAGGACTGCAAAATATCCTGCAATCACCTCTTCATTTGACCCAAAACGTTTTCCACACACAAATTTCTTTAGATTTGGATATAGGTTATAGTCAGAGGGAGCCACATCCGGCGAATAGAATGGATGTCCCAACACTTCGTACTTCAAATCACTAAATTTTTGCCCTTGCCAAAGCACTTTAGCCGGTGCATTGCCCTGATGGAACAACATTTATTCTTTCGCAAACGTACAGGGTCACCGTATTATCATGATGAATTTAAAAGGGTTCGAGGTTTATTGAAACATGAAGTCCAACTAGCCTATGCCGACTACCTGCATGAAATTGAGAATGGAATTATCGCAAATCCGAAAACTTTTTGGTTCTTTATTAACAGCACCAGGGGTAATAGCAAAATACCTGGTCACATGTTTTTTGTGAATGAAGAACTCTCTCAACCTCAAACAATTGTTAATGTCTTTGCTAAGCTGTTCTCCAGTAGATTCACAAGAAACAATTCTACTCCTTCTTCAGTATTTACATACAATTCGTCTTTTGGCGTGGGGTGTATTACTGTTGAAGAAGTTGCAACTAGTGCTCTTCGTCTGAAGAAGGATATGACAGCTAGAGATGATTCGATCCTCAGTTTTCTAGTTCGTGCGTGTTGCTGATGCACTTAGCAATCCTCTCTGCATTATATTCAATTTAAGTATCAAACATTCTATATTTTCAGACGTTTGGAAGATCAACAATCTGATCTATCAAAAGTAGAAAATTATAGACCTATAAGTTTCATACCAAATTTTGCGAAAGTATTTGAACATGTTCTGTACAATAAGATTTATAGGAACATACAGCCCTACCTGTCGATTCATCAGCAGGGGTTTATTTCTGGACGGCCAACGACGACCAATTTAGCGTGCATGACTCAGTTTCTTTCTTCAGTACTGGATGATCAACGGCAAGCGGATGTTATCTATACCGATTTTTCGAAAGCATAAGCATGTGTCCATCGTTCTTGCAATTAATACAGTCTTATCTAAATCACCGAAGAGGCTATGTTTTCTACAATAGTTTTCCATCGAACATATTTGCAATACCTTCTGGAGTGCCCCAACGTTCTAATCTAGGACCTTTACAATTTAACATTTATATTAATGACTTGTTGCTGGATCTGGACTGTGATTATTTATCTTACGCAGATGATCTGAAAATTTGTGTTGTTTTTGCTTGAATTGTTTAATTGTTTCATTTTAAGTATGTATAATATAATATAAGTCCTGTAATTGGTTAGCTGTTGGACTAATAAATTATTATTATTATTATTATCCAGATCTGATCTCAGAAATTTTTCTGAACCACGTTCAATACCACCGAAGATCCAATGACCTTCACGCCACAGGCCGCGATGGCATTTTCGGTGAAGAAACATTGACCCGTCAATCTCTATAACTTTGGTTGTTAAATCTTTATTTAACCCACTAATATGGTAGGATTATTGATGAATGATTGTTCGAAAACGCCTCTGCAGGAGCCTCGAATAGTTTATTTTATCACAATCATAACCACGCGTCTCTCAAACGTGAGAAGATTGTCTCTATTACCAAAAGAGAAAGGAAGAAGAGGGTGATCCAGATTTGAATCGGATTAGGCCCCACCAAGTCGTCAAAAATGGCGGGAAATTGACAGATTATTGACCACTATGATTTCGATTGATTAGCCTTAGAAACTCCACTTTAGAACCCGATCGTCTGATCAGCGAATAATTTTTCTGGAACCTCCAAAAAGGCTCGAAAGAAACGAAAAAGCAGTTAATTTTTATTCGACCTTGAAGTTACATACACAGAATATCACGTTTATCATCTTCTTGAAGACTTTATGGGCTGCTCAAACACTGAAGTTGAGGGCCTCTCAAAGTCCCTATTGCACTCATATACTTTCGAGATCATGCAGCCATTAACTGCTTCTGTCTTTTTTTAAAGAAACAGTTGTTTTTCCGATATTTTTGAAATATATAAAATAATCAAGAATTGATCTAAGTATAGTCAGTTGTGTTCAATTAGCAGTTATTTTCCTGTAATTTTGCTTCAATTCATGCACAATATCGCAATACAAATTAGGAAACGATATCTTCCTCAGGTTGCACAAATCCTCATAACAATCGAAGACCACACCAAGAGTTGAGATATAATCTATAATTTCTAGAAAGAGCAAGAAAGATAAATACACTCTCAAGCGAAGGTTTACACGTACTACACATGCACAACTACAATCGACGTAGCCGATACGTCATCTCGGGGCATTTAGTTTTCGGCATGCCACATTAGATCTCCGATACTAGGATCGAGATAACGCTCACACAATACTGAATTATCCTCAATTATAGGTGAATAGAGATGTGTGCGGAGATACAAAATATATCGCAGCGTGTGGGAAGATGAACTGGTATGGAAATAAGACATCGCGATTTGATTCGGATAATGGTGGCTTGTTTTCTTTGTATATAACTCACGTATGTACATAAAAGACAAACACCACCAGCGATTACGTTAGCTCGTAGGTAAGCAATACTTACGGCAATAATACCTATCAACCGGCTTCTCGGACGCCCGGTTAATATCAAAACCAGAAACGTGGTCGAAACTTGTCGCATTACGGTGGATCGTTTTAATTTTATGATTATGGGACGAAATCGGAACGAGTTTAATAACATTTGCTGCGACTTTTTTCAGATACCGTTTTGAAGTTAAAATTGGAATGGAGGACACAGAACTGCTGAGGTCGATGTAATTGAGTGAAATAACAGATGAACTTACATTATTAGGTGTTTAAATTTCTTTAAATGTGGATGCTGTCCGCAACTCTGCGTGAATGTATCAACTAATTGAATTGCCAGGTATACTGAAACGATGTAAGACTATTTAGGATATTAAAAAAGCTGTTATCGCCAATAAACGTGAAGATATGAATGTGTCAGTGAAAGAAAACTTGGTAACTGTGTATCGCTAAACCGAATTAAAGCCAGTCGATTCATAACAATTGACCTTATGGCGTTCGAAAGGACTTGCATTCACAACAACGCGGAGGAAGACAGAAGAAAATGAGTCTGAAAAGACCCAATGGAGTAAACGATTGATCCCAGAAATTAGGCCCAGGATAAAATTCCAACATCGGTGCATAGATTATTATCTGACACAGGCCTTGACAGCGCACGGATGCTTCCGAGCATATGCAAAAAGAATAGATACAGTTGAACACACTGTTTTCGAGTGTGACAAATGGGGTGAACCTAGAAGAGCTAGAGAACGTCCTGAGACGTTAATCCCGCTTATGATAGAGTCAGCTGACAACTGAAAAGCCATACAGGAGATGATTAAATCAATTATGAGCAAGAAAGAGACTGATGAACGACTTAGACAAAACCAATAAAAGAAGGGCAGTAGAATAGAAATTGCTTAGACAGCCAGTGGCATCTTATGGCGAAATTCCCACACAACCAAGGTCAGACAGACCAAAGGGCTTGGAGTGTATTTTCCCCTGACAAAAAAAAAAAAAGAAATTATGAAAAACACAACAGTCGTCACGACAGTCGTTATGAACAAAAATCTAGTTATTTGGACAGACAACTGCACCTGCCAAAACAAGAAGAAGCCATAGTGTTGAAACCAACGAAATGGCTAAGTGACGAACAAGAATATGGACGCCCTCTTCATCACCACTATCCTATTCGGGTGATGATATAGGACGCTCTCCAACTGTCTTTTCCTGGAGGCTGCCGTCAAAGTTAATACCACCAACTATTGTTAAATAGTTTCGGAAATTGTAAAAAAAAATCATAATCAGTTTTGTTCCAATCCCCTATTAGTGAAAACACTCCTAAATTACTATTCAAAAAAAGCTTGTGTAATGACAACGCAGGTAGTGCTTTCGACAAGATAGTTAACGGAGATAACCAGCAAAAAAGTTCATAGTAACAAATTGCACTGAGTGCCTACGAGATCACTTCAGGACTCACTTCAGGACTTGGGTGCCTCAGAGTATTGCGAGAGCTGGCTGTGATCAACACTGTCAAACTGGCCTGGTTTCTTAGATACCTCGAAGGATGAGAAACTACGCTTCGTCAGAGCAGAATGTCATTGTTTTTGCAAGCCATTATCTTGCATTAAATTATTTGCAAATCACTAGCAGCAGTGTGATTTCCTGAGTGACCAGTAACGTCGAATGATAATCCCCCCAGTTATTGCTCCAACCTTATCCAAAAAATCAATCATGATTACCTAATCCATTATAATACCAAAAAAACTGAAGCAAGAACTTTTGCAGCAGTTTTTTGAACATGAAACTTCTTAAGCCTTGGAGAACCAGAAGGTTTCCATTCCATCGATTGTTGTTTTGTTTCTGGGTCGTAATAATGTATCCAAGCCCCATCCATTAATTAAATTGTAAATTTTCACACCCTTCTTCGCTTTAGATTATTATTATTTAGATTAATATCTCTAAGAGACAAAGCTCTTCAAAAATTTAGACGTTCTAACTTACTTGCCGATTGGAACTATTATAAATTATTAAGGAACTGTACTACAGCTACATCAATTAAACGTGAAAAGAAAAGCTATCTTGAATCTAGAATGAAACGTTTTAATAAAAAATCTATTTGGAAAGATTTACACTATCTGAATATTTATCGTAAGAAAACTGTGACACTACCTGAAGGTTTACTCGATGCTAACGCATTAAATGCACATTTTGGTAGAGCATCTTGTGAGCAATCAGTGGCGGACTATGAGTATCTCATGTTTTACTCTAATGATGGTAGGCCTGGACTTGGCTCTTTTTCGTTTGCTGAAGTAACGGATTTAGAGATTGAAGCTGCAATTAATAAGTTGTCCCATTCCTGTGACTGTGATGAAATAAATTTAAAAATGCATTTATATTGCTGTCCTCATTTCATTCCCATTCTTACACATGTGTTCAATTTTTGTTTGTTTAATTCCAAAAAATAGTAATATTCAGATCTCAGACCTATTACTTTACTACCTGTTCTCTCAAAAATTTTGGAAAGGCTTATTGAACAGCAGTTACGAAATCACATTAATAATTTTAATAATAATAATAATAATAATAATAATAATAATAATTGCCTGTGCCGTTCAACTTCTTTCAAGTTATTTGGATCATCGAATTTAACAAGTTTATATTAATAGAGGTACCTCAGACGTCGTATTCTTAAGATCAGGTGTTCCACAGGGTTCTGTTTTGGGTCCCTTATTGTATGCAATTTATACTTCCCATTTTCATTTCTTTTATAAATTCTTTTGTTCCTATCACTTCTATGCTGATGATACTCAGCTCTATGCATCGTTTTCTTTCTCTGAAATTGATGCAGCTATTGATGCAATTAATAATGATTTACGGCAGGTTTTTGAAATTTTGCCATTGTTTGAGTCTTAATAAAAATAAGTGTTGTTTTATGGTACTTGGTATTCAGTAAATAAGATTTGTCACTATAGTGGGGTGCCATGTTATTATTAGCAGCGATTCCTTCAGGATAAGCTGATGGTGATCCTGTTGGCAAATTACTCTTTTGCTTTCTTTTGTGGCGGTCAAGATATGCTTTCGGCGCAAGTACCGAGCATCCTGTCATCAGATGGTTCAATGTCTCCTCTTTCTGTGCACAAAGCCTGCAGATAGTGTTAGGTATGTCTTCGCGTAGTATTCTCTTTCTGTAGGCGCGCGTGGGAAGCACTTGATCTTAGATGGCGGCGACAAACCCTTCGGTCTCGACGAACATGTTCCCCACCCTCAGCCATCGCTGGGATGCCTTGGTGTCGATGGAATCCGATTCCATGAAGATGGGCTATTTTCCATGTAGTGGCTTATTTTTCCATCTTTCCTTTACCTCCGCAGCTGTCCGTATCTTAGAGGTGGGGTCGAAGCTTTTGTTAGCCAACTGTAGAGGAGTCAGATTCACATCCGTTTGCACTATAGCACGGTGCAGGCTGCTGCTTTCGGCTTTTGCAAGAAAATATAGCCTTAGTTTTTGCACCTGAGCATAGTGTCTCTCGTAGGCACTCGGTATTCCTCTTCCTCCTTCGTTTCTAGGCAGGTGAAATCTTTCCTCTTGGGGTGATTTCGTCTGTACTTCCTGGCCTCAGTTCTCGTCTTAATGTCGATTCGTTCAAGGTCCGTGTTAGTCCATCCATACATCTGATGTATTATATGCGTTAATTGCCCTTGACATATTAATTGCAGATAGCTTTGTTCGAAGTATTGCGCTTTTACTCTACTCAGATATTCGTCAGTAATTTGCTCCTTGGCTGACTTATGATTTATGCCTCTCGCCTGCAGATATCCAAGGTATTTATAATGTTCATACTCTTCCATTCCGCAAATCAGGCCTTGTCTTCCTTCCACATTTCGTCCCTCGTGCCCGTCCCACTTTCCATTGGCCATACAGTTGATCCTGCACTTGTCCAATCCAAAGTTCATGTTTATATCTCTGATAAAACGTCCCACACAATCAAGCAGATCATGAAGATGATTCCTACGACTGGCGTACAACTTCAGGTGATCCATATACCACAGGTGGCTTATCTCAACTGCTGGTTTACCTATTCGGTATCCTCTTCCCAGATTTCTTAAAAGCGCTGCTAATGGCTTCAAGGCTAAACAGAACCATAACGGACTCAGGGCATCTCCCTGAAATATGCCCCTTCTGATGCCCTTCGTTTATTTCCATCTTGGATGTTCTTAAATGTAGTGTAGTCCTCCATCTGGTCATGAAATCTATAATTCTGTTTTGGACCCTATATATTCTCAGAACCTGCAGCAGCCACGTGTGGGGTACGCTGTCAAACGCCTTTTGGTAATCGATGTATGCCATATAGAGGTCGCCCTTCTTCCGTTTAGCTCTGATCATCATCACGGAGTCAATCACCAGCTGCTCCTTACATCCTCTAGATCCCTTTTGACATCCTTTCTGCTCTTCGTCCAGTAGCTTATTTTGCTGAAGGTGTTGATATATTTTATACGCTATTATAAAGGCATGTGATGGACCTGTATTTTGTTGGATCCTCGGTGTAGCGGCCGCTTTTCGGCAACAGGTAGGTGATCCCCTCCGTCATGAATTCCGGTATGGCGTTTGGTTCCTCTAGGAGTTGCGTGTAACAAGCAGCAAGGTATTTGTTAGTGGATGTGAACCTTTTCAACCAATAGTTTTGCAGCCCATCCGCTCCATGCGCTCTCCAGTTTCTGGCTTTCTTTAAGACCTTTTGCACGTCTTCCTTAGTGATTTGCCAGTCCAGCATGATTTTTATGGTTGCTCCACGCCGGTATTCTTCGGAAATCCATTCTGCCGACAGGCTTGCTCCATATTCCTGCCCAAAATGCTCGTATTTCTTGCGGGTGTGGAATTTTATCGTTTCTCGGTTCTTGGGTCATTGGAGAATCTCTCAGTTGTCGGTAGAATTTCTTTTGATCATGGCAAAATTGCCTATTTTGATTTTTATTATTATTATTATTATTAATACGGCTTAAGAAGTCTAGATCACTTTCAAACCGAGCACAGATCGAACACGATGCTTTCACCCTTGTACCCAATTCGACGATCTGACAAAATCATGTTATGAACTGCATCAACATTTCCGAAGACCGACACAGAAACTGACCTGCCCGAACGGTCACATAAGAAGGAGTTATTATTCGTTGCTATAGTATTAGGCTATGTTTTCCGATGTGTACATTAAAACATAAAACTGATTACTTCTACTAACATTTAAATGTACTGCAATCCATTAGCTTTTATCCAAATTAACATAGGAATCGACTGATAAACACGTTCGTCAGTTTTGCATTATTGACGTTTTAAAGGTTAAGAGCCCCTTCCCATCATACGAAAAGTAACGGTCGTCAAACTCTTTCGTTTAATATACATTATCTCTTAAATATTCCATTAAATTAAAAGTTTTATGCGCTAGCAACATCTGGCTACATTAAATTACACTATTAGTAATTTATTTTATCGAAGCTATCTATCTGTAATGTCCATTGAGAGATTTTTCGCGAAATACGATTAGTGGTGAAACCACAACGCTTGTACATAGGTACACCTATTTAAAAACGTTTTAGTAAAGAGGTGGAAGCCCGCGGATAGAATTTTTCTCATATAGATTACAATCGAATTGCTGAACTATCTAAATTAATAGATCGATCAACAATTGCGGTAATTATATACTTTTATTATAGACGGTAGAGTTCTACTGTCGATTTGTAATTTAGATACCTACCCGACCATGTTAATTTCGTGTATTTTATTCTCGCACGTTTTGTTATGTTGTGCTAGCACATATACAGTTAATTTCAATCGTGCCACCACCTAGGAAACTTACAAACAAATAAATATTTGATGAAAAAAAGCAATTTTATTCGAATTAACCCCCAGTATTCTCACCGGATAGGCTATAAATATTTGATAATATAGGCGTAATGTGATATTTCGCAGCGATGGATGAACGTCGTTAATCAACTAATGATGTCACAATTCTAAATTTTACAACAAAACATAAAGTTATTACAAGAATAAACCCGCCTATTATTTTAAATTAAAAGAAGTTTATTTTACTGAGAAATGTCGTTAAAGTAAATGCTGGCGTACTCGATCCTCATTATAATACACAGACAGTAATATAAATCAAATGCAAATTGCTTATATACTTAAATTATAAAAGGCAGTTAGCTGTGTATACGAGTTATTAAGTATATGTAATATTTATTCCAGTCAATTATAATTAATTGAGTTCTAGGAATTTTACAATAAGCAAAGCAATTTGACGTTAAATTATGCATATTACTATAATTTAAATGAAACAATCTACACGTTCGTTTAACTATTAAGATAGTCGGTCGTTTACAGTTATGTAATTATTTCATTAACAAAAAAGAGAGTTCTTTCTCGATTTGATCCATTGATTGACATGAGTGGAAATATTAATGTTAGCACGCATAATAGGTAATGTTTTAAATACTAGTCGAATTAATTACAGGTTGAATACAGATGAAATTTCATTTATTCTACAGTTGCATATAATAACCGTGTGCTAGTTTTAATATGAATGTTACGATCAGGGAACCAGAGAGAGACTGCATATAGTAGTATAGTGCTTTTCAAATTGCAAGAAACTAACTTTTAAATCCTTAATGCTTTTATTGCACCTCCGGTAGTAATACTCTTGAGAAGGGTACTGTTTACCTGCTTAATTACACTATATAAATCGCCGGGCCGTATTAAGTATGAATTACGGCCTCATTACGCAAATGATATATTGATATATGTACTTCAACTGATATTCTGTCATCTAATTGTAATTATTGTTAATGGTACTTGGGGGTAGGTATATATACATGTAATATTTAGTTTACTTATCATTTGTAGTTAACATTTGTTGCTGTATACTTATTTGAATTTTCACGAACATGTGGCGACCTTTTGCTGAGTGTGTTAGTGATCGTGATGTGCATAGTGATGATGAAAGTGGAGCACGGAAGAGAAAATATTTATCACAAGATGCAAAGCAGATACTTCTCAATATCTATAAGACTCTGATGGAAGAAAATAACAAACCAAGAACATTCAACGAACGTCGCAATTAACCAAAGTGCCTATTGGAACAATATACAAGGCAATTAAAAATAACGCAGAGCCTCGAAAGCAAAGAAGTGACAAAGGAACACCGAGGAAAATTAAAGAGTATGAAATTGATATTATTAGGCAACAAGTATATTGCATGTATAGAGACAATGTTGTACCTACAATTGAGTCCTTACAAAAAAAAGTTAATGATGAAACTATTGATATCCAATGTTCAAAAACAACCTTGTGGCGGACGTTAAAAAAGGCGGGTTTTAAATTTTGTACTATAGATAAACGCGCCACAATTATGGAAAGTTCGAGGTTGCAGAAAATGCGGTACGAATACTTGATGGCAATAAAAAAATATAGACAGGAAGGGCGATTTATATGTTATTTAGATGAAACGTGGTATGATACCCACGACACTATTTGCAAAGGTTGGGTAGACAATTCAGCCACGTGTCAGTTGGACGCGCCGGTTTCGAGAGGGAAGAGTAAGTAAGTAAGTAAGTAATTTATTTTGGACCATAAATACAGCGGTGTGGAACACGTCATTTTAAAATAATTTACAATAAAAATAAAAAATAAAAGGAGAGACATACATGTATGTATACATACAGTGTGTTTCACTTTTCATGGGGACACCTAAATAACTTTTTTATTTTGAAAGCAATCAATATAAAATTTTTATCAGTTATGTAGGCCACGACAATGCATCTTTTCATATGAATAGAGTTTTTATAAAGTCAAAATCTAGCCAACTACGATTAAAATAAAAAGTAGCGTTTCAAGTCGGGTCATAGTAGCGATTAAGATAGAGCAAAAAAGTATTAAGAAAAGTTATTACAAATCACTCAAGAACTCCAAATACCAAATTTCTCTGAAAAATTTGTAATTTTACATTTTTCTCCATTTTTATGCAATCAGCAGATGATAATTTGTTATTGCAATAATAAGAGTGCCATGAAACAAGAAAACGATTCATCAGTTCAAACGTCAAACATCAAACGTCAATTCACTAAACAGTTTACTTCAGTTGCAACTATCGAACTTTGCTAAGCAATGGCCGATAGACATTTAAGTATTGCTGAAAAAGTAGAAATTATTCGAATTGTTGGTGACAATGTACGTTCTACCCGAGAGGCGGCTAGAGAGTTTAACGCGAGGCACCCTGAACGTCCACCCATCCGTCATCGAACTGTTGCATACTTGAATAATATTTTCAACACTACTGGAAATGTTACTAAACCACGTCCACGAGGATTGAACAATCGAGAACACCATTTAGATGCAGTAATATTAGCAGCGTATCGTAATAATCCTCACACGAGTTTACGAGATATGGCTAGAAATTTAAATATCTCTTACTCTAAAATTTGGAGATGTCTCCGTCGTCACAAATTGAAACCGTATAAGCCAAAATATTTACACACTCTTGAAGCTGGAGATCTCCATAGAAGAATAGAGTATTGTCTATGGGCTGAAGGTAATTATCTAAATGACAGAGAATTTTTGAAAAAAATTATGTTTAGTGATGAAGCTACATTTACTACTAACGGTGTAGTTTCGTCCCAGAACTGTAGATACTGGGCAACAGAAAACCCAAACTGGGTCATCAACTGTAAAAGACAATATTCACAGAAAATTAATGTGTGGTGCGGAATTTTAAATGCACGAATCATTGGCCCGTTTTTCTTTTTTGACACGCTAAATGCAGAAAGGTTTTTACATTTTTTAAATACTGAATTAATGGATGTGCTTGATGATTTACCACTGGATGAGAGGCGAGATTTGTACTTCCAGCTAGATGGATCCCCGGTTCATAACGCAAGAATAGTGCGAGCATGGTTAGACGAGAACTTTCCGTTAAGATGGATAGGTCGTAATAGCCCGTTAATAGAGTGGGCTCCTAGATCGCCTGACATTACACCATTTGACTTTTTCCTTTGGGGAACTATTAAAAATGTTGTGTATGCATCAAGACCTCAAAACATACAGGAACTGTGTCAGAGAATCCGACAAGCCTGCCGAGAAATTTCCCCAGAAATACTACGACGAGTTGTACTGAATCACAAAAGACGATTGGAAAAATGTATCCGTCTTCAAGGTGATCTAGTTGAAAAAGATCCTATTTAAAATATTGTTCGTTAAATTGTTGCTATATTTTGTTCTTTAATACTGAATAAAATTTGCGAATCGTTTTCTTGTTTCATGGCACTCTTATTATTGCAATAACAAATTATCATCTGCTGATGGCATAAAAATGGAGAAAAATGTAAAATTACAAATTTTTCAGAGAAATTTGGTATTTGGAGTTCTTGAGTGATTTGTAATAACTTTTCTTAATACTTTTTTGCTCTATCTTAATCGCTACTATGACCCGACTTGAAACGCTACTTTTTATTTTAATCGTAGTTGGCTAGATTTTGACTTTATAAAAACTCTATTCATATGAAAAGATGCATTGTCGTGGCCTACATAACTGATAAAAATTTTATATTGATTGCTTTCAAAATAAAAAAGGTATTTAGGTGTCCCCATGAAAAGTGAAACACACTGTATATATATAATACATAGGTACATATACAAACACACAGATAAATATGTAGACTGTGAAGACCACATTAGTTAAATACTAATAACAAGAAAAAAAATGTATGTGTATATAAATCATAGGCACCTATTCTATAAAACTACGTCATATCTGTAACAATTTTTTCTCGAAAGAAATCGTCCGTACTATAAAAAGTCTCTTTCATGACATATTGTTTAACATAATTTTTAAAATGCGGAGCAGGCAGGCTTTTTACATCATATGGTAAGTAGTTATAAATTTTTATGCATTGATGCTTAACGTTTTTTTGAATTTTCGTTAGACCTGTTTTCGGTGCAAGTAAATGTGAGTGTGCCAGTCTTCTGGTACTTTTACTATGCGACAATTCATACCTTTGAAATAATTCTTCATAATTTTTTTTTTTTACAAACACCGCACACTCCAGTATATATATGGAAGGAAAAGTGAGTATCTTGTTTTGTTTAAATATGTCTTTACATGAGTCTCTAGCACCTAACTGAAAAACAGACCTAACACAAGCCTTCTGAGCGAGAAACACACGCTTCCAATCCACTGCATTTCCCCAGAATGTTGCTCCGTATTGGAGTCGAGAATATACGTATCCATAGTATGCACTCAAAGCTACACTGACACTCACACTACGCGATAAGGTTCTCAGTACGTAACAGAAACGGGATAGTCCCGAGATTAAAATATTAATATGGGAACTCCAAGATATTGAGGAGTCAATGTTTATTCCCAAGAAAGACGTTTCCCGTATACATGAGAGGATATTGTCATCAAATCGCACTGTAATGTTCTGTGCACCACTGCCAAATGTCATTAGTTTTGTTTTGTCAATATTAAGATTAAGGTTGTTGTTTATACACCACTTGTTTAGCGTTATTAAATTGTCTTCTAATTTTTTTATAATTTCTTCATATTTTTTTTATCTTGATACAGTTGAGGAGTCATCGGCGAATAAAACTACCAAGTCGTCAATAGCGTCTGGGAGGTCGTTGATATATAACAGGAAAAGAAGTGGCCCCAATATAGAGCCCTGTGGCACTCCGTGTAGAACATCGCCCCATTCAGATCTTATTTCTATGCCATTATCGTCACGACCCACAACACATTGTTTTCTTCCTTTCAAGTATGAAGAAATCCAATCAAACGACACTCCTCGAAATCCCATCTTCTCCAACTTCTCCAACAGAGTTGCATGCGAGACACTGTCAAATGCCTTACTTAGGTTCATAAAAACACATGCTACAATATCCTTGTTGTCGATCCCATTAATTATTTCATCTAATAATTGAAATGTGGCTCTAGTTGTCGATCTACCTTTTAAATATCCATTCTGATAGTTGTTTAATATCTTTGTTTGCTGAACGAAGTTCATTATTCTTCTAAATACAACCTTTTCAATTATTTTCGACATATTTGAGATGATCGCAATTGGTCGATAGTTTGTAAATTCTGATTTATCACCCTTTTTATGGAGTGGTTTAACGACAGTATATTTTAAATCGTCAGGAAATGTACCAGATGCAAATGATAAGTTTGTAATATGCATAATAGGCTCAATCAAAAACTCTGCACAATATTTCAATAGAGATACCGGTATCCCGTCTAGACCTACAGCATTTGTGTTACTAAGATCTCTAATTGCGCTCATAATCTCCTGCGTAGTGACGAAGTACAATGAAAAAGTATGTGATGCAGATGTTTCATTTGATATGCGGACTATTTCATTTTTTTCCAAATTATTTTCAGATACATTTATGAAATAATTATTCATGGCCGTCAATATATCAATCCAATTTTCTTCGTCACTACTAAAATCATTTATATTGAACAATATCTTTTCTTTACCACCATTTAGTTTGTTGATTACATTCCACGACGCTTTTGTTATATTCTTTGAATTTTCTATATAGTTGGAGAAGACATTTCTTTTTTTTCTTCGATTTTTTGTTTTAAGTTTCTACAGAACGTGTCATACAAGCCTTTTTTAATTCTACCTGTAATAACGCCTTCATACAGCTGTCGTTTGATTTGAAACTGCATTTCTATTTCCGGAGTTAGCCAGCTCCTAATTCCATTTCTTTCGGTGATGACTTTCATTTTTGAGTGCTTATCTATGAGGGTTCTGAAGAGAATAATTATTCTCCACGCTGGGTCAGAGAAAGGGTGGATCGCGCAGCCGCTATTATCTGCAAAAAATGTAAAATGCTCTAGCTTGGATTACCATGAGGACATGACTTCATCCTTATTTGAAGAATGGTTTTGTAATACTTTACTGCCAAATTTACTAGAAAGTAGTGTGATAGTAATGGACAACGCCTCGTATCATTCACGACAGCAAAATAAAGTTCCTACAAAATGTAATAATAAGAAAGATATTAAAGAATTTTTAGAAGCAAATAATTTATATTATGAGGAGCATTATACAAAAAACCAATTATTAGAAGTGATGAATACAAAAGAATATTTGAAGGATTATTATGTGGATAATAGAGCCAAAGAAGCAGGACATACAATTTTACGTTTACCGCCGTACCATTGCATTTTCAACCCAATTGAATTGATATGGGCCCAACTTAAGAATACCATAAGGCGAACAAATCAAACGCCTAAATTTAGTGAAAGCACTATAACACACATAAAAAATGCGATGGAACATATAACTGCTGATAATTGGAGAAATGCCGTTAAACACGCAATATCAAAAGAAAACGAATACATGGATATGTATAATATAGTACCACCTTTAATTATAAACTTGCAATACAATTCAGAGTCAGACTCAGATATCGATTTCCAAGACGACTGAATCACATCAGATGATGATTTGTGAAATAATAATAATAATAATAATAATAATATTTCTTTATTTCAGCATATCATATACCCACATACAGACACAACGTATATGTACAGTAAAGTACGTACAGACATGAACGAAACACGTCAAAAAAGAAAATAGAAGCTCAGGTGTACACTAGGCACAGGTTTGCTGAGAAGTAATCATTCAGATTATAACAATTAATATGTAATAGATTACGTTTCACAGTTGTCCTAAATTTGTAAAAATCGCTTATTTTCTTAATACTACTAGGTAAGTGGTTAAAAAGTTTACAACCCATAAATATCAGATATTTTTGGTAGGTTGTAGTTTTATGACAGGGTGGAAGCAAGTACCCCAAGTTCCTAGTATAGTGATCATGCGTAACACCACTAAAGAAAATACTGTAGTTACGATGTACAAAGCATAGAACTTCCAGAATATAAATATCATAGAAGGTTAATATTCTGTATGATTGAAATACATTTTTACAGGAATGCCTCGAGGTTAAACCTATCATAGACCTGAGAGCCCGCTTCTGAACAGCAAAAACGCGATTGGAATCGGAACACATACCCCAATGTATAATGCCATAGGCCATTCTCGATTGAAAATTAGAATAATAAAAATTTTTTACAACCGAAAAACTACAAGACCTTTTTAGGTTATAAATAGCATAACAAGTTCGAGAGAGACTGCTACAAAGCTCGTCAACATGAGAAGTCCACTTCAGATGCTCATCAATGAACACTCCCAATATTTTAGAGGACTCTGCCAATTCTACTCTTTCACGATTTAATAAAAAGGTACTAAAATTATATTTAGCTTTATTTTTGAATAAAATAAATTGAGTTTTGGATGGATTCAGTACAAGTCTATTAATATTTATCCAGGTAGTAACACTGGTGAAAATGTAATTAATTTTCGAAAACAGGGTTGATGTATCGTTGGATTTTATGGTGATGTTGATATCATCTGCGTATAGGACTAATGAATCAGCAGCAGTGATATAGGATGGGAAGTCATTAATGTAAATTAAAAACAGTGTAGGTCCCAAAACGGAACCCTGGGGTACCCCTATATTAATACTTGATTTATTCGAGTGAATATTATGACATATAGTTTTAAGTTCGCGATTTCTCAGGTATGATTGGAACCAGCTTAAAGTTGTGCCATTAATTCCATATCTTTCAAGCTTGTAAAACAATATTGAGTGGTTAACGCAATCAAAAGCTTTGGATAAATCAATTAGTAGTAATAGGCAAGGAAGACCTTGATCAACACATTTATAAACTTCTGCTAAAAAATTAAATAAGGCGGTATTGGTTGACCGTGTAGGAATAAATCCATGTTGCTTTCTACTAAACAAGTTAAACTTAAGAAAGTAATTAATAATATAAGTGTTCATGATGGATTCATATATTTTAGCGAATGTTGAAAGTATACTTATTGGTCGGTAATTCTTAAAATCATTACGGTCACCTTTCTTAAATACCGGTGTTACGCATGCTACCTTTAGACTAGATGGAAAAATACCCTTTTCATATGAATAATTAACTAAATAAGTTAATGGCTGTACAATATGTTGGACACATTTCTTAATAATAAAAGAGGAAACCGCATCGTCTCCTGCAGAATGATTAGACTGCAATTTATTCACAGCAGAAAGAACATCATTTTCAGATACACTAGGACAGTAGAAGGAATGTAGTGGGCGTGGTACATGTTTATCAATAGCACCAAAGTCAATACAGCCATCACCATAAGTTGCATTAATTAGATCATTTGAAAAACCAGCAAAAAAGTCATTGAATGAATTACATAGTTTATTGCAATTGGGATAAATAATGAATTAATATGAATGTTACGATCAGGGAACCAGAGAGAGACTGCATATAGTAGTACATGCATAGATAGCCAATTTTTTGGTCAATTGTGATAATACTGATTATGATTCCATGGTAATTAAAGCCTTCCTTTCCGGCCATCATGGTCAATTGATGCGGTTAAACACTTGCGAGGTTGAGCATGTTGCCGTATCTGAGTTCTGTAATAGTCTAAATGCTGAATATTGGGATACGGTTTTGAGCCAAACCACAACTAATGACAGTTTCAAAGAATTCTCGAATATAATTTAACGTCATTTTGAAGCATGTTTCCCATTTCAATAAAAAACAAATCGACCAAAGCTGCTAAATTTACCGCCTTATGTGCTTCAGTTAAGAGAACATTTGTCTCTCTTAGGTAATCTTTACGTTCAATATCCAATATTCAAAGATACCTTTTCCAAAGTAAACAAACAATACACGTTAGGATTACATGAACAGAAACGATGCCTAATCAATTCTTGTATTAACAACTCGACAAAAAAATCCAAAACTGTATGACGAGTAATAACTGAAAATACATACGGCAAGAATAGTAATAGACAATGCTGTAGCATTCGTTCATTAGGTTCAAGACAAAAGGACCACCAAGAGCAACTGGTAGAAAATTTTGAGTTCTGTTAAGTAGAGGAACTGGTCCGAATATGGGCTATGCATATAATATGGGCTTCTAATGAGAAACCTACTAGTACATCGTACACAGATTAGTATTTAGATATAGTCTTTTTTCTTTTTTAATTATTTCATAGAGAATTTATTTACATATTTTGCATTATTTACTTTCCAGTTGTGGAATCATTATTATATGTCAATTGTTTTTGAAGTCTAGTTCACGTTTCAGAATATTGAAACCTTGAGTTTTGTATACATATCTATTTATATTAATTCGTTAATTGGTTTCTGTGCCAGTAATATACTGTACAGTTTACGGCTTACATATATATATATAGGGTGTTCCTAAATATCATGTACATAAGGAAGGGGTAATTATTTGGTTTATTTTGTGCCTAAAATGTCATATAAACATAGGTCTGCAAACGCTTCGTTACCATTCTGCAGGGTGTTGAAATTTCAAGATTTTTTCACTTTTTACTGTATAGCTCCTACAGTTTTTGAGATATTTTGCTCAAATTTGGAAAGTAGGTTACGCTATAAGGCCTGCATCATTAGCCATGCCAAATGATGATGTAAATCTACAGGGTAATAATTTTTTCGGGGTCATGCCCTCTTTTCTCACCCTGAACTTTTTGCGATGTGCCACTGCTAGATTCTAAAATACGCAACAAATTTTCTGTCTTGTTTAGAAACTTTTTGATCTCTTGTATTTTTTCTTATCTCTGACCGTTATCGAAAAAAAAATAGAAAACAATTTTCTGTAATTCGCCAGAGAAAATTAAATTTTTTAAATGGTCTAGCAGGCTCTGGCTTTATTCAGATAATCACATGAGTTTATTAATTTGACAACTGACATTAGAAATCGTAAAATGTGTCTGTATAAGTAAAGTTTTAAATTGCAAACTGTAAGGTGTAAAAGTGTTTTAAATACTCGTTATAATTTTGTAAATATGTCAAATTTCACTAATTCTGAAATGGCTGACATGCATTTTATCTACGGCCTTGCGAATGGAAATGCAAGAGAAGTCAGGCGTCTGTAATTGGAGCGCTATCCCAATAGAATGATACCGATCATCGAATATTTTCAAATATTCATAGGCGTCTTGGAGAAACTGGAACTTTTAAAAAGAATACTAATGATGCAGGTTAGAACACCACAAATCGAAGAAGGGCTGTTCTGAATGAAATAGACATCCATCCTCGTACCAGCACCAGAAAAATCAATAAACATTTAAATATTAGTCATCAAGTTGTTTGGCGTATTCTACGTGTTTCCCTGCTATACCCTTACCACATTCAGAATGTGCAGGCTTCTCTTCCCCGAGACTTCCCTTTAAGGATTGATTTCTGCCAATGGTACCTTAATAAGGTAGCAGCAGACCGCATTTTTAATTGTAAAATCCTTTTTGCCGATGAAGCAAATTTTTCAAGGACTTCAATTATGAATTTCCACAACAACTACAGATAGGCAGATGAAAATTCACATGAAATTGTACAAACGCATTTTCTGCA
Source organism: Holotrichia oblita (assembly GCA_023690525.1). NCBI lineage: Eukaryota > Metazoa > Arthropoda > Insecta > Coleoptera > Scarabaeidae > Holotrichia > Holotrichia oblita. The sequence goes on from CM043017.1 coordinate 174,548,099, forward strand.
CTCTTAAATGTATACTGTTGATGAATTAGAGATAATTTAATCGATGGAAACTTGTTTTTTGAAATAATCCAGTTACTATCAGTCATACAGGCTGTTTCAATGACAAGAAGAGCAGACGCCTTTATAAGGGTTGGAGAGGACACTTTCAAAATAATTGTTGTAGCATAGTTTTCCCATCACATTTTTCTATTTTGTGGTGGGTGGTTGAAATGAAGTATACTCCGAATAGGTGGATTACTTGTCTGGCTATCACTGCAACTCTTGGCCTGTAGTTTAGTGTGTTAAGTTGTGCTTAAATTTTTTTGTGACATCATCATATCTCTTTTGTATGATAACACGCTGTTAATCACTTTGATCCCAACAGAAATCGAATGGCAATAATCCGATGGATTAAACTCTCTGAAAAAATGTCAGGAGTCCCTCCAGAGTTGAACTCACTGGCACCTATCGTCCTCTCACAACAATAGTCAGCCGCCACTAACCACAATTGTTGTAGCATCGACCCGTTGTCATTGTTATTAATTAGGTTTTTTATTGTTATTAGTTTTGTTACTTTGTATTGTAATAAAACAATGCTTCTAAAACCAGGTCATCCTATTTTTTAACAGGTATTAGCACCTTAAGTCTTAAAATTAATAAACTCAAGTGATTATCTGAATAAAGCCAGAGCTTGCTAGACCATTTAAAAAATTTAATTTTCTCTGGCGAATTATAAAAAATTGTTTTCTTTTTTTTCTCGATAACGGTCAGAGATAAGAAAAAAATACAAAAGATCAAAAAGTTTCTAAACAAGACAGAAAATTTATTGCGTATTTTAGAATCTAGCAGTGGCGCATCGCAAAAAGTTCAGGGTGAGAAAAGAGGATATGACCCCGAAAAAATTATTACTCTGTAGATTTAGATCATCATTTGGCATGGCTAATGATGCAGGCCTTATAGCGTAACCTACCTTCCAAATTTCAGCAAAATATCTCAAAAACTGTAGGAGCTATACGGTAAAAAGTGAAAAAATCTTGAAATTTCAACACCCTGCAGATTGGTAACGAAGCGTTTGCAGACCTATGTTTATATGAAATTTTAGGAACAAAATAAACCAAATAATTATCCCCTTCCTTATGTACATGATATTTAGGAACACCCTGTATATATATTATATTCATATATTTTTTTTTTATTAGTAGTTTCATGTTTCGATGTTCACTTGCATGCATGCGTACCTGTACATACGTTCGCGCTTAATTTAATAAAATAATCTCATGAATAGAGAACCATCGATTCTTGGAAGGTCGGTTTTGTTTACGAATTTAAAGAGATAGGATGTCCCTTCGCAACATGTGCTAACGATTAGTCCGGTTAAGTAGAGTTCGCATGCGTTGCTTGTTTATACAAGAAGTAGGGGGATGTTTATAATGATGGTGTTTTTAATTTTATTTATTCATTCGGTATTCGGTTGATGATGAAAACCCATGCGTTTTCGAAACACGTGTCCCGAATAATTAATCAAAGTTGTGGTGTGAGGTGATACCGATGTTTATTGTTATTACGAGCCCACAGTCCTTGAAATCACCCCCAAGTACAAGAACATTAGCTGTCACATCAGGTATCGTACCAATTAGTAGAGGAACTTCATGAAGACGACTGTGATCATCGTTTATAGTTTTGTGAAGTGACAAGTAATCCAATTTGAAAAGTTGAATTATCCTGTACTGTGTGTTGGATTTGTTTTCAATGTCCGTTCACTTCTGCCTGGCCCTTCTGGTTGTATTCGTCCAGTATCTCGCAAGGATCTGGTAAAGGAAAACGTTTCGTATACATTCTACGAGCTCCCGCACTATTCTGTTTATACTTGCCGTAAATCAACTCTATATCTACTAATTCATTGTTATTCTACGCCATAATAATAAAACAAGTAAGACACTTTCAAAAATTTGAAGGCGGAAGCCAATATAACCAACAAAGCCTAAATAAAAGAGTCAAAGTCGTCATTTAGAAGATTTAATTACGAGTGTTGATCTCAACGCGATATATAGGCATTCAAACCATAATCGTTTTGCTCACATATGGAAGAAATATATAATACAATATTAATCGAGAATCTGTACCGCATAATTGCGTGCTCGCTACAACCTTTTTACACGAAATTCCAACAACGACAATCAAGACGTCAACACATGCGTGACAATATTTTGCGCAAGAACTTCTTTCGGGATCTCGACGATCCTCTCCCCGCTCCCCTCTTCACCGACGGCTTTTCACAATTTCGTTCTTCGTCTTTCCCATCTTGTCGACTTGTCCGGCATGCGCTACGTGTTAATCTCGGACGGAGGTGCGCATCACGGGACGATGATATTGCATTTTTCATCTGAACTTTTCCACAGTTTGTTCCTGTAAAGTGAACGATATGAAGGAGGCGAAAGACGGGGACGCGGAATAAAAGAATGAATTCTTTTACCTTTATTTTAACTGAGTCGTCTTTATCTTTTACCATCGCGACCGCGTTTTTCTCTCTTTTCGTTTGTCGTTTATATAACGTAAGCAGTATTCAATGTCGTCTCAGCTTCACACGGCTACGTCATTGACTATTCAACCGAAGTTGTGGAACACCTGTTCGATTTAGATGCCAACCTCCTCTATACAGACTTAATTAGATTAAGCTCTGTTGGATTTTTTGGTAATTAGACGTGTTTTTTTTTTCTGTAATAGCTTGCAATTCTACTACAAAGGTCATTACGAAGTCACGTTTGCAAGTGAAGGTTTGTATGTACTTTTGATGTCATGGTGATCATGATTGGTAAGCTAAACGTTAAAAATGTGAATCTTTGCCTTCTTTTAAAGTTGGTCAGAAGAATTTGAGGACCGGAATTTTTGGACAGAATCCTAAAACTTGACTTGGACTTTTTTTTCAATCTACTAACGATTCTTGACCAAACGAATGAAATCCAACGTCACATTACCGAAGCAGAACCAATATGTGTTGAAAAACTTCCTGTTAACATTTTTTTGTAACAATAAACCGCTTAGCTCTACTGACTCTCCAACAGAAGATTTTTTAAATTTTCGAATCTTCTCTCCCAAGATTCTTAGCGGCAAGTTCCATTTCCCCAGTTGCAGTTGCTTCGTTTCTTTACTTCTCCTATGCAACGACTATCCTTGACTATTTTCGTTTGAACAAATATCCCCATTGCTAGTTGATCAAGCTCCCGGAAGTATGAAATCTTGGAACCTTTTCTATTTTCATTGCTTCACCGTCTTCTAGTTGGACTGATACCTTGTTCGTTCTTCATTCATTAGTGTACTGCGCATTTGTTGAAGTTTCTTGCTGTAGAAGTCAGCCTTCTCTTGGGTATACAAGCAGCTAGAAATCGGAGAGGTTAGTCCAGCTATGGCGAATGTTTTGAGCTCGGTGTGTCAAAATTTTGAGTAATCAAAACATAATTTACGTGGTGTGTCACACATCACAAAAGTAAAGACTAAAAATTAACTAATTATATGTTTATAGTATAATTAGAAAACAAAAATAAATAAATAAATAATTCGAAAATAAATATAAATTTATACAATTAGAAAATATTACCTTTGTTTGTATTAATATTATTTAATGCTAAAAACAATGTCTCACAAAAATATGTGGATGAAAAAATTGTTAGCAAAATCTTTTAAATTGGTATAAGTTTTAGTTAATCTGTTCCAGATCTTCAAAATTTCTTCTTCGTAGTTGTACTCATTTTCATTCTTCAAACGATTTCGTTCCATATTTTCAACTACTGATCTTAACTCGACAAATCCTTGAGTCCAAATGTTATTCTGAAAATCTACCAATTGCATCTCCATTGAAAATCCTTTAATTGCAAAGTATTGTAATCAACTACTTCAGGATTCTTAATTATTTTTATTGTATGTTCTAGGCCTCTAAACTGTTTGAGTCTTTCACTGAACTGTTGAATTGAATGAGTTTATTATATTCTGGTACAGAAGTATGGACTCCGTTTCACACGGTGCTGTTGCTTTTTCGAAATATGATTATTATTATCGAGGAAAATACTTATATGTTTTACTTTCAATATCTAGCTTGAAAATTTGAAGTTTACTTTCAAAAGATGTGATGTATTCGAACATAACCTCAATACTTTTACCCTAACTTTGTAATTTTAAGTTCATTCATATGAACTGAGAGGTCAGTAAAGAACATTAAATTCCTGATTAAGATATGATTCTTAACCTGAGGAACGTTTATTAGATCTTTATTTTCAATAAATAATAAAATTTCGTCAAAACACTCCACAAATCTCTCCAATACTTTTCCTCGACTCAGCCATCTCACGTTATTGAACATTAATAGTCCATTGTAGGATGATTCAACTTCCAGTAGAAGAGCAGAAAATTGTCGCTTGTGCAGTGGCCAGGCAGCTATAAAATTCACTATTTTTATTACAATTAACATTATATCATTTAGTTCCGAAAATCCACATTTGGCACACAACACTTCCTGATGGATAATGTAATGATAAGGAACAACTAGATGTCCAATACTTTCCATAAACTGTTTTATAAATCCCACATTTTTTCCAACCATATTTGGAGCCCCATCTGTCGTGAGTGACACAATTTTAGGGATACAAATGTTTAAGTCACTAAATGTGTTTGTAACAACCTTACATATTTTACTTCCTGATTAACTTATTGGCACTGATTCTAATTTTATTAACTCCTCTTTCATTGCGAGACCATCTAGCAGTAATGGCCAATCTAGCATTTGATGTGACATCAGTAGTTTTTTCTTCAGAAGAAATCGAAACATTTTTACAACTTTTTAAATCTTTTTTTAATTGTTTGATAATATTTCTATTGAGTGGTAACTCAGAAATGCTTTTAATAATTTTATCTTTATTTTTCATGTCATAAAATAGGGCTGGTGCACATTCAAGAAACGTTCCTTTAATAAATACTCCGACACTGAGGGGTTTGCCAAAGTTTTTTACAAATTTATATATTGAATTTGTTTGATTTTTATAGAGTTGTCACTGCCTATAAATGAGGAGTGTTTTTTCATAGTTGAACATGTCCAGATAAACTAAAATTAAGATATTCACAAAATACTTGTTGCGTAAAAACTATCAATTTTTTTTGAGTTCTAGATTTATGTGTTTGTGTAGTTTGCAGAGCACTATAGTGAATTCCCTAAAGTACCAAGTTGAGCATACCCCGGAAAAACGCCAAAAGTGTATGGACATGTTGTATTTTGAATGAACCTTTTGGACGTGTTTAGTTTTGTGTGACCCCAGAAATGGACATGTTTACTTATGTATTAACGTTTTCGGGAATACTATTGAAACTCAAAATTATCAACGGAATTCAATTTTATTTTTCGAACTAATCAAATCACAAACAAAACTATTTAACACAAAACAAAACCCATAGAAACGAATGTATTATAGTTCTTAAAATAAAATGTTATGTACTTATTACACCAAAAAACAAACATCTTTTCTAAAAACAATAATAGTAAAGTCCATGGATAAAAATGGGGTATTATGAGAAACGGAAAATACATCAATAATTGCATGAAATAAATGTTACACATGGACGTTGCAGTCATCTTCCATACAATCGCATACTTCTGATTCTTCTACTGCAGCTTCATCTTCAACTATGCTTTCTTCTGCTCTTCCTCCAAAAATAATTTGTTTATAAAACTGCAGCTCTGGTAACTCTTCCCATTTTGTATCTTCATTTGTAAATTGTTTTCCAAGTAGGGTTTTTACATTTTGTTTCTTTTCCTATGTAATCGGATTTCCCAATGGAAAGAATTTTAATTTGAAGTTTTCACTTTTTCCTCTTTTTAGCATAGTATGAAACTCGTCGTTGTCAGATTGAAATCTATAAAATTGGTAGCCGATGTATTTCACAGTTTTCTGGTTCCCCTTTTCTATTCTTTTGAGTCGGAGCCTTTTGAAGTTCGTCATTCCGACCAATTTGGAATATACCACATCTGAGAGCTGTTTTACATTGTAGAGTTTCCACTCTTTACCTAAACGTTGAACCTCACCCACCTGTCTGTATAGTTCATTGTATTCTTCAGGGTCACAAATAACAGTTGTCTTCTTTAAAATTTTTCCCACTCTTCCAAATACTCGGTCCGCAGGAAGAAAACTATGGCCGCGAACTGGAAAGTGTAAGATAATTTCGAGCACTGAAGGTACGTACTACATACGAATTCTTATTCTGGCCTGCACAGCCGTCACAGAATAGTCTCAATAGTTTACAGTTGTCAAAATTTAAGGAACGTAGGTAGGAAAGTATGGCCGACGAAATTTCAGTTGCCCCTCTGCGAGCTTGTGTTTCGTCCCAAGTAAAAAACGTTGGACGTTTTTATCCCATATCTACACAGCAGAAGGCGTAAAAACTGATTTGCCTTAAATAGAAGGCATCTTGTATGGGAGATTTTGGTAATGGTTGTACCTGTTGCAGGTCGAAACAGAATGATAGGCTTTGAGGCATGTCCTCGCTTGCCAATTTATAAAATTCGTTTGAGCGTACTTTATGAATACGTAGAGCAGTCAACACCTTTCCTTTTTCATCTCCTTGCTTTAGCTTTGCTGCATTTTTTAAATTCATGCAAGTTCCACAAGCGTCAACAGCTGGTGAAGAAAAACCAATATTATATTCTGTGTAGAACAAGGTAAAGGTAGAAAACGAAACTTTTGATGTTTCTGATGGTATGTCCTTGTACATCCTAAATAACTTTTTTGTGCTAAGTTCAGACGATAAATAAATTCGCTTGGACTTGTTTCTGTTGTAGTGGCTCTCCACCGCAGGCAGACTATTTAAAAATTTTCGAATTTCATCCTTTTTGGCAACAGTTTTATGTGAGTGTCTATCACCACCTCTTTTTTCTCTTGGAATTTCTCCCTTATTGAGGGTTTTTGCGACTACACGAATCCTTCCATATTTAACATCCACTGCAGTCAAGAAAAATTTTTTACATACGCGAACTGATTTTGATCCTGAACGAAAATGGTAGGTAGTATATATACAGAAGTTCTTCGTCTTTTGCATTTCAGCATCTCCACGCGGCCTTCGTCTTTGAGGTTCACATACAGAAATAAGATAAGCCAGTTTTTGGTCCTGCACAATCTTATTTGATACTTCATAGAATTTTTTTGTGAATCGCTTTATATCTTCCAAGCTGACGGAATTGCATTCAAAGGTACTACTGCTTTTGAAATGATCACACGGCCTCTTAAATAACTTTACATTTGGATCGACACCATGGTATCTATTAGATAAAAGATGAAAATCAAGGAATATGTCATTTGCATAGTGAGATGAATATACCTTTTATTTATTTTACAGGTTCTGCGAGCAACCTTCTTTCTGGATCCGGAATTTATATTACCTACAAACTCCATTTCGACTCACGTGAATGTCTAACAGAAATTAATATACCGTATACAAACTCAACACTCCACTATGATTCAACACCAATTCAAAGCACTTGCCGACGCCATAATCTCGTGTAATTGATATGTAAGTTAGAATGCAACATAAACTACCAGATGCACATGCCGCCAATACATTACAACTAAAATTAGTAAGCGTACGTCATCTATTATCAATTAGTAGAATTAGGATAAGTGCGGTTTTGAACCATTCCGATTTCTTTGAAGTATTAGTTTTAATAAGACTTAATGAGTTTTGAATGGTTTCGAACTCGAAAATTATTCCTAGGAGACGTGTTACTTTGAACGGACCCTTCCACTTTAGATGTAGAATTCCCTAGGATGTGTGCAGTTTTTAACGAATCAGACATCAAAAATGCGTTAAATTCAGCATTACAAACCGATTCCCACACAAAACGCATATAGCACCCAGTGTGGACTTGTGACGTTTTGAAAAAACACTCCTCAAATGTAGTCCTTCCTTTCATCGATACTTGTTTTCAAATGTTGACTATGATTAGCTTCAAGATGTCTTTTTATATTCCATGTTCTGCTTACTACTGTTTCATTACACAGTATGTACAATAATCTGTTGTTTCTGACAACAATCCCGTACATTTCCCAACAACAACGTACTGTTCCAATACACCATCTGTCACGAGACCTGTGTCCTACAGTGATAAATTTCCTATCCCAAAATCTCCAAAAACATTCACTTACGAATCAGATAATAGCGATTTGTCAAGAAGAATATATGCCATCAACATCAAGATATCCTGATTTCACACCAAGAACGTCGTACCGACAACCGCGCAGTATCGATTTTTGTTTTTTTTTGTTAAAAATAAAACAAAAAAACTTTTTTCTGAAATCTGCAACTAAGTTTTTAATTTAATTGTCAGTTTTGTATTCAGCGCCATCAAAGTTAACAAATAAAGTAAAATTTGTTATTTGGTAGAGTCTAATACTTATGACAGTCAGTGTAGGTACTCGGAACGCGTGCATATATGAAAGCAACAAAAGACAAATTTCACATCTCTAGTAATGTTTACAAATGACATACATTTATGCATGAAATTAATAGTGCGCGTACTCAATATCGTTCGTGTACTTTGCACAAATTAAAGCATTTATCTTGATGATGTCGATGTGAATTTACGACGCGGATTTTTCTTTCGAATTGGCGAAGAAATTAATATTCCATGTAATCATATATGGCGTAGATAAGAAATTATTGCTTCTAATTAAATGTAAATATGTACATAAGTTAATCTTTCATCTTATTTATCACACGATTTCTATAAATCAATTGCCTGATTCATACTAACTACTTGTTTATCTTGTTGACAGAATCTGCTCAAGTCGTTTTTATTTTCTTTGCAGCAACGTAACCTAAAATCTAACTGATAACTACTATCATAAAATGTTAAATGGTATGATTTTACATTTAAGAATGAGTGGTTGGTTGGATTGGAAGACAGTAACGGGTAACTAAAATAGTATTAACGCTTGATACTCCAAATAATCTTAGGCAAGATGAAAAGGCCCAGTTATCGATTAAGTTCTTTATTAAAAATGTGGAATTTTCGTTCGGGAATGCGAACTTCTTCAGGACAACTATTAAATAACAATAGAGAATAAGAAAAAAAAAAATATAAAATAGAGTAATAAGTGAGACTACTTACACAATTGAACTTTTATATTAAATAATTAAAGTTATTCGACGTTGTAACTTTGATGAATGTGTAAATTTTAAAACCATACTTAAATGCAAAGACGTTGTGTCGGGGTTTTGCCAGAGTAAAGATATTGAAAACAATGTTCAATAACATGTATTATTGATGTATTATTTGATGTGCTGGCAATTACTTTGCTTGGTAAAAATGTAATTATTGTGGGTGATTTTTATGCCCCATTTTTTATTGTAATGTATTCGATAGAAAATCCATAATTATTAATCAGTTTATGGAATCTCTCAATCTTCGACAGATTAATACTACTACTAATGCTAATGGACGTTTACTCGATTTGGTATTGAAAAACCTGGAGTGGAGCTTTGAAATAGCACATGATTTGAATCCCTTACTACCCGAGGATTCACATCATCCTTCTCTAAAAATTTCATTCGATATTAACTTTTAATTGGGTGTTAATAATAATTTCCCCTCTAACAGTAATACAAGATATAACTTTCATAAAGCTGATGTACAGTCAATTCATGCTGCTTTATCCTTTAGAAATTATGGGATTGGTCGTTCCTATCAAATAATATCAACATTAATAATACAGTGAATACCTTCTATCAAACTTTGTATTTCGAGGGTTCGAGGTTTGTTGAAACATGAAATCCAACTAGTCTATGCCGACTACCTGCATGAAATTGAGAATGGAATTATCGCAAATCCGAAAACTTTTTGGTCGTTTATTAACAGCACCAGGGGTAATAGCAGAATACCTGGTCACATGTTTTTTGAGAATGAAGAACTCTCTCAACCTCAAACAATTGTTAATGCCTTTGCTAAGCTGTTCTCCAGTATATTCACAAGAAACAATTCTACTCCTCCTTCAGTATTTACATACAATTCGTCTTTTGGCGGGGGTGTATTACTAAAGAAGTTGCAACTAGTGCTCTTCGTCTGAAGAAAGATATGACAGCTGGAGATGATTCAATCCCCAGTTTTCTAGTTCGTGCGTGTTGCTGATGCACTTAGCAATTCTCTCTGCATTATATTCAATTTAAGTGTCAAACATTCTATATTTCCGGACGTTTTGAAGATCAATAAGATTGTATCTGTGTATAAAAAGGGTGATCTATCAAAAGTGGAAAATTATAGACCTATAAGTATCATACCAAATTTTGCGAAAGTATTTGAACATGTGTACAATAAGATTCATCAGCACGGATTTATTTCTGGACGGTCAACGACGACCAATTTAGCGTGGTCGACTCAGTTTCTTTCTTCTGTACTGGATGATCAACGGCGAGCGGATGTTATCTATACCGATTTTTCGAAAGCTCTCGACACGATTGATCACGACATATTGCTCGCAAAACTAGATAAAATAGGCATGTGTCAATTGTTCTTACAATGAATACAGTCTTGATAAAACAGATTCATAATTTTGTCAGTGAGACCAGGAATGTATTGTAATTTTCTGTAAATTTTAATGTTAAGGTCGTGGTTATTGTTGTTGCTAATAGATATATTATTGGAGATAGGATTAGTAGACTGCATGTCCTGGCAGATAGATTTAGGGTCATATTTATAATCCGTGCTTGAGGTTGTGTCGATGCTTGAGCACGCGATTTTGACAGATTTGTAATGACAGTGACGTCAAAATCGCGTGCTCAAGCATCGACACAACTTCAAGCACGGACTATAAATATAAACGGTCAATATTTATAGTCCGTGCTTGAGGTTGTGTCGGTGCTTGAGCACGCGATTTTGACAGATTTGTAATGACATTTACGTCAAAATCGCGTGCTCAAGCATCGACACAACCTCAAGCACGGACTATAAATATGAACCTTAGTCTCTCGAAAGAGAACTTTGTCAAGGAGAGATTTAGGATAGGAATTAGATTTAAGTATCTGTTTTAGTCGGTTGAGATAGTTGGAGTGAAAATCGGCGTGTGAAATATTGAGAATTCTGTATTTAAGACCAAGAATCAAATTAATTTCTTATTTCAAAGGGTGGTTTGACATAAAGTGAAGGAATCTTAAAGAACTAGTAGGTTTACAGTACAAGTCAAGTTTGACTATGTTGTTATTATCGCTTATCACAAAGGTACCTATCCAAAAAGGGTACAGTGCGATCTTTCTCGGTTTCGATAGTGAATTTAAGATTTGCGTTAAAAAGTTCTTAAAGATGTTAAGTACATTATCAAGCTCTGCTTCAGGAAGAGACAGAAGTAGGTCGTCAACGTACTGATATATGAATGGAAAATGAAAATCAATATTGGATTGAACATGATGTAAAATACTGTTCATAACTATTTCCGCCAAGGAAGGGCTGATAGAACCTCCCATAGGGCAACCTTTGATTTGTGAATAAAAGGTTTTGTCCTAGCAGAAATAGGTGGAACAAAAGAGAAAAATGATTATGTGGGTGAAGTATATTTTGGGAAAGGATATCAATCCCATGGTCTAGAGGTATGTTAGTGAATAAGGAGACAACAACAAAAGAAGCCAATACAAAACCAGGTGGCAATTGAAAGTTATTGATCTTTTTTTTGCAAATTCAAAACTATCTCTGACCCTAAAACAATTATGGTCAGCAAAAGCCCTGTCAATTATTTTGGCAATGTATTTCCCAAGAATTTGAGTGGGGCCATTAGTACAAGATCTGATAGGTCTAAGAGGATTACCCTTTTTATGAACTTTTTTTATTTAAGAATGAAACACAACATTTCTCGATAGTTTGGGCTTGAATTTCATGAATGGCAATTTCGATTTCGTGTTACAAGGCTTCAATCATCTCTGGGTGGTTAGCCTAACATTTATCCCGACTCCCCACAAAAAAATAGTCCTGCCGGTTCAAATCACAGCCCCGAGCTGGCCAATTGATATCAGAATCTCGACTGATTATTCGATTTTCGAAAACGGTGCCCGAAAGTTCAATTGTTACGTTGGTTTTGTGGCAACTAGCGCCGTCCTGTTGAAATCAAATGTCGTCCATATCATCCTCTTCAATTTGTGGAAATACAAATTTGTAACGACTACTCCTTGCTTGCTTTTTCGAAGAAAAATGGCCCAATGCTGTTACCGTACCAAAATCCACACTCATTTTAAGTGCATCGGCTTCTCAATGATGCTTATCTTTGGCCAAGCGATCCCCAACCGACTGGACGAATCGAAGACGTATCGAACGGTCACCAGGCTTCATTTCTTGGATTAATTGAACTTTGTAAGCTTTCATACAGAAGTCTTTATGCAAAATTTTCCTCGGAGAAGTGCGAGAAATATTCAGTTCCTAAGAACGATGACGAGTTGATGTTGAATTTTCAAAATGATCAATAAAATTTCTAGTTTTGTCAAATATATTCAAATTTCCATTTAAAATTATTTTTTGGAACAACGCCAAAAGAATTCCAAGATAATTTTTATCTTACAAATAACATCTCAAAAATGATCCAAGTCCTCAATTACAGCTGCCGATCTCTTAGGAACACATTTATATGGCAACGCTGTATTTTATTTCACTTGAAGTGAACGCAACGCAACACAAACCATGGCAATTCCTGTCTCATTTAGCTGGATCTGTCTCCTTAAACGAACCCATCAATCTGAAAGCGTCTTTCACGACATCGCAACGGCATACAAACGCACCTTGTTGAAAGTTAAACCATTATTAGTACACTGAAGCGAGGCGGGCATCCTCGCCAGTCGGCGACATGAATCACTCTGCACCGTCAATGGGGAAAAGTCCGGTGTCAAATCATGGACATTCAGGCGATCGGTTCCAATAACCGACGGCCGACGGCAGTTATAATAGTCCTACAGACTATAAGCCAGTGTAGATAGAGGAGCAGTTCTGAAGGCGGCCCTAGTAATTGGCCGGGATTTGCCGGCCGAGCAGTTCCGTTTGATAATATAGGTGACCTCGGCTATTTGTTGTAGATAACGTGTTCAACGAGACTTTAATCGAAATTGTTCAGATTCCGGAATGTCTAAGCTAAACCATCAAACCGCTTATATTGCCCGGTTCGCAATGCATTGCATTTGTTTTCGATTTATTGTCTTGGACTCGCCGGAATTGAAATTGATACCGAAACAGGAGAGAAATTGCATGGAACGAAGGTAGATTTTTCGATTTTAATTCGAATGTTGTTTCAGCTGGGTTATTGACACCATAAATCTTATGGTTTGTGTTTTTGATATTCAAGTAAAAAAAAATTAAAACTAGACTTACATGATACAGCACGTTTTTTTCTTTTCAAGAAAACACCTCACCTAAAACAAAAAAAAACAGTAACATAAGTTATTTTCGCATGTGCAGCAAATGTTAAAAACATAGAATACTACAAGGACTAACTATAAATTCAAAATAATACCCCCCAAAAGGGGGCTACCTTGAATGGAAGCAAAGAACTTAAAGAAATTACAAAATATGTCTAATGCTTTTGTTATAGTAACAAAAAAATTGGCGAAGAAGAACAAGTGCTATCGCTAAAACACTTTTCCTTTCACATCCACCGAGAAGACGGGCTAAGCAACACGTCAGGTTAGAGGATATCCAATTGCGCACTAAATAGAAGCTGGGACAAGAGATAGCCAAGCTCAAACCAAAAAAAGGCACCGGGACCAGATGGTTTCCCACTAGAAGTTATGGGAGTAAAGGCAGACTTGTGTTGATCCCGAAAAGCCAGAAGCCAACCGATCAACTCGTACCACCCCCTTGTGCATACTTAACTGCTTGAAGAAGCTGTCATAACAACTTTTCCTTTCGAAATTGTGGAAAGAAGTTGACAACAATGGAGGGCTGTCCCAAGAACAACATGGGTTCCTAGAAAGAAAATCCGGGATTACAGCATTGAGTAATCCCAATGCTGAAGAACTTGGCGCAGAAAGCATACAATGGACCATGTACCTACATATATTACATTATCAACTGTCTGGCAGGAAAGGAGCTGACGATAAGAGACCAAATCAAGCTGCAGCTGACGTGTGACATTCCACAGGGTTTCCTATTAGACCCAATATTGTGGAATGTGTATTATAACCAAATACTCAAGCTGCCAGTGCCAACACGAGCACACTTACTAGGGTATGCGAGTGCTAGTGATAACAACAAATGCTGAAGCACTTATAATGCTGGCTGATCAGATTTTTGGACAGTGTCGTGGGGTGGCTGGAAATAAACATTTGAAGCTGGCCGTGCAAAAATCGAAAACAGTACTGTGGAGATAGCTCAGAAGTTACTGGGATCTCTCTGCCAACTGATGCTATAAATGGGAGTCCTAATGAATATAACAAGATGCTACTCTGTGGCAGTCTCTTATATGCAGCGTCCATCGAGAATGAGGCTATGCGGAAGAGAATGCATCGACAGAAGCTGCTGTGTGTAGTCGTCTTAGTGTTAAATTCATAAACGTTACTTGAGGCTACCTCATTCTAATCTAATACTTACTGCGCCATTTAGTTAGCTACTTATTGGAATTCATAGATAGTTAGCAACTCATCTATCACTCAAATCCAACTTACAGTTTTGTCAAAATTGAGTAGAGGTTAGGTCGTGTCGATAGCTCTCTCATTTACCACTCAGTTACTTTTTCTGGTTTTTTTTCCCGGTATTCTTCTGTTGCTTGTAATTAATTTTATTTATGAATCATGAACTTGAGATGAGTAAGAAATGAATATTAGATGAGGTAAGGATGAGTGCTACTATGAATTTGACTCTTAGTGCCATTCAAAGCATTACTTACAGCTGCAGGAACCCGACATATAAAACTTTTGGCATAGCAGGGGACTGGCCTGGAGCTACATGAAGCTGTATGCAAAACAAAAATCTTGAGTAATGTACTGAATAACTGGCAGGACAAGTGGAGCATGATAAATTGGCGGGTCAGGCAGAAGTATATACCATCGAATACTTTTAAATCAATCTCATCCTCAACGCTCTACCCCTAAGAAACACAGCCACACATAATATGGGTACCAGATCATTGGAGATGTAAGGGAAACAAAACTGCCGATAGCCTTGCAAATAAAAGCGCAGTGTTCCCATTTATTGGACCAAAGCCATTTTGTGGTCTTACCAAAAGCCATATAAGAGCTCATCCTCAACAATGGGAAAGCGAACAGAACATCTCGTACTGGGCTAATACCCCTAAACTAAGACAATCAAAAAAGTTAATTATTATTTCAGCTGAAGCTCAACAGAAGACCCCTCAGCACCATTATGGCTTTACTCACTGGCCACAACACTCTTAGGTATCACCTGAAGAAGATGGGCAGGTGGACTGTGATAAATGCCGATTCTGTTCGGAAAACAACGAGACAATGGAACACATCATGTGCAACTGCGAGGCGGTGGTCCGGCAGAGACTCCACTAGCTCGAACAGTCGCACGTAAATCCGGTTACTATTAGAACTACAGTCCCAAAAAAATCCTGAACTTCTTCAAAAGTCTGGAAATTATCTGGGATTAAAAGATTAAGCGTACTCACAATAGATCTTAAAGGTCACAGTAAAGAGAGGCAGCATTGCCTACACAACCCACATCTAACCTAATCTAATCTAATGGGCGGATCATGTAGCCTTAGCTGTTGATAGACGATTTTAGATTCTGAATGAGCGGGAAGCATGGCCACGTGAGTAATCATATAACGCTATTTCTAACGAGACACTCAACAGCTTTCAATGTACCAGTGACAAGAAATTTTTTACCCACATTGCTCAGAATTGGACAAGCAATTTCTGGAAAAAATTTATATGACCAAACTAAGCCCACTTTTGCAGAGAAGTAATATATAGAATTGTCACGCAAAATTTTGAGATAGTGGCCACTGAATTTGATCAATCGCTCGTCTAATCTCGTCTTGAAGGGTCTTTAGGAATCGTTCTTGGATTCTTAGCATACATCCCAGAGAAAGAAGTCTTCAAACAATTTGAGGCCTGAAAAGATTGTTTATTGCCAGCCAAATTCTCGATGAAGAATCATTCCTCCAACCCAAATTCCCACAAAAGAATTACTTGCTGGCAAATGCATGGAACCATACAGGATCACTTTCAGATTCTCAGCCCCTCAAATGCGGCAATTCTATTGGTTGACAAAACCTTCAAGTGAGAAGATAATTTTTTTCGAAAACTCACAATTTCCTTGTTGCTCTACGATGCATTCTGTACAACTTCGACGTTACGCATGGTCCCATGGCTTCAACTGTCACGTCAATTGAATGTTGGAGCAGGGAAATGTAGACAGCAGGGACATATTAGACAAAATCCGTTGTAAACTGCTTCTTGAGAATCTCAATTGCTGAGTACGATGGCGAATCGAAATGGAAGGATTGGTCTCTTAGTATAGTAATACTACATCTCATGGTTGACAGATAACAGCTGTCAAAGCTAGATTCAAAATAGGCAGACTTAATAGGATACCCCTACAAATCATGAGTACTAGATGGCTTGCCATCTCTAGGAGAAACATTTAATTAAAAAATAAAGTTGTAGGGCATGGGAGGGAGTATAGAATTTTTAAGTACAACGAACACAGATTACCAACATCAAATGAAACTAATAACGAACAACACTAATGTAATCTATTAAAATAACTATTTTCATTTCAACAACCATAAAAAAGATAGAAAACAATGAACTTTAGTAATTTATAGTTACCTGTACAACCCGTATAGAATTAAAGCAATTAATTAACTTTCAGACTTAATAATGCGGTTCTACACGGT
Source organism: Holotrichia oblita (assembly GCA_023690525.1). Taxonomy (NCBI): domain Eukaryota; kingdom Metazoa; phylum Arthropoda; class Insecta; order Coleoptera; family Scarabaeidae; genus Holotrichia; species Holotrichia oblita. The sequence goes on from CM043017.1 coordinate 174,564,943, forward strand.
CCAATGATCTCTTATTAAACACTTTTTATGAGGTACATTAATCACCTCCTTACATCTATAAATGTAATACACTATATGTATGTATGTATGTATACATAACCCAGCAGAATGTCCATACATACATATATATGTACATGCGCATATAACAAAAATCATTTTATAAACATCTTACGAGTAATAAAGACCGCTTCGGGGTACTTATTATAAAACATGCCTGGTACTCTCTTCAGTTGTCCTTGAGTGGACGTCCACTCGTCCGTGACTATCTTCGCGATTAACTTTAATTAAATTTAATTATCTACATCATTAAAGCTGAAAACAACAAAATTGTTAATTTTTTTTCACGTCGCGTTGGCCGCCGACGTAGAAGCAGACAGCCGGAGCGATTGGTATCGAAATCCAGTATTTTGTTTTGTGTCTTTCGGGAGGTGATTTCGACAAGAGTAGCAGTTACCAGAAAAGCTTTTTATTGTCTCGTATCATTGTTGAATTATAATGTAACGGCAACGGATTTGAGTTTCGAGTCGGTCTCGTTGGTGGGAGCAAAAAACGGACAGCTTCGACAACGACACCGGCTTAATAAGATACTTGTCTGGCGTTGAAGGTGTTAAATCTGCAGATGTTTAACATAATTATGATATGATTCGCTTTTTTTCTTCGTGTTTATGTGAACGAAGTTTGATCAGTTGTTGTTGTTCTGATTTAAGCATATTTACTAAATCTTAAGCGATTTTTTTTTAATGACGATTTGCTTCAATTTTATACACACATAACATTTAAAGTATTTGCTTGGGCAATCAGCAGTAAAAGCATGTGCTTGCTTTTATGCATACATTAGTATTCCTGCTTGAAATTAATTGTCTGATAATCACATCTCGGTGTGAATTCGTGGTACGTCATTCATCAAGAGTTCGTTACCGTGGAACACGTACGTGTACGTCTAAAATACGAAATGAGCAGATGAACCAGCACCATCGTCCAAAACGTAACAATTAACCAATCCCACCGTGAATTTAAAATATCCCGAGCCGGCCCCGGCCGGCCGTGTGTGAATAACACAGCCTGACACGCACACACATACACACACACGTTTAATACGTGTATAGAGTGAAAGATAAAGAATGATTCTCTACCTACCCGAATTCGGAACAAAAAGGAGGAGAAACGCATGCATACTGTTCCGACGATTGCTGGTTGTTCGAGACGTTTTGATTTATCCAAATTATGTTTAATAAGCGATTAAGTATAAGGTAAATAGCAGGTTGATAAACCAGGTGCCACGGCGAACACGAAACTAGTCGGCCTTGACTTTAAAAAGCACACACACGTATCAACATATACATACACATACACTTTGTTCAATATAAAAAAAACCGCGTACTCCTGCACACAAGAAGATATCGTTTAAAATATATTTTCATATTCATTTAAGTATGGATATATTATAATATATCCGCGTCTCACGTTAGAATGGCACGGTTATACATAATGCATAGGTTATTGAGTAAGTTTAATAACCCTAGAGTTCAATTTTTTTTAACTTGAATACTTGGCGTAAGTCAGATTAAACAAAATTCATACGTGTTTATCCTGAAAGAAGAAATTCGCGGCTTGTATTTTAATGAATTAGAAGATGAATGATAGAAGTGGGGATAATTAAATCTATTTAACTTCTTGTATTGACAAGAATACCAATATACATACATCAAAATGAATGAATTTCTATAGAAAAGAACCATCAGCCATGTCCTTCAGTAAAATCAACCCGGATCAACTAAAGTAAAGTAAGGCTGCTTCTTCTAACTGTATGAAACCAAACCAAGGAATGTCTCTCTTAATTGTGGCTGCTTGAATTAAGTAGACTAGTGAGAAGATCAAAATTAGACATGCGAAAACTGGATCTGGCAACAGTTAGTGATTACCTTTGGAGGACTATTTATTTATCTATCTATTCTGTTAGGGTTGGACACCTACAGTCCAGGCACTTGAGCTGGCTGTTCTTTGTACCATCCCTATCGAAGCCCTCATTTCCAGTTGAAAAGTTTACTGTCCTTTATAAAGTCTAGTAACTTGCCCATTGGAAACTCTAGTACCCTCGGAGGCTCCAGTAGATCCTTTCCGAAATGTTTCTGCCTGAGTACCTTCAATTCCTCACATGTGCAGATTACATGCAAACTTGATTCCTCCTGTAACTCGCATCTGCTGCATCAGAGTTTGCTCACCCGACCAGTGTTGCATACATGCTTCCTTAAGGAACAGTGTCCAGTTATCAATCCAATAATGGTCTTAACTTGTTTTTTACTTCGTCTAATTAGGCTTTCAGAGAACTTAACGTCACCGTCCCCTATCAGCGCTTTAGTATGGAGTTGACCGTCAGTTGACCTCAATTTCCTTACTCTTTCTTTATCTAACCAAGACCAAATCGCCCTTCTAGTAGAATCCATTGTGATTCCACATACGGATTCTGGTCCTATTAAGTGTTTCCTAGAACACTCCTGGGCTAGTTCATCGGTTATTATATTGCCTCTAATATCCTCATGTCCAGGCACCCAGATCAAAGATACCTTGTTGTCTTGTGCCGGTTTATTGAGGTGCTGTTTACAGTTTTTAACCAGTTTTGATGTGGTAAGAGGATTCATAACTACCTTGATAGCGGCCTGACTATTAGTCATTATGTTTATTTTTCTCTTCGTGCAGTCTCCACTTGCAATCAGTTTTGCGCAGGCTGCAATAGCGAATACTTCTACCTGGAAGACCGTTGCATGCTCTCCCAGGCGTAAGGATATCCTATGTCTTGGGCTCAGACCATAAATACCGTCTCCTGTTCCCTTACTGGATTTGGATTCGTCCGTGAACCAGTTATCAGAGGCTATATGGAGGACTATTTTGCGCTGAAGTTGCAGTTCGTATCAGTACATTATAGGTACTGATTGATTACGAATTTTGGCATAATCTTTACTTGCATAATCCATGTGGCAACAAGCTTGTCATTTTATCATTCATCGAAACAAATTGCACGGACTGAAAGTATAGCATTTGTTCAAATTGGTCTAAGGTGTTTAAAACAAATTCATGAAACTATCCCTTTGGTTATGCTAATAACTAAATAAAAAGCCCGAATAGTTCTTTTAAAACAATTTCACAAAACTTTCTATTTAGATAAGTAGAACACTTTTTTACGGTGTCCATCGTTTTAAAAGAAATATTGTGGTGACGATAGAACTTCTCATTTTGATTTTAAAATAATAATCCAATAAATTGATTAGCTTTAACTATTGGCCTAGGCAAAAGGGTAGTTTTTTCTTACACTTTTAAAACAACTTAAAACCTATTTGGACCAATGCTCCACTTTCAGTTTTTGCAATTGTTTTCTTTAAATAAAATGCAAAGAAACACTTCAATATTCAAATTCATTTTACAGCTGATGGTCAAGAGGTTTTTGATTCTAGTGACTCTGCAGTTGTAACAGAAGTCAGTACAAATCTTATCTGATTCGCCAAGATGAGCTGTTTGAAAATTTAAATCTACTAAAAGAACAAAACAAACCAAAATACTGCAATCTAGATTGCAACAATGAAATTTACTGAACCCAGCAAGAAAAATTGCATTGATTCGACAAAAATGACTGACATTTTTGACCATGAAAAACAATATATGTTACTGGTAGGAGGGAGACTCAAAATCTCAAATCAGTGGCACATGGATTTTTCGGAAACAAGCAATATGAAGGTTTAGTAGTCTATAGTGGAGGCATTTCTTCAGAGTTGGGTAGATTTGGGTTGCCTAATGTTTTTGAAAAATTACTTTCTCGAATATCAATTGGATTATTCCCTTTCAATATGGAAGCAGTTAACAATGACCAACGAAAGAAATTCCACTAAGATATCTTAGTCATGAAAAGGGGTTAGCAGGATCGAAACCTGCAATGATGGGTAACCAGTTGCTCCTGCATTAAACTAAAACCGAATACAAGAAAAAAAAACACCTAAACTTCAGTTTTAACAACAATAAAATAACTTTCATGTTTAGATTGTAAACTGTAAAAATATTTTCTCGAATTACATGTGCTAATGACGTAGAAGCTTTGCAGGGTAACCTCGATAATCTTGTTGCATGGTGCACTCGATTTAAACTTAAATTGAATGTTGATAAATGTTGTGTTGTGTCATACACATGTCTTATCGCATTGGCGAAAACAAAATTGAAATTAAGCATCTAGGCGTTACCTTCGATTCTTCCCTTAGCTTTAAGTCACACATTATTAACATTTGTTCTGAAGCTTGCAGATCACTTAGTTTTATCTTTCGCATATCCAAATACTTCAAGAATATCTCCCTTCTGAAGTCACTTTACTTTGCTCATGTCCACAGCAAACTTGAATATGCTTCCTTGATCTGGTATCCAGTGTACAAGTGTGATATGCTGTCATTAGAGCGTGTCCATCGTCGATTTTTTAAATTTTTATCATTTAAAATGGATGGTACCTACCAGAATAGAGGAATGGCTCAATTAGAGCTCTTATTGCGTCACAATCTGGCATCTCTGGATGAACAATAACTGGATTCATCTCAATGGATGAACAACGAAGAGATAACTTAACAGCACGTTTGTTGAGTTTGTTCAAAAAGATTCCAATAAGCTATAAACTGTTGAAGAGCAATTTAAACGACGCATGACAAATTTGTCCCAATTATAGAAAAAGCGTGTAATTTTATTATTTTAAATGGAACACTATACCAATTTAAATTGAGCTTATTACTTGTGTATAATCATAAATGGTGCAAATGGTTATTAAATATATCTGCCCTGTATTTGTCTGATTATAATTACATCACTTTATACGAATGTTTATTTTGGTCACTTCTATTAATGATTTACTATATTTATTCCTATTTAGTGTATTATTTACTTTATTTATTATTTATTTAAATATTGTTATTATTTAGTTTTCTTATTTACTTATTTACATGTGTTGTATTATCCTGTCATTGGGCATATTGCCTATTGGGTAATAAAGCTTATTATTATTATTATTAACTGTTGAGTAAAAAGCCTTAATCATGTAAGAAGTAGGAACTGGACAGCATTATATTGTTGTTTATTGCTGATGGTTCTTATCTGTATTAGTTAGTTCTTACTAGCAAGAATGCATGGAGATGAATACATTAATACCAATTGTTTTCTTGTTTCTTTCCTGTCCATTTCCCTATTCAACACCTAGCATCAGAGCCTGATGCAGGACCTCAGGAGAGGTTAATGTTTCTCTAAGGAGAACGTGTGGCATTTCAGCCTCCCACTTCTCCCTCCCCCGCCACCTTAAAAAAATTGTTGCCTTAACAATAGATATTTTTTTATTATTAATAGAAAATAATGTCTTTAATTCTTCTGGATATTGCAACTAGTTTGAATGTACCCTATCCTTCCATCTTCACCCTCTAGAAAAATGGCTTCTGATAAAACTCGCTCGTGTGGCACTTCCCGCTATTCTGCATGTTTCCATGTCAAGCCGATCTAATTTTTTTGTTTTTTTGCAAAAAAATTGGTCGATTATTTCAAAGCTGCAAAAGCCAGATCAAAGAGCACTGCTCACGAATAGGGCTTCAAAATGCCAATCCTATACACAACCTGCTCATAAATGGGGCTTCTAAAAGGAAGTCACAACGCCTACTAGTTTTCTAAAATTACAATAGAATCGTGGTTCGTTAATCTTATCCGATTTAGGATTTCAGTCGCAAAGAGTATCGTTCGTAAATTGAATAAATTCTCTTATTTAAAGTAATGTGAGTCATCAACTTACCAACAAAAGAACATTATCTTCTAACACAAGCGGAATTTATATGTGGATGACGTTATCATCGAAGGCCAATCCTTTTTCGTAGTAGTTCTGAGCGGAGGGTTGCTGTAATTGAGGTCAGCAGACTGAACGACCATGAGACTTTAACATCTTTAAAATCTCTCAAGCGTTTTGCAAGTTGGTTGAGTGATTTATAGTGGGAGACCAATTGCTTTGTAAAAGTTGGTCATGGACGATCATTGTCATATGATACAAGAGGTGCAATTTGGGGGGTTGGTATATATATTTTTAATAGAGTACAAAAGGTTTTATTTTGTTTTGGTCTCCTTTTCGAGTCTATACTGTCTGCATCTTGCTTTGTCATTTTTGACGTGTTGTTGCTTGACGTTGCTATTCTGTTTTTTGTTTGCCTTGGCTTTGAGGAATCTAAGCCCATTTGCCACATTTGAATTCATCAGTGTACATCTTCTTTAAACTTTAACATCGCAATCTTTCATATACCCAATCAATGCGCTGTATATTCTTACATCATTACTCCTGAGCAGTAATACCATCGAAGTTGGTAATGGTACTCCAAATTCTACCAGTTTCGCCAAAAATCTGTACTTTTCTAGTTCAAACTTCCCACAAGCCAAAATGGCAACTTCATTGTCACATGTACAGGCACAAGAATCTATGATTTTTAATCGGTGTAAATGTCCAGGTAAACTGTCATGACCGAATTTCATCGTAGCTATAGTAGAGTATGCAAAGTTCTAACTTTCGTATGCCAAGGCGTATAAACGATGGACGGTCTTTGTATACGTTGGCTTTAGTACGTTTGCCATCTATCTTCTCATTCCTCCCTTAAAAAGTACCTCTTAAGCTGCAATAAAGTTTCCGATTCATAGAACATCTGGTCCAGTACTTCTCTATCGATTACTGATGCTTTTGCTAACGCATCAACTTCCTCGTTAAAAATGATTGCTATTCTGCTTTAGCAAATTAGGCCTAGATAATCTACCTCCAACTAGCTTCCATTCTCCTGTTTGTGTCGAGCTTTCGCCCACTGCCCTATCATGATAATTGCTGAGAACAATAACTTCTTTAATATCTTGCCAGCTTGCCCCAATTTCCCTTAAAATATCGGCATTTATTTACTGAAACTAATTGCTAATGCCGATCGATTGAACTCTAATCATTAGCAACTTAACACATAAAAAATCTGTTAGAAAGAAGTGTGGGATCTGAATAGCTGATTGTTACTGACAGAGTCAAAACAACCATTACTCCTAAGGTGTTTGGGTGTCGTAGAGGCTTTCTCCACCTACATTTGGAAGGGTATGTTTTAGGTAAGCAAGAACTTCATTAATATCCACCAGATAGCTGCGTTTATTGCCTCATGCGCATGCGATCTATGTATATTATGGTCAACTAAATGTCTCACGTTGAGTTCTGAACCAATGGTACAGAATCCTGTTGAGTTTTAGGACGACAATTGACTCAGTTGTATTTGTACGTGCCTTCATAGGAAATAAATATTTAATCAGCATTCATTTGTCAATGTAACACCTACCAACCAATTATCTTCAACTTCCGTTAAGGTTTAGGTGATTCCAAATTTATTTATTAAAAAAAAAGCAGGAAAAACATTCTATGAATGAAAACATAAATTATACTTCCGTAAACGTTAATTTTTCTCGTTGAATTAATGAGCTGTGTACAAAGAAATGCTGGATAAACGTAAACTACCACCAGCTAAGCACATCCTATTACTAGGAGTTAATCATACGGACTTCCTACACCTTTTGCTCGCCGTAACACGTTATATATACCTACATATGTATGTAGGTACGTATGAATAGCCAACTGATTACATTTTAATGACGCCTGCATTCATATTTTGGCTTCTAGCGAGCAATGCAATCGCTAAATTGCATAAATTAAAATATTTAAACGCGCCGCGCTACGGGACGCCACTGATTAACTTACTCCATCTTTTAAATAGAATAAGCGTAATGGGCGCAATGTAAATAGAGTAATAAATGCCTCGCCTTCGCCGGATAGTAATATTTTATTCCTATCAAAATTTATATTTATAATCGTAGCTGGCCGAGCAGTTTACTAACATCTTGAGTAAATAATATGAACGCGTGATGTCACAATATTTCTATTCGGGCAGCAGCAGCAGCAGCAACCGAACCGCTTGCTGAGAAACCTAATAACTTCCCGTTTTAATCTTTTATTCGATTAATTCCACGTTATTCCGTAATACAAATTACTTTGGAGCTATGTATATATCGCGTATTACACTTGCATGCCGCCACTATATATCTATAGCTAAATTTTAATGGATTCTCTCGTTGCTACTAGATTTAAGTATTAAGTTATGAATAACTAGTTTCAGATGTACCGGTGGACGAAGTAGGCGAAAAAAAAATGATTTTAATATCGCCGACGTTAATGATATTGTTCACATCATAAATCAGTGAGCTGGTTAATCTTCTAGCATGAAATTTATTTATTTTGTAAACATTTTAATTTGTCAAGAGTACACTAGAAGTGGATGACTTGCAAGTAATCCGTCCATTAGACGACAAACTATTTTTAAATTTCAATTTTCGGTTGAATTACTGTGTGGTCATCTCGAAGTATGAGCTTCGCGTACGTGAACATGGACGTAATTAGTTTCAAGGTGTTAATGTAGCGCTTTTTAGTATGCACGTATTTTTACATTAAGTTTGATAATTTGTTTGTCACCATCTATTTTTACTTACTCACACTATTATTACAGAAGAACGCTAAAGAGGAAAATGTTGATGCTTACAAAAGAGAACACAATCTGATTGTAAATACAGAAGCTGTCCAAGAAGAATCAAATTATAGTTTAGGCAATCATTATCAAAAGCAAGTCGATAAGGCCAATTGTTTCGGCAATTGAATTTAATAATTTGCCAATACAGCAACTTAGTTTTGCAGTAAAAAATTCGTTAGAATTTATTAAAGCAATTCAAAATATTTAGTTGCTGGAGGGTGAACTATTGATTTCATTTGATGTTAGTTCTCTCTTTCCTAGTGTACCGATTCCAGACACCTTGAGAACTTGTTGCTTCAAAATAGTTTGAGTCAACAATGTGTCCAGGAATATATTCGCTTAACTGACATCTGTATGAAACAGAACATTTTTCAATTCAACGGGAGTTTTTATGAACAGCTGGAAGGAACGGCAATGGGTAACTTCTTGTCGCCCTTTCTGGTTAACCTTTTCAGGAGCCGTTTTGAAAAGGACTTAGAATCTGAGGGCGAATACTTTCCTAGGGTTTGGTTGAGGTATGTGGATGATATTTTCGCTATATTTGACACTAGAAAATGTAATATTGACGATTTTCTCAATAGATTAAATAATCGGTTCGAAACCATAAAGTTCACTTGTCAAAGAGAAGAAAACGGTCAGCTACCCTTTCTAGATACTTTAGTAATTAGAAATAACAATAGATTAGAGTTTGACGTGTATAGAAAGGAAACCAGTACACTTCGCTACATTCCTTCAGATTCCCATCATTGTGTTCAACACAAAATGTCAAGCCTGAATTTTTTGGTCCACAGACTTCTCACTTTTCCCTTGAACAAGGCGAGGTATGAGAAAGAGCTTAAAATTATAAAAGATTCGGCCAAGTGTAATGGTTCCCAGCCTCAGCATATCTATAAGTTAATTAGGAAGTTTAATTATAAGAAAACTGTGAAAGAATCTACGACTTTTCGAGAGGATGTTAAAGCTTCACCCGTTGTGACCCTCCCTTACGCTCCCTTTATCACTAAAGGTTTGAGTAAAATCAAAGAGCTAAATCTCAGAATAGTTTACAGTTCTGGGACTAGTTTACGAAGTCTCATCGGTAACCCTAAAGATAAAATACTACCTCTAGAAAAGTCAGGTATTTACGAAATCAATTGTAAAGATTGTAATCAAAAATATATTGGGCAAACCAGGAGAGCAGTCTCAACTAGATTCAAAGAGCATATGGCTCATCTTAGATTTAATAGAATTGAGAAATCGAGCGTTGCCCAACACATTTTTGAAACAGATCACAACATCGATCATACGAATGTTAAATTAATTAGACAAATAAACAATTGTTAGTTTCTAAATGTTTTCGAAAGTTTAGAAATATATAAAAATAATTCATGTGTAATGAACTGTGACAACGGCCCTATCCCGCATTCGTCATTGTTTGATTGACCATGCATAACATTTAGGTTACCTGTATTTGTAGATTTTATTTTAATTTAGTTTTATTATCGCCTTGATAATGACAGCATTGCTGTTGAAACGCGTCGATGTTTTAGTTAAAACTTGTTTGGTGGGTTAAAGTGTTTAGTGTTCATTATCAAAATGGTTATTTGATCACCACCATTCGTAAAGTGAGTCCAATATTTGATCGACAGAATGTTCCTAATTTATCTACTGTGAAAAAAATAACTGAAAAATTTGAAAGTACTGGTTCGGCAAGTGATGTGAAACACACGACATGAGCTAGTAGAGCTCGTTCAGAACAAAACATCACGGCAGTTCGCGAGGGTGTGGTTGGAAGTCCAGAGATGTCGTTTCGTCATTGTACACAACAGACCACGCACAGCGAAGAGAATTGATCAATTGGATTTTGAGCAAACAGAAGTCAATGCTGATTTTGCAGACCAATAATTTTTCGAATAATAAGAAACAAACAGCATGTTGGAACAAAGAGATTAAAGAAGCAATTAGCGACAAGAAAAAAGCATGGTACAAATATTTAAAGAATATGAACAATAGCATCTACCAAGAATACAAAAGACTACGTAGAACAAGTAAAGAATTGGTAACAAGAGCAAAAAAGGACTGCTGGAGTGAATTCGGGAAAAGATTGGAAAAGGATAAAAAGGAAAACCACAAATTGCTATGCAGGGTAATCAAAGCAGAGAAACGGGGAAAATATTACCTGGAAGATATTACACAGAGATGGAAAGAATACTGCAAAACATTATTGAATGAAGAAACCATAACAGACAAGGAAGTAGAAACGGAAGGAGTGTCCAAAAGTTACACAAGCGAGAAAGTAGTACAACTAATACACCAGTTAATAAATATGGTTTGGAAGCAAAAAGAAATACCAGAAGATTGGAAAACTGCTGTTGTAAATGTAAATTCCTTTCTATAAACTAATTGTCACTGATGTGAAAAATCCTATGCTTCATTGCAATTATATGTAGTGTTGAATTTTTATTTTTAATATGGTTTGAATAATAGTTCAGAAATCTACCTGATGACATAGCTTTCTGGAACGAATCCAGGCATCAATTGTATGTTATTGAATTAATGGAAACAACGATGGGTTGTAATGGTACATCAGGTTTGTGAATTTTTGGAATGCAACATAGCTTCGGTACGGTTGAATTATGTGATTTCATTGTTGTTTTTAATGGTTTTTATTAAGACATTGTAAGATCAGTCATTTCTATATAGTCAATTCTGTTCATAGCAACAGTACAATCGCTCTCCTCAGCTTGCAAAATATAGAGGTCAGGATTATTCTTAAGGATTATTTTTTGAATATGGAAATAAAAGGAGATGGAGCAGTTGAAACTAAACTGGAAACATAATTCGTAACTATATTCGTGACCCTTGGCCTGTAAATATTTTTAACGTCATCAAGAATAGATTCGATAACGTTTTGGATATGATTTAGAAAATTGACAAAAATCTATAGTCAGTAGGGATGTTAATATCTGAAATATTTTTAATAATAATTAAAAACATTTCAACAAGTCTCTGAAACGTCAACGATAAAAATCTGGAATAAAATTCAGGTTAGGATTTAATTTTTGGATTGAGGTTCTTCATCCAATTTGAATTTGGATGTCAGCGTATAGTAGTTATATACTAGATCGTTTGAGTTTATAATTTTTCATGTTTAGCTCGAACTTGTTCAACAAATTTTATAAAAGATCATAAACACAATGTTCAGTTCCCATTTAGTTTGGATTTAACTCTTGTGAGAATCAAACTGAATGAGAGCAAATGCAGCTTAGCTTTGGCTTAAGATCACGTTCAGTAAAAATGTCCAGAAGACCACCGAGAAGTATTTAGCTACTCGCTCAGAATTAATAATGGTACTGTTTTATACCAAGCTTTATAACAAGCTGAAAGTTCTACCGAACAAAATCCTCGGAGTAATACCTGGAGCACCTTGATCCGTCAGCAACGACCAGCTGCCTACGGACCTATCTCAATCAAGGACACCATCATAATCTTAGCCTGAAAGACGATAGATAAAACTACAAACTCGGCCTACCGATTGGTCGCACATGTTATAGTGCAGGACTTCGACAGATCCCCATCCAGGGTGAGGGCGATGAAAGCCTTGAGCATCGCAAACGACTAAATCAACAAAACGTTGAAGCCATCCGCACAGTCGTGATCCACATCTCCTATGGAGCGACCACCCCATCCCTCACATCTTAATCTTCCAAAGTCAGAAGGTAAATTTTTTTATCCTGATCCAGTCCATCGTGTAAACCCAGAGGTGTTTTCGCCATGGATTTAAATTGCCAGTGCGCCCTGCAATTCTATCAAGCAATGCAATTTTGTGACGAGTAACAGATGTAGACGAAAGGGGGAGTGTAAACTCAAAATTCGTCGGAGGTACATGTACAGTTCGTACGCAAGATAATATTGTGTACGAAGTCCAGCACTTTCTGAAATTTGCGAATTTCAGAGTAATGTATGTGTGTATTTTCTGTTGTTCAAATATCCTCGTTTATACTGTTGTCGATAATCCTTTGTACAAGTATAAAATTCTCAGTATTCGAATCACCACTAAGCACCCTTTTTGGAATTACATACAATTAGAGAGAGTTACGTTCGGTTGTTTTTCATTATTCTGAGTGCTGCGTTGTACGAGTAAAGTGAAAGTTAGATGTAAAAGAGAATTTGTGAAATATTATAATTCGTTTAATAATTTTGTGCCGTTTTGGTTCTTTCGTGTGTTGTGGGGGGTGGCGATTTTTGAACAATGGGGAAACGCAAAGACGTTACCAATGAGAAAAACGAATAAAAGAGAAATAGCACGGCGAGAACACGTTTCCATGAGCACACTGTCATCCGGACAGTGAAACATCCTCCTGCTATAATGATTTGGTCCTGCATATCACGAAAGGGGATAGGACCGGGGTACAATGAGCCAAATCCAATACAAATCCGTTATGGAATCAATACTAATTCCACAAATTCATTCTTTAGGGTCTGGAGGTGTTGTTCACCAATTTGTGAAGGCTGGTGCACCATGCCACACTGCAAAATCTATCAAGAATTTGTTTTCCGAGAGCAAGTTGAAAGTTTTACCGTGGCCAGGCAACTCTCCAGATTTAAACCCTATTCAAAATGTGTGAAATGGTTTAAAATGGATTGTGTACTCGTCCCCAAATCCGACCCTATCTGTCTTAAAGACAAATGTTGAAGATGCTTGGCGCAATAATCCGGATTTGAAGATATTAGCTGCGTTATATATCAACAGCATGCCCAGACGAATTGTGACCGACATAAAGTCGTTATTTTGTCTTTTTTCCGAAATTAAAACCAAACAGTTGAATTTATATGGTGGCCCTAATTTTATTACGCTATAGGTACATGCCATCCTCCAGCGCACACACACAATTAACGTGAAAGCGGTGACCACCAGACGAATCTTGTCCGATAGCCAAGTGGCACTGGAGGCATTACTAAGCCGGAGAGTGTCGTCCAGGCTGGTAACAGAGTGCCTCGAGGAATTGGTGGAACTTTCAAACCGGTACAAAGTCTGCTTGACTTGGATACAGAGCCATCAAGGGATCGAAGGCAACGTAAGGGCTGAAGAACTCGCAAAGAGAGGGTCAGAGATTCAGAGATGGAAATGTACAGCCCATAACCATTTTATGGAGTTACAAGGCAAGGTCCGTACGAAACAGCAAGAATACCGGAGAGCTCGTATAACACATGGTAACATGGTGAGTTGCAGTATAACAGACAATTTACAGCTTACGGAAACCACCCACCACACATTAAAAAAAAACACCTTTATAGGAAGTGTAGAAGCTAGATAACTGCTCCAGCTTAGTAGGAAACAGCTCTACATTGTTATGGACTTAATGACCGGACATGCTGCCGTGAGAAGACACCTACACAAAATCGGAGTCTTTGACGGGGACACAAAATGTAGACGAGATATTAAATGTATAAATGTTGCGAGATAGAACCGGAGACAGCCGATCCTATACTACGCGACTGCCAGGCACTAGATTGCAGAAGGCAAAATCTATTTGGGAAAACGAAAGGAGACCCAAAGACACAGGAATCTGAAAACTGAAAGCTGCGCTACCTTATCGGGGACCATAGGTCGGATAGGTCTGGTATAAGAGGAAAAAAAAACAAATTATACTCTACACGTCCCCAAACACTTCTGAAACTCTATTATATCGAGAAAAGCTATGCAATATTGTCAGAAGCGATCAGTATAAGATGAATCTTGTACTACATTTCGCGGATACCATACTATTACAGTAACATAAGACAGAATCTACATCCTGTCCTCTGCTTTTAAATTTTATAAAATTATTGCTATTAAAAATTATAATAGTTCTGTGGGCACCTCGTTAACTATTCATGCAAATGATTTAGGAGACTCAATAATGGCCGGAAGAATTTGTGTTTGGTATTTTCATCCAATTTGTTCTACAAACAACTATATAATCAAAACCTCTTCGACAACTGCTGATAAATTTGGATCCATTCGATTCCCGCAAGATAGATATTAATGATTGAGTATTCCTGAATAGTTATCAAGTGAAAAAGCACATGTACCTCATTTAACATCGAATAAAACAGTTTCCTCTGCGCGACGTGATTAAAACGTTTCTATCATTATGTACCCCGGCGGATATCGTAACAGGTTATGCGTTCTTCATTAAAACGCACACGAAGAATTAAATAGTAGCAAAAAAAGAAAAAAGAATCGGATATGTAAATTCGATCCGTGCACCAGCATCCCGAGTGAGTTTGTAATATGTAAATCAGCGATATTTTTATAATTACGTACCAAATGAGCGTTTCCCATCTATTCTACTCGCTGGTACTTTCATCATCGTCGAATCATTATTCTCCTTCCCTCGTCACAACCGGCGTTTGATGCCTCGGGATTTTCTGTACTCTTCCAAGCTGACCGTCGCGCTCAATTACCATCGACGAATTGAAATGCATGCTGCTAATTGGTTATCACTTATAAGCGCGTTAATTGGTAATAAAAGTGTGGTTATTAGTGATTACATCTTTAAAATTTATCGGGTCTCTTATGACTGGCAACTTATACAATGTATTAGCTAAATGAATCTTTAATGGGATTCCCTCCTTTGGAATTCCATTAAATATTCTGTTTTTGATTTGTGTAAATTGTTCCTCTAAATCCTCCGAAAGAGATTTTTTTACTTCAATATAAATTACCTGATCATAAAGTACTTTAGCGATTTCATGATCACTGCTTCGGTCAGAATGCTTTTTTGGATTAAACTGGGGTTAATCCTGAGCCTTACATGAATATTGGCAAGGACTGTCAAAAACTGTTCCAAACTCAGGCTTTCTATGCTTAGCATCTTGAAAGTCAGGGTTTCAAAAGCAGGTTGTCAAAGCTCGTATGGCAATTAAAAATGTTAAGTTAAAAAACTGTATTCACCTGTTGAGCTCTCTAGTAATAGAAAATACAAAATTTTTACAATGTAACATTACTTACAGCCACATAACGTTTGGTAGACAATTGATGAGAAGAAGTACACTTGAAGAAGACGCTACTACCCACCACAGAAAGATACTTACATTGTTATTAAGTTTCCAGATGACAGAGCATAAATGCTGAAGTTGCTCTTAGACTATGGAACGAAAAAACATTGTCGGAAAATGTGACTGTAAATCTAAAATCAATCTCCATTCATTTTGTCTTGGGAAAGATGACGATAAGGAGAACAAGTGGTTATATGTGTTCTCCCACCCCCCCCCCTCCCCTTTCCTCTCCCCCCCCTCCCCTCCAAAAATATATAAAATTATAACAAAAGACACTCCTCATCAGTGCAACTAAATAAAACGATTTAGGAACTACCCCAAACTAGTTAGCCAACAAGTTCCAAGATGTTTCAGCAAAAAACTAACATCTGGAATTTATTCCAGCCAATTGAGGAAACATTGACGCTTCATGGACAATTTTGGTCTGCATACACAATAAATATAGGTTTTTCAAATAGCTACCGCCAGAATAATTAAAATCTTGTAAATGGAATCTTCGGCCGGTAGGTGGCAACTTTCGGAGGGAGTGGAGAGCTGGAAAGGTTTAGAAGCTTGGTAAATTTTTAATTTTTTCTGTGGTGGAGGGAAGGGGTCGTTACTTTTTCGAAGTAACTTTGTCCGACAACAACGAACAAAATTGGTTTTGATCAAAGCTATCTCAACCCACTTTTGGAATTATGATTTAAAAACAGGATTCACTAAGGATTTGACAAGAGGATTTGCATGGATATGTCGCAACGATGAATGTTGATATTTCCGGATCTATTATACAGAATAAATTAAAATCGAAAGATTCCAAAAATGTCCAGCGAGCCCCTGTCTTTCTTTTGAACGCCGAAAAATTGGCTTTCAAACAATGTATCATCAAATTAGGAGCCTATGGATTTCCTCTAATTCCAAGGACAAGAAAGGGGCCTACATCAAAATATATCAAAAAAATCTGAGCACAAGATAGTGCAAACGAAATGCTATGAAGGACATTCCACCAGACCAAATATGGAATTATAATAAGATCAAACTTATTAACGACTCGACTCGAGTCACAAAAAAATTGCACAATTTCTGCAATTGTTTACAGCAACGCAGGAGAAAGGGTGCTTTGCGCCTTTTGTTTTTATAAAGAACAACATCAGGGGACCATCTGGACTTAGAATGGACCTACAACCTCTCCAAAAGTAGCTGGTACGACGAAGCTACGTTTGACGACTGGTTCTAGTTTCATTTCCTACCACAAATCAGACAAGGAGATGATCCCCCTATTCTAATAAGTGATAATCTATCTTTGCATATTAGTGCTACAGTCCTTCGACTTTACGAAAAGAATGAATAGCTCCTATGTTTACCGCCAAATACAATTTGTAAAACTCAGCCATTAGATGTTACCTTTTTCTCCCAAACATTTCAACCAAATGAAAGGAGTCTAAATTTGGTTCTAAAGTATCAATGATATTCGAAAATTCATTTTCGAAATTACTAAAGGAATTAGCAAAAGAATTAGAGGAAAGCAAAGCCCAAAACCAAATCTTTGGATTCAGCCTTCTCGACGCTAATTTGGAAGTTAAAGAGAAATTACTTACAGACGGACCAGGCGGATTGGACCGCCGCATGAGACACTGCAAAACGTTCGGGATTCGTTCGTACGAGGAAAAACTGCGCAAGGCAGTTTCTATGAGCAGGGTCAGGCTGAGGTTACTCACAGAAATCTTAACCGGTCACTGCGCACTAAACGAACACTTGCATCGCATGGGCATAGTAAACTCTTCCCTATGCAGAAACTGTGGGAATGCGGAGGAATCTCCAATCCATCTTCTTGCCGACTGCTCGACATTGGACAGGGAGAGGCGGAGTTACTTTTGAGTCCAGCGTCTGGACGATCTTGGACTAAGAAAACTAACTCTCGACCAGGCTGCGGACTTTTTCGTCCGAGTGCAACCTGGCTAAGAGGAGTAAAACAGCACGGGGATACAATAAGTCTTGCTTTTGGCCAAGCTTGCCTTTACGGTTCGTCTGCCCGTGCAGTCCCAAAAAAAAACGGCGGATTGGACGAGTGGTAGTTTAAGAAAACCGTTATTCCTTAGTCGATTCCTTACACGATTCCTGATGTTTCATTCAATTGCCCACTAATCCTCCATAATAGGGTAACATGGTCAACAGTGGATCAGAATTTTTTTATGAATCCTTGTCTTCAGCATTTATGGCCTGAATTGCCGTAAATTGTGGCAGAGGTTGATTAAAGTGTCAGGTTTCCAAATTACATTCCATTTAGCATCGTAGACAGTTTTACAAAATCACCAAGTTTATATTAAAAAAAAATCAAAATGATCTACTGCGTAGCCCGGTGGTACTCCTCGAATCGACCATTGGTCGACAGTGGATCAAAAAGATGTAGGTAATGTTAAATTACAAGATAAAAGCACATGTAACATACAACAGGTACTACAAATTTAATATCATCGTCATTAACATATAGTACGTTAGGAATGTTGAAAGTTATTCAGCAGTTTTTTATCTTAAAAAACTAACGTACATTTCCATTGAAGCATTTCTGTTTTCTAAGGTAGTAAATTTTTTGTTTTTGTGCGCTAACTTCGAGAATGGCGTAATCCCCTACCACTGGTGATCGACAAAGTGATTTTTGCAAGCAGTCTTTTGTTAATGTAATTTAGTCGTTTTCTTTTTCCTTCTTCTTTTTCAAACCAGTCTATGTCATCAGTGTCAGATTCATCTTGGAACACAAGTTCCCCCTCATCTTCTGAATCGCTTTGAAATACTTTACGAATAGTAGTCTTCTTTCCCTTCATTTATTTTCTTTCTTTAGCAGCGCCTTTTCCATTGCAATTGCAGCTTTTTTGGGTGTATCCGTAGCTATTAAACTTCTACCTAACTTTCTTGGTATTCTTTTTCCAGTTCCTGGTTTTGCTTTTAATGGTCGTCGAAATTGATCAGGAGTTATAATATTTCGAAATTTTTTGATAAATTTGCTGATGTCGAAGAAGCTACATAAATTTCGTTAGGCCGTTCGAGAAGTACTTCAGCACGTTGATTGTCTTCAACAGAGAGTTCAACAGATTGTCGAAGGGAATGTTAAATCTGTCTTGTTAAATCCTTAGCGTAGCGTCTTCTTAAATCCAAGCTAAAGCTCTAGAACTACGTGATCTATATAACCTATATAAAGCCACGAAAGAGAAACTACTTGACACCTACAATATTAGAAAACAGTTGTATAGGAAGCAGGTTGAATCTGCAAAGAGGTCTTATTATTGTAACTTGAGGGCTAATAGTAAGAACATAAGTAGGACATCCTGGGAGATTATCCATGATATAGCAGGAAACGCTCCAAGTACCAGGCAAAATTTGTTGCTTTGTAACGGCGATTCCATTGTCAGTGATCCACAACAGGTGGCGGAATTGTTTGGGCACCATTTCAGTTGTATCGATAGACCTACGCCTAGGGTTAGATCATCTGAAAGCATTCCACATAGCAGTGTCTTTATGTTTGTCATGTCGGTGGATTGTTCTGACGTGCGGAGGGTCATCTGGTCTCCAAGCATTCCGCGGGATTGGATGAGGTGCCGTGCTTTCTTTTGCGATTTGTTTCGCACCAGGTTTCAATGCCATTGGCACATATTATTAATGACTGCCTTTCTTCGGGCACATTTCCATCCGATTTGAAAGCAAGTAAGATCATACCAGTACATAAAAAGGATAATAAGAAGTCGGTTGAAAATTATCGGCCCATCGCTATACCTTCGGTATTCACAAAAATCATTAATATACAAGTGACAACCTTCCTATCAAAAAGTAATTTTCTATCTGCGAATCAATTTGGATTTATATCTGGCAAGTCAACTGGTGATGCTATATATCATTCCTTAAAGCATGTGTACGCTGAATTAGAGATAAGGAACCATGTCCTGGGAGTCTTCTTCGATTTAACAAAGGCGTTTGATGTTCTGGATCATTCGTTGCTGCTTTCAAAGATTTGGGCTATTGGAATACGTGGAGTGGCTCATGATTTATTCAGGCCATATCTCAGTAATCGTACTTCGTTTATTGCAGTTCCTGGATATAAAAATAGTGTTTTGAACACGTATTATTCGTCAGTAATTAGCATAGAATGCGGTGTGCCCCAGGGGTCGATTCTGGGTCCCACGCTTTTTTTGATCTATGTGAACGATCTATCAATGACATTAAGTGAGGGTGTGTTGTCGCAATATGCAGATGACACTAGCTGTATAGTTTCTGGTGAATCCGTTGAGAGAGCAACTGTATCTGCTGCTGGTGCTGTTGGTGCTATGACTTTGTGGTGTGAGGATAATGGTCTCGTTCTGAATAGTAGAAAGACGGGCCTCCTGCGGTTCGGAACGTACTCTAGATCCAGCGATGATTCCTTATTAGCTGGCCACCGTGGTTGTGCGGTTGCGGAGGTCGAATCTGTTAAGTTTCTCGGCTTAACACTTGATAGTTGTCTGCGGTTTGAGGAACATTGCCTAGTATTGGATAAGAAGTTGAGTTCAGCGTTCTATGGTATGCGCAACCTACGTAAGTGCGTTAACATCCAACAGCTTAGAATGTTTTATTTTAGAGTTGAGTCTCGCTTGCGTTATGGTATTGCTTTTTGGGGCTCATCGCCTGCGGCGGCTAAGGTGTTTGTAACATAAAAGAAAATTATTAGGTGTATGGCTGGTGTCTCGCCACGTGAATCATGTAGATCTCTATTTAAAGAATTAAAAGTGCTTACCTTTTCGAGATTTTGGTACTCTTTCAAAGAAATAAATTTTCCTTCCCGCGAAATTGCGACATCAATAAACACATGGCCACGAGGTTCGGTAATAGACTGACAGTGCCTTCTCATAGAACAACTCTATACGAGCGCAGCCCGCAGTATAGGGCAGTAAAATATTATAACATGTTACCGGTTGAGATTAGGCAAACCACCACCCTTTCGTGTTTTAAAAACTCGTTAAGAGCTTATTTGTTGGATAAGGTATTTTATCAGGAATCCGAGTTCGTGGCTACAAGATTGTGACTTCCTGTGGGTATTGTATTGCACTATAATATGTTTTTATGTGTTCTACTGTAATATATTATCTGATGACAATGTCGATGTTTTTTAAACTGACGACAATAAAACTATTATTAATTATTATTATTATTATTATATTGGATGGTGTCATGGATTTTGCGAGGCCCAAGAATTGGTCAACACCATAAATAGTAATTGGTAATACACCCCCATTTGACAACACTCATAACTTCCACCTTCTTATATTCCTTCTTCTAGAATTCCACCAGGATTTCGTTGCAACTTAACAATAGAAGGAAATTAATCTATTACATAATCCATTTGATATCATGTAAGGACAGGACATCGTTAGGTAGTGTCAAATCGTTGTTTAAATACATAGGCGTATACAGTTCGAGTTTGTGTACTTTCTATTTACAGTATATATACAACAATTGTACTTACCTACGCCGTAGATTTATGTTGAAACGCTACACCCAGAATTAAATTAAAAGGTGAAAAAAAGTGAGGTGAACGAATGAAGTCAAAAATTTATTGGACTATTCAGGACATTCCGCACCTTTTTTCTTTCATTCTTCTCCCTTCCTTTCCTACGCCTCTATACACATTGTATTTCTCATTGCTCAAGAGTCTTAATATCCATAGAGAATGTGGATTTCCAAATAAGTCGATATAGAATTTAAAGAGTCGCTTCGTAGGTCGACATAATAGCAGATACACGAATGGTAATTGGATGCTTAAGAGAAAAATTCTAATGGATTTCGCAATAAATAATTGAAACGTCTTATTGAATACCAAGAGGTACCTAATATACTAGAATCGAATTAATTTTAAAACCAAATGAGCATTTAAATTAGAAGGAACGAATACCTAAGTTGAGAGACGAAAGAATATTATTGTAGATACTAATTCTTGACAGTCTGAAAATTAGAGCTTTTTTGAATTAAACTTGCACAACTTTATCTTTATGGAAAAAATATACTAACACCGCTAATTAATGTAGAATTATCACACAAAGGGAAAGTAAAAAAAAAACAGAATATGAAATAGAAATTTAGAGTACACGGCTGTGACTGTTGAAAAAAATATTATTCCAACGTAATTATTGCCATAAATCACGGAAAGTGGAAGATGGAAGACAGTTTATAAACCGAGCCTCTCCTTAATTAATAATTAAAACAAGAAACTAATTATGAGTCTACGTAATAGATTATAAATGGAGTATCTGCCTCGTTTACCGAGCCCGTAAATATACATAAAGCGCCTCATTATAACATTTATTGGGTTTGAACTGTCAGGAAAGTTGTATAAACGGAAAGTCAAAATTGCTGTCTTGTTGTAGTTCAGTTTTATAAGGATGCTTTGACTTTATTCAGCGAATCTCAGTCGCGGTTAGATATTTAATTAGCTACAGGATAATTAGATACTACCTTAATTAGAACTTTTGATGAGCAGGCGTTTTATTATGTCACTGAAGAATTGCGGATCGTTTGCCTTCGCCACCTTTAATGGTTAGACTTTCTGTTACCCACAAAGTCGATGGGACCCCTAACTGTGTTAAATATTGAAGTTACCTGTAATTGCGGTTTTTGCTTTTCGCAAAAAGAATATTTTATTAAAAACATGTTCGTAGAAAGCATAATTCACAACTTTTGGAAAAAAATAGGAATCTTCTAAGATAGCCCCAAAACTAAAGTGTAGGGATCGCTTTCTATCTTAGTAACGAAAGATTTGTCGTTAATGCGTTTACGAGCTTTCAATCGTTGCATTTCTATATCAAAGCGTTTCCCAACCTTTTACTACAGGCTTGGCCAAAAATATTAGGCACACCTGGCTTTGGACAAATGCGACACCGATATGTTCAAACGCCAATTATTAATTAAATACTTGACACATAATGACATTTCCTTCCTCCAAAAATGCCTCAAACAACTAACTTAACATCAGCAAAAATATCAAAGCAGAAAACGCCAGGTCAGAAAACTTATCCGCATCCCAAGTAGCAAAGTAGATCTATAAATTTAGAGTAATGGAATGTCAGTGGTTATGTCAAATACTATGGCAAATTATTAAACCACTTTATAATTTGTACTTTTTCATTAATTGCGTATTGCATTAGGATAAAGTTTGATGGTTCGGTAAAGTATTTGACACGACCACTGACAGTCCTGTCATATAAAAAGTTGACAATAGTAAAATGGATATATTTAATTTTAACTCCCACCACCCTCTCCTACAGGACATTTTATGAAAGAGTATTAGTCAAATGTTTTGTGATCCGATGAATATGACTTTCAAGTAGGACAAGCTAACTTTTACTTGAAATAATCACAATCAACACATCTTGCCCAACGCCACGTTCGGAAAAGTGTTGAAAAAGTTATTGAAATCCCATTTTTTTTTTTTTATTGCTTGCTGCAGCATTAATGGTTTGGCTAACGTGCGCGTTTTAGTGACATTGGTTTGGATGAAGCCAAACACAACACCCAATCTAACGAATACAATGTGCTGGCTTACAGGCTATAGCATTGCCTGGTTAGACTGGCCAAAATCAGTTAGCCGAGTGTCCACCCCCTCTCCACGATGGTCCGACATTTTTTCCGACCCGGCAAGCTTTCGGACAAGCTTGGATTAGGCCATGACAAAGAATATCCCTTCTCTGTTGATCTCTCAACAGATCATAATCCGCCCTCCGAAGGAGTATGACCTGATCACAGTTCGATTGGAATCCAATTGTCAGAGAAAGATGTCACCGTCCTTCCGGAGAATTTAAACCTTGCTCGTATCGTTTCACCACAACACTAGTCAACCGCTTAACCACTGAGGCTTTCGACCCATTTTCGCAATGATATTTCCATTGCAGACGCTCATTCCAACTAGTAAAAAATCGCACTTGTGCAGTTCCATGCTGAAAAATGGTGGAAAAAAACCTTAAAAGAGACAAACAAAGACCACAAGCCGCTGTTCTTCTGTATGGCCCGGAGAGCCTTGTTTATGATCCGGGTTTTAAGGCCTAAATTTTTCAAATCGGCCCATGATATCCTTGTCGGAAGGGACTCTGATGACGGGAGGGTCGACCAGATTCATTACACCATCGACAACCTCCGCAACCTTAAAGAGGAGAAATTTTCTAAGGTTAGTCTGCACGAGATCAAAACTCCTAAACCGAAGAAGAAAGATCTGGACATACACTGTCGTTGTTGCCGTTTCCAAAAGGATCCAAAATCCGGTGTTCCCGTAGAATCACCGTCCCATCTCCCTGTTGACAAACATATCCAAAGTTTCCGGAGATATCATTCTTGGTTGCCTTCAGGACGAGCTCCTCTTGCACAACATCATTCAAGATGAATAATTCGGTTTCCAGGACAGAGTCTAACATGGAGGCCTCATTTTCGGAGTACTTATGGCAGCTTTCAGTCCTGAAATTGTTAAGCTGGTCTGGTCGTATTTATTTACACAATCGTTTTTTTGTTGTCAGAATCTAGGACTCTGTTCGGCGATTAAGGCTGTTTCCACGGACGTGCTTCAGGTCTCCCTTTCGGGGCCGACACTCTTTTTAATTTTACTTCACAATCTTCCAACGATCTAATTAATTTAATTGTTTTGTACACTCGCGTTAGAAGTTTTCGGTTTTCAAGGCTAGCTTTTGAACTCGACATCGCAATAATAAAGGTTAATATCCTCTTAATGATATACATACAATGAATACCATACAGGAAAGTATTGAATAATAATAACAAACACAAAAATTATCGACGCATCTCATCGTTAATAGAGGGGATAGCGTTTTAGTGAAATGCAGCAATAGCAACGAAGGGAAAAGGAGGCAGAAGCAGTAGCAGCTGATTCCTATCGCGCGTACTTCGTCTAATTAGCATCTTGCTTATTAAGCGGCGCTCCCCAACCGACGGCGTCTACCAGACAAGTCTAGGGTTCTCCTCTCCCTCGTCTTCGTTAGTACATTCCTTGTTCGTTAGTTAATTCCTTAGTTAAAGGAACTACGCATGTACCAAAAATATTTGCAAGCACTAATGAACATGTGCATTATTATGAGAGTGGAAAGAAGGAGAGAGTCGAAGAGGATCAGAACGAAGGCGAGGCAGCCAGCAGGTAAGATATTCAAGATGTATCTAATAGTATACGGTGTACGTAATATGTAGACGTAGGTGTATGGTGTATGGTGGCAGCAGACTAACGTTCCCCTGAAAATGGAGGTCCACAATACTCCATATACTAATTAACGACGAGGTAAAGGATTTGATAGAGTTTACGGCAATTTATATTGGAGATAATTGGCGTACAGTTACTCACCGAGAGTCGAATTCGTGATGGTATAGATTCCCAGTTGCTCTCGAGATAGATAGCTAATTAGGATCTTCGGTACGTACGCTCATCAGAGATGGTGTAGATAAATCTCTAATGCATTTGTCAAAATACATTGAAGTGATGAAATTGCGTTTATACGTTTCTAAGAACTGCTGTTATGTAAAGGTATAATTCAAACCTAAAATCAGGTGCAAATTTTGCTGTACATTATGGAGAATAGAAAACTATACTTAGGATATGTAGAGTAGGATATAAATATACCAGAGAAATATGTGGCTTCACCATGTCAGAGCAAATTAGGAGCGCAATAAACAGTATTGAAATGCACTACAATTTCAAATACTAATTTATCAGTCTTCTTCTTCCAGAAAATTCACGTAACCGGGAAGGAAAATTTGTGTTGAAGGTTTGGCCCATTTGGAGAGCACCAAAGCAGGGTTATTGAGGTGATCGGTAAATGAAACCATTAATGTTAAATATGACTGTGTACACGTTTGTAAGACAATGCTTTTCGAGATATTAGGCATAAGAGAAATGAACTGAACTGGTTAAAAGCAAGTTAAGGAAAAGAAGGAACAAACACTAACCAAACCAAATCAAAGATTTTGGAAAGGTAAGTTTATGGAATCTAATGAAAAATGTTCATGTATATCTTCCTAAAATGGACTTTTGAACTCGATATATTGAAGGCGTCATTCAAGAGTCTGTTTAGCTTTCCTTCTGCTTTCCTGGTACGCTACTTTACATCTTTCCGAACTCTTAGTAACCATTTTCAGTTTCATCTTAGCTCGTTCTTCTAGAACCCTTCTACAATCTTCGTCGAACCATCCTTCATACTTTTTTTCCTCTTGGCTCCTGTAAAATTTTTGCCGCGAATAATATTGCTTCTTCGACATTTTTTCCATTTTTGGTTTAATTCCAGTGCTACCGGGCTACTCAACATCTTTCACTCTAAACGCTCTTGGTATTTTGCTCTAATATCTTCATCTTTATAGGAATCAGTATCATATCTCCCAATTTTGTGCTTCTTCGTACTTTTACTTTGAATCTCCTCTTTTAACTTCAAGATTACAAGAAAATGGTCCGAACCAACATCAGCTTTCCTATAAACTCTGATATCTTTAGTCCTATTTTTATGTCGTACTTCTAAGAGAAAGTGATCTATCTGATTTACTGTCTTGCCATCTGGCGAGAGTTTTTTGAAGCAAAGCTGGAGAAAATAGAAAACAGTTTCAAAGACAAGGATATTGGAAAATTTTATAAAGAAATTTCAAGTGAAAGAAGAGAATATCACGGAGGAACTGTTTTCATCGAGGGAATCGACGGAACTCTAATCGGAGATCTGGAAGAAAAGAAAAATAGGTGGAAGTGTTATTTTGAAGAAATACTGAGCGACGGAGGAAATAACGGAAGGCATGGAAATGGAGGAGAACTGGGAAACTATAAGTAATGAACAAATCGAGGACAATGAAATTAAGAACATTATAAAACACTTGAAAAATAACAAAAGTCCCGGGGAAAATGGTGTATGTGCGGAGATGCTAAAATATGGTGGAGATATTCTACAAGAGCATATTATTGAAATTATAAAGGAAGTATGGCAAAGAGAAGAAATGCCTAACCGTGGGAAAGAAGCAGTTATACAACCAATTTTTAAGAATGGAGACAAGAGAAAGTGTGATAATTACAGAGAAATTGCATTGCTGGATGTAGTATACAAAATATTGGCCATATTAATAAAAGACAGATTACAAAAGGAGGTGGAGAGTTTGGTGGGTGAATATCAAGCGGGTTTTAGGGCAGGACGGTCGGCAGTAGATCAAATCCACATCATAAGACGAATACAAGAAACAAGTAAAGAACATAATATGTCAATACATACCGTATTTATCGATTTTAAGAAGGCCTACGATTCCATTAAAAGAAATGAAATCTTGAAAGTGTTGCAGGAATTTAATATTGATGGTAAGCTAAGCAGGTTAGTAAGAGCAACTCTAAACAATACGATATACAAAGTCAGGGTCGAACAGGAATTAACAGAGAGTTTTGAAGTCACTAAAGGGTTGAGACAGGGAGATCCGTTGTCCACTGTGTTGTTTAACTTGGTTTTAGAATCGGTTTGCAGGAAGAGCCAAATACAAACAAAAAAGGTGTATACTCTAAAAGCCACCAAATGATTCCATACGCTGATGACGTTGTAATTCTTGCACACGAAGAAACAGAGTTAGTTCAAGTTCTAAGAAAATTTGAAAAAGAGGCAGCAGTTGTAGGTTTGAACATAAATTATGAAAAAACTAAATATGTGGAATTAGGAACTAATAAAAAAAGAGGGAGTAAAGTAAAGTTAATTTTGGAAGTAGATCGGAGGTCAAAGAAGGTGAAAGTAGAAAAAGTCTCCAGCTTTATTTATTTGGGATCTGTAATAAGTGAGAAAGGTGGAACTGAAGAAGAAATTAGATACAGGATTGCAAGGGGATCTGCAAGTGCGGGAGCGCTTACAAGGGCTCTAAGATCGAAAATAATATCTAGGTCTGCTAAGATTAGGATATATAAAACCGTTATAAAACCAGTAGTACTGTATGCAAGTGAAACATGGGCATTAACAAAGAAAGCAGAGGAAGAACTGGATGTGTGGGAAAGGAAAATGCTTAGAAGAATTTACGGAGGAAGGAAAGAGAATGAAATATGGAGAAGAAGAACTAACCACGACATATATACTTTATATGGAGAGCCGAAGTTGTCAAAGGTTATAAAAGCCCAGAAGATTAGGTGGTTTGGCCATATCTTAAGGAGGGGAGAAGGCCGAATGATTTACGATATTATGGATACGCGAATGATCGGAAATAGAGGCAGAGGAAGACCCGGAGTAAGTTGGAACAAACAAGTAGAAGAACTGCTGAGAAATCTAGGGATAACAAGATGGAAAGAGACTGCTACAGATAGAAAAAAATGGAGAGAAGTGGTGCGAAGAATAGTAGAAGAATAGTCTCACAAGCCAAGGGCCGCATGGCCTGTAGTGCTTTATATATATATATATATTCAAGAGTGATTTCTCGAAATATAGGGCTGAAAAGGGGTGGCAAATTCGTGTAGTATATAATATGTCTATGATCAATTTTACTTGAAATTTCCTGCTGAAAATGTGGTAAAGTTTCCATGTAAAAAATAATATTCTTTACGGCCAAATTTACTAGAAACTTGATATTCATATTCCAGGGCACATTTAGTGAAACACGTGTTTAGGCAGGGGATGAAAGTACGTGATAAGATAATATCTTTATGATAAAATTTATTTAAAAGTTGGTATTAATTGGTACGGATGCTCTTTGATATAATTAATAAAAGAGGTGTTTTGGCGTTTTTTTAAATTCAACCCCTAAGAGGATGCCAGGAGGTGGGAAAAAATTTCTACAAAAAATGATATTTGTTACGGTCAAATTTACCCTCTAAGTGAGTCCAAAAGGGTAGCAAAGTTTGAATAGAAAGAATATTTTTGTATTGAAATTTTCTCGAGACCTAGCAGTGATATCCAAGAAAATCCTCCTCAAGAATGGCTATGTCAAATGTTACGTATGTCTTCAATGAAGTTCATGAGTGAAATTATGGCCCACCATTTTCTACAATGCACACACATTGCACTCGTTTTATAATAGTATACGTCATATACTGTACAAATCATGCACCTATGATCGGTGCTTGGCTTAATCACGCACAAACTTAGAGAACTTGAAAACCATAACGACTAGAATAGTGCTCTCCTGGAAATTTTATAGAAAATTTCATGCTGTACAAAAAAGTCTAACAAGTTTTCTTGATATCTTATACGGTTAAAGGCAGATTCGCAAAAAAAAAGGGAAAATATCGCAAAAATAACGCTAATTGTCGCTTTCTTTGCAGACATAGATTTAACGACAGAAGATATCCAAAAATTTTTAACGCTTTTTTTTGTAGAGCATGAAATCTTCTCCAAAGAAGTCTGCAAGAGCACTATTCTAACTTAAAAACCACAATTCTTTAAGTTATCGAGCTAATTCTGTTAGTGATTAAGCCAAGCCCACCAAGACCATAGGTGTAAGATTTGTACTGTATATCAAGAATTAAAAAGAGAAACAAGACTTGAAGAGAAACTTGAAGAGAACAGCTCTTAAAGCATAGCTTGCTAGAGGTCGCTATTCATTTTCTGATAACACCTCAACAACAACTAGACAACAATATGCCGGTTGATTTCAGACATAGGATAAATAACGGCGTGAAGGGGCAAGGGGTACGAAAATTCGCTAAGAAGTGGGGACGCGTATAAGTCTCTCTATCACAGTCTAGTCTATAGCGCTGTGTTAGACTCATACTCTTGCCCCTTCTCGCCGTTATTTGTCCTATGTCTGAAATCAACCGGTATATATTTCTTCACAATTTACAATCTGTTTTTGTAAGGTACTAAACTTTTCATGAACCTCTAAATTGTATACAGCAAAATATAACAGAAAAATATATTGGAAAAAAAAACGGTGGAAACATCTAATGGTCTGGCGACTACCCAGCTGCACACATTTACACACACATTAACTAGACAGCAAGAGTTGCGCCGAGAATCAGAGATGTACTCAGTACTCAGCACTAGAACTTAAGAAACTGCTCTCTGCAGACAAAAAAACTATTTTGGAAAGTTTAGTGTTTTAATAGAGAACCCATGTACTTTGTAATTATTCTTTAAATTTAAAGATCAGTCATTTCTTTTATTCCCAGACGAAAAAAAATGTTTTCCCCTAGAAATAGGGAAAAAAAGAAGCACGATTACAGCGATTTCCCAAAACGCGGCGTCTACGTGAACTACAACTTGTGACGTATGAACCCTATGTTATCGAAATCAATGGCTTGACTACTTGTGCCTTGTATTCGGACGATTTCTTTTTACTTAAAAAAAAATGATTCACTGCCATGAGGAGAGATGTAGCTTTGGCAGAGAAGACTACAGGATATTGTTGTTCTGATCATTTTGATGTAAGTGCAAGTACCTAATCTATACGAGTAGTATGGTATTAAAATTAGTGATTAGTATTAATGGTTGAAAAAGGATCTTACATTTGTGTTATCATATTAGTAATCTCATAACCCTATAATCTGACTTACAGGTATTCAACGTCAGCTTGCGTTTGAGTCACGTGACTTCCTCGGGCATCTTTCAACTCAAAAAATCTCGAAAACCACAAGTTTTTGAAAAAAAATCTGTTTCATTTACCGCCGATCTCAATCCTTTATAAAATACTTAATTCCTGTTGACTTTTGAGAAATCTAGGTTGTCTATTAATTTTTTCCCGCCCTGAAATACAGCTTATGAACATTTTATATAATTTTCTTGTTCTGCCAATGGTTGTCGCGTCAAAAATCATGTCAAATAATGTGCATAAGAGCGGTCACGTGACATTTTGAACTTGTAAAATTTGGCATCTTCTTTTAAACCATAAAATATAGCATCATTTTCAAATGAATGTTGTATCTATGTGTCAATTTTCAACTCTCTAGAGAAACATTCATTTAATCAATAACTATTTCAATTTTCTGATGAGAGAACATTTTTAAATCTACCTAGATATCAATATTAAACGCTAACAAACTGAACAATCTTTTGAAAACATAATTTGACGTAATGTATGAAAATGCTTTTAATTTTTGCTATTTTCAAGACGCTATTGGTTTATTTACATTTATTATTTGACATTTATTGAACGTGTTTATAACCTCAAATTTTATCTCAAGGAATAAATGTTTTATTGAAAGTGGCTAAAGTTTCAATCCTTTCTGAAAATAATGCCTACTTTTTTATGATTTTTTTTATGTATCTATACAAATTGAAAAATCTTTTGACAACTGCTACTTTGAGGTAAACCACTCCCTATGTTACTTATTAATTTTTAAATATTTTCAAGACGCTATTGGTTTATTTAAATTTTTCAAATTACTGTAAAGATTTAAAAAACGTATTTTCTCTAGGTTATATTCTGTTATTGGACTAGAAACCTTTTTTGAAGTGTTTCCAATTTTCTTATTATTACTGAAAAGGAATGCCCTATTTTGTGATTTTTTTAAT
Source organism: Holotrichia oblita (assembly GCA_023690525.1). Classification (NCBI taxonomy): domain Eukaryota; kingdom Metazoa; phylum Arthropoda; class Insecta; order Coleoptera; family Scarabaeidae; genus Holotrichia; species Holotrichia oblita. The sequence continues at coordinate 174,595,991 of CM043017.1, forward strand.
AAATGCCAAATTTAAGAGACTAGACTTGATTTGACATGAATATTTTTCGGAAAAACCACTTCGCCTGGAAAAATCATATAATACTAAAAAATTTTTTCCGTTTGATTTTGACTGTAATGTGTCATTCTTCCACCGAAGAAGTTTTTAGTGTCCATAATTTTGTTATGGAATAAAAATTTAATTATTTATTGTTTTATTTTGTTAAATCTAATCATTGGTTTTGGAGAAGAAACATTTTTTAAATACATTGTAATGAAAAATAAAATAAAATTGAAAGTGAGTTTGCAAATTTATGAATCCGCACTAGCGAAATAGTGAAGTCAACAAACAATATTCATTTTATCAAATATTAATTAAGAAGATGCAGCAGATTAGAAAAACGATACAATTATCTCTTTCACATTTCCCAGTTCAAGTTTATTTTAAGATGTATTGCATATAGGAGGTCCATGCTGGAACTTCTAACTTCCAAATCTCGTCGATATTATTACGGCAATTGGTGTTTTCTAACTGCTGCATTAATAGAGGGCAAAATATATTTAGCCGCCAGTGGCTTTAGATGATATAATGATAGTTTTGAATTAATTTCTAACATGCACTGGACGAATGTAAAAAGTGCGAGCATTGCTTCTACTTATTCTTCTTTGGTTGGCACCGTGATCTTCATTTGATCCATACCACTTATACAGTGTCGCCATGTTTTGATATTCACCATTATTATCTCGTTTTGCTGTATATTGTTGAGAGACTTTTATAAAAGTACTTCTTTGGCGTAATCGGAGAAACCCGTTAGTAATTTTTGTTAAATTATTGTAATTGTAGCCTAAATTTAATTGATGTTTTTTTAAGACTGTGATGTTGGGGTACTTATTTGTTTTGCAATTGTTACAAGTTATAATATTTTGTAAATGTTTGTTTCTGAAATGATTCGGGGGTTTTTAAGTTTTAAAATATTTTATTGTTTGAAATGAAACAGAACTTTTACTGCTCTCTTTTTACTTATCATTTTTATTTATTTTCTTACATTTTCATTACTTCATTTCTCAATTTAGAAAATTAATTGTGTTGCAATTCCATATTCATATATTCGGGTGGTACTTATAAGTATCGGTAAAATCAACTAACACTTTTTTAGCTTTCTATACAACCATGGCAGCGAATAGATGATTATCAAAAATATATTTTACCAATCAAGAACTATGTACTACAGATTTTAGAAGATGACGATTTTGATGCATTTGACTTGATTCCAAAAGATAATCAACAAAACACTGACATTAGTTTCGTTAGTGAAAATGGTTGAGAATAATCATACAACACAAGTTGTAATTGAGACTGAGAAAGGCGTATTGGATGAAGAGCAAATATACTAGCAAGAAAATTACAAAGAAGAAGGCAGGTTGCAAGAAAATGTGGTCCTGCTTTAGAAACAAAATGTTTTCGAATCTGATTTGTACGCCACTCAACACAATAAGGATCCAAATCTTACAGAAGACAAATTTCTGGTTTCTACTGTTATGGTCCACAAGCAGATTTTAGGAAATCCTATCTAACTTGATCGTGAATGATAACAACCTTTTATCCAAAGATAACAGAGGTGAGGTTTATAAAATACCTGTTATGCAATAGATAGACGCTCGAAGAAATGGTGGCATCGCTTATTTTGGACCATGCTTGAAATAGCTTTATAGTGCCAAACCCTTTCTATACTTGGAGATTCTATCAAAATCTTGCTGACATTCAGAAAAGAAGTCTTTTCAACAAAATCTTAGTATCTTCAAAATCAAATATGTCGTCTATCTTTAGAGTGCTCGAGCAAAGTCGGAAGTCGTTTCTTTAAATATTGTTTAATTAAAAAATACGTCTTTGCAGGTCATTTTTAAAAATCAAAATCTTTCTAACACAGCAATATAAATAAATCTATTAAATACTTTTCTTCAACATCCGGCAAGCAATTGCAACGCTTTCTATGTATACTTGAAAGGTATAAATACTTTCTAATGCTTTATTTACATAATTTTCTTGATTACTGACAATCATCATTATAACGAATGTATACAAAGACTCCAGTCCTTAATTAATCCCGTAAAAAGCATAATTCTACTAATTAGTTCTACGATTTTACATTTATTAATATCTCGTTGGCTTTATTTCTGCGATTTTACCGTAAAATGTTCGTTGAAATTTCGATGATTAAAAATAGCATCCGGTTTTGTATTGCATTCGGCACTACGACAGATCTCTATAAAACAGAAGTAAAATCTTGAACAAAACAAGAAAAAAGATCGAGGCAGAGATAATTGGAACAGTTGTACAACTTTATGGTCAATTACACGAAAACTTGTTGAAATGAAAATTATACTCTAACGCAATAATGAATCTCCGATCACTGGAACTGTAACATTCTTTTCTTTTTCTTCTACTATCGACCTCCAAGTTTTTTTTTTACATTATTTCTCCTTTAAGGATTTGAGAGCTCAGCGTTGAAAAGTATATGCTTATTAGTGTAATTTAAAAATACCTTCTAAAGTGTGTTAGTGAAACGAAGTTTTAGTACCTCCTAGCTGAGAACATATAAATTACATTGTTGCTCAATGAAATCGCAGCACTTGCGAAGAGAGGAAAAAAAAAGTATAAATATTGGCTAGTGTATATTTATTTAGCGCAAATAGAAACCGGTAAAAGAACATGTAACTTCGGAACATTGATATTGTGTGGCACTTGGTTTCCTCTCGCAACACGTACACGAGACAACTTGGCACTGATCCAATTGAAATCTGTCCGGCTTATAGAAACATTTCTAGAATTATATCTATGAGTTAATTCGTTTTATTTTTATTTGAACGCTGCGGCGTCCGACATTCGATCTAATTTAGAGTAAATAATTGCAGCGAATGATGCAGACTCAGTATAATGATAGGTTTCAACAATCTCTCTCTCACCTGATGTAGAGTATTGTGTAATAATGTGAGACTCATTAATAAGGAAGCGCAGTCATTTGCACCCTCTTTTACACGTAATAATTCGAGTTACTACCAGTATTAAATTATCCTACATTGAATAAGCACTGATCATGAATACTTGATTGAATACTTTATTATCCCTTTCGAAAAAAATGACATAATAGGCCGGCAATCACGAAATCAACCTTTTACTAGATCAGAACACAATGGCTGACTAATATGCAGGAGGAGAAAGATAAAAAAAAAAGAATTCTAGTGTATGGATAAATTTGATGTGTCACGTTCGCTCCTTAAAAAGATAGATTAAAATTCCAGATAACGCGCAACAATTAAGCGTTTCTTATTTGGTAGTAATCGAATCAGAGTCATTAATTTTAATTGGGTAAAGGCTAAAGTCAATTACGCGAGCTCGGTACGTACGCAATTATAACAATTTATGAACTAATTAGCTAAATATAATGAAGCCAAGGACGTGGGGACCATTGTCAATTACCGCTCATCCGCGAAACGGAAATAAACACTTTACGCCACAACATAGGTGAAAGAAGTAGAAAGATGGGACAATCCTCGTAATTATTACGAATTCAGTTTCCCGGATCTGTTTTTACCACCCTCCCAAAGTTAATGCGAGTAGTTCTTCATTAATGACCACGAAAATAGAAAAGTGATAAAGTTTAATGTCGGCAAGATTCTTAGTAAACTGGATGTACAGTTACCGCAAGCCGATAATACAAAGTATTTAACAAATAAAAGGGTATTCCCCGTGGAAAAGCCGGCATTCATGTTGCATTTGTTACAATAAATTAAACGCTTGTCAATTTAAGCCGTATGTGGAGAATATAATCTTGAGGAATGTTGATGAATACGGATTCATTAATTGTGTGTTCCCTGACATGCTTAAAACTAACGCAATACAGAATATCTTCGAACATGTCCGATGTAATGATGGGCATCTTCAGATTTAAATGAATAGGTCATCTGAAAGTCCACCAAGCTTTGATTTCGACAAAAAATTTGAAGTGGTTATCCAAAACCGCCAAATATGGACTGACAATGTGAGGGTAATAAGACTGCCGAAGGCCTTGTAAAGAAGGGCGTAGAGTTTCGACTCGTTGGACCTGAATCATTTTGTGCCCTAATCAAAAACACCGTTAAAGTTCATCTTCAACGGTGGAAGACCTAAGGAGAAACCTCACACTTGATCAGCACTCCAAAACTAAGACAATCACAAATGTTTATTACTCAACACCATTACGGCTTTGTTTGCCGGCCACAACCCTATAAGGTACCACCTTAAGATGATGGGCAAAATAGACAATGATAGATGCGGATTCTGCTCAAAACAGGAAACAATAGACCACATCATGTCCTGTGTGGCTGTGGTCCCACAGAGGTATTACCACTTCGAACAGATGTACTAAAGTGATGATGATGAGTGAGAGCCACAGCCCCTCAGAAGAGATTAAACTTATGTTGTTATTGTTGTGGTTCTTAACACTTTCATGGAATTTTGTCTCTACTCTGGAATCATTGCTGAAAAACAGCAATCTTGATCACAGACGTCTCAGTGCCTTTGTTTGAAAAACGAAACAAAAAAATTATTACAAATTTCTAAACAGGACTACCCTTTATTCCAAATGTTTAACTTTTAAAACTATAGAATGATTATAGAAGACTAGGGTTTAGGAACTGAGTGTGGTGATGGGTTGCCAAATCGCTTGCCACTATGCTCTGCCTCCTCAATTCTTATGGAGCATTTAGACATTCCACTTGTAATCTTCTTCCTTGCTTTAGTTTTGCATTTAAATTTTGATTTCTTGCCAGTATGTTTACCAGTTCCTCTACTGCCTTCGACTCTAAATCCTTTCAAGGTTATATAGGGAATATTGAGATAGAAAATTTCTAGCATTAACGATAGATTAACTGCTATATCTATATCTTGACTCTTCCTTATCCACCCAAATAACACAGTGGACCAGTGGACATCCATTACAGGTCCATAATAAGTTCGATTGACATAAAAAGGATATCCATAAGATATGGAGGACTTTTTTAATATCTTTTGATGGACATCCATACGATATCCAAATATGGATATTCTTAAAATATCCATAAACGTTTGTGCAATGGACGTCCATCGTACGACACCCTATGGATGTCCAATTTGGTAGAAAATTGTTCTCCGGTGGATATCCACTGGACATCCTTTGTGCATATGACGAATATCTGATGGACGTCCGTATATCCAACAAGGAATGTACACTGGATGTTCCATGGACATTCACGTGCTGATTGGGCAATTCCATGCATGATAATTTTTCAACGCTATCCAATCATACACCTTCAACAAATCTTTCAGCAACTTTCTGTCTTTTGGAATCATTTTAATTTTAAAATGTCTCTCTAAGTCTTCTAGGAATTTCTTGGGGTGGGTCCCTTTATGTGTAGGTCATGTAGATGGCTTTATTGCTCATCATCAATCATTCTTATCTCTACATATTTCCTAACCACGTCATTTTCTCCATTTTTCTTCAATTAAATTTTCTTTAAAACGTTCTAATACGTCTTGCATTCGCTATTTATTCTTTTCATACATTCGTTGGCTTGATGTTCAATTTTATACTCTTGTCAGTTTTGTCGTTTTGTTTCATTTAAAATAACTTAATGCAGCTACCTCAGTGATGTAGGAGAGATTAGGTCCGAGGTTCAATTCTCCGAGGGGAGGGTGGTATGTTTTTCGAAGAATTATGTATCCCGATAGATCTACCATGAAATCGTTTAAAAAATGATTGGATAAGACCTTGGATAGAGCTTCGCATTTGGCAACATTGTTTTTTAATTAAATTAATAACATTAAAATTTATAAATGTCACTTCAATTAATGATAGATTTTTAATAACCAACATATAATTTATTATTGTTTCGTGGATTGGAAGAATCATGTTTGAAATGGAACACAAAATTTTCATCGCGGAAAGATTTTAGAAATGAAAAGAAAAAACATGATGGGCAGTGGTCATATTCCATTCCTTTGTGCATTCAAGAGTTTCATTATTCAGATTCAAAAGATTGTTGACAAGTTTAGAGAAACGGGCAAGATATCTTGAAAATTTGTTAGCGAACAGAAAAAGTTATCCAAGATGTAGAACAACGCATGTATCAATGTCATTGAAAACCTAATCGCAAAGTTGCACACGAAATGGAATTATCTTACACTCTTATCTCCTTCCCCGAAATTTTCGTGTCAGACTTAACTACTGTCAATGGTTTTTAAATAATTTTAATTGACGATATTATGGATAGGTCCTCTGTCTCAGATGAAGGATGGTTTCACCTATCTGGGTATCTTACCAAGCAACTTCTTTGCACGCTCAAAAGTTTAGAGTACGGATTGCAGTATCAAGGAGCCGAATTGTTGGCCTTATATTTTCTTCATGATACAATAAACGCAGGACGTTATCGAAATAATTTCTTACATCCATTTATCGAACAGCTTCTTGATGATAAACTTTTACCTGGTTATTTCCAGCACGATACTACTCACATAACATCCATGCAACAATAACCTACAAGAGCGGGTCAATATGTCCGTTACATTTTAAATAAAACACAGGTTTTGAACAAAACCAACGTTTATCCAACTTTTTTATCCCTTTCAAAAATAAGAGTTGTCAGGGTCATCAAAATAGGTATTTGTTTGTGATATGATTTCATCGTTGGAGTCAAATCATTTTTCGCCGAGCCATTTCTTCAGGTTTGGAAACAAGAAATAGTCATTCGATACTAAATCTGGAGAATAGGGCGGATGAGGGAACAATTCGTAGCCTAATTCATGGATTTTTTCCATGGAAACTACACATGTGCGGACCCTTGTGTTGTTGTGGTGGAAAATAACTTTTTTCTTGACCAAATGCGGTCGTTTTTTTTCAACTCCTCATTAAATCGACCCAATAAGTTGGCATAATGTTCGCCATTAATTGTTTTATTCTTTTGAAGGTACTCACTGTGGAGTATACTACGTGCATCCCAAAAAACGGTCGCCATGATTTTATTGGCTGACGGACCCACCTTGACCTTCTTTGGCGCCGATTCACCCCAAAAACCCACTATTTTGACTGCTGTTTTGTCTCTGGTGTGTTGTAGTGAGGAAGGAAGAAAATGTGTGATGTAGTAGAAAACGGGAAAGAAATCTGGCTAGAACAAAATAAACTTTTACTGAATGAAGGAAAATCTGAGATGATGTTCCAGACGAAACTTTGAAGGAAAGGAAAACTGCACAGTCTTATCATAGATGCAAAAATATTTCCATTGCAAAAAGGTATTAAATTCCTTGGAGTTTACATAGGTGAGTTTTTGGATTGGACGGAACAGATTTATTATCTCATTGGTAAACTTAATAAGGTATGCTACTGTTTCCGAATAATTTTTAAATACTTGAATGAAACTGCGAAACTGCCAGATATGGGATTATTTTCTGGGGTGGTAATTCAAATATTCATAAAATTTTTGTTATCTTGAAGAGGGTAATAAGATTATTGTATAAAATGTCATATCGGAAGTCATCTACAGGAGTTTTCAAGTTAAACAAGATTCTGATTATATATTCTGTGTATATATTTGATACCATTATGATTTTTTACAAGAACAGAAATGATTATGGAATACAAAAACAACAGAGCTATAACACACGCAGTAAAGATGGAAATTTTCCATCACATAGGTTAACGTTATCTGAGAATTAGACTGTACATTAAGCAGAGTCATGAATTAAAAAATACATATACAGGGTTGTCACCTAAGCGCGCGTTGGTCTATAGCTCCTAAACTAATGATGTTAGGAATTTCGTTCATATACTAATCTATACTACTTGCAAAACTCTATTTCAGGAAAATATTTTTAAGTATATAAGGTGACCCAAATAAGTGTGAAGATATGGAAGTAATTTTTTTTTAATGACACCCCTTGTATTGTGTTGCACATTTCAGTTCATCTCAATGCACTTTATCAATTCCCAAAAAATTATTTCATTACTCCTGGTATTTCCGGAGAAATAAATTAAAAGTCATTAAAATGAAATTTTACGCACTAAAAATAGAAAATAAAAAAAAACGTAGGAGCAATTTTTTGACTCACGATTTAGTATGGAGTGAGTCGAGAAAAGTCTAAGGTTACTCTCACCTTGTTTACATTTCGTAAATTTTCTACAGGGTTACCAAAATTATGGTCGAACAATGACATATTTCAAACTAATTTTTCTCACGTTGCACTTGATGCAGAATTAAAAAACAAATATTTTTTGTAAGTACAACTGTATTTAAATTCTCGACGGTTTTCTAGATATTTATGGAAAACCATTTATTTGGTTTTCCACGGTAAATTTTTGTTAATAGATCAAATCGGTTATGGAAAAAAAATTTCTCGTTGGTATGACAATGTTATTAATTATTGTCGTATTATTCTGACACTCGGCGACATCTTGCACATATTATCTTTCTTTCTTAATAAAAATGAACTATACGATCCCAGAATCAACTGATATGATTTACATTCTCGGAGAATGTTTAAAGAATTGTCTTCTAGCATCCAGAGTGTATGGCGAGAGGTTTCCTGATAGAAGGCACCCAGATGAAAGAGCATTTCAAAGATTGATGGATTGATTTAACAGGACTGGGACAGTTAAATATGAAAAACATGACAGAGTAAAGCCCATATTAAATGATGAAAACGAATTTAACATTATTGCAAGTGTTGTTGAAAATCCACATAGCAGTACAGCCGACATTAGTGATTTGCTGCACATAGGTCAAACTTCAGTTAAAAAGATTTTGAAGAAGCATCATTTCCATCCATATCACGTACAACTGAGTCAAGCACTTCTAGGGCAAGATTTCGAAAACAAGATAAATTTTTGTAATTGGGGTCTCGCTCGAATTCAAGAAGATGTACGGTTTTTTAATACTGTATTGTTTACCGATGAAGCAACTTTCCACAATAATGGTCATGTGAACAGGCATAATCTACATTATTACGCAAATGTGAATCCAAATTTTAAGACGGCAGTTGACCGGCAACACAGGTGGAATGTAAACGTCTGGGGAGGTATAATTGGAGACCATATTATAGGACCCCATTTCTTTGATGGACATCTCAATGGTGATATTTTTCAAAGATTTTTGGACGAAGACCTTGATAACCTTCTAGAGAATATACCATTAGGGCTGTTAAGAAGAATGTGGTTCCAGTTAGACGGGGCGCCTGCTCATTTCAGTATTCAAGTTCGACATACTTTGAATGAGAAGTTTCCAGGTCGCTGGATTGGAAGACAAGGACCTGTTCCATGGCCCGCAAGGTCACCAGATCTGACCAAAGTTGATTTTTTCCTGTGGGGGTATGTTAAAGATCTGGTCTACCGTATACCACCAACTACACCAGAAAACATGCGGGAAAGAATAAGAGAAGCCTTTGATACAGTTACTCTTTTAATGTTACAAAATACAAATATGTCTTTAACAAACAGGTTAAATCTGTGTTTACAAGAAAATGGTAGATTGTTTGAATACTTAATTTAATCATGTGTAAAATTCTCTAATGTTATTCATAGTTAAATGTTAATACAAATTTACCGTGGAAAACCAAATAAATGGTTTTCCATAAATATCTAGAAAACCGTCGAGAATTTAAATACAATTGTACTTACAAAAAATATTTGTTTTTTAATTATGCATCAAGGGGTGAAAAAATATACAGGGTGTTCCATTTGAAAAACGTGAGAAAAATTAGTTTGAAATACGTCATTGTTCGACCATAATTTTGGTAACCCTGTAGAAAATTTACGAAATGTAAACAAGGTGAGAGTAACCTTAGACCTTTCTCGACTCACTCCATACTAAATCGTGAGTCAAAAAATTGCTCCCACGTTTTTTTTTTATTTTCTATTTTTAGTGCGTAAAATTTCATTTTAATGACTTTTAATTTATTTCTCCGGAAATACCAGGAGTAATGAAATAATTTTTTGGGAATTGATAAAGTGCATTGAGATGGACTGAAATGTGCAACACAATACAAGGGGTGTCATTTAAAAAAAAATACTTCCATATCTTCACACTTATTTGGGTCATCTTATATACTTAAAAATATTTTCCTGAAATAGAGTCTTGCAAGTAGTATAGATTAGTATATGAACGAAATTCCTAACATCATTAGTATAGGAGCTATAGACCAGCGCGCGCTTAGGTGACAACCCTGTATAGAAAAGATTTTCAAAACTAAAAGAATTCTTCTTGGAGTTGGAACCATACAGCGTTAACGACTTTTTAAATGCATAGAACTGATGTGGTGTGAGTGTGTTTGCTAAATTTCTGTTAAACTCTGTATATTAGTGTTTTTGTTTGGACTGGACTTCTTCTGACGTAGTTTCATTGCTCCAACATGCATTTGAAACTGTGATATCTATCACGACCTTCTCTGAATCATTTTTTAATAATCTGATACTACAATTTACTGTTAAGGACAAAGTGATTAGCAACGCAGCGAGATAGTGCTGTAACAACGCCACTGAACACATAACGCACACACAGACTACAGACTATATAGAACAATACACCTAGCCGATGCAACTAGCACCCACTCCACAGATACAAGAATAAATTAACACATCCACATCCAGGTAATTATTTTGAAATCCATAGAGATAATATAACATTGTTGCTGATGTTAGTGATTGATCGGTTTTAGCTAATGTCGGTCAACCTCTCATTATTTTAAATTTCATCCGTACAACACACCAGGATAATTAATCGCCAACCGTGCAATATGTTTACTTACCTAATTTACTCCACAACATATTAAACTTGTTTGTACAATACGAGTACAATTATAATTCCAACTAATAATAGGGAAATGTATTAACGGTAATGTACGCTAATGTGTAAATCTATTTCAAAGAGTATCAAAATACAGATATAGAAAATACAAACAACGGGAGACAGATACATCATCCGAGGTATTATTATCTGTATCAATTAATTCCATTACATCAGGTGGATTTCATTTCGAATATCCAATTATAATTCCGTTCCTACCGTAGCTCCGAGCAATATCCGTAAGTACTTTTTTATATAATGAGCTCTCCTCCACCCTGCTGCTTAATTTATGTGAAATTAACCTCAAGCTAAACATATCTACCCTATTATCGTTACTAAAAAGTAATTTTAATTAGCCTTATATGAAAATAAGGACTGGAAAAATTGAGAATTTGACGTCTAATTTTTTTTTGCAAGCAATCGATTTACTAATTATATTATTCCTTGTAAACTGAATTAATTTTATATTAAATGGAGATGCATAAAATTTTAAGTTGTTGTAATACACGAAAAATTTCCGAACTAATTTTGATTGTGTTCCAAAATACTATCTCAATCTCTCCTTTATAAAGATTAATTAAAGCCTAGAAACCAAACTTCGTTCCCTCTCTCCATCGGATCGACGAAGAGGGAAGAAATTCTTCTACGGTCAAAAACTCATCCAGAATGCACCGTTGGCGTGAGTGCGATATTAAATTCACCGGGCATTATTCTACAGTATGTAGACGTGTACGTGCCGGCGAAATTAAATTTTTCCTTTGAAAACAAAAACAGATGTCGATATTGCAATTAACTTGTTTTCGAAGTCTCTAACGTTTTGTTAATTCACCGGGGCCGATTTGCCCGGAATCTCACTCCTGGCTATCCCGGAGCGACAAAGAACATCGCAGGCATTAATGAAATTTCTCACTCCGTCTCGCTTCTTTTAATTAGCTGCAGTGATGTAGATGGGGGGTGGTTGGCGGCGGTTGGATAGGGGCGGTTAGGGCGATGACGACGAACGAGCCGAGGTAGGAACTGGGGTGGTGGGAAACGGGACTGGGGGGAGGGTATCACGCGAATCTCCAACACTATTAATTTAAGGGAATGTGTTTAAATCTGCAATTTAATATATTAAACTGGTATTACCGTCTCTCTCTTTCGTAATCTTGTATATGTACGTCTACGTATGTGTATGTAGGTGTATGAAAAGTTTTAATTTGTAAATGCAATCCAAACACAAATCTAGTGTCAGCTTTAGTGGGTGACAAAGTAATGAAGTTTTATGATTGTCTTGGTCATGGTCATATTTATCTTTTTTTTTCCAGAAAAATGTGTATCAGACTGGTTCAATTATGTGTAAAGTATGTATACTGATCGTAGAATCTTGTTTCCAGGTTACCAATTAAATTTATGGTCCTCAGATCACTAGCCAAGGAATTCCTCAGGAGAGTAGTTTAAGTCCATTATTGTATAGTATACTGATGATATATGTGTATACCTAAAAGACGGTTCACCAGAACGTATGTGTTATCAATAAAATGCTGGTCTTTAACAGCTGAAATTAAACCTGGCGATAAAGTGCCTGAAATCACCTCCACCAGAAGTACACATGTCATACCGGAACAAATTCCATTAGCAGACATGACTTTAAGACACGCACAAGAACATAAACTTCTAGGAATTTACTTGGATAGAAAGCTCGTATGGCATTCTCATATCAATTACCTGGTAGCAAAGGTGGAGATGTCTTCAAACATTTTAAGAATGGTTTCCAGCACAAAAAGGGGAGCTGATCCCTCGATTTCCCTTTTTTTATAAAATCACTGTGAGATCCATATTCGACTACTCGTCAACCCTTTTTTCAGGGTCAAATCAAGATACTCTATTAAAGAAAATCGATGTTGTCCAGCATAAATGTTTACGTACGTGTGTAGGATATTTACGCAGTACTCCAATCAATGTTATCCTGGCAGAAACTTGTGAGTTACTCTTATATCTAAGAAGAAGAATGCTATAAACAAAATACTCAATAAAATGTTTATTTCAAAAGAACTCTATCTCCAGCAAAATCCATAATTTTTTCCTATCAGATCTCACGTCTAAGTATTGTATCAACAAAAAGTCACTGATATTAACTGAAGGATATTACGTCCTAAACTCATTAAACATAACCCACATTAATCAAACACCCTACAATTACTATGATATTCCATTTAAGTTCTTACACTGTCCTATCAAAAGCTGGCACTACGACGAGCTCATTAAACCAACAATTCCATCAGTTATTAATCAAGAGTTTTTTTTTGTTGTGTTTAAATGGCTTTGTGACAGCATCATATCGCCTTTTATGATGCCGCGCTGTTAATCACTTTGCTCCCAACAGCGAATGGCAAGTCGATCCGGGATTAAACTCTCTGAAAAAATGTCACCGTCCCTCCAGAGAATTGAACCCCTGCACCTATCGTCCTCTCACAACACTAGTCAGCCGCCTAACCACTGCGGCCATCGACCCCCACAAATTTCACAAATTTAAAGGTTTCTACGTTGTCAAGAAATTGATAAACTTCATCGTCCAGTAGAAATTATATGGGTAAGAGGACATATAGGAATTCAAGGGAACGAAATTAATTGACAAAGCAAACATTGGGATGCGAAGCACCAGAAGAAGTAGACTACGTTGTATCACCTTCGGATATAGTAGAAATAGTAAAACAGAGATGGAGCGAAAGAATTCCAAAAATGGTTCTCTAATAGAAATACTGGCCAGTTTTATAAACAGCTACAGGAAGACTTACCACACAAACCATAGCTTCAACAATCCACGGAATTTGCAGCAGTTATTTATACAAAATCAAACTACGCGACAGTAATTTGTGTCAGTGTGGAAAAGAAGAATCATTAGAGTATATTATTCTCATCTGTAGTAAGTTCGAAAATAACCGAAAAAGTTTCATTCAAGCAGTGCCAAAAAAAGTAATTAATCTCTTTAACTATTCGTCTCTAAACTAAATCCAGACGTATCCTGGGAAATATATAGATTTCTTAATGTTTGAAAGGTGTCTGTATGATTTAGAATGCAAGATAAGTATGAAAGTGGAAACCTTCTGTCTTATCCGATGTGGGTTAACCCTGAAACAGCTCGCCCAGACGAACCCTTGGGCGAGAAGAGAGTCTTAACCTTTTCCCAATTCATCCTACAAGTATGAAAGATATAGAACAACATTGATAAATATAAAGTAAATAGTTGCTGAACCTGACCTAAAGCTAAATCCATTAAAGGAAAAAATAACAACAACAATTATGTGTAGAATATGTGTAATAAGACCACCCACTGAGTCGCGTGAACGACCACTTTGGGTGCGAAATTAAAATTTATATAAACTAGCAGGCTCCTCAAGGTTTACATATGTTCACAGTCTCTCCCAGATCCAATTAGACTAGTTTATTTTGATTTTTTGTTTTTGTTTATCCTCCTTGTGAGTCAATACAGCGCAGGAAACGTTAAACAAATTTTTCAAAACATTGTTTATGCTCATCGACTGGAATGGCCTTTAGTATGGCGGTTGAAGTTTTTTGGATGACCGGGATGGTATAGAAACTAATTCCTTTCATCGCCAATTTCAATTTGATGATAGAACTCAACAAAATCCTAAAGCTGGTTATTAATGCAGTTCGTTATAAGACAGAAACCTACTGGCCAGCTATTCACTTAGAGTTGAGCGAAAAAAGAGCAATTTTTTTCGCAAGAAGTAGCTACAAATAGCCATTTCAATAGTCTGAAGAGATTTTCAAAGAGAAATAAATCCTTCGGAATCCAAAACATACGCGGGAGCGTTTTTATATTCGCGGAATGAGTGGGTTGTAGGGGGGTAATTAGTAGTTGCCTGTTATAAAGTTCCAACCAAGTAACATAATCAGGAGTGAAAAGGAAATATGGAAAAAATCAATATCGTGCCGTTATAAAGTTCCTTACCAAACAAGGAAAATCAGTCGCGACCATAATGAATGATGTCATTGGTTTACGGCGACTCTTGTCCAGGAAAAACCATGGTGTACAAGTGGCATAGTTTATTTAAACAAGGAAGGGAATCCCTTGAAGACGACCCGAGGCCGGGCAGGAGCATTGAGGTGACCACACCAGCACTTATCCAAAAACTTGAAAAAATTGTACTCGAAGATGCTCGACTAAAGAAGAAACAACTCGCAGAAATGGTTGGAGTATCCGATACAACAATTTTTAAAATCCTACACGATGATCTCGGCATGCCTAACGTCAGCGCAAGGTGGGTGCCGAGAATGCTCACGCCGCCGCAAAAACAACAGCGCGTAGAGTGTTCGCGTGCATTTTTGGACCTCTGTAATGAAGACAAGGATGGTGTATTGAGTCGAATCGTTACTGGAGACGAAACTTGGCTTCATCATTATGAATCTGAGTCCAAACAAGACTCCATGCAGTGGCATAAAAAGGGCACAGCACCTCCCAAGAAATTTAAAGTGTCACAATCAGCTGCGAAACTCATGGCAACGGTATTTTGGGACTCGGAAGGAATATTGTTGATTGATTATAAAGATAAAGGTGTTTCTATAACCGGAGAATATTACGCTTCAATATTAGAGCGACTAAAAGAAGCCATTAAAGAGAAAAAAGACGGGGAAAATTGACGAAAGGTGTGCTGCTTTTGCACGACAATGCGCCCGTCCACAAGAGCCGCGTTGCGTTAGCTGCCCTGCATAAGGTGGGCTTCGAAATTGTGAATCACCCACCCTACAGCCCAGACCTGGCCCCGAGTGATTATTACCTATTTCCGAAAATGAAAAAAGAGCTGCCGATGATGAAGTCAAGGAGGCAGTTTCGGCGTATTTTGCAGATAAAGAGAAATCATTTTTTAATGAGGGTATAAATAAATTAATTGAAAGATGTGAAAAATGTATCCGTCTTGCAGGTGAATATATTGAAAAAGAAAAATAGTTTGGTTTTTTTTTATTTCCACCCCTTATCCGCGAATATAAAAACGCTCCCTCGTAGCTTTAAAAACAGAAGTTTATTCACCTGCGGATATCGTAGAATTGTTTAGAAGTCTTGTTTGTCCAACCAATCTGTGTCTGTTGAATTCTAGCAGTGAGCAGTTTCTTAGTAGCACAGGAGAAGAAAATAACAGTGTCACAGACATAAATTAAATTTTCTTCAAAACTCTCCATCCATTACTCTATTATGGCTTGTTTTACAGATACAGGAGCTTATTACTCTTCATTACTTGACAAGCTATCAATTTGGAAAATAGCCAAAACTCGCACGGAGCCAAATCAGGTGAATACGGTGGATGATGGATAAAAATGATAAATGACTTTTTTGGTTAGGCAACAAAAACCAACCCTGGCTCTCAATATTCCGTCTCGTCGAATTCTGACCCATAATCGTTGTAGAACTCTTAGTTACTATTCTGCGTTCACCGTCTGACCTTCACGGACGAATTCACTATGAACAATTGCCTTTGAATCGAAGAAAACGATGAGCATTGTCTTGATTTTGATCTTCCAGGAGCTTCATTTTTTCTCTTTGGCTCTCCTGGTGACTGACGTTTGGTTTTCGGCTCATTTTGAAGACACCACATTTTATCATCAGTTACAATGGCTAACATGTTTACCAGATTTATTTGGGACATTTTTAACTATTCTTTGCAATGCTGAACTCTCCAATTTTTTGGTCGTCTGTCAGAGGGTGTGGCAGACGGATAAAAAAGATGACTTTTTTGGTTAGGCAACGGACCTTCAATATTCCGTCTCGTCGAATTCTGACAAATCGTTGTACAACTCTTAGTTACTATTCTGCGTTCACCGTCTGACCTTCAAAATTCCATAGAAGAAAACGATGAGCATTGTCTTGATTTTGATCTTCTAAGAGCTTCATTTTTTCTCTTTTGGTTCTCCTGGTGACTGACGTTTGGTTTTCGGCTCATATTGAAGACTTTTATCATCAGTTACAATGGCTTGTTTACCAGATTTATTTGACATTTTTAACTAGTCTTTGCAATCTGAATGAATTTTTTGACGTCTGTCAGAGGGTGTGGCACAAGCTCGCGGACGGATCGACTTTGTTAAGAATGGCTCTCAATATTCCGTCTCGTCGAATTCTGACCCATAATCGTTGTACAACTCTTAGTTACTATTCTGCGTTCACCGTCTGACCTTCAGGGACGAATTCACTATGAACAATTGCCTTTGAATCGAAGAAAACGATGAGCATTGTCTTGATTTTGATCTTCCAAGAGCTTCATTTTTTCTCTTTTGGTTCTCCTGGTGACTGACGTTTGGTTTTCGGCTCATATTGAAGACACCACATTTTATCATCAGTTACAATGGCTAACATGTTTACCAGATTTATTTGGGACATTTTTAACTAGTCTTTGCAATGCTGAACTCTCAAATCTTTTTGGCCGTCTGTCAGAGGGTGTGGCACGAAGCTCGCGCGGACGGACCTTCAGCTTATCCAAATCTTCGGTAAAAATTCCATAGACTGTGCTTTTCGGTATACCAGCTTCCTCTTTGATGAATCGAATGAGACACACACCGATCGCTTTGAAGAATTTCTTTGACTTTCTCGATGTTTTGTTTCTTGCGAATAATTTTTGGCATCGCTGCTTGGTAATCGTCTACAAGGTAATCACACCGTCAACAGAAAACCTGTGCAAGAGGCAAGCATTCATCCCCGTACACATTTTTGAGCGAATTTTTTCGCTCTTTGTTTCCTGTTATAAATTTTAGGCATATCTGTAGTTGGTAATGTTCATAATCCTATAATAAATCTAAAGACTTCCAGTACGCTTAATCAGTACAAATAAAGATAGTAACCCACCTTCTAAGTAACTCTTGATAACAATGATAGCTAAATCAGGCTTACGACAGAAATAAAAAAGTAGAATTGCCTCAGTAGGTAAGCAAATACTTACTTGTACATAGAACTGAAATTATTGTCACCAGCTTGTTCACATTGTACTCAATCTAGGTTATTGCTTACTCGGTGTTGCAACCGCTTTAATTGTATCTATTTGAAGGCTGCGTAATGAACAAAACAAAAACTTGATACACATTTTTAATCGAGCGTGAAACGATCCGGATTTGATGTGGTAACAATATCATTAATTAACGCGAAAAAAGTCTGCCGAAAAGAATCAGTGTTAACGATAACATAAATTAATCTTTAGTGTTGTATGTACATCTAATATTATCGAAATATTAAGTATAATACCCCGTAAGAATAGTAATTAAGACCAACACAGCTGTTTTAGAAACGAACGCTACGGCGGCGGCAACAAATTACCTACGCACATAAATAACTGAAATTTTCCGGTATAACAATTCAAATAAAATTTGTAATTTTAATAGGAGGAGAACAAGAAGCCATTAATCTTTCCGAGAAGAACCTAACACGTAAATTACACTCGCAATAGCTCGGAGCAATTAGTTCCTGCTTTAATAACGAAAAATTAATATTTATAATTGGATTTCCGAGTGAAAAAAAATTGTAGAAAAATACAAATTTGTCCCACACAAGATGTTTATGACTATGATGCATAAAAAAAATGTTTCGAAATCATATCAGCCACACATTTTGTCGTTTCTATCAACAGATTTGTGGTTTTTTTGCCCATATGTAGAAATAACTGTCCAGAAGGAAAATGACAATACAAATAAGTTTGCTGTAAAGACCGCAGGTACTAACCACGATTCCAATTTTTCATCCACTATTATAGCATCCAAAGCTTATTTTTATGGGTAATTTATTTAAATAATCAATAGGTTCTCATATAAAGGTGTTGTTAATTGTTGAAATATTTCTTAGAACTTTCAATTCTATGCTCAAATTGCAACCTTACAAAATTAAACCGAAGCAAACATCTTGCATGTTCTAACAATATTGCACAGGTCTGCAGTGTATATGGAAAATAGCTGCGGATCGAGGACAGAGCCCTGCAGAATGCCCGAAATGACAACTCCAGGTGACGAAGAAGTATCATCAATAACGACACACATTCTGTTGAAGAGAAACGATCTGATGAAATTGACCGAGCCAGTAGCTGATGAGTGATCGTGTCAACATATTAGAGGACAACATGGTGGATAACACGATTGCTTACCTAACAAAATATTATACATAAGGATGTACTGAAACAGCTGCTCATTTATGACTTTTTCTAGAATCAAAGAGAAACAAGAGTGAGTACTGGGCGTAGATCAGACAAGACGGTAGGGTTGGTAACTTTCGGAAACGACAAAATTAGAGTTTGTTTCCAAGACGCAGAAAACACGCCTGAAATCAAACACTCAAAACGGCCAGCCAAATTAGTTTGATGATTGATTTTGTACGAGACCATCATGCTAAAATATTGTCTGTGGTGGATGTCGAGGCACTCGAATAAATAAGAGAATCACAAAGTGCGTTTTCTCATAACTTCATCATATCATCAATTCTTTAAGAATATTCCTCAGCCACAGAGCGGATTTTCTAGTAACACGAACAGAGTGAAACGAGAAAAGAGATCGAAAAATGTGAGGAGATTGTTTGTTATAAACAGTTCCCACCAGGGCATTGAATGTAACAGCATCCCGAAAAGTGGTCTTTGAAAAATGAGGAACCTAAAAGTACGCTTTAGTACTGCTATCATCATTCAACACAATTTCTCTGGAAGTAAATACAAATTATCACATACTAAAGGAGAAGGAGTCTACAAGTTAAGAAGAACTATGTTGGACAAACAGGAAGAACGATTGAACAACGAGTGAAGGAACATCAGAGGGACACACGAGAAAAAGAATCAGAGAATCAACCTGCAGTATTACCTACTACAAAGAACTACCACTGTAGAATTATTAGGGAAGCCATCGCGATAGAGAAATACCCTAATTTCAACCGTGAAGATGGCTATAGACTCAGAAACACATGGAAGAGCTTACTACGAAAATCTGTCACGACCTATGGAGCGAAACGGTCACGCACCGATAAATCTACGAGATATATAAGGAGCAGCAACAACGGAGGGAATCAGTTTGATAGCAGATCCTAAAGAAGCTGGCAGCATGAACAGGGAAAGGATTTTGGTAATTAATTAATAGAAAACATAACTCTTCTAGGATACCTGGTTACTTAACATGTAGTATTCTTGTTGGCCTGCATCAATCAATGAATAAACATTGTCAGAAAGAAGTTGACTACAATTTGTTCCTTCGGTTGAGAAATGGTTTTTCTAGAACAGCGATTCTGTTACTCGACAACGCTCCATCGCACTCAAACGAGTCGATTCTTACTGAAAACATCACCGTCAAATTTTTTCCCACCAAATGTAACCTCCATGGGGCAACCAATGGATGAAGGCGTAATCGAGACGTTCAAACATCATTACTGACGTCTTTTACTGCAAGAGAGAAATGCACCACCGGAAGTACCCTCAAAGAGTGTTTGCTTGCAATAGATATGATAAGCGTAATTTACTGGTCAGCTCAAGCTTGGGATGCTGTCCAAAGGCTCACGCTGGAAAAGTCTTGGAGAAAAATCTTGTCTTCTACTAATCAAAGTGATGAAGATGTAGATCTGCATAGCATCATGGAGGAAATCCCTGGTTGCGAAGACGTCGAGAGATACAATACTGAAGAATGGGTTCATGGTGACGATTGTGAGCAGGAACTTAATGACGATGAAATCGGTCATCTCGTCAGTTTTGGGGCAGAAATTGCGGATGGTATAGAAGACAACGAAATGGGAGAATCTTAAAAAGTTTTCGTGGCTAACTTTTCGACATTCTCCCGTTTCGATAATCCAGTGGATATTGTAGAAGCTTTCGCTAACCAATTCTCGCAAATGAATCAACCATCTCCTACAACACCACTTGACAGCAGTACTGTCGTTTTAGATTACAAGCCATACGCAATTGAGCTACTCGCTGCTGCAGACGTTTCGACCAGTATCAAGAAGCAGAATTCCAGCACAACAGCTGGACACCATGGACTTTCTAGTTCCCTAGTGAGAGACTAGATTTTTTCCGAATTATTGGAAGATAGGTAGAACGACATCAACTCTCACCTCCCTAGTAACCAACACGGATTTTTCGCTGGATGCTCGACCATTGTCGATTGTCTAGATAGAAGACAGTAATCTTCTGCTGATAATCAAGTCGAGTGCTAAAGATATGACAGAATTAATAAAATCTTATTTTGACAATAGATCTTGCTACGTCCACTACAACAGTTTTATATCCAGCTCCTTTAATATCACTTCTAGAGTGCCGCAAGGATTAAATTTGAATCCCTTGTTATTCAATGACGATCGAGGATCTTTTCGTGGTCTTAGGTTGTAAGATTTCATCAAATTACTTCAGTATCAGATTGTATTCTTCTTCAGAACAAAATTAACATGACCAGTGTTGACTTACTCGAAGATCAAAAATCCCTTCTACCTAGATGTGTGCTAATAAAGGATCTAAGTGTTTTATTTGACTCGAGCCTATGTTTCGCCGAACATATCATTTCTATATTGGATACTGCTCTCATGTTGCTGTTCTATTTCTGCACAATTTTTTACTATAATTTACTGTATTTCAACACCTCAATTATTATTAATACTATTAATATATACACGTTTCCTTATTACTCCACAGCAATCTTTCTGTAATCACTGCGAATGAAATAACCACAAATATCAAAGGAGATAATATATAATCAGAGAAAGAGGACGGATATACCTAAGTGCACATACGGAGGAGGTAGTAGGAGAGAGTCGGACCGAATCCAGGGGTAGGAGAGAGAAACCGGGTTAGAGGAAGAGAGAGCAACACTAGAACATTTTACCTAATGGCCTTTCATTAAGGCAGGAATGCTTTGTGCATATGTGATGTCCACGCTGATTGTGTACAGTCTGCACAATGTCCCCGTCGCGGATAATTTAATGCTCTATAGTGTATTTAATTACTGGGTCCGCCTTTTGATCTGACGGAACCGGACGTTGTCCGGACTCTGAAGCACCACCGGTGCCAACCTTAGAAATTGCATTCAGATACTTCTCTCCTGCCTTCCAGGAAAAGGTATGCGCTCTAATTGAATCCGCTTTGTGGCATTAATTTGGATTTTATACGGCGAACTCATTTATGAATTATGGAGGCTCCTACTGTTGCCGCCAACGCCTCCGCGGGCAAGATGGACAACGTGTTTTAATTAGCAAGTAATTATTAAATGCTTTACATACTCCCAGGTACATGACAAAAATTGTTTCAAATTATTGCTTTTAATAAAGATTATGCATACACTAATCTCTTAAAACTCTCTATGTGCTATTTTGTGAGCTTCAGTCTTCTTCAAATATAGATGTTACGTTTTTGAGATAATAAATAAATCTGTATAACTGAAAGAAATTTAAAAATGAGTTTCTTAAACGATTTAAAACTTCGATTTGTCACTTCTCTTGTCAAAATAACGTTTGACATTGTCCGTAATAAAGACGTGCAAATAGTTATGGATGTTTCTCTACCATCATTTTCTTGCAAATAACTAAACATTATTAATTGTCAAGTAAACAAGAAGCTGTGAGAGTTGTTAATAAAAAACACACCTGAATCGGAATCCTGTGTTAAGATTCTTGTAGCTGATTATGTTGGTGTTCTAGAAATAGTAAAACGGATAATACATGTAAAGATTACAAAAACGAAGACTAGTAGAGAACACAACCATGCTCTTCCGAGAATGTTACGACATATAAAAATTATTCTTTTAAGTTACCTATTTCGAAGAAGGCAGTATTCCCAATATCATTGTATTAATTTTGTCAAATGTATTGCTACATTTGGTATCCCATAGGGCTCCACTCGAGGTCCATTACAGTTTTTGGATATTTATGAATGATATATCACCTTAAATGGATATCTATGGGGTGTTAATGATCCGTTGATCCGTTGATGGGTGTGTGTCTGAAAATTCTGATTTTTTTTGTATAATACGGACGTAACAAAATGAATCGTCAACCCCTTCATATTTTTTTACTGAAAGCATTGAAGAAAGAATTAGTATTCTTAATATTAGTATTTTGAATATGTGGTGAAACAAAATAATTGAAAAAAGCTCTGCACTGAATTTAGGCGCTTGGGTGTTGTTGGGGTTATTCCTGAGAGTCTTCAGAAGGCTTTCTTTATAAATAAATTACCTAATTCTACAGTAGATAAGAACTTAATCCTTTCCTATAAATCTAATAGAATTGATCGTGCTTCTGGAGAATTTTATTTTGGTATTCTGATTGAGAACGAACTCTTTGACTTCCTGCGAACCATAAAATCTGGCGCTTCGGCATGTGATTCCATTAACATGAACATGATTGACCTCTATTGTCACGTAATTATCCCTGATCTTACCCATATTATTAACCCTGTACTATTGCAAAGTTATTATCCCAATGCATGGAAAGAGACTTTAATTGTAACCGTAGCCAAAAAGTTACTCGGACCTAAGACCGATCAGTATCTTACCTGTGGTCTCGAAAATCATGGAAGAGGTAATGTGTCATCAAAGAAATAACTTTCTATCTAAGGAAAAAATACTTTCTAATTGTCAATCAGCATTCAGAGCTCGCCACAGCTGCGAAACTGTGCTTTTGAACATTACTACAGATTAACCTTACTAGATTAATCGAACGCTTTCGATACTTAACTTACTGATTTCTAAATCACACTATTTTGGCTTTGCTAGAGAAGCTGTGGACTTAATTGCCAGTTATCTCGGTCGGTTATCCTGTCATCTCATGTGTCCTGCTCTCGTGCAATTACTAGAGGCGTTCCCCAGGGGTCCATTTTGGGTCCGATACTTTTTAACATATATGTTTGTGATTTTCCAAAGAAAAGAGACTTATCTAGCCTTTATGAGATTTCCACCATGCATTCCTTGAGTTTAAATCTGAATAAATCCGCTATGATGATCTTTGGGAACAAGAATCTTCGTTCGCAATCTCGGTGTATATTTTAGTTCTGATTTACGGTTTCGATCGTATGCGTATCTAACTGTATAAGTAAAGTTTTTCTCAATCTAAAATTGATATATCCTGATCATGCCTACCTTGGGCAGCAAATTTGAACATATTAGTCACAAAGTTACCTGACGCAATATCCTACGCAGCTTTAAGTTTATTTTGGGATAGAATTAGGCATTTTCTTTTTGTTGTTATCTGTATTGGTATAGACATCAAGAGTAAAGTGTAAAAGCAGGGTATTGCCTCTGGTATACCATTGAACACCCCCTTGGGGTTTTATCCATAAAAATGCTTTACTTGTTCTGCTGTACTTTTATTAATACATTTTATATGTTTTTTTGTGGATAAATAAAAACTATTATTACTATTAACAGCAAATTTGGGAAGAAAAACTGATGAGTCATATCAAAAAAATGTATACTCTTTTTTTTTTCTATTTTAATGGTAAATTGAAGATCACGGTGACGTGTATTAAAAAGCAGAGGATTATGCAGTCACCGACGTATCTTTTGAAGAAATTGTACGATGCGTTGCAATTCTCTAGAAGTGATCTTCAAAATCCTGCACCACTAACTGCGCTATCACACTAAATACAGCTGCTTCTATTGCACGTCCCGATGCTTGCTTAAAAAAATAAATTTTTAAACTGAAAGTATGTTGGATTCAGTGCTAAGTTGGTAGCTTCATTTTTTCACAAATAGGCATTGTTATCAATGACGATTTTTATAAATTTTTTATACTTATTATGTAAAACTAATTCATCAAAATAATTAATAAAATTTTGGGCTCTAAACTTAACCCATTTTAAATTTAAACTTAAAAACAATTCCGATAAAGTTGGGATCCGCCTGTGACGTCATACCTTTCGCCATTCTCACGTCGAAGTTCGGTGTTCAGTAGCCAAACCATTGCATTTCTTATAAAGACGGTGATTTAGCTATAATATCTTTAATTTTAAAAGTATTAGTGGTCCTCTACATCTCAACAAGTTTTTTTTCAATACTCCTTAAAATCGACTAGACCCTATAGTTATTTTTTTACTTGCTCGTTCCAAATTTTGTCCTATTCAAACTGTGAGATAAAATAGAAAAATATGTATCTCATTGTTTTTAATTTAATTTATTTTAGATACAATCAAAATTTTTATAAATCACGTTTATTTAAATTTATTCCTAACATTACAAAGTTCAGTATGATTTCATAAACTAGTTTCTACAACTCTCAAGCTATTCAAAATACAAATCAGTAAAAGCTGAAAACATTACGTGCGTCTCCTAAGTTTTTAGATTAAGTTTTGAATATTATTTGTGAAAATAATACAAAAATGTCATACAATGATGCAGCGGCGGATCCAGAAAACCATTTTGGGAGGGGGGGGCAAAACCAGGGTTGAGGGGTGTCCGCGGAAAAATTTTCATGCTTCATTTAAAACCCACGGTGGTGGTTTTCAAGTATTTAACTAACTAAAATATAGGCGTATGCAAGAACTTAAAAATTAAAGTTTAATTCCAAATTTGAGCGTAAGAAATGTTTCAAAATGGTTACTCGGTAGTAAATCTATTTTTTTATTTCATTAAACATTAGGGTTTAAATGCCATAAGTATTTAAAAATGTTTTTCTGTTAGAAATAGTATGCTTTATCTAGTATACAGTCGGGTCGTTTGTCGTCCCCTCCTTGGATCCGCCACTGCAATGATGTCATTATTTAGTCTGAAGGGTGCACTCCGTTCAATAACATAAAGAAAACATAATTTAAGTCGTACGCGACTGACTGTATCGACACATAGAAGAGCTAGCGGGTTCTTTGTGTATAAGATTCGATAATACGATTGAAAATTTAAGCCAGTCGTCACTATACGCTCCCATTCTAAATAGACGAAATAAAAATTAAAAATAAAATAAAAAGGTGTTCAAATAACATTAAACATTATCTTCTATATTTTTAAAAGAGTGCCGTTAGTTACCTACCGCACGTTACTACGCTTAGAGTCGCCTGGACCGATTTCGATGATTCGCCCCAATTCCCAATCTCCGGCCAAACAAGAAAATTCCCGAAATATCCCCGAAAAGAAAAATTATCAAGAAAATTCATTTTTTACCATCTTTTACGATACCATCTTTATCGTTATCTTTTTTTACGTTCTTTACAAGGGGTGGTATTTCTTCGGGCGTTATCTTCCCTTGTTCACGGGCTCGACGTTTGGTGGTACGGGAATCATTTGCTTGCTACCCGTAACAATTCATTAAAAATTAAATGTCTAAATCAATGCTTTTCTAGGCAGAACGAAGTCTGCTGGGCCAGCTAGTTAATATATAAAATGATCTTATTAGATAAATACACTATAACTTACTTTAAAATGATCTTGGCAGCAATACACAGTGGATTTGTCAGATACAAAAACTTTACGACGCATTGCTTTCTGCCAAACTTTTCTAGTTTTAATGTCAGAGAGTACATTAATAAACAATTTCTCTGGGGCATTTTTGGATGTTTAGGACTTTTAGGAACGAAACAATATTTATATGCCACTTTCTTCTTACTCATTATGCAATAAAGTTTTTTCGTAACTTAATCGTTTTATCTTTCATCGTTCAATTGGTAAGATATTTTTTCCATGTTTGTTTCTTCGCAATGCTCGAATAACTTCATCAGTCCAGATTTGGTTTGACGTTTGGTGTGACGTCACTATAACCACGCCCCGTTTTCGTTCAGTTCAATTTCTTTAATTAATTTGAAGGTTTCAACGTCGACGGAAAAATCTAAAATTTTGAGAATCAGTTTAAAATGAGTTTTTCTCTGGTTTCGATTATTATAATAAAATTTTTGGTTGTCTGAACAAGCCCATTCTAAAGGAAGCAAGCATTATTGACATTTATGTTACTTATAAATTCTTTATACTTAATAATTAATAATTTTTATGTGATACTGATTTTTCGCAGTTATATTGGACTAACATATCGTTCTACAGTGTCTCCAAGATAAAAATAGGATAACATTGAAATCGTGGAAACGATAGAGTTACAATCATGATTAAATTAGGAAAAAAATAGCAAGCACCTCTCCGTTGTCACTTTTTAAGCTGAATCTTCAAAATCTTGAAAAACCGTCATCATTTTTTTTTAATATGGTCTTGTTATTTTTAGTTTTAAATTTAAAACCATTTTGAATTCTAAAACAGGTGATATATTACTAATAATGGTTTAAACATGTTTTCAGCTTTTTTAGCTCATCGCCATCATTTACAATTATTCAAGAAACTATCCTTACTGAACGGGAGAAGGACGTTCCTTTTAATAACTCAAACAAGGACAACAATTTAAAATGTAAGAAATACAAGATCTAATTAGGTACAGGGTCACTTAATTCGTTTAAAAATGGTTGGACATTTCTTTTCAGAGAAAAAAATTGATATGTTAAGACGTTACATTTTTTATGCCATAGTAATACACGAGAAGCTGAGGAAATGTATTTAAATAATTGCCCTGAAAGATTACAGCCGAATAAAAAGATTTTTGGAAGATTAGTTGCCAATTTATTGCAGTATGAGTAATTTTGAAAAACAAGTCATTACTGGATACAAACCATGTAATGACGACATTCAAATTAATTAATAATGATAAATGTTTTTCGAAGGTTCAGTAAAATTATTTTTCTTGAATAATTTAAAAATAAAAACAACAGCACCGTATTCAAAAAAAAGTTGATGCTTTATCTGTGAACGCTATCTTATTCAGCCTAGAAGGTGACAAGGAAAAAGTATTTTCAAATTTTAAATAATGTCAAGAAAAATAAAAACAAATATAGTAAAAAAAATTTTTCTTCCAGGATTCCAATAGTATCAAATTAATAACCCTAAGAGCAGATTATGAAAAGTTTGTTAAAGTCTATCTCAAGGACATGTTGCGTTATCTAACCAACTTCGTATCTCTCATTAGTTGTAGAATCTCTCATTGCACAAATGCAAATAAAATTTCTTCATATCCTACTGCATATAAGCAATCATTAAACGCAAGAAAAATTCTTGCAGATAACGAGCATAAACATCGAGTAAAATGAACGGTCTATTTGCTTTTCCCATACTGATAAACATGAAAGAATATTGAACTGTTTATAATTGTTATCTTAACGTTTAATCATTATTATTTTGCAATAAATGGAAGACACTCTTAAAAAATAAATAAATATTTCGGCACTATGTATGCTCACAACGAGAGAACCTTATTGTTAGACAAAAACTACTCTATATATTCTGCTACTGTACGCTCTTAATACAACTAAATGGGGGCAAACAAAAACAATACGTTAAATATGGATTTTCTCTAATAGTCGTCTAGCGCGAAACAAAGAAATACTTTAGTTTCTGCTAATGGAATGACGCATTAGTTTACGCTAATGCTTCGACCGAGAGCTTTTGCTTTTACATAGAACCACGATATATACGGCGCACACTATTGCATGCATATGTGTTCGTTGAGATACGTAAGTGTGTATAAGAGCTTTTATCATGCATATGTAGATTTGGTTTTAATGTTGCCGACGGTGCATGCGTAACATCTCTACTTTGGACCCAATGAAAGAGACTTATTAGCGTAACAGTGTGTAAGCTATGAATAGAAATGTATATATATATGTGGTTTCTGCGTTAGCTATTTAGAAGATCCCTAGCAATTAAAGAAAAAGTGGTTTCTTTTGGAAAATATATCAAAAGATGGCAATCAATGAATGGAGGCTTGGACTATTACTTTTGTATATAACAGGATTTCAAGGCTCCAGCTGATTATTTCTGAAACTAAAGATTTTGTCAAGTAAAGGAAAGAAATAGCCATGCCTACAATAATTGCTTATACAAAATTGTGCTACGATAACTAAGAATTAATTTTTCTCCACAGAATTGTAAAAATAGATAGAGAGCTTTTCTTTTTTAAGTGTGGCGGGTGCCTAGTTGCTATGACTTGCAACTCTCGCGGTGTTGTTCTTGTGTGTGTCCAATTGTGCCTTTTTATAATGCCGCACTGTTAATCACTTTGCTCCCAACAACAAATGGTAACTCGATGCGGATGTCAACTGTAACACGAAAGCGTCATTTCATCACAATTCACTATTCAACTTGTATTGTGCAATTCAGTCGATATCTGCTACTACCTTTCCGTTGTCCACTAGAAGGAATGAACTTAGAATTACTCCATTGTTGCAAGCGAAATAATGAAACCTGGGAGGTGGCAACCGCGTGGTCTGCTTCTACTGCTTCATCTATTTTCATTGCACTCGCTTGCCTGGCGATTCCAACAATATACCATAAGCGTCTATTACAGGAATTTTTTGATTGCTTTTTTTTGTGGCATTTGTATACGTTTTCAATATGAATGTGGAATATCAACAGAAAAGATAATGGTGCTCGCGAATATAATCAAAAATGACCAAGAGATCCAGGGACACCAACGCCAACATCTTAGTCAGACCAGAAGAAGTACCGATCTCTAAGGACACTGTGGTGAACACACGCTGCACGTTTGGGATCAACACCAAAAATGCTGGAGCAATCGGGTAACTGTCCCACATGGATGGGCATGACCAGATGTCACTGGACAAGGCTTAAATCTAGATTTCTCTCCAATTTGTTGACCAAACCATAACTAATAAATTTTATAAAATGGCCAGAATCCACACCAACCCATGTATACTCAGCCTTTTAGCCCCGTAGGACCAGAAGGACGCGATGCTACCCTAAGCCGGTCAACGCCGACAAAGAATTTTCCGTGAAAAGTTCATATTACCAGTGCTGTGACAGCGAATGAGCTTAGTGATAGTTCTCCCTCTCCCCCCCCCCTTTCTCCTAACCAATACAGCAATAATAGTGAGGTTTTGCCCCAGAGTGGTTTTTTTTCACACCCCTCCTTCAGGAAAAAGAACTTGTCCCGATTACACAGCATTTTCTCAAGTAGTAGGTACCAAAAAAAAACTGTTGAATTCTTTATTATATAGGGTGTTTCATAATATATGCGCAGGATGTAATACCTTGTCCAAAAATTTGAAAAAAAGTTTCTACCAACTTACCCTCTAAAATGCACCATTTTCGAGATACAGGGTGTCGAAATTTAATTTAAAAAAAAATCGTTTTTTGGAAATATCTCCGGAACCGTTTATCGTAAAGAAAACAGCTTTTGCAACCATTTTATACTTATAATAAGCTAAGTTGTGTGCGAGAAATTTTTTTTAAGTAATAATTTCTGAAGATTTTGAAGGGATAGAGGTTGTTTTTCTTCCCAACTTCTACGTCACTGGAAAAAGTACGGCCAATGTTCTCTACACAAAAAAGGTACTGTTGGTTATGAGCTCTAAAGTTGACCGTTTTCGAGAAAATCAACTTTTTTTGCGTAGAAAACATTGGCGGTTAAAATGGGCCAACTTTCCTGATATCCCCTTTCTCTCGTTACATGGGGATTTTCGGCTGTCCAAAAATGACTGTTATGTTTCCATCATTTGGTGAAGAATGTAATTTTCTACCGTTTGCTACAAAAATATACAGGGTGTTCCATCTAAATTGACGAAGTTATTAGTGTTTGAAATTTAACATATTAGGTCGGTAAATACTAACACCCTGTATAGTATTTGCACATAAGTGAAAGTAATTTTCAATAGCCCATCTTAGTAGCTGTCTAACTTCCTATAATCATTCATCAACTCTTCTGCATACCCAAGAAATACATCACTAAGTGCTACGATGCATTTGATAAAATTTTCATAGAAATCAAGTTAGCTATAAAATGGTAATGTTTATACCAGTCGAAATAAATGATTTATCCGCCAAATTTGTTGCTGAATTTAATTGGATAATCCATTTAAAAAAATGAAATTGATTGTGCTTCCGGCGAAACCGGAAATAGAAAATATGTACTAATATTTTCTAAAAGTTTGCCCCATGCCCAAAATAACTGCAAATTTACAAATATGGAACTTGCTTAGTTGCTGAGATACGGCTAACGTGAGCTCGTCCTGTTACACCCTGTATAATTGAGCGCATATTTTTGTTTTTCTAAGCAGCCCCTTCCCCTCCTCCCACCAAAATGAATTCCTATATACACCACTGATAATTACTATGTACCTAAGTTAAAAAATTCACTTCCATTTAAAATAGCCGAATTTAATTTACAACTGTTGTTGTTTTTTTTTGTAGTTTGTTCTTTGAAGAAGCTAATAGCTAATAGCCAATAGCTAACTTCCCTTTACACCTAAGCTAAGTACTTCTTTTCAACTTTAAAAATAATAAAAACATTTTAAATTGAATTGAATTGACCAGTATCAACGATAGCCACCGTAGTAGTAGCAAGTACAGCTGTGTGCAAAAAAAATGGGACAACTAAATTCCAACTTTTTATATGTATAAACGAATCTGCCGTGACGTACAACATATTCAGATTGTCATAGATGTCAAAGGTTATATATGAATATGTCACATTACAGAGTATCAAAGGATTTTTGACATTTCTGACGCTTTAAATTTCTGACAAGTACTTTGACATTAATGCAAACGAACGTCTACTTCACACATCTGTACTTCTGGTAGAATTCAAAAGATAGGTAACAGTCTGTAGTACAGACAAAATTGAACTTCTTTTATAATTATTTTCCTTTTTCAAAATCTTACTATTTTCAAAATCAAAATAATGTCGTCCATCTTCAGAGTGCATACAGAAAGCAGTTTCAGCGGTGATGTTGGGTGTAGGTCGTTTCTTTAAATATTGTTTAGTTTGACCAATGTAATCTGAGGAAGCATGTTTAACGAAAACATAATAATTTATATTCTGGAATAGATTGATTTTTAATTAATTCTTGTTTTATTCGATCTACAAGTCGAAAGATATCTGGGATTAGCAGATAAGTACTAAGTACAGGTCATAATGTACAACAAATAAATTGAAACCTTAGATTTAAAAATGCATGTGTGTAGATGGTGCGTGTACGGTACTTTATTTACGAGACAACATCCGAAGAAATGTTTTCGAAAACGCTTACGACGCTCTCATAAGCATAAGTGACAGAAAATAACGATTTATTCATTCTATTCACCGCAATCCACTTCAAAACTATTCCTTTGCTGGTGAATAAATCCGTACGGGAGAGTACTAACCGTGCTTTGCAGTGCTTGTTTCCTTTAAGTTCAATCTAGATATCGAAGACTCGTTTACAGGAAATGCCAATTTTCTGCTTGCCTCGTTTAAATATTCGAACAGAGTTGGAGCCGCGTCGTATATTGAAAGGAAATCGCGGCGGATAGAACGAACAGACTAGATAAACGTTGGCTAACTGCGTTCAGTTCGCTTCATGCTAATGCATGTTTAACATTCAACAAAGTACATAATTGTGTTTTAAGAAGCTTGTCGCTCATTTAAGCTGATGAATGATTTATAAAATACAGACTCGAATATTTCTACTATACCTAATTAAACCTTTAGTGCATTATCTTTGTATCTGTTAATCTCTTCTTATAGTAAAGCATGTACAATTATTATTAATCTGTCAGTTAGTTGCAGTTAAATATAGGGCAGTTCTTCATCAGCAACAGTTTCGTCCATAACTCGCTATAAATATACTTCCACCAATCAATTTGGCGGCAGTTTCTTTTTCTTTCTAAGTTTCCAATTTCTGTATATACTGAGTGAGTGGACAATTCATAACCATCTCTATATAAAGCAAGTTTTAATTCCTGGAAGTGCATCAAATTCTTGTGTTAACTGTTCTAATTTCGTTGACAAGGCAGGAGTTTCTCCATCAACGACTACGAGTCTGCACAACGACTCTTCCCTGAATATTTAATATGAACGCCTCCATCATATAGTTCACGTCGATTTGAACATGAGAAAAATTTCTGCAAAATGGATCTCCAAATGTCTAAATGTCGAGCGGAAGCATGCAAGATTGAAAGTCGGTCTGTGCTTCGTTTTAAAATGATGCAAATTTCTTAAACCGTATTGTTACGATGGATGAAGCCTGGGTACATTTCTACGACTCAGAAACAAAGCAACAATCGATGTAATCGACACACTCTGGTTCTCCAAGGCCTAAGAAGTTTCGTGTTCAGAAATCTGCTGCTTCAGTTTCTTGGCATTGCCATCAAAGTAGTACTCATGATTGATTTATTTATTTATTTATTTATTTACAGTGGTTGGGATACAAACAGGACGAACCCAGAACAGTATCCACGAAATAACAATTGCATGTACATACATAACATACCAACTATACTAATATGTTTATACATATATACACATGTATATATATACAAACAGACAACTATCATGTAGAAAAAAAAAAGAGGAAAGAAAAATCAAAAACAGATTCAATATGAACAATAGCAGTAATAATAATAATAAAAAAAAACACTACAATAGTCTGACCAGTAAAGAGAATAAAAAAAATAGGATAAAGGAAGTTATTAATATGCACCGATTAGCAAAATTAGCAATACCTGATTTTCTGCTTGAATGAGCGATACGAGCCATCAAACAAATCGATATTATCGTAATTTGTGTTGTAATTATAGAGTATTCGCAGTATGGGGGAGTTCCTGCGTAAATTAGTTTTAGCCATTGGAGGCCGAAAGAGTGTCGTTGCACGCGTAGAGAATGCAGGGACGTTAAAATCAATGGACGCAAGAATTTCAGGAGCATCGAGAAGACTGTTACAAATCTTGAACAAACAACACATATCAATACGTTCCCTGCGAGTTTTTAATGGTGTAAGATTGAATTCCACAAGTGAGGACGCGTAATCATAACGGGGCATATTGTACTTCTTTAATAAATAGTTGACAAACCTTCTTTGAATAGATTCAATTCTGGTAATGTAAATATTGTACTGGGGATTCCAGATTACACTGGCGTAACCAAGCACACTGTGGACGTAAGCATAGAACAATGAAATTAAAGAATTTAGATTGGTAAAGGACTTAGTTGACCGTATAACGAAACCTAGACAACGGAAAGACTTAGACGCAATAAAATCGATGTGACGATTAAACAATAATTTACTGTCGAAAAACACACCGAGATCTTTAATGTTAGTAACATGCTCCAACAAGTGAGTGTTTAATAAATATGGATAATTGTAAATGGTTCGATTCCTTGAAAAGGAAATACATTTACACTTAGCGTAATTCAAAAATAATTTATTTTTTATACAGTACTCATGGAGGCGATATAAATCCTGTTGGATGTTAAATTGATCAGATATTGTGTTAATTGGGCAAAAAATTTTCAAATCATCTGCGTATAACAAAAATTTGGAATGACGAAAGCAGCTCGATATGTCGTTAATGTACATAATGAAAAGTAAAGGACCGAGGTGCGAGCCCTGAGCTACACCTGACGTAACAGGGACAAAGTCTGTAATAACACCATTTAACTTAACCGCCTGGGTTCTATTGGAAATATATGACTTTACCCAACGAACTAGGTCACCATGTATTCCTAAGGAATTTAGCTTGTCCACTAGTATATTGTGATCTATTTTGTCGAAAGCCTTACTAAAATCGGTGTATATTGAGTCAACTTGTACACGGTTATCTAAACTTTTCGAGATATGATTGCAATACAATAACAAGTTGGATTCAACAGACCTGCCAGAGAAAAACCCGTGCTGTTCAGGAATTATCTGACTCTTGAACGACGACAGCAAGTAACCATATACAACGGATTCGAAAACCTTTGACATAGTTGAGAGTATGGAGATTGGACGATAATTTTCAACCACTTGCCTATTACCGGATTTTAAAACCGGAACAACATGGGATTGTTTCCATATGCTAGGAAAGTGTCCTGTAGCAAGCGACATATTGAAAATCATAGCAAGTGGCTGAACTAAGTTAGTGGCGCATTTACGCAGGAAAAGTGCAGGAATGCCGTCAGGGCCAGCACCCTTACGCACGTCAAGTTTTAGTAAGGAGGCAAGAACCTCAGATTCACAGATTTGGAAAGATGAACACACATTACACCCAGAAGCCACGTCGAGTGATGTCAATTCCCCATCAACAAAAACTGAACTGAAATAATTGGAAAAAAGGGAGGCAGCTGCTTCATTATTATCAGCTTTCTTATCCCCATAATAAAGAGTATCAGGGAGCGACACACCCCTCCTTTTTGTTTTTACAAAAGACCAGAATCGCTTAGGATCCTCATGTAACCCAGTTTCAACATTGTGGGTATAACGGTTCAGGTCGCAGGAAATGAGGTATTTAGAGCGCGCTCTGAGAATACTGAATGCAACATAATCCAAATTATTTTTATATAACTTCCATTTCCTGTGGTACTTAAGTTTTTCTTTTATTACCCCCACAGTTGGTCGGGAAAACCATGATGGAAAACGAGTACGCTTAACAGTTCTCGATGGAACATGTACGCTAATAATGGAGTGAAGGTGACCATAGAAAGTGCTCATGGTCTCCTCCAAATCCAAGTTTCTAAAAATTGAAGCCCAGTCGAGAGCAGCCAGATCCTCATTGATAATCTCATAGTTAGCTTTGTCAAAGTATTTTTTAATAGTGCTTGTGGTATATGGTCGCGTAACCCTCAAGCCACGTAAATGAATATCCAATGGCGGATGATGAGGGTCAACCCTAAGCAGAGGCGAATGGCAGATCTCAACCGAGTCAACAACATAATCGCTAGCCAAAACAAAATCAAGTATTCTATTATTAACATTAGTAACTGAATTAAATTGCAATAGATTACAATATTCAATAGTATCAATAAAGATTGCGTCAGCGACACCATAGGAGGAAGGCGTCATGTACTTATGTTCAGAGATAAGCCATATAATATGCGGTAAATTAAAATCGCCTAATACTAGTAGTGGGTCATCAGGATAGTTCTCACTAACGCGAACAAGACTGGACAAAAAACACTGGGCAGCGACCTCATCGCCAGGTGGTAAATAAACACAGCACACCAAAAGCCGCACTCCAGAACAACGCACTGAAACCCACACATCCTCAGCATCACTGTGAAACTCGGGCAACGCAGAGGCAATAATATCGTTACGGATCGCCAGAAGAACACCGCCGCCATCCAACTTCTTGGAAATCGTAGTCTCCCTATCTCTGCGATAGACAGTATATCCATCATGAAATAGCTCACTATCATGTATAGAACCATTAAGAAAAGTTTCAGAGAAAGCAATAATATTATATTCTGCATCTAACACTTGAGTGT
The DNA here is from genome assembly GCA_023690525.1 of Holotrichia oblita. NCBI lineage: Eukaryota > Metazoa > Arthropoda > Insecta > Coleoptera > Scarabaeidae > Holotrichia > Holotrichia oblita. Next base: position 174,632,006 of record CM043017.1, read on the forward strand.
ACAAATGATTTGTTTTGGAGCGTAGGCCGCGAACATTTTGGTAGTACACTGATAATTCCATAACGGAAAGAATCAGTGCACCACACTATCTATATGATACGCTTGAGGTCCTCTTCGCAAGCGACGGTAATAACTTTAGAGGTGTCATCGCGACGGGCATATAAGATCCCGTGCTTGACCCAATGAAATTTATATTTTTTCGCGGCGGCTAGCTCCCGTAACTTTTTGTAAAGCAGTTTATTTTTAAATGTTAGATGTTCATTAATAAATATTTGGTTCTTGGAATTGGCTAAGTAAATACCAGGCTTATTAGAGTTTGCTTTCCGTGCAATTTTGACAGCAGCCAGGATTTCATCGCGCTTTCTACGAGAGAACAGCCTGACGACTATATTTCTTGGAGAATTGGACCTATTCATATGCGCAACCCGATGCACTACGTCGACATCATCTTTTGTAATGGGACACTTAATTGAATCTCCAATGTCTTCCAAGAGTGTAAATAAATTTTCGTTAGCAACGTACGGAGCACCCTGTATCTCTAAGTTATATAAACGAGAGCGCTGCTCTAAATCATCAACGGCCCTGCCCAATTTAAACAAATCGGACTTCAAATTAATATTCTCGTTTTCTAAAACATCGATAAGTTTAGTCTTATCATTGAGCACTTTTAAAGACTGTTCAAAATCAACAATTTTGTTCGTGCAGAATGTAATAGATTGAACAAGCGCATCGTATTTGTTATTTAATGCTGACAGCTCTGTTCTAATACCTTTAAGAATTGCTCCGATATCACTGTCTCCGCATGAAACGTCCTCGCTGACGACCATCGATGTGCTTGCCGCGTCTCTGCATTCGGGACATTTCCAAAATGAACCGGGCGTAGTGAGCGCTGGCAGAACCGCTGTTGGAAGCTGGACACATCTAGCGTGGTAAAAGGATTGACACTCGCCAGCGCAGAACAGTCCGGGAGATTTTTTGTTAATAGAAGAGGTACACTTTTTGCACGTTGAACTCATTCCCGTAGCGAACGACGAAATCTTTATTAATCAAGAACTTCCTTACGGTAACAAAAAACAGTCAAAAAAAACGCCAAAATAACAATCACGGATTTAACTCGAGAACGATACTACTTAATCAAATTTACGATTACTAATTGTTGTAAAAACTCAATACTTTATTAGCAATAGCTACACACGTACACACCTTGCAACACGATCTCGTGACACTATTGATTTCCGGGATAATGGTAGAACAATACCTGCGACCTTACTGACCATTCTACAAGAAAAAATTGTGGAGAAAAGACGCAGAAAGTTGTCCAGAAGTGTTTTGTCTTTGCACACAAATCGGATGTCATCCTCAAGTGAAAAAAAAGTTTAAAAGGTCGTAAAAGTTTCTTCCAACGAAGAGGTGAACGAAGAAGCTGTGTGGCCAACTGTTAACACCTGGAAGCGCATCAAATTCTTGCGTTAATTGTTCTAATTTCGTTGAAGGGGAAAGAGTTTCGAGAGAGCAATCTTTAATTTCTGTTTCTCTTTCCTCTGATGATACCTTTTTAATCTTCTCTTTAAATCCTTAATCAATTTTGAGATCCTTTTACTTTTCATTCAATTTTTCTGTCTCCTTTTTTATCTTTTTACTATGAATTCGGTTTCTTATTTTTCTTTATTGAGTATAAGAAACAGTCAAAAGATCGTGCAGTTCATTCGAAATTTAAAAATATGAAAGTTTTAAAAACAAATTTAATATAAAAAAGGAACCATTCAGACGTTGCCCAATTGAAATTTCGTCATATGTACAAAGCAGTAATTGTATTCCAATTAAAAAAATTAAATTGCAATTGTTGAGACGATGCTTAACACGAGTCCCACAATATTGAGGTCCTAACGATGTTTGGTTATGAAGTCAAAAGTCGAACTCAAGAAACCGTACAGCCGATTTGCAAACTATTTACTTTCGAAAAAGTTCGGTAACTACAACTAGGCAGGAAATGGAAATGGAGACCTTTCGGATAAAGCTACAAATGTTCTAACTGGAATCCTTACTCAAGCGATACTCATTTGTGGTAATTTGGTCAAAGATAGGTATCAGAAGTTTTCTAAACACGAATTAATTCCACCTAATCTAATGAAAGTATATGGACAAGACGCAAGACTCCCACATTATGCTTGGGGTATGTGTCAAAATTTCTGCCAATAGATGGGTTTACCTCTAAACGTTTCACAAAATCTTGTGAATATGTTTGCTCCAACTAATACTACCATAGCAAAATGAACAACTACACTGCCCCGCAAAAACAAAATATTCAAGCCGAAAAAGGAGAACAAAAGCCATTTCCAATAATCATGTATGTATACGAGTCTGGGTGAGTTAGCATTTTCATAGGTCTTCATTTGCTGTAAGGCTGATTAAATCCGTAGGTCTTTTTGTCAGAATGGTGAGGGTGGTTCTTCTAGCCACAGGGTTACACGGTCTGGGGATTTTCGGAAATCTGCGATAGGACGTCATAGATAGGATTTTCCTGGATTCTACACGTGGAGGGGGTCTGTCTGGTTTCTCCAACCGTGAGGCCCTCAGCAAAGTTCTCCTAGACAGCGCCATTGCAAGCTAGCTCAAAGGCTGAATATTGAGATCTCTTTGGATCTGAGCGTTGCTAACATACCAAGGCGCTGAAACGATGATTCGCAACGCCCCCGTTTCACTTGCGATTTACTGGCGCTGGACCAGGTCAGGGCACCATAAGTAAGAATCGGTCGGAGAAAACCACGTAGATCATAAGCTTGATCTTTAAACTCAATGAGCTTTCCCAGCACAGGAGAGGAGCCTTGAAGAAACTTGGCAGCGATCATGGAAAAATAATGATTGAACATCAGCCTTGTATCCAGAGTTAGTCACAAGTACTGTACGCGCGATTGCCAAGGCAGAATTTGACCCCCGATTGTGATGTTGGTCGGAGGAAGATTTCGTTTCCGTCGCAGATCTTGTCGACCGATCTCTGAACACGGCCATATGTACTATATTGCTGTGTCATCTGCATATATTACAAGATGAGGGGATAATGACCTTGGTATGTTGCTTATGTGTAGAATAAATAGCTCCAGGACCTGGAGCGAATCCTGAGGTACCCCGGCGAATATTCGCCTCTGGTGGTAGGTCGTTCGCCTTGATAGCAAAGGTCGTATCGGCCAGGTAGGAGCCGATGAATACGATGATGTTAAAACTGCCCATCTTACAAAGCAGACCTTCATGCCATACCGAATCAAACGCGTGGGCAAAATCCAGAAAACGGCGTCCGTCAAGTGCCTCAGCTCAAGCGTATTATTGCCGACTTCTTATTGTTGCTCTTCTCACCTTCTAAATCAATGCTTTCCTAAGGCTTGCCAGCTTGACATGTTCACACCAACGCAATTGACATTCCTTTAATTTCTTTTTAAAAAGGTTAATTTTTGGTTTGTTTCTAATTATTGTATTTCTAGTTATGTCAAACGTCATGGTGGAAATTCTTGGTATAGCCCAAGATAAGATTAAATTTCTCCAGAAAAAAAAAGTAGACGAACTTCATATTTATTTTATTTTATTCAAATATAGACCGGCAGGTCTTTTTATCTTTCTATCAATTAGTGAAACAAAAGGCGATCGATGAATAGAAATTTATTTGCTAACGATTACGAAATGCATACATTGAAGGATAAAGTATTTGTTTGAGTACGCGGACAAAGGAGGTAGGGTTCAATAATAGGTAGGAAGGACGAATTTTGAAAATATCTTGGGCTCCCCGACAGCCAGTCGCAACGGGCCGCCATTAATTAAACATAGACCATAATAGTTGCAATATTGGATCGTGCGACGGTGCCCGGAGTCGTAGTTTCGCAATTAGTTATTAACGTTTCTGTGTCTCTCCTCACATAAGTCGGGAGACAAACGCTTTGTTGCGGTCGTTAATTATGTATTAATTAAAATTTTGATGAATCACCCCCAATTGTGTCATACTTCAGAGCGTGCCCGGTTTCGTTATTAGAAATTTATCCTTTGTCTCGATTTTACAATATTCATCAATGTCTTCCTCCTAAATTATAATCCCGGACAAATTGCGCTGCCGCCATACCGTGCCGTAGTTAAATGGCGGCTCTTGTGGCCGGTTATTTTATGAAGCGGAATATTTGCAGAAATCGATGGCTTTACTAATTACAAACGCCGTCTAATTAACGATATATAGGAAATTGTTCTGCAATACTTTGAAGTACCACGGCGCGTAGCTACGGCAGGAGATGTAAAAGAGAGCGGGAGGGCTGAATTACTACCGATGATGGATTTAATTAATTAACAGCTTTACTAATTAACTTTATTCTCGGAAAAATTTTAAACGTAAATTCCATAACTCGATATTTACAACGTTGAACACTCTCAATGTTCCCTCTCGTTCGTTAATTTTGATTTTACGCTTCCACCATTGTGTAATAAGTTAGATATCTAAGAGAATTCTCAAAAGAGATACGCCGAAGAGGGAGGTGGAAGTGATTACGATTTCCATGTTAGTCAAATTAAATACCTTCGAAATTTAATCTCGAACGTTACGAATAAGAAGCCATATCGTGTACGTCGATGGGATGTTTACTATGTTTTGGAAATCATAATGAAGCCGCAAGTTTGAAATTGTTATAGAGGTGAATCTCCTCGTTTGCGATCATTCGCACAGCAACCAATACGTTTAGGTTTGTTAGATCAAGATCAGATATTTCAAGCCCACGTCATGTCTGCAAAATATTTTTTTTTAATTGTGGGAAACATATACTTATTACTCTTCAGAACAAAGCATGTCCTTGGTGACATAGTAGGGAACTTACCTCCTATCATCCTATCTTAGATACAATTGTGGAGACAGGATAGGCAAAATTTTCTGCTTGACCAAATCGTTTGGACTTATTGCTCTTAATAAGCAGAGATAGAGTAGTGGAGGCTGTATTGAGATGGAGAACCTTATAGTACGTATAGCTGGAGGTAAGTTTGCAAACAGATCTGGTTATAGGGTAATTAGATGCGGCAAGTTTGTTGTGGCAGAAGCTTTATAACGTCACAAAAATATTCATAATGACAGATAACAAAGCAGCTATCGCTGTGCTAGGATCCTTTGAGATCATTTCAGAGCTCATTCATTTGGGATACTGTAAGAGCTAGCTCTGGAAAACTGATCTAAGCTTCTCTCTAAAGATTCTCTTTATCCTGGTGAGTAATTTACTCTTTTCGTTTTACTGGTAAATTCGTGGTTGTCGATTTAAAAAATTAAATTTCTTTTATATTTTAAAAATCAATTTTCATTGTTATTTATTTTTCTCTACCACTTATCTGTTAAGGGTGTGTTCTGGTTTATCTCAGTCAGGAAAATTGTCAGGATCAGGATTTCGGTTGGGTTTTCCACGTACGGGCCGGAATTTCGTACTGGAAGTAATGTAAGGACCTTCGACGTGGGAAATATTCTCTGGCTCTGCCTCGGAATGGGACGGATCTGGTTCCTCGTGCCTCGAAAATTGGGTTGGGAAATTCTTCGTGGAAATAATTAAATGGAATGGGTCGGGGGTTTTAATTTGTTGTTTACTTTTCAGAGTGAAAATGGACATAATTCTGGATTGGTTCGGACGCGTCTGTTTTTAATATTTTTCTCACGAAAGCATTTTTTGTCATTCATGGCTGTCTGATTTTTTGATGACAAGATGTACCATTATACTAATGGATTGGACCTTTTGCATTACATTCTCGGGATCAACGAAATTAATTTAAAATACCTTTGGAAATTGTATGAGATGTTGTCACATGAGTAATTAAATTGTTCTGGATGGTTTTTCATTTTGAAAAATGTTAATTTTGTGAGATGTCATTTGGGTCATCTGTCAGTTCTTTAGTCCGGTTTGTCATGCATGTCGGAACTTAAATCTAGTTTCATATAATTCTACCAACCTAACAATTTTAATATCTTTAAAATTAAATGTCATTACATATTTAACAATCATTTTATCTTTGGAATTAAATGTCGTTACAGTATTTATTAGTAATCTATTTTTATTATAGGAAAAAGAAACGGGAATGGGTTCATAAAATTAATTTAGATCGTAACAAGTTTGGAGAATACCATACATTTATGCTACAACTCCAAGAAGATGAAAAACGTTTCTATATTTATTTCAGAATGCCTAGTGAATGTTTCGAGGAAATTTTATGTTCCACAAAAGAAGATATTTCAAAACAAATCACAAATTATCGTGTACCTGTATCAGTTGAAGAACGACCTGTCTTAACGCTAAGGTAAACAAAGCAATATATTTTTAAATATTTTTATTAAAAGGAAAAGAAACAACGAAAAACAAACACCTTATAAATTATGAATTAGAAAATGCTTATGTTAAGTATTTCTTATATTATGTTCATTGTATTGACAAAAGGTTTGATCTTGCTGCTGAGTTTCTGGAGAATTATAGGGTGCTTGTATTAACGATGTACGATTCGTATGTGGGGTATCAACCAGAGTATATTCAGGTAAATATGGAGACATTACTGGACCAACAGTGCTGGTAGAACTGCTAGTAGCAGGCCGATAAAAAATGATAAAAGATGATTTGCCAAAGTAGAGGACTGTTCTTCCAAATTCTGTAATTCCTGTTCCATAATAACTTTTGCGACTTTCATTTTCGCTATGGCTTGGTTTTTTCGAGAATGTTTTTACGGTTTTTGCATGAGCTAAAAACAACAACTCAATCTCATCTATTCCTGTTTCCTTTTTATCTTGAAAATAATAAATTAACCGGTCTATAAATGAAGGTTTTGAGTTTTGTTATATCTAAATTAGAATTGTCATCTAGAACTTCTTCAGTGCTAACGTTTTCAGAACTCTCTGGGTTACTGTTACCACTTTCTAAAATTTCGCCAACATTTAATAATAATAATAATAATAAATTTCCTTTATTGAGATGACCAAAAATGAATACCTGGCGAAGTCTAGCTTATGCTACTCCAACTCAATCAGGATCCATCAAAAAAACAATAACTCCTACATAATTTCTTTACAAAAAAAAGACAAAAAATCAAAGAACAAAGCAAATCTACCAATTGACTACACAGTACCACCTACTGCAGTGAACTGCAACTTACCCCAGTGCAACGGTTCTCCATACTTAACCACCCCAAGCTGGTAATTTTACTCGATACATGATCAAAGAAGACTACAAACAAACCTACAACAAAATTTCTGAAGTTTTTGCACCCTGTATTTATCAACTAAAGTTAGAGAAGGACTATAGATAAAATCACAATAATCAAAAAGAGAAAAAATTAAGGTTTCCCAGAGTCGTTTCCTTAAAGCTGAATTCAAAATATGCCTGGGTAGGTAAGGTACCATAAGCCTTTCTAAGTAAATGAGATACGTGATCCACAAAGGGTAAATTAGTGTCTACAATTAGACCAAGGTCTCTTGCTGCAGAAAAAAATGACAAAACAGAGCCAGAAATAAGTAACTTAAGATTTCTCTTCAAAAACTCAACCCGATTCCTTGACCCAAATAGTAAAACGTTGGTCTTTTTTTGGACTGAGCATAAGATCATGTTCAGAGGAAATTTTAGCAATTAGATCGAGATCACCATCAATAGTATCCATCGCTCGTTCATAATCAGTAGAAGGAAACGAGTATATTAATTAGGTGTCATCAGCATACGCCTGTATATTACAGTTTTTAATTGAGTTTAAAATATCAGTAGTATAAATAATAAAGAGTAGAGGTCCAAGAATGGACCATTGAGGTACTCCAGGCAAAACGCTTAATTCATCAGAAACCACACCTTGACATGAAATTTTTTGAGTTCTGTCAGACAGATATGAAGTAATTAGTGACAAAGAATTTGAAGTAAATCCATAACATTTAAGTTTTGATAACAATAGCTGATGACACACAGTGTCAAAAGCTTTGCAATAATCTGAAAGGATAAGCACACTATTCAAGCCTACTGCAGTCATAATATCATTTAATACAGATTGATTATCAGAGATGTACTTATTAGAAGAGAAATACTCATACACTTGATTATAAAGTATTCTCTCCAGTACCTTGGAGAGAACAGGCAAATACTGTTTATCCTCAAATCAGAAGAATCCCTAGGATTAGCTAATTTTGGCAGTGGAAGTCCTAAAGCTGTCTTCCAGATAATAGGAAAATACGAGTGTTCAATACAGGAATTAATAATATGTGTAACAATGAACCTCCTCAATAGTGACTAGCATAAATTCAAAATTAAATTATCAAATCTAGCATTGCTATAAACATCAATAAGTCTGTCACTTTTGTCATTTGCTGACTGTATGAATGTAGCAAAGTATTGATTCATCTCAGCAACGTCAGTCAAATGTTCGGGCAAAGTATAATCAGATGATGTTTTAATATTCAAGGATCTAAGAGAAGACCACACAATCTCGAAGAATTACAAGAACTTGAAACAGAATCCAAATAATTTCCTTTTTCCATTCTAAGCATTTTGACTGCAATTTTCAGGTACAAGCTGCGTCTCTAAATTTCATGTATATCTTTAAATTTTCTGTCAGCGAGGGAGCTCTAGGCTTAGTGACCAGAACTTCTCTGACAGGAGCGAAAATATCAAACGCCGACAGTATTTTTTATTATATGATCTGTTTCTCTTTCTGACTACATCAATTGTTCAAATGCGAATCTGTCTACTTCTTTTCAGATTTCTTGCCACTAGCGACAGTTATTCTACAATTGGACACAGCTTTAGAATTGGATTTGAAACAGTGAGTCAAATTGTACAGGAAATTTGTCATTCCATTTGCAAATCAGTGGGGCATATGTATTTACCCGAACCAACAACTGAGATTTGGGAAGAGTCTGAAAAAGGGTTTGCTGATGTTTGGCAATTTCCAAATTGTATTGGCAGTGTAGACGGCAAACATGTAACCATAAAGTGTCCTAACAAAAGTGGGTCTAACTATTTTTGTTATTTAAGCAAGTTTTCAATAGTGCTTATGGCTATTGTGGGCCCAGATTATAGGTAGGAAAAAAATCGACGGTGGAATTTTTGAAGCTTCTAATATGGGTCAACGATTTGAAGCAGGTCAGATGAATGTTCCAAACTACAACCCTTTGCCAGGAGAAAACAAACCTTGTTCCCACGTTTTAGTTGGAGATGAGGCGTTTGCTCTCAAACCATATCTTATGAGGTCCTTCCTTTATCGACAATCAAGGATCGATCCTCGTAAAGAAAATTATAACATTAGCAGAGCACGAGGAGTTGTAGAAAATGTTTTCGGGATATTGGCTCAAAGATGGCGAATTTTGTTTAGACCAATGACAACGAAAATTGAAACAATCGTTCAAACAGCATGTGTTTTGCATAACTTTTTATGTGTAAAACGAAGTGATAATCAGTACTATGAACTTCTAGAACCACCAAAGCAACCTGTGTATCTAGAAGTGCTGAATATTATTAATGAAGAATTCAGAAACTGAACACCCGGTATTTTACGATCTAAAACTGGTATAGTATTAGAACTATCAATATCTGTAGTAGTATCGCAGTGGAAAGATAGAATTGCAAGTACTCGAGTACGTTGAACACGCTCAGCGGGACTCTCGGCATAATTGTTCAGTTAAAATTAATTATGTAGGTTGTCAAGTTCTTAAGCCCGATACATATGTCAACTTCATTGCAAGAATAACACGACGTACCCCGTAAATAATATAATAATAATATATGCGCAGAATTATCGAACTGTTGAGGAACGGGCATATTCCTATCCTCCAGTTAAATGAGTAGCGAGACAAGGAACGCGATCTCTAAACCGAGCGAGAGGGTAAGATGAACGGGACAGCGACTTTCCTGTAATTAATCTATAAATTACGGGTATATTGTTCTGGTTCTCACACCACAGTCGCAATACATCAATGACAATTAGCTCTGCAGCTCTTTCTTCCTGCTGCTCGCTTGAATCCGCAAATGCCAATTGTGAAAGAAGTAATTAGCGATATTTCTAATAGTTCCGTGCACCGTGCATTCTCCTCTCTTGTTCGATCGGCCAATTAAACCTCGAGCATCAACGAAGTGCATTTTTGTGTCGTTCGCTTGCACCTATATGCTCAGATCATGTTTCCCTCCGTGTTATTGAAAATGTGCGCGCCAGTCGAGTACTGTAAGCTTCTTAGATTCTGGTTAGATATCGAGATGGTTCGTGTTCTTATTTAGATTTAACCTTTCGAATGAGATATGTGCTGGTAGTTTAATATTTTATTCCTCAAACTGGGAGAGCTACTTTAATTCTTTGAAACGGTATTGCGTTGATCACGCTTTAGGATTGAACATTTGTAAATGTTATAGTTCATAGGTACATTGATAAATCTCCAATATATCAATAATTTCTTTACAATTTTCTAATTATTATTACTTAACACTTTAGAGCATCCAAAAAACCCGCTAGAACGACAAATTGCCCTGCCGATAGGCTCTAACACAAAAAATGTGATTTTGTGTATGCTGCAGCTTTTCTGACAGAACAAAATGTTTCCCAATTGGAAGCCGATAAAATTCTAGCTATTAAAGATGCAAGTCCAATTGAAGCACTCGATTTGACAAAACCCCATTCGCTGGAAGCTTAGCTTTTTTATTTTCATCTGAAGAATAGTGCAGTGTGAAGCTTATGGAGAACATGCTCCATCACTTTCGACTTTTGAATTTTGTTTTAGACGGTTCAAAAGAGGTGACTTCAAAACAAGCGACAAAAAGCGTGAGGGAAGGCTAGCTAACATTTGAAGACGCCGAACTGGGGGCTTTATTGGACGAAGATTCGTATCAAACTTAAAAGAAGCTTGCTGAATGTTTGGGAGTGACTCGACAAGCCATTTCATTGTGTTTAAAGAACATGGGTATGATTCAGAAAATAGGAAATTAAGTTCTATATGAACTGAAACCAAGAGACATTGCACACGTCTGAAATGTTGGTTCAACGGTCTTTACTGCATTGTATCGTTACTTAGGACGAAAAATTGATCCATTATGAGAACTCTAAACGCAGGAAATTATATGTGGGGTCCAGCCAACCTAGCACATCGTCTCCAAAACCCATAGTTCGAAAGTGATGCGGTGTATCAACTAGGATCAGAAGGGTGCGGTGTATTATGAGCAGCTAGAACCGGGTGAAACCATTAACGGGAAACGCTACCGATAACAACTCAACAAATGCAAGCGAGCATTTAATCGAAACCGGTCGGAATGAGAGACCAGACGTGAGTTATTTTGCATCATGACAATGCTGCGGCCACATGTTGCGCAACTCGATAAAACTTACTTGGAAAATAGTGGATGAGAAGTCTCACCCCAACCACCGTATAGCCCAGACATTGCCGCTTTTAACTGCCACTTGTTTCGATCAATGCAGAATGACTTGTTCGGAATACGCTTCACTTCACTTAAAGGTATCAAAAATTGGGTCGATACGTTCCCAGCCTCAGGAAAAAAAACCTTCAAAAATAAATTCTGATTTAGTTCTTCTACAAATGTCTGTGATACCAACAACAAAGACGAGCTAATCAAAACACAGACTACAGAAAAAGAAGCAATAGAGGAAAAATTGATTGCTGAATGCAGTTATAGTTTGTCTAGTTTTTCCAGCGATGATGACGAAAGTTAGTAAGTCTAGTCCAAAAAGTTATGACAGATTGATATGTTAAAGCTGATGAAATTACAAGCCCATTAAAAAATTTAGAGATTTGGAATGGAAACCAGAGTGAAGAATTACACACAAATAAAGGACACAATAAATTTTCAAATGATAATAAGTTGATAAATGGAACTGAATTTGGAAAATTTTTGCACAATAATTTTTCACACCCTTCGAAGAATATTAACTTAACAACAACACCTGGACGAGTTGGTTTCTGTATGTAAATATCAAGCATCAAATCAATCTACAACTTCGCCAACCCACAATGGCAAGTCATCCTGCATCAGGCCAATGTGAATTTGAGCTTTTGTGATCTTTTTGAATGTGCTGCTGCTTTTGCTATTCAATCGAAAGTACAATAAGCAATGGCCGCAATTTTTTTTTTATTTATCAATTCAACAACATTTTAGAGAGTTATCATCATCATCGAGCCTTACAATCCTTCGGATTATGGCTAACATACAAATCCGTTAAATTTTGGGGTGGATTAATCCCCCACTTTATATCTACTACATTCTGTTATCTGATTTAGCCAATTCTGTTATTTCTTTCTATTTTTTTCTGTCCCGGCACTTCTTTCAGTCCGCTATTCCCAATGCTTGCCGTCCTTCTCAATCTCTTCTCTCCATGTCTTCCTTGGCTTGCCCTTCTTTCTAGGTCAAAGTGGAACCCATTGTGTGATCCTTCTCACCATTTCCGTTGGTCCTCTCCCCATTATGTGTCCAGCCCATTTCAGTCTTATTGCCTTTATATGTCTTACTATATTTTCGTTTTCTAATTCCAGCTCTATTTCTTTATTTTCCTTTGTTCTGTTTACTCCTTCTTTTGTTGTGTCTGGGCCTAATATTATTCTTAGTATTTTTCGTTCAATTATTGACTTATAGCTACAAAAAAAAAACGTGATAACAGAACACTATTCAACTTAACTAATTAACTAAAACAAAAAAATTGTAGTCAGTTGCATCTTAAAGTCGTGCTTGAAAATAAACGTATACTAGCTGCTAGATGTTGTTCAAGAGGTTCGTCTATGACTCCCTAGCTTGGAGATTGTCCATCATCGCGGTAATGCTTCACTGTCGCAGTCACGCTGCGTATCAAGTAAACGAATTTTTGAAAGCTTCCGGATTAAAATTACAAGATTATCCGCCATATACAGAGTACGGACCGGGCTCCTTCAGACTCCTTTTTATTTACAAGGCTACGAGCCTCTCCTCATGTCAGTTGGCCCAACGTTAGATTTTTCAAAAATTCCAAGTACAAATGTATAAAGTAATGAGTGCAATTTTTTTATTTATCAATTCAATAACATTTTAGAGACTTATAGCTACAAAAGAAAAACGTGATAACAAAGAAAACTATTCAATTGAACTATTCACTACAACAAACAAAACCTGACACAAAATGAAACCAAAACTACATTACACATTACCACTGGGTAACAACACCTTTTCTTGTTACAACATCTGAAAGTCTTTGTGGCATTGTGTGGACTAGGCGTTGGCAAAAGTCCGGCGTAAAAGAATCCCATATTTCTTGAAGTTTTTGTTTTAATTCAGGTATTAATCTTGCTGGATGTTTTCGGAGCGCCATCTTCATCTCACGTCACACAGTTTCAATGGGAGACAAATCAGGACTGCTAAAGTGGCTTTTCCTTTGCCTGACATGAAAGTTCAAATTTTAGTAAAGTTTGTTCATCCATTTTTATTAATTTAGCTTTCCATATCCCTGTTTATGGGTATCTCTGTGACACGTGGCCCTAAAGATTCGTCTTCCAACAACTTCACTCCACATAACACTCAACTCAAGATAACTTGCACGACGGTTGTTTTCAATAATTCTTCTCAATGCTCGTCTATCACCTGCAGTTATCTTACTTTTTCCTACATTTCTAGCCTTTGGAGGTATTCAATTTTGTAGTCTTATATCTTTTAACTATATTTCTGACACTGTATCGGGACAATTCCAATAAATTTCCAATTTCAGGATTAGATTTTCCAGAATTAAAAAATTTAACAATGAGTGATCGAATTTTCTGGTCAATAACTTTTCCTCTGTTCATTTTAAATTAAACAAATATCAAAAATAGCCACCAAATGTATAAAATGCGTTTGACACTAATTGGCAGTAGTTTCGGCATGATTTTTTCAAAGCCACCTACTCATGTCAGATGATAGCATCAAAATAAGAGTAACTTCATAGGAGAGAAAAAACGGCAAAATTTGAAAGACTTGTAATCTTACTGTTAAAGACTTCTGACATGACAAGGGGCTCGTAGTCCTGACCTAAGATCCAAACCCAAGACTTTTTTTTACATGCCCAAATATCAAGAATGGAACGCGTGGTCGAACGGTGATTTTGATTGTCTTAACTGGTGACTCGAATAACTTTAAAAATTGCTTTGAACGAATGCAGAAGTGAATCAATTTTTTTGGACAAGAGTATTGAACTACAAAATGAAAAATCATCTTTTCTGCATCAGCATTTGGCCTAAGGTTTGGTATGCTGTACCAGCGTTTTAAATCAATTTTAAAGGATCAGTGTTTTTTGTTGGCAAACAACATTGAAAACAAACGGAAACTACTCCAAACATTTATTTATAAACTATCTGTGGACAAACTAATGTTTGCTTGGTACGCTCAGTTATTATACAGTTATTATAATAATTAGTGGTCAGATGCGGAGTGAAAACTTTGGCTGACATCCAAACAAATATTTTATTGCGGATGGAAATAATAAAGTTAATTGGGTTTATCTGAATCAGCAGCAAAGCTTTACAAAAGAGAGATGTGCAATCAGAAGCGAGGTAGTGTTGAATTTGCTAAAGCTACATTATAAAACACCGAATTATTTAATACAGCCTGACTGGATAAAAATAATATCATAATAATACTGATTATTATAAAAAAGCTGGACATAATTAACCTATATTTCAATATCATTAAATTAGAGAAACCCAAACGGAGACACCCAAATAAGCATTTGATAAATATCCACTTCTTTTTTAAAATGAAAACTCCTATTAACCTGGAATGCCGCCCAATTTAAACGCTTCCGATAGATGAAATAAATGATAAGTTTGACATCTTCATTTCACAAGGAATCACAAATTACAAACTCCCATTAATTTTCAACGATACGTCGAGATCTTCGCCTACCTAATTATTGCGCTTAATTAATGACAGCTGTCGGTCCGAAATTACAATTTTAATAAATCCGGACGGGACGCATTTCCTTATTTTGTTTGATTGCATCGCTGGCACCCCAAACCGTAAGGATTCTATAAATAAGATAGATATGTGTTACAAAACACGGCCAACCGAGATTAAATATGAAGACGAGAAATTACTTTTTTTAATTATTCGGATGTTTAGATAGATTGTTTACTGTATCGGTCGATGTAAATAAAACGAAATAAAAAATGGAATGTTCTCTATTCAATAATTCAGAAAGAAATTCAGTGTTTGACTTACTGTTTAGTAACGGTTGAATTTTGAAGTATCTGTAGTAGATTTTTACCTGAAACAAAAAAAAATCCATTAATTTAATTAAATAATTGTAAATAATCAAATAAGAATTGCGAATTAAATTTTAATTACATCTTAATGTGTCAGTGCCTCATATATGTTTATTAATAACTAATCCTCATAGGCCAATGGCTATAGGTACAGCAATATTTATGGTCCAGAGTTCGAATCGTACTAGTGCCATTTAGGGCAACGTCTTACTAGATCAATACTCCAATTGAACTATTATTTAATATTGAAACATAATTAACAGCGTAACATTATTTAGGGCGAAGTAGCGTTGTAACAAAGCATTTAGGGTCATTTATGCTTGAGGCGAAGTATTACAAATCTGTCAAAATCGCGTTGTAACAAAGCCAGGCAAACACATTTAAACAGTAAGAGCTGCAGTATACAGGGTGATTGGTGATAATGGTCTATAGTATTATACAAACGGAACGGAATTTTAAAACAAAATTTTGCAGTTGGATATGGTTGAATATGAACTGCCACGTCAAAATATTTTTGAATAAATGTCATTTTATTATGTAAACAGCATCAACATAGATTTTTACTTAAATAGCATGCTATGCATGCTATTTGAAAAAAACTGCTATTATTATCTATTGGTAACAACTATGTTGTCAGTTTGACCTTCATCTAAAATCGTCTTTGCGATTTTCGTTTTATTAAGCACAGATTCCTCGACATAGGATTCAGCAATCGTATCGCTTTTCCACCCCCCCCCTCCCTCCGTGGCGTTTTAAATTTTCCTTACTGCCGCCTGCGTTAGCAAAGAGGGCGGCGGACGTTCTACGAAAACAATGTCCGGCATAAGGTGATGGTTTCGGCAAATGCAGATAGTTGGGCAATTTTGCTTGGTACAATTCCAAAAGTATGGATTCCAACTGGCTGGACTGTGCATTCGGTCGAGGGGCGTATGCTTAGGACGCAGAGCTAAATATTTGTTAAATAATTCTATGGATTTTACTTTTTCTTCAAACTCTGAAGTGATCACAAATAATCGAGGCCTGTTGGTCGTTGTTTTAGTAATATGAACAACCAAAATTTTTTCTTTGTGCTCTATGTTACTTACTTTTAAACTCAAAAGTTCTTCATTACGTAAAGCTCTAGCAATGCCAAACACAACACAAATCTAAAATAGTTACTACATTCATATCAAATTGGTTTCGAAAATTTTACATAAATTATCTTCATCAACAAGTAGATTTCATCCGGTGCATTTAGGGTCATATTTATAGTCAGTGCTTGAGGTTGTGTCGATGCTTGAGCACGCGATTTTGACAGTTTTGTAATGACATTTACGAGCATCGACACAACCTCAAGCACGGACTATAAATATGACCTTCAGTAAAAATTTAAGTATTTCTTCTTGCAAAAGGGTTTCCGACTTTTTTGGAATATGATTTCTTCCTTTCTGTTTAAAAAAAGCCGTAAGTTTTTTATACCGTGCTTTCGAGAACTTTCCTGATTAGGGTAGGCTGTTTTTTAATTATTTTTCTTTCTAAGATTGAGAACACTGCAGTTTTTACTATACACAAATTTTGACAACTGTCAGTGACAACTTTAAATTAAGAAAATTTCCATTTTATTTTTTATTCTTTTATTAAAATGTTAGAATTACAACACAAAAAGTTTATAATTGAAAGTTATTTTAGAACTGGTCGAAACATCGATAAGGGGGAAAGGGTTAATTCCATTAATCAGTGTTTGCAGGATTTCCGACAACGGTTTCCTAATCTGCCGATTACGTATGCACAGCTGCTAAGTCATGTTCATGCTTGCATAGATAAATTTCAGGAAATAGGTGCAGTAACTCGTAAACCTGATGGCGGAGCACCTAAAAAGCGAACGACAGCTTGCATAGAGGATATTCGACAAAGAATGGACAACTCACCTAAAAAGTCTATTCCAAAACTGTCACAACAAGTTCAGTTGTCAGTTGGAACATGCCACACCATTTTAAAAAAGGATTTAAAACTGTATCCATGTAAGAATGCTTTTTTACCGATGAGGCTTAGTTCCATCTTTCTGGTTATTTAAATAAACAAAATATGAGAACGTGGTCTGCAGAACATCCTCATGAATTCGTAGAAACTCCACTACATCCACAAAAAATAGGTGTCTGGCTAACGGTTTCAAGGAGATGGATTATCGGGCATGAAGTATACCAAAACCAATTATTACAGCCTTTTATTAATGAACTGCATTATGACGAGCTGACAGAAGGATTTTCTCAACAAGACAATGCACCGGCACACAGATCTTGATATACAACTGCTTTGTTGGCATAATTTTTCGATGACAGAATTATTAATTTTCCAGCAAGATCACCCGATCTGACAATTTTAGATTATTTTATCTTTTATTTTTATTTGAAAAATACCATTTTCAAGACCAGACATCATACAATCGCAAAACTTCGCAATGCTATTATGGATTGCTGTGCTGATATAACCCTACAAAACCTTGTAAATGGTTTTGAGAGTATGAAGCGTAGAGTTCGTCTATGTCTTCAAAATAATGGACAACACTTTCAGCATCATCTTTAGTAGTACTATAACTTTTTAATTTAACTTATATAATAAACATTTTCCCTAAAGTAAAGTAAGTTTTATACATCGCTGTGACATACGAACTGTCAAAGTGACGCACTGTAGTACTGTTACCAATCATAGAAAAAAATCATGGCCATCTCTAATCAGGAAAGTTTTTAAAGCATGGTATTTACTAATGTCAACGTCATTTTTTGCTGAAAGAGTTGCTTTCGCCATGGAATAATATGACCACATCGAAGAAGGAGAATACTCTTTCGATAAATCGGAAAAATTCGTCAGTAAAACGTTTTCACTATATTTTATATTTCCGTATTTTTTACACCACTCCATGAATATGTCATACTGACGATTGTATTTTTCGACTGATTTTTGTGGTAGAATTTCGAAAGATGTCTCTGACGACTTCTTCTGAATTTCAGGCGGCGTGCACTGAATGTCTTCTTCCATTATTTTCTATAAATAATTCGCGACAAAACTTTTACTATTGAAGCCCTGACAGCGACAAACGATTTTTGCTTAATGTCATACAGTTATGGCTATGTTTGATTCTTACAAAACGATCAAGTGTTTGTTTACTTCCGAAATTCGCTATTGTAATGTATGACTGTATTGACGGTTGGCGATAAAATAAATTACAAATTCAGCTTCTCCGATAAATTCTATGATTAAAAGAGAATATTTTGTAGAATGAGAATAGCTAATAAAATATTTACCATTCCATTAAAAAAAATCTACTTTCCTCAGATTGAACTTATTTATAACCAACTAACTTTTTAAACACCCTCTATATAATGTTACAATGAAGAACCTAAAATGTCGCGTAAGTACACAATATCAGCTGTGCGTATGCAAAATTTCATTCGTCTCTTTTACTTCTATGTGACGTAATATCACTATAAAGTAACATCGCGAATAACTCAGAAGGAATGATATTTAGGTATAGGGGATGACCACTTCTGGTTTGTTTTAAAATTCCGTTCCTTTTAATAGGCCATTCTCACCAATCGCCCTGTATATTTCTCTAAAAACCCACTATACGAAAGTACACGCATAAGGAGAGAAAACACACTCGAATTGTAATAGATTATCGTGAAGCACATGCCCATTTATCGGGAATACAACTCTATAAGGAAAAGAGAGCGATTAGTCATATTGAAGGAAGTAAATGGGTTTCCTTTAGCCTCAGACTTCTACATTTTACTTCGAACGTTCGTTTCGTTTCGAGAGTAAACGCTTGGCTTTTTACCGTACTGGCCAATAACTCTCGCGTGTTTTCTGCGTACGCGCAGCAATAATTGTCATTAACTATTCAGGCCTCGGGATTAGCAATTACGCCAAGCGGAAACTGCGAGGCGTTTTTACAGATACTGCGCCGTACTATTTTTGTTTACGCATCTGCTTATTAACGATAAAAGTTTAAATATAGATGGCCGGCGGTGATCTCCTCATGTCTATGCCTTTATGAAAATTATGTACCGTATTTCGCTGCTAATTATTTATGAAGATGAACCGATATAGAAGGGAACAACCTGGCTGGAGAGCTCCTATTTCACCAAAAGAGTTTCCACGCGAATTCAATATATCTACTTATACAGCTAGATTTAGAAGTATCCCTTACTTGATAATCATTAAATTTCTAATCTTTAAATTTAATAATTAATACAAATTTTTGCGCGCCATCTTCAGTTTAATTTTGGAAGTTTTATAGAATGATTTCAAACCCACAAGAAATTACTTGCAAAATAGTATGAAATTATTTCATTAATTCTTTGTCAATTCCCATTATTGAAGTTGTTATCTTGTAAGCCTTCTTCATGAATTGATGAAATCCCATGCAATGTTTTGAGATGTGTTGCTCATATCATTTCGCCGCATTTAGCAGCTTTAATTAATAGAGGGCGTCTTCCCTGAGGCACTAAAAATTGCCAAGGTTGTGCCTGTCCTCAAAAAGGGAGATAAACAGCTTCTGAATAACTATCGTCCAATATCTGTTCTATCTTGTTTTGCTAAAATTTTTGAAAGTCTAAATATTTACAGGAGAATTCTCTGCTAGCCACTAGTCAGTTTGGATTTAAGAATTCATGTTCTACCAATGATGGTCTTTTCGAGGCTCTGAATCATATTTATAAATTGTTAGATGATGATCGGGTGGTGACTGGCTTGTTTTTTGATCTGAGTCAGGCATTCGATAGGGTTAACCATGGGGTACTGCTTCAGAAGTTGTCCTTGTACGGGATTAGGTGTGTGGGTCTACAGTGGTTTGGGTCTTACTTGAGTAATCGTAAGCAAATTGTATCAATAGGAAGTACAGTTCCTTCGGCGACGTCTTCGGCAACTAGTGTCACACGGGGTGTTCCTCAAGGATCCACTCTCGGTCCACTGCTATTTTTAATTTATGTTAATGACCTGCATATGAGCTTCAACATGCACGATATTTACCAGTTTGCGGATGATACTACTGTCATAGCATCAGGTTCAGACATTGAACAAGTGAGTAATGTTGGAAACATCTACGCTGAGAGCATGTTAAAAAAATCTCTTACATTATTCAACTGTTTATTTTTAGATGTTTTACATTAGTCATGATTTTTACATTACAGGTAACTACATAGAGTTAATTAGTACATATGTATATACGGTTTAGGTAATGTATGACGGTTAGATTTAGATTTAGATATAAGGGTGATATTGCACCACGACCGTGGGTCTATTGTGCCCCTTACATGAGGTGTAAGCTGCTAGGTTTTGCCCGCAGTCACAGCTCCCCATCCAGCCTCAGAGCTTTAATAAACTGTAACAGATGTGATGGTTTCAGAGAGGGTATTTCTTCCTCGTCTATAACGCCTTTGCCAAGATAGTTGGCGCGAATTTCTTCAATTTCTGTGCAGTTGGATATCAGGTGTTCCGGACTTTCATCTTCCACCCCGCAGAACCTGCAGTCGCTATTCTGTTTCAGACCTATTCTCCTCATGTGTTCCCCGAGGTAACAATGCCCTGTAAGGAAACCTGTGAGAATGCGTAATCTGTTCCTGTTTAGTTCTAGCATGGCTTTTGCTTTCTGCTTGTTGAAATTTCCAAGGAATACCTTGGAATGTCTCAGACCAGGAAGATTGTGCCAGAGGGAAGCTCTGACGTCCTCTTCCCTGTCTTTAAGTTCTTCTTATATGTGCTCATCTCTATTCCACAGAATGGTTCCGGTCCCACAAACGAAGTTGTGGCGGCCTCCTTTGTTAATAGATTAGCTTTCATTGCCAGTGATTCCAGTGTGTCCTGGTACCCAGCATAATGCAACTTCGTTTTCCTTGCCCAGGTTGTTTAGTTTATCCCGGCATTCCCAAACTAGCTTGGAGCTGATGATGTTAGAACTCAGCGCCAGTAAGGCTGCCTGACTGTCGGAGAAGATTGCAATGCTCTCCTTTCGATAGTTCCTGTCAAGATTCACCTGAGTACATCTTCCAATCGCATTAATATCTGCCTGGAAGACACTGGGGTATATTCTCATCCGCTCTGAGTATTTGGTTCCTGGCCCGAATACCCTTGCACCTGTTCCTTCTTCAGTTTTGGACCCATCCGTATACCATTTGATGGTGGTTGCTTTTAGAGAGTAGGCGGAGGATTCTCCTTCCCATTCTCTCTTGCTACTCAACTTCGTTGAAAAGTTCTGTTCGAAGCTGTATTTTCTAACCATTTCATCCTTGGCAGATCCGAAAGTGGAAAGTCCTGACAATTTCCTTGGCATGGAGTCTCGCTCCCTCCCATCCCTGCTCGAGCTAGTCGATACATTGCCGCACGGGCCACTCCCTCCACTACTAGAGGTGTAGAGGTGTGAGGTCTAGGATGATCTCTAGGGCAGCGGTTGGGCATGTTCCCATTGCTCCGGTGATGCATACACATGCTAACCTTTGCAACTTGCCGAGGATATTCTTGGTTGTGACGTGTGTCATCTTTTGGAACCAGGTTATTGCCCCGTATGTTACCATAGGTCTTACTATACTAGTATACAGCCATCGCAGTATATTTGGATTACAGCTCCACGTTTTGCCTGCTAGGTTGCGGCATATCATTAAAGCTCTTGTTGCTTTATTCACAGTCAGTTCGATATGCTTGTTCCACAGAAGTTTTTTATCCAGGGTTATTCCTAGATATTTAATTTCTGTTTTGCATTCGATTGTACTGCTGTATCTAGAAGTATATCTTTCATTTTCTGTAGTTTTTCTCCTCCTAGGGAAAGGTACGATTGTGGTTTTTGCTGAGTTAATGCTCAGCCCCACTGATCGACACCATTCGCTAGTAATTCTAAGGCTTGTTTGTATCAGGTCACAAAGAATTCCCTCAAACTTGCCTTTGCTATAATAACAATGTCATCGGCATATCCATGCAGTGTACGCCGAACATCAACCTGTTAAGCAGCTCATCCGCCACCAGGCTCCACATCAAAGGCAAGCAAACGCCGCCTTGAGGTGCTCTGATCTTCGTAGTGTGTTGGCCTACCGTTGTCTCAGCTGTCCTTGTGGAGAGCACCTCGCTTATCCATTTGGTTACTGTTTTACTCACCCCCCTTGTCTCCAGTGCTCGCCTGATCGCATCATGCGACGTATTATCAAACGCACCTGAGATATCTAGGAAGGCATTCAGGGATTTCTGAATGATCCTGGTTAGCTCTTCCAGGGCAGTCTCTGTCGATCTGCCTGCCCTGTATGCGTGCTGACTTGTGTGAAGTGGAGCTTTCTCCATAACCTCCATCCTTATATAGTTATCTATTACTTTTTCCATTGCTTTCAATAGAAAAGATGTCAAGCAAATAGGTCTAAAGGATTTGGGGTCAGTCCCATCCTCCTTCCATATTTTAGGTATGAAGGTGACTTTCGCCCTTCTCCAGTTTTTGGGGACATAAAACTAACGCAATTCTTGCCAAGTTATTTCAATGGGCGTCTGATAATGAGCCGAATATTAACATAGATAAGACCGCAGTAATATTGTTCTGTACTGAAAAAAGTTTAAACGTTGATGTAGCGAATTTCTTGCTTGGATTAGTGGTTAACACGTGTTTGACTTGGAAGCAACACATCAAAGGTTTGTCAAAACAGTTGTCATATACAATCTATCTAGCATTTCAGTCAGTATTAAAGTACGGTGGGGATGTTCAATGGGTATGGGTCACATATTTTTGCTCCAAAAACAAGCTGTCAGAATTATTGCTGACTTAACATCACCTGATTCCTGTAGAGACGGTTTTAAGAACGTAGTGATCATGACTGTGCATTACAGGCTATGCACAGTACATGACTTACTTTGTTGTGCATATAAAAATTGGGCAAAGTTTAATATGTGGGAGCACTCTTACGAAACGCGAAATAAACTCAACACCGTTCTATCAAATAAGCATAGTTCGTGAAGATATCAACCAGCGGCAGTACAGAATGTTCCAGATTTCTTAAAATTTAAGTCGATAATTAAGGCACATCTAAGTGCAGCTGTACTATACGATTACAAAGATTTTGAGTGCCCATCGCCGAAGGTTCCCTGATGCGTTTCTTTCTATATTAAATATTTTTATTGATAACAATGCCAGCGTCTATTGTTAGGCATAAAATTCGTATGTAATTCCTAATTAAATATGTAAACCCGCAAGTTAAGTAATCAAAGATTTAAAAGTCGAGAACGCATTCAATTATGTTATTATTCTTGTCCTTGTTCTTCGTAGAAGGACGGCTTATCGTTTTCGGTTCATTGTGTTTACGTGTTGTTAATTCACTTAATAACCCAGTAAAATCCAAAGACAAAGACGTAATTATCGAAATTATTTTACCGACTCTTTTCCAGTGATTCACGGTAAACTCACTTAAAACACGGTACGGCTAAACGTAATGAAAAAAAAAAAGGAAAGAGATAGAGAGAGGGAAGAAATGAACGCCGACAAAAGACAAAGGCTCAGCGACCAGAGATAGAAAATCGTTCGGCTCCAGTCACGCTTGTTTATTCGTTTGTTCAGTTCTTCTTTCTCAGTTCTAACAAACCTGTAATTATTTTTATTATTATTAATCAACACCGAGAAATTTGATGTACGGCACTATTATAATGCCCCGTTGTTGAAAAGCAATAAAACTGAATGGTGATTAATACCTTGTAATTAATGCAAATTCCATTAGAATATTTATAGACTTAATGGAAGTGCATAGTTTAAAAGCTAGTGTGAATATTTCATCTAATCGCTATATATACATACTTATGTAAATATATTGTGTATTACGGTACTAATGGTATAGTTTTTCGATCACTTCCACAGATACATAAATCTAAATTCTTAATATTTAATTAATTTTATCTAATATTTAAGTGCCTAAATTGATTTCGGCTCGAATGGAAGCAATATTTTAGCATTCGTGCTTTCCAATGGTATTAATGTATTTATGGTGTTGTAAATGTGGTCGTATACTATCAAATCGAAGCTGGTTAAACTTGTATATCCACCTGTTACCATTATACTAACGGTGTTTTATTCTCTACACATACATACATACGAACAGACTCAAAACACAATATATTCATTTACTTAAATGACCACTCACTATACTTCTTCTATGGATGAAATGCTTCGATTTGAAAGATTTGGAAAAATTTGAAATTCATCAGTTCACGTCGAGTTGGGCAATTCTACAAAATGGATGCCGAAATATCTGAATGTTGCCTAGAAACGTGCAAGAACTTCTTAAGCCGCATTGTTACTATGGATGAAACTTGGGTACATTTCTATGACCCAGAAAGAAACCAACAATCTATTTTGTATACAAAAATTTGTTGGAAAACTTCTTGATTCAGTTTTTATTTTGGACATCAAAGTAGTAATCATGATTGATTTTCTGGATAAGGGTGGAAGAGAAAATCCGGGGACTACTGTTCGACCTGACTCACCACCCTACGAGAAAAAATTATGCAGAGGAAACGCGAAAAATTGTCGAAAGCTGTTTCGTTTTTGTAGGACAATAATAAAGACGCACAAATTGCATGCTATCATGCAAACAATTCCTGATTTAGAGTTTGATTTACTCCCATCGGCGCCTTTATTCAAGGTCTGGCTCTGAACTGAAAAGTTTAAAGGTCGTAAATTCCTCTTTCCAATGAAGAAGTAGATATTGAGGCCTGGTTTGCACAGCAAGATAAAAATTTTCTTTTTTGAACGATCTAGAGGCACTGGAGGACTCTGTTGAACAATAAAATATTTTGACTTTCAAATTTTGTTTAGTTCTATAGTAGGCTAAGAATTTTTCAATACCTTGTCGTATAAGTACACACTACGATATTGATTTTTTTAAGAGACCAAGGAAGGAAGAAATTTTCGAAGGAATTTCCACTTGAAACTACAATAATTCTGAAGGTGGGGATAGTGACAATGATGAGAAAATGTCCTCACAAATGACACAAATGAGGTCTAGAACGACTTATGGGGCGGTAGGGCTGTTGTAGCTTGTCAAGGGCATTTTTGATTGATTGACTACTATTAAAGCAGGTCTTTAGTTATCACAAACACTGCGGCCCACTGGGCCTATTGAGTTATGCCTACCTTGATTTCATTTTGCTCAAACAGGTTAGTTCCTTCGATCAGGTTTAGGTAAATCAACCGCGCTTTGCATAGCAATCCTACGTTGACTTAGTGCTACGCATTCGAAGATGA